>JACGWL010000003.1:1375067-2575067 GCA_034509725.1 Sesamum angolense
ATTAAAGATGGACTTATTTATTAAACAAAAACAAAACTTAAGAATATTAGATATAATTTTTCAAACAATAAGAGATCTAAATGCAATTACACAAAATGTCAAGAGAGGGGAGGATAATTATATCTTTTCCTAAATATAGTTAATTAAGCCCGACCCGACCATTTATTCATAGATCCAAACCCGACTGACTCAAATTCTATAGGCCCAATGAATAACTTGCTTGGCCCAAAAAGGGTTGGGCGCCATTCCCATTTTAAGTCCGCTGCTGAGGTGCTAATGCATTCATTGCTACGAGAATTCGAAACTCAAACCAATCGACACAAATATCTCTTCCGTCATTTGAATTTTGCAATTTTTTCTTGTTTCCCATCAAATCACTTCGTCCTGCAAAGATTGAATTACTGTTCTCTCAATTCATCAATGGATAATCAAAGAGTTCAACAGGTAAAGTCGCAGAAGATTACGAAAATGAATTGTCTGATATGACTTTTTTTTTTTTTTTTTCTTTTTCAAAACTTTTTTGGGGGGAATTTTGTTGCAGATAGTAGAGAAGCAAGTGCTGACGGTGGCAAAGGCGGTGGAGGAGAAGATAGACGATGAGATCGCGGCGTTGGATCGGCTGGATTTGGACGATTGGAGGTTTCGAGGGAGCGGAGATTGCAGCAGATGAAGAAAATGGCGGAGAAGAGGAGCCGTTGGATCGCCCTCGGCCATGCCGAGTATTTGGAGATTCCCTACGAGAAGGAATTCTTCTCTGTGGTTAAGGCTAGCGAGCGTGTCGTCTGCCATTTTTACCGTGAGAATTGGCCTTGCAAGGTATATTTGCTTCAATATTTGTACCTATACCTGCGTGTGTGTACGATTCCGTAGTTCATGTAATTCTTGTGGTTATAATGATTGGTTGACGTTCTTGAATATTTCAAACTTGCAGCTGCTTCTCTTCCCATTGGAAATTTGGAATAACCTTTTGCTCATGCTCTATGTTAAACACAGGCAAAAGCTAGTGAGCATCAATGTTGAAAGACAGTTTAAAATTATGAGTTTTAAGGCTGTAAATTTGTATACCACGATACTTGATGAGTTTATAATCAGTTGGTTTGTAACTAGAAAGACTTGTATAATGCAGTCAATAGTACATAAATTTTTACTGGCTATGAACTCCTGTATTTTGTAATGCTGCACCGTTCTGCGATGGTTATTTCCTTTTTGCCAACCAATATTTTCTGACACCATGACAAGAAATTGTAATAACATTGGGTTCTCATTTTAAAGTAAAGTGTTTGTTGTAAATGTTTAAGTGTCTGAAGAATGTAATGTAACCTGGAGACTGGAGTATATTTCTTTGGGTATTGAGTAGTTCAAAGAAATTTTCTGATGTAGCTTATTGCAGGTTATGGACAAGCATTTGAGTATATTGGCAAAGCAGCATATAGAGACGCGTTTTGTGAAAATCAATGCTGAGAAAAGTCTGTATTTGTCTGAGAAACTCAGGATTGTTGTTCTTCCAACTCTTGCCCTTGTGAAAAATGCTATAGTAGAGGATTAGGTGGTAAGTTATGTGCTAATGTCGATCATATTAAGGTTTACACGTTAACTTATATATAAAGATTTTTGCTGCATTAACAATTGAACATTAGGTTGGATTTGATGAGCTTGGTGGGACGGATGACTTCAGCACAGAGGAGCTAGAGGAAAGGTTAGCTAAATCCCAAGTTATTGTTTATGATGGTGAATCATCATTGAGGGTGTCCAAATCTAAAGTTCCATCAAGGAGGGTTCGGCAAAGCTCAACTTCATATTTCATCCGACTCTGACTAAAAATACATGGCAATCTGTCGCTCGCGGTCATCTTCTGGATGGCAAGTTTTTTAAAATAGAAAACTTCTTCTCTACTGTTAATCCATTGATGGTGGTAAATTTTGGTGTATTTTCTTGTCTATTTGATGCAATTGCTGCCTGGGTGGTGGTATTTATAATTGAACCTACACCAATATTAGTTGGCTGTGCATCCTTTGACTTCATCTCTTCTTGCAGTAAATGAAGCACAGGCTATACTGAAGAGGGAGTATCTCTAAATTAATTAGCTTGACATTGATGATTTCGTTGAACTTGCATATAAAGTGCTTGCTTCTACACACATATTCAAGGCTTACATCTATTCCTTAAAAGTCAGTCATAACTCCATTAATCACCAAAAGAGTAGACTTCACGCAAAAGAAAACAATACATTTTACTTGTAGTTAATCTACCGACAAATTAAACAACAAAAAGAGCTGAAAATGTTGCAACACAAGTACAAACAATTAATTACTACGGAGGTTCAATTGCATTTTTAGTTTTGTAATTATTCTCATTTGGCATTTTGGCCATGTAACTTACCGGAATAGCAATTTAGTCTTATATGTTTTTAATTTTCACGATTTCAGGACGAAATTGGCCAAAAAATGATGTAACTTTAAAAATCGGGCCAATTGTGTCCTGAAATCAGAAAAATTAAAAACACACATGAATAAATTGTTATTCTAATAAGTTACAGGACCAAAATACTAAAAGACTATAATTACAGAATTAAAAATGCATTTAAGCCTACTAAGAACTAACCTGCACAAATGTACTGATCAGGATACAAAGTTGTGGGATGGGGTGGGCGGGGAAGATAGCATTGATGTTATGATGCACTTGGTCTTGGAAGTAGTGGCAATTGTCTGCATAATTACACACACTGCTTGCTCCACTTGGTCCTTGCAAGAACCCTCTTCCCATAGGGATGGCTATGCAGAAAAGCATAGTGAACATGAATGTGGTTAATCATTTTATGGCGAGTTTCCCCTGCAAGGTGGTATATGTATAGTATATAATCAATCAAAATGTTCATGAAAGAAGCAAAACAGATAACTAATACTGTATATATATATATATATCTCTACATCGTCGGTAGATGTTACTTACAAGAACGCTATTTTATCGTTACCTTGCAGATCTTCAGTGCAGACTGTGCGACATAGTTCCCGTAGGGATCTTGAAGAACCATCAGGAAGTACGGACTGTTAATGATCTCCTCAACTATTGGTAGCGACAAATGGTGGTCTAATTCTCTCAGACATTTTTCTACAACGTTGCTTCCATACTTATTTATGGAGAGCAGTACGTAGTTCCCAGCGAGTTTAGCCACTAGTTTTGCTGCTACGTGCGGTATTTTCAGTCCCACTATATACTGCACAACGTAATTCCTGAAACAAAAAAGATCGAAAAATCCATTCAGATACCAAAAACAACAACGAAAGGATTTTAGATAATTCCATATTTCGATAAATAACTCAGGTGGGAGTTCATAAAATTTGAAAATATTGTTTAGCACGTAGATTTGTTACGACGAATATGAAATTTTTGGCGGGGATGAATGTAGATTTGATTCATTCATATATATTTGGAAGTGGATAAAAGAAAGGGTTACCCATATGGATCTTGAGACAAAACCAGCGCATTTGCTGTTATCTTTGCCATGAGACAGTCGCGTGCTTGGCCATGAGAGTGGGCTAAGCATTGTTGTAGAATACAGCATCCATTTTTGTCAGTGGCTATGCTAAGACAATTTTCAGCCACCACGTTCAGGATATGCTGTAATAATAAGGTATTAATATGCATCAGACATCATATATATATGCACACATTCATTTATATATGCTAAAACCAAAGATAACTGTTGTAAAGAAAGAACACATGAGTGATAATACAAGACACATTGTATTAAAAAATAGGCGAAATTACATTTTTAATCTTGTGGGAGAGGGGTTCAACACATTAGTTCTCTACTTTACGGGATTATGAAACTGTGTGATTTCCAAAATGTTATAAAATTGAAAAAATTCGACATATTTCATTAGTGACTAGAATCCCGTAAAGCAGAGGATTAAATGTGTCAAGTTTTTTTCAATTTTAAACTATTTTGAAAATTCCGTAGAGTAGACGACTAAAAGTATTGGACCTATTACACTTTCGGATTAAAAGTATAATTTTGTCTTGAAATAAGTATATTCTAGTAGACATGTCCTAACTAAATTTTAAAGAAAATTACCAAATCTACTCGGATGGTAAATTGTTTTAGAAAAATACTTTATATACAACCAAGACAAATTGTGCTTATGTCATTTGTGCCGATCAGGGTCCCTAGCCGACTTAATGTCATAAAAAAAAAACTAAAATCTAATCATGTGGTAATCAACATATTAGACTAGGACGTATATTTAGCCCATCAAACCAGTTAAAAAGAATGATAAATATCTTAAATAGTATTAACCACTTGGGTGAATCTTGAAATAGGAATAAGCTCATTCACATCATCTCACATAGTACCACCTTCGTTTCATGAAAATATAAGTATATAAAAACAGCACATTAACCTTAATTATCGATACATAAACATATGATTAAAGTGAATTAGACAGCCTCATTTTACTCAACATGAGGCTGGCTGTTCTTAATGAGCAATCACACACACATACCTTGTTGTCTTCAGTAGAGAAAAGCTTGAAGCAATGCTGAATGACATTATGGCCATTGGTGTTTCTGGTGAGAGGAACTACAATCCGCCTCAAGACCGACATTAGCAGCGATCTTTGCTCTCGAGTCCTCAGATGCTCAAGCAATTTCAGCATAGCTCTACTACTGCAAATTAATTAATATTCAAACATTATTACAACATTAATCATTTCAGATGACAAAAGAACACACAGTTCGAGTACAACACTCGATAAAATACGTACCCATGATTATCCAGACAGATAGGTACGAGGTTCAGCTCATCTCCGATCACCAGCAGAGAAGCAACACTGTCATCTGTTCTTGGTTACAAACCTCAAAAAGCTTCTTAACGAAGTAACTCCCAGATTGATCCATCATCAACTCACCAACATGATCCTTAATCTCTGCGAAGATCAGTTCGATTTCTGCCGGACTCCTTCCTCCAACTTCCTCTGCAAGAACTGTCGACCGTACTGATCCTTGGCCATGAGCAGTATGTTGTTCCCCTCAGACACTGCAGCATCAACGAGAATTTGCTGGGCTCATGAATTCCGTATGTCGACGACAGCATTGTCGTGTAATTTCTCATTCTTGAATTCACATAATTATATTCAGTAAATCTCCGTCGATTGTTATTCCCAATACCCAAATTGTAATCAGAAACTCCATTCACAGACAGCAGATCCAAATTCACAGCATAATCTTGGGGTTGCATGTAGCTTCCCATATTCTGCCCTCTAGCGGCGGACTGAACCCTCATTCTGAGAATAGAACCACACCGCCTCCGCCGTGAACCGGCGAGATCGCGTGGATGTCGGAGGTGGGTGGAGGCGGAGAGAGTCTGTAGCGGCGATTGAGTTCAGATTCGAGAGGAAAATCGTAAAGGGTTTCAGGTAAAGTAGGGTTTTCGTTGGCAGTAGCAGCATTGATCAGATGGTGACTCTTCCAGTGATCATAGAGATCGGAGAGAGCAGGAGGCGGCGGGGCATGGTGGTTTTCCGCCATTAAGAATCTTGGAAATAGGTCAGAAATGGTAACTGATTGGAATTGGGGGGATAGGTCTGATGAGGTTTTAAGGAAATTTTAGGGTTTTTAAGGAGATTTTTAAGGATTTTAGTTGCAAGAGAGAAAGAGTCTTCCACAATCAAAACATGTAGCTGTGTTAGCACAAAATAAGGTAACTTTTATGAGGGGAGAGAGAGTTTCAAACTTTCACATGCAATTCAACATTATCATCATAATTCACACATCAATTTTTGATTAAAGTCTCTGTTTTTAATTTTTTAATTTTTTAGATTCACTTCCTAATTATTCGTAAATAAGTAGAAGATTGTAGGGTGATTAACTATTAATTTTAAAGAATATTAGGTGCAATTGCACATGGATTTGGGGCATGGAGCCATTACATTCACGACTAATAATTATATATGAATTAATGTTCTTTAATTTCAACAACTATACAATAAAATTATTCGATATCAACAAAAAAAAATTAGCATCAAGATAATTAGCAAGTAAAATTTTCGTTGCTAAGCAACATTATCTAATACATAAATTTACTTGCCAATGAATTTAACAAGAGAAATTAACTTGCTACGAATTTAGTAACAAATTAACTGTTTAAAAAATATATTAAATAATATAGATTAAGAACAAAAATTTTACTTGCTAATTAACTCGACGTCAATTTTAGCATCAAATTCTTTTCGTAGCTACTGGTCATTTTTCTAGTAGTGCAAATATATATATATATATATATATATATATATATATATATATATATATATATATATATATATATATATATATATATATAGGCATTAACATTATATATTAACATTATACTATTTCATATATATATAGGCATTAATTATATAACATTAATATATAATGTTAATGCCTATATATATATATATATATATATATATATATATATATATATAATACCTTCGGTTAATTAAATTCATTTTAGTCTGCAATATTTGAATCAACTTTAAAATAATCAATTATCTTTCCAATTCATTTTAAATTAGTCCTGTTTATGGGTTTTTTTTTTCTATATTAATTAATACCCTTATAAAACTTTTTTTTTTTGTTTTCTTTTTATAAAAAATCATTTTCGTCTCTCACTTTTCATTTTCAACTGCAATTTGATCTCTTGCAGATAAATTTAAAAAATTTATAAATGTTTTTACTTGAAAGTATTTACAGTTAGCCAGGTAATTACTTAAATAATAACTTAACTAATGATATAAAAACCATGCGACTTTTGTAATATAATGACATTTTCAAATAAAAGAAACAACATTTGAATAAAGTTGGAGAAATAATTTTAACTGAAAAATAGAGCAAATTTGTTTTAACAAAAAAGCTTTTGAAAATATACCCCATTCTTCAATTTAACTAATATATTAATTTTCTATTCATGTTTCTATTTTCAGAAGATTTTAAAAAAAAAATTATTTTTGCTATATTTTTTTATTTGAACTTTTTTCTAACTTATTTACTCAAGTACTCTATTATTTAAAAATTTCAAGTTCATTCAATTCACAATAATTATATTTATATTGCATTGATCAAGTTATATTATCTAAATATTTATATCTACTAGTAACTAGAGGGACTAAATTGAAATAAGTTGAGAAGATAGGGATTATTTTGAAGTTAAAATTAAATATCTGGACTAAAATGAATTTTACCCTAATACCTTCTATATTAATATACGAAACTTATATTAACACGGAGCCACATAACAATTCGTGATTTGAATTTTATATTTTAAATATATTGCATTTAATTCGAACAGTTCATGTAATATATATAGACACGTATCAAGCACACCAATCACACTACGTAGTAAGTACAATCATATCAATAAGTTGAAAAGAATTCCAGCCAACACCTATAGCATTCAACACGAGAAAATTTTTCTTTTCATATTTTATATATGTTCAAAAGTTATAAAATTTCAAAATAAAATGGTATATTAGCTCATCTATAAATCTATTACCAATAGTACGTAGAATAACTAGCCAACATGAATGTCTTTTTTTATTATTAACTTAGGTCATTTAATGTTTTTGTCTATTAATAAGAGAAGTTATAACAAGAAAAAATGACTGAATAAAAAAAAAATAGGATAAAAACACTAGTACCCTTGAAAGCTAAAGGATAAAAATGCTTGAAAGAATGAGCCAATAAAAATAGTAGCCGCATTTTTAAAAGATCATTGTGATAAACATGCATTTTTTTTCGGTGAGAATGGTAATATCCGCAAAACAAAAAAAAGAATTAAAATCACAAAAAATAAAATAATATTGGGCCAAAATGCTATTTTAAAAAGTTAAAGAACGAAAAAATCAAACAACCCAATTATTACGTTAATTAGAGAAATGCAATTACGTATATGTTTATGTGTAGGCTAATATTTTAATAAATATGAAGTGACGAAATTTTACACAAATTTGGAGTTCTTTTTTAAGATTACTAGTTCTTGGTGTACACGGTTCTCGCGAGCATAAAAAAATATTATGTGAGCTTAAGAGATTTTTTTTTTTCGTAAAAAAAAAGTCTGTTAGAGGAAAGAAACGTGAAGTTACAGAGAAAAAATATATTATAATTGTCAATTTAATAAAAGTAAATAAATTTAAAAGAAAAAGAAATATGGAGAAGTTTGATGTGAGAGAAATAATGGAATAGTGGGAGAGAGAAGAAAAAATATAATTGTGAAATTATTAAAAAAAATTAAAGTTTCTATTTTAACCAATTTATTTGGTTAAAGAAAAAAGTGAATTAAGGATAAATTTAAGCATTTTAAAATTAATACGACAAATGAATTTTCTTTTATAATAGTATGAATTTCCAACAATTATTGTAGAGCACGCAATATAAGTGTGTTTGGTTTAGTTCCATGCTACACTCGTTCTTGTGAGCATTACGGGTATATTGATGTTTGCCATATACGTTCCTTGATAGAGGTACGTGTATAAAGATGCATCACTAGGTAGGTGTTTGAGGACACTCACTCATTGGGTTAGATTGATGAGATTACGAGTCGACATATTAAAGGATACAAATAATATTGGTATGATTAATAGTTATTATACGTTTGGTTTCGGATATATATATATATATATATATATATATATATATATTGATTCATAATATCGTATTTGGTTGAGTTGATTATCCAATACAGTAAAAACATACAAAAAGACAATAAAGGGTATAGTTTTTTTAAAATTAATACCCCATCAAACCTTATATGCATGTCCTTGCTCTATAGTCCATATAGGAACACATTATGATCCTTGCACAAAATCCAGGCCATCTGTGTTTACAGAGCAAGATTGGGTTGGATGTCTATCTTAATCCAGCTTACAACTTTTGGTATTGGGCTATATTGTACCAAAAAGCCGACGCCCTCTACATACAAGACGAAAATTGCAATTTTTCCTATTGTTTATTATGCGAATAGTGCAGCTTTCATTCAGTCCAATTCAAACGAAACTCTCTAATAAAGAAATGGTTGATGATGATCATTAATAATTTCTTACACAATCCTTTTTGTCAAGATACATGAACATATGTATATAGAAGGAAAAGAGCCCAGAAAAGGAAATGTTGACATGAAAACATACTTTAATTTGAATGGGTTTTAGGGGTGATGATGATGCAAGGAAACATCCGCCAATATTAAAGTTTGCTGCATTATGTCCGGTTAGCGGCCAAAAAGGAGGGGACAATATTGTCCTAAATTATAGAAAATATAATATACATATAATATGATCAAAGTTGTAGCAATCATCCTCTTTTGTACAGTAAGGAACTAACGCCGTCATTTATGAAAAAAATTATAATTTTAGTCCTGTAAATATTGAATTTTTTATTTTAGCCCTATACAAATATTATTTTAATAATTTTATTTTGTAAGTATGTACAAAATTATTGAAATTTGCTAAAATGGTTGAACAAATACACATATAAAACTAGAATTGTTGTCCCATACTTATAGAATTAAAATTATATTTTTTTATTATTTAAAATATATATATATACACATATTATAAATCAGTGCATATAGATTTGCCTTATATATATGTGAAGTGCATAACTGGCGTTCCTTTTTAAGTATACAAATAACATAAATTTTATTCACTTGACTTATATTTGTATGGTAGGTGTTGTATTAAATTAGAAATCAAAACATACTCGATATATATATATATATATATATATATATATATTATATTAATTTAAAATCTTATTTATTTTTTAGTTTATTTAAATAAAGCAAATTGAAGATTAAATAAATAATTAGTTAAAGCTTACAAAATAAATTAAAATTGAATATTGAATAACATATATGAAGTTAAGTTCAAAGAAATTGATTTTTCATTAATTCTGTATCTTAGGGTCAGTATAGCTTTTGTCCTATTAGTTACAAAATTCTCATCAATAGTCGTATGAGTTAAAAAGTTCTTACAATTAGTCCTTTGGTTACTTTTTTGACAAAAAAATGAAAATCGCTGTTAACTTTTCGGCTTTATGGACAGTCGTGTGCTTAGCACATGGTATTTTTGACGAAAGTTGGTAAAAGGGCTAAAAATTATATATATTTTTTTATAATTTATGAGACTATTATTGAGATTACTACAACTAAATGAGACGATTGACCCTAAAATATGGAATGAAAATTGGTATTTACCCTTAATTATTACATTCGTGTTTGTATTGTTTAACCACTTGTCGTAAAGTTATTTCGCTATCTATTAGAATTTGTATAAATGAGGCACAATACATATATAAAGGTTTTATTTTTTTAAATATTTATAAGAACACCCAGACCAAGTTAAAAATATGGGTAAAATATACTTTGCCCAATTTTTTTATAAGTGAGGAATTTACATTAAAAGTGGAGTATAAATTAATAATATATATATATAGATACACAATAAATGTAATATAATCACCAACTAATGTATGCTTCTTAAAAAATTGACAAATATATATATGCTTAACCAAAAGTTAATATTTTTAGAAAAAAAAAATGCATAAATTTTTTATCATATTTTTTTTGAAGAAAATATGCTAAAAACCGATATTTAATTATTTAGTTTTAAAAGAATAAATAGTTAATAACTTATTTTTATCACCATATTAATAAAATATTTTCATAAATTTTGTTTGTGTATTTGTTGTACTCATGTATTAGTTAACTTTGAGTTTGTAAAAAAAATAATCAAACTATTTAACTCACTAATTATATTTTACTTTATTATAAATAAATTTTTTTTAATAAAAATTTTAATTAAACTTTAAATGCAAAATTACTATAAAAAAAAGAAATTCTTTGAACTAAATATATATAAGGGCAATATTGTTAAAAAATTTAATTGTGGAGGTTAAGTGCTACATTTGTTAATTTAGGGGATAATTATTACATGATGAATAGTTCAGGATTTGGTGATGATTTAATGTGCAAAAAACTAGAATATATTAAAAATGGTATAATTGTTCAATGCATGAGGGGCATTTTTATCTAACTGAAGGAATAAATGTTATATTTATTAATTTAGAGGATATACATGACGAATAATTCAGTAAATAAAGTGTATTTTACCGTAAAAATATATACTTCTTCCAAAAATTAAGTACAAATAAAATTTCACATGTTTTAAGTGCCTAAGAGTGACGAAATGGTCAATGTTTTCCGTTGTCTGACGACATTAATTATATTGTTGGCCTAGGAATTATGAGTTTGTTGACGTAAAACCATAACTAAGACAGCCTCAAACCTCGTCAACTATCTCAACATGCACATTCAACAATACAACATCGTTTTCATAGCTTAATTGAACAATATTACCAACATCTTAATTTCTACTCCTAGCTACACATACCTTAGTAACATAAAATTTAAAATAAAATAAAAATTATGACATAGTCGATCCATAATTATTGCGTTTTAATTTGCTATTTTTTCATCAGCGACGTCTTTCTGGAACCCAATGTGGCAATGACGGGCTAAAATGAGTCGACACGACTCGTGAGTCCAGAAGTTCCATTATAGGCGTAAAGCTAACACACCTCGGCACCTTGTACTGATTAATGGAAGCTCCCCTTGAGATCGCGTAGTCCATTAACTCTTCGAACGTCCCATTTTTCACGACACGGATCTCCAACGGCCCAATTGAGTTGTCCGAGACCCGACATTGGCGATAGACCGAGTTGAGCGACTCCTCCATGGCTAGACAACATTGGTCTAAAACCTCATTACTAGCCGAGTTGGCCGAGTCCTTTGCTAATAGCTCCCAGTATATCACGTAGCGGCCGGGGATAGTTTTCGTGTCTGCGTAGCTCGTGTACTCGACCACGCTCGTGTTGAATTTCCGGAGCAATTGGGAAGCATTCTCGATTGCTGTTTGCAGTTCGGCCTCATCTGTCTTGTCTGTATCGATACTAAGAAGCACGTTTTTTCGTCTTATGAATTGGAATTGTGGGGCTGAGTTGTGGAATCCGGTGACTCGAAGGATGTCACCTACTCGATACCGATATAAACCGGCGTATGTGGTGATAACTAGCTCGTATTCCTTTCCGATTTCGACGTTCGCTAGGTCAACCGGCTGAACCGAGACACCGAGCCCGGGTGAGTTGGGTTCATGTGGCAAGAACTCGAAGTAGGCCATGTTTGGCATGATTGTGTAGGAAACTTCGGATGGATTGCACATGGGGTTGAGATTGAGCCCAAAATAGCACTCCGAGGATGCGTACATCGTACACGCCTTTGGCAATCCCCCGCTGTAGTAATCAAGGGTAGGGATGTATTGGGCCATTGCGCCAGTAACAATCACCTCAAGATATTTCGTGTTGGGCCAAATTCTTGTAATAATTCTCTCCCAGTCATCCTTCTGACACTCCCGGGCGATGAAGTCCGCCAAGTCCGGGTCGGGCCGCAGAATCCGGGCCATGCATTCACGGATTGAAACGTCCGTCACTTTCGGGTTGAGTGACCCGGTTCGGATATCATGTGTGAGTTGTTGCCAGTTGAGCTGGAGGAACCGGATCGCCCGGAGGAGGCCAGAGGCGAACACTGCCCCGACCCGGAGGACTTGTTCACGCTCATAAAGTCCGCACAGCATTTGAGTGTACATGCTTTGGAAGGAGTCCGGACAGAGAATGGCTTCATTCGGACTGGTGTAGACATTGTAGGGGTCGTAGGGTCGGGTCTTGAAGTGGTCGCTTTTGTAGTAGCTGGTGAGAACGGGTCGGGCTACGAGCCCTCCCGGAGTCCTTGTCTCGGACTTTGTAAACAAGAAGTAAAGCGCTTTGCCCTTGTCCAACCCCTTCACGTAACTGTTCCATACAAAAACCATGCACTCATCATTATATATAAAGAAATCTCTCTCTCTCTCTCTCTCTACATATATATATATATATATATATATATATATACGCATACTCTATTGTACTTACAGGTTCATAACAGGCATGAGAAGACTGTAAAGAAGCTGACGACGATCCAGCTCTTCTTTGATAGTGGGCATGAGCTTTCTTTCTCCAGCTGAAGTTCCAGAGCTGTAATGCAAATCATAAATAAGTACATAAAAATCATTTTCTACGTCATATATAATTTCTTTAATAACAGAGAATTTTAGCTTAATTAATTACCTGGTAAGGAATTCAGAGATGGAGTGAGAAGATAGAATGGGGGAACGATCGCCATTGGCTATTCTTTGGATCAACGGCTGGAGATCTTCGTAGGTGACTATGGGGACTTTAGATTTGAATGTCTCTCGGTCCTTCGCCCCGTCGAGACTGAAACCCTTTAGATATTCGGTCTCTGCATTTCGGGTCAGGAGCTGGGCCAAGACATTTTGTTGAACCGAGTCGGCATTTCGGGTCATCTCTTCGATGAACTGGAGGGCTTTCGCGTCTTTTTGGCTGGTTGGAGTACCCATTTGAGTTGAAGAAATCGGGTCAATCTCCATTGAGTGCAGAAAATTGTGTGCGTCTGATTTCTAGAGAGAGAGACAGAGAGAGAGAGAGAGAGAGGGGAAGGTGGTGAGTGGTGAGGAGTGGAGAAGCGGAAGAGCAGTATTTATATAAGGAACAGGGGGAAGTAAAACAAGGGCACCACGTCATGGTGGGCCCACGCGCGAAAAGAGAGAAAGAAAGTCAGACGCGACAAGGGGGGCAATATGGTAAATTCATCTTGTCGGGCGAAAGAAGGACAAGGATGGCCCCCAGATGGAAGCTTTGCTCCAACAAGACGGTGCATGTGGACCCAGCTCTGTTCCACGTCAGCCAACGCCCACCCAACCAGCAAGCTTTTTCTGGGTCAACCTGTTGGTCTACGACAACGATTGGCAGGCGACGGGGCAGGCAATTCCTACTGTTGCAGACTTCTATACGCATCATCATAGCAGGAGGAATACGTATTTCAGGCAGCATGTGCGGCTCGAGAGGGCAATACTGCCGTATGCAACTACGTATTCGTATCTTACGGGGAATAACAACATGCTTACGTTGTTCCTCAAGTTCAGTTCTTTGACTACATTAACATTGTTTGACTCACTACGTATTAAACAATTGCTCCTTGTATAATAAATGTGACATGGGGGCTATTTTATGATGTTTGAAATTCATACCAGTTACAAATTTACTTTATTAATTTAGGATTTTAATAATTCAAATTTGATACATTTAAAATTTTAATATTTATGAATTCATCGTGATCATTCGATTATTTTGATATATGTTTAAATACATTTACTCCCTGTAAAATATAAAATGAGCAAATAAAGTTATATTTTGAAAAATAACAAATTATCACTCTATCCCTTTTTTATGGATTTTTGTTTTTATTCTCATTTCTCATATTACAAGGGGGTAAATTGCATTTTTCGCTTTTGATATATATAGTTCACATGAAGTCGTGCAATTTGAAAAAATCCATAAATACAACCTCCATGCAGCATTATCTTTACTTATTTTTCTCGTACGACTTACCTTACTTAAGCATCGAGGACTATAACTAATATATTTTCAGTATGGTTCTAGCGGGTAATTTAGTTTTATAGGCTATGCAATAAAGAGATTCAAAGCATAACGTGGTCGTTGCATTATTGTTAGAATCCCCATAAGTTCACTTCAAAAGACCTTAACACAAAAGAGCGGTACAACAAAATTTATTAAATTTGAGGTCAATTTTTAATGTTATATATTATAACATGTCAAATGCCATTTGAACAATTTAAACGTAATATTCCACCAGAACAAAATTTACTATTTTCGATAATTTTATTAGCTATAGACTAAAGTCATAGTAAATAGCTATTTTTAACTATGATAAATAAAAATTGATGCAGAAATTTAGTTTATTCATTATTAAAATTATTTTTGTTATGGCTTTTAGTCATGTCAAATATTTTAACTGCACTCGCAAAACCACAATAAAAAGATCATCGTGTGGTTGTGGTCAATGATTATTTATCACAATTATGTGTTTTTAATATTATAATTAACTACCATGATTGAATGTGTATTTCTTATAGTATACTTTAAATTGCCAACCACTTGAAAAATTACGATTGATCGATTGAAAATAATTCCGAATTTAGGTTGCGAAATGCTAATGTGATTATTATAAGTAATTATTATTCAAATTATAATAATTAATTTGTACAATAATAGTTGTAAGAATTTAATGAAGTTGAGTAGTGGTAGATCATCCATGGCAATTGGCAAGCGTGCGCAATGTCTGAAAGTATAGGAACAATGTGGCGTTGCTCATTTCCAGCGCACTTCCTGGCCTTCTGTCTCTCTTGACTCTTGACCTACCAATCAAATCTCATAATAGATTGTTCTTGTTTACGTGTGTGCGTGTGACTGTGTGTGGTTTTTTTTTTTTTTTTTTTTTTTTCAGTTGACTTTCTCAAATTGAATATTTGTTAGTCCGACATAATTTAAAAACATTAAGTCAATGTCCCATATATATATATATAAAGTCACGTTGTTGCCATAAGTAAGTAAAACAAATATTGCAACAATAATGTAAAATATTTTATTTAAATTATGTTTGATCGAATTAAATTAGTCGCAGACTCGCACAACGATAGGAGCTTCCATGGCAGCTGCCCTAGATATTCCGGTATCAGGGTTGGTCAAACTCGATCTAAATTAGAATTTCTCCGAGTACATAAAAATTTGAGGTATAAGTTGGGGATTTTAAGTTTAGCGTTTGAGTCTTTGTGGGGTATCAAGTCATCCGATTTATCTATGCTTACAAAGTCGGTCTGAACAGCTTGCTTTCATGTAAGTTTTGTATATAGTTACTCGGTACATAAGTTAATCAGCTCGATACAAGGTAAAGTTCAAAAATATTAAGAGTCATTGCACTCGTAAAAATCACGATTAACAATCATTACACAACTGTAACAATGAAAACAAAAAAATGAACTTAAAATCTTTAAGAGATATATTTTCATCGAAAGTCAGAGAATTCAACATATCGACTTTTCAAATACTAAAAGGAAAAAAAAAAAAAAAAAGGCCAGCTATCAAAATCGAACGAACGTCGAACGGAATGCGATGCTCTAACCTGGAAGCTAAGCGGGCCCACATAATATAAATTTTCAATGCATTATAATTATTACTTTTAATGATGATAAGTAATCACAATTAAAAATATTATTATTTTAATGATGGGGAAACAATTTTATTATTTTGAATACGGTCCCCCATATTATACGACAGAGACTTTCCCTCGTGGAAAACTATTTTTTTTTAAATAAAAAAAAAAAAAAAAAAGTAAAGGCATGCATATTTGACAACATACGTATCACATTATGCACGCAAGTGAATACTTTGTTGTCCACATCAAAAATCTATTTTTTTGCCAAACAATCTTCACATTCATCTCCTAAATTCCGTTACCAGTCAAACCTAAATTATTGCAAAACCAGTTGTATTTTTCCTTCTTTTTTTTGTTGGCTTAATCATAGCTGGCTAGCTAGCTCCTTGTTTTTTTTTTTTTTATTATTGAGAAAATTATAAGTATTTCTTTTATTTTAATGTTCGTCTGACAAAGAAACTCTTTATTAGATTCTATTAGATTTTTATTCAATTTTTGTGGTGAATGATCAAAAATTTTTTTGGAATTGCAAATATTTCATTTACTTTTTAGAATTTTTTTAAAAATATTTTTACGAACGAATATGCCCTATGAATTATTTACTTTACTCGCTTTCGATTTTTTTTATAGTTTTACAAATATTTTTGATGAAAAAATAATACAAGGGTAAAACAATAATTTCCAATCCACATCTAAGGGTGACATAAAGTTTTTAGTTTAAAAAATTACATTGAATACCCCGATTATTTGTTATCGTCCAACAAATAAATCAATCAATTAGTCAAAATTAAAGCAAATTTCTAATACAAGCAAAAAAATTGAATTTTTCTTTTCGTATTTTACCATTGATTGACAATTTGCAGATCAAACAAATATTTTCTCACCAAACTATCCTTGTGAGGATAAAATGTACATCTTTACATGCAACAGAGCATTTTCAAATATGGACCAAGTGTAACTAACCATAATGTGTAAAGCAAACAGAAAACAACTGAGCAATAAATCTGAACAATTGAGTAATAAATATATATAATTACATCAATATTTAATAAATTGAGTAATATATCAATCCAAACAATACATTATTATAGCAAAAAATCATGCAATAAATTACAATATGCTTATATAAAAAAAATGAGATAAACAGCGATACGTTCAGTATGATTTAAACGCATTATCTCAAACTTATTGATAAAATCTCAATCACAAACACTGCGTTGAACCATGATGTGGACATTTTCTTCATTCGAAAACAGTAGAATATAAGTTGTAACCGACGGTTAGGTTTTTGTGAGTGTGACACAAAGGTTGGGTTGGGGGTCTATCCAATTTCAAAAAGAAGTTGCGCTTTTGTTCTTTCTTTTCTGATGAATTGATCCCTCGTACCAATTGTGTGGTCCAGCACCGACAGAGCAATCAATTTGGCCGCTACCCTGTGGAAGACGACGGACTAACATGGAGGCCCGCAAGCTATGAAGGACACTTCAAATTCGCTTCCCTCACGTTTTCTAGTTTTACTTCTTTAGGGCAAACTTGCAATTTTTTAGCCGAATTCGGTTGAATTTGAACTAATTATATGACAAGCGTAATGTATTTGTTGTACGATATAGAAAAAAGGATAATTATACTCTTCTCTCTTGAAATTTGGTGTAATTATATGTAGGCCCCATGTGGTTTGAGAAATTACACCTAACACCCATGAGATTTGCTTACATCTAACAAATAAGTTCACCCGTTAGTCAAAATTCATCGAATTGACTGATATTAACAAAAGAAATATAAATAAATTTATATTAACCATTGATTGATTTATTACTGACTTATTGCATGTTAAACAAAAAAATTTTGTTCGATAAGCAGTCGAGCTCGATTTGTTTGGGTAAAATCCATATTTCTTCCCTGTGATACCTCAAATGTTAAAATAAGCCCATGTGATAAAAAAAATACCGTATACCCTCCTGTAAAATTTAAAAATGTGCATATTACCCCCTGTAAAATTCATGTCCCAAAGTTGCGACTAAATATGTATATTTTTGCCCTTAAATTATCAAATCACCCCTGTATTTAAATTATATATATTTTAAAAATATAATATAAGAAAATATAATTTAGTTATATGTATATATATATATATAAAAAAAACCTAAAAAATTAAAACGGAAAAATAGAGATTACTCACTGACGGACGAGAGATTGGCGGTGGGTAGAGTGTCAAAATGATCGTTGTCAGAAGGGATTTCCAACAGTGGAAAGCACACGTCGAGAGGTCGTTGGATGTCGGAGAAAAAGCGATAGAAAATTGGGGGCGTGAGTTAGGGGCCAATATGCACTTTTTTAAATTTTATAGGTGGTTATATGATATTTTTTTATCACCAGGGCTTATTTGAACATTTGGGATATCACAGGAGGTAATATGTATTTTATCCCGATTTGTTTAGTGAAAAAATAATAAAATATATTTTAAAACATCAAATACTTGAGCTCGATTCATGTTTAATTCAATTAAAACTTGTTTGAGCTCGATTAAAGCAATAATAAAATCAGATTCAAATTCAATTTTTCAAATGCGATGTTAATTCAAATACACTAATAATTATGTATTCGCCTCAACTCGAATCATTCGTAATCCTACGAGTGGCAATCAAGTCCAAGTTGTCGGGCTTCAATTTTTATTTTCTCAAATTAAAATTTACGTATATATTATTAATTAAAATTAAAATATATAGATATTGTCAATTTTGGAAGATAATAGTGTATTTATATAAAATAATAAAAGTATTTATATAAGCACATACATTTAAAGTCAATGAGGCCTAACTTAGTTAGTGAAGCTGATGCCACATGACGTTAGAGGTTATGAGTCTGAACGTTGCCTTAGGCATGGGATGTTGTTTTACTAAATAATGCATATATTGTTTTTACTGAATAGTAGGTGGTATTTCTACTGTAATAGTAGGTGTTGATTTGATTTAGCGTATTTGATATTATTGATAATAGTATGATTGATGTAATAGTTTGTTAGATATTAATATCACATGTGAATGATTGTAATTAATTTATTTCAATTAATAATAATTCATCACTCTTATTAAAAAAAAAGCACGTATATTTAATAAAATTTTTTTTTGAGTTTATATAATATTTTAAATCAAGTTGTTAAAACTTTTCAATAAATAAAATTACTAAACTTATAAAATATTAATATTGTTATTAATTAAATTTTATAATTAATATGAATGAAGCCGAAGATAGTTTTATATTTTATATCTTCTGCTATCGTAAAATAATATTTCAAAAACTTTAATAAATATTTTATTAATTCCAAAAACTTTTCAAGAGTCAGGTTGTTGAAAATTGCATTTCGTAGACTTCAATCTCAAAACTCCCAAACTTAGATTATCTGCCGAGTTAATTTCAGTTAGATTTCTCTACAAACATGTAATTATATTTCTATTTAAAAAAAATATACGTAAAACCCAACTGAAAAAATTTCGTCTACAACGGATCCCTTTGTTAAAACTTTTACAAAAAAAAAAACACGTTTATCGTACCAACTTTAAAATGCCCAAATCTATCCTTAATTCACTTTTTTTTTTTAAAAAAAAAAGTTATTTAAAATAATAAGTTTAATTTTTTTTAATAATTTCACGATCAAAACTTTTCCATATTTTTTTTAATAAATTTTCTTATTTTAATTAAATTGACAATTATAAATATTTTTTATCTGTTACCTCGAGTTCCTTTCCTCTAACAGACTTTTTTTTTCCTCACTCTCAAGTCATTATTGTTATTTTTACGGAAATTATTTTCTTTAATCTCACATCATATTTTTTTTATGCTCGTGAAAACTGCGTGCAGCAAAAATTAGTATATTAAAGGAGAATACCTCTTCGATATCTCTTCCTTTTTTTATTTGTACTTTGGTATTTAATTTAAGTTTTTGTCTAACTTCTCACTCCCTCATTATCTTTTTTTTTTTTTTTTTTTAAATCTTCATTCATTCTTTTCACCATTTTTTCTAAATTTAATATTTATACACTTTATTAAATAATAAAATTTTACAAAAAGCTTATTTATAGTATTGTTTATAAAAATTGCACACATATAGGAAGTGCCACAAATTATAAAGATATATATATATATACAGTAAGATTAATATTATAACTTTTTTATAAATATAAAATTATTGTATGAGAATATTTGATACTGAATAAAATTGAAAATTTATGTAATTTTTTTTTTAATGTTAATATGTTTTTATCCAAATTCCAATAAAAGTGGTAAGGTGATAATGGTGAATTCTTCAAGGGGGTATAAGTGTAATTCTAATTTATTTATTTTTTGAGTTGTGATTTTCACAATTTTAAGTATAATCAACCCTTAAGTATAATATAATTTGTCTGATTAAATTAATTGCACATGGAAAATAGAGAGCGATAAGAAGGAACTCTCGCCGGCGGTAACGGAGGCGTTCGGCGGCGGGCGCATCAGACTTTGCATTGGCGCCGTCGTGAGATCGAGTATGGCAAGCGCTCTATACTGAACTCTTTTCTTCTCCAGTAGTAATGCTCTATGCCTTCTTCCCGTATAATATGTGTATAATGGAATTGAAGTGTGTTTGGACTTTGATGTTTAGTTTGTCTAATTGAACTGTGCCTTTTCTGTTTCCAAAACAAGTTGATAAGTGGTACCGCAACAGAAGAAAGTGATTCTGAATCTCATAGTGGTTTATTAATCATTTTAACTGATCCTCTTTATCTGTACCTTTAGGAATTAACAATCAGTTTCCGTTTATTAGACTAAGAAGTGCGATTTCGATCTTAGTTGGTTGTTCTGCTTCTAGACCTTAGCCCAAATAATTTGCAAAATTAGATTAAATTGTGTCCGAGTCTCATACTTTCTTTCAATTATCATGCTCTTTCTCAAATGTCTTCACATTGATTTGGTTAGTTATTTTCATATTGCAGATTGCCATGCGTCACTATTGCGGATTCCTCTTTCGCAAATTTCTGTTGTGGCTCAGTAGTTAGAAATTTTTGCTTCCTGGTAATTGAGAAACAGATAGTTCTTCTTATGCAATACATATTACTGTGCCTGTAGATATGACATCCCACTTGCTAGAGATGATTTCTGGTAGAATTCATTGGTTCTTAAGCACGCAAGTAGTGGCAAAGAAAGTTATTTAATGCATTTTATGCTCTACGTGGCCGGAGCAGAAAGTGTTTGTGAAGTTCCAGCAGCTGTAAATGGAAATTTTGAAGGTATTGAGATATGGAATAAACATATTTTAAATGTAAATAATTCAATTTTGTTATAGTAGGAGCCCAGGAGGAATTGCTTGGTGGAGACTCAGAAGCATCATTTTGTAGTTCGTTTAATTCACTAAGACACATGGTAGGTATGCTCGGACTTTAGTTAGACATGCACAAAGCATTGCAAAAGTATTTCAGTTTTCTTAATGTCGTGAGTACTCTTCAGATACTTCCGGAACACACTCAAGGATTTTGAAAATGTTGCTACCAGATGAGAGAGAATGTTCATTTGTGTGCAAGAACAGAGAAAAGTACACATGTACATACTCCAAATTCAAAGGGTATGGGGGAGAAAGGTTATTTCTGCTTTAATTGTAGCTTATAAGGGAAAAATTCTTGGCTAAACTCTAGCTTTGAAACTTCTTGGAGGAGGGGAGGTTGAGGGATAACGAAATGCTCAAGCTACTGATCCTGCCATCTGTGAGACTGAATGGTAGGATGATTTTAACTGGTGAGACCAACTTAGTCATCACCGGATTCAAGAAACATGGAAGAAGAAGCTTACTATCAGTCGAAAATCATTTTAGTTAACTTCCATGTTACTAAGAGTATATGATTAAGTTAAAACAATCTATTCTCATTCATTTAGATTATCATTATACTATACATAGATCCTAATTTCTGTTTATTTGAGTTCCTAAGATTTGGCTTTACCCATTTACAGTCCGCGAAAAGAGCACCTAACGAAGGCAACTGCCATCCTCATTGGGATTTGGGAAAACTTCCATGAGCAGGTTGATAAGATTGCATCTCCATCAAAAGAATCAATGCTTTTCTATGATGAGGTATGCAGTCGATTCATATATGATTCTTGGATATTCTTGACTTGTAAACTTCATTCCTGGCGAAGATCTCAGTATTGACCATTAAAGTGGTAAAATCATGATCTCTGCATTATTTATTTCCATTAGGCTTCCTGGATGGAGGCACTAAAGCAAATTATTTCTCTTTATTGGGGGAATTTTCAGAGGGTCATGCACTCTTCTCTTACATTTCTGGATGAATCTTTTGCAAATTTCTTGTAAGATATTTCCTTGACAAGAGGCTTTCAAAAAACTTTTTTTCTCGTAACTGAATATTAGACTTAGTTTGCATCCTTACTGATTTCCTTCATATTTAACTCAAAAGGTATAACTGTACGAGCGTAGTGTATGGTTATGAACAACTATGATGCTCTTATTTTATTGTTGCTTTTCTAGTTATTCATTTTTTTTGTCATTTTACAGGTCAGAGTTGATGGGTTGCTTATGAGATTGAGGGACACTGCACTTAGTGCACTCTCCCTGAGAGTGCGAAATTCTTCAAGAAAGCTGCTGGAGGGAAGTGACATTTCAGCCCTATTATCGGAAGTAATGTTCTATTTTTCTTTATATCAGTGCATAAATTTCATTTTTCATGTGACCTATTAAAATTCAGTTGTGTTTCTTAAATCCTCTCAAGTGATCTGCATTTTTGCAACTCAAGCTACTTTTAGATTTTGGTTGCCAATATACTGTTGCTGCATCACTTGATTGTTTCAATTGCTACAAATTAATTTAATCTTGGAAATTTGAAACTCTATCCTCTTGAATCAAAATTTGTATCTTCAAAATAATTGCTCCAGAGAGGATATCCTACCAATCTGGTGAATATTGTGAAGCCATCAAATCGCAAGTTTACCTGTCATCAATTGCAAGGCCCAAAAAGGTTAATTATAATGAAAATCCTGTAAGAAGTAAGCCACAAGATAATTTTATGGCTGTAAAAACCATAACCCATTTTCTTGAAGAATTAGAAAAGCAAATGATGTGGATATTCTATTTACATTTGAAGAAACCATAATCTATCTGATGGGGAGGAAAAAAGAAGAATCGTTTGTGATGTGATACTACAGCCAGACACTTTTCGACTTATTATTCTTTAATGTTTGTTATTTCTATGATTTGCTAAAATTTCAAGGAACCACAAGCTGACTGAAATTTATGTGCACTGTCTCTGATGCTTCAAAGTACACTTCTCCTCTAAAAATTGCTGGTAACGGAAATGCAAAAGGCAAATGTGGTGAGAGCCTCCATCAACTGGGAGGGCGGACAGGTTCACAAGCAGCCATATATGAGGAAAAGTGGACTCTGGTGAATAACTGACAACATCTGTAGTTTTATATATTGCAGGGGGAAGGCTTTGCTTGAAATTGTAAGGGCTTGAAGAAACAATAATCGAGAGGTCAGCCTTTTAGTGTATGCCCTATCACTAGCAATATCTGTTATGGTGCATCAGATGTATCTTGATGGTAGGCTGTTGTCAACTTCCTAGTTAACAAATGAAAATATAAGGATGACTGTTATTTGTGGAGCCAACATTGACTTGTGCACATGCTATTTAAGTGACACGATATCCCAGTCATGTGGGATCCTGTATTAGTTTTTAGTCATATGAGGTCCACTGTGTGTTTGTTTTGGTTGATAAGGACAAATAAATGGTATGAAAAGTAGTAAATTCAGTCTGATCTTATTTGATTGCTCGTCCAGAAAATGAAATCACATTCAGCTGAAGCCAGGAGCTTAAATATGGCCCCCAAAGCAGTGTACTCTAGATAAGGTTAAGCATATTGAACTTTAAATGTCCAGACTGCCCTCTATGTGCAGCTAGCACTTTAACTGACCGACAATCAATTCCACCATTATGTTTTAACTTTGATCCTTCAGTGCCATTATCCACCATTCTTTCACATTTCACCATCATACTGGTAAATGACGCTCGTCTCACTGGTGCTTCTTTTAAAGATAAAAGCAATTTCTAGTGTTAAGTTTGCAGAACACCTAAAAATCAATTACTGCTAATGTTGTATGCATGCTTATTTGACTAAGAGGATTACAGTAAGAAAACCAATTGACGGTGAAAATTGAACTGGGTGAAAAATTAAAGGTTGGAGCACAATGCTTATTTGCAATCTGCTTGGGGAAAGAGTGATGGAAGCTTATACTATGTTTGGTATTACTGGTTTTGGAGAGTATGGATAAAGACATGTCTGATGCTACTCATATCTTCTGGAAGCTTGATAAGAGTGTCTGGAAATTTTTTATTGGAGATTCTTGTTAAGCCTTTAGAGTTAGATCACCCCCTTGAAGTAGATGCTCCTCACAACTTCCTGCCTTTTCTTTTCTTTTTACCATATAGATGTTTGCTGTCTCGGGTCACTAATTCAGCTGCCTTGTACTTTCTCAAGGTTTGTGTTCTCTATGATGGTGGGGGGCGAGGAAAAGAAACAAAGGCATTATGAAGATAAGCATGTGACTCTTCTTTCGGAAACTTCTATTGTTTTATGTCGATGTACTCAGTGCAGAAATTGTCTAATGGTATCATTCAGCTGGTTAGAGTATCTATGAACTGCAATACACTTCAGATTTTAGGCACTACTGTATAAATCATGAGCCTGGAAGTTCTTTTGAGCAAGTTAAGAACTAAATAAACTTGCTCCTTATTATTGAGATTGCAAAATTGAAATCCGATGCTACAAGGGCCCTGCCCTTTAAACAATGATTTGGCAGCATTAACTGATCGGCAAATCACTGAAAATTCATAAAGTAGGCTACAAGGAAAAGTTCCAATTTGGGATGACAGATAAGTACTAACTAAAGTTTGAGATTCAGGTCAATCGTATTTGAATTTGATGGCTTTTGCTCTGGTTGTTGTGGATCGAATCGGAAACTTCCAGGCCACATGAAATCTGCTGCTTCCTCGAGGGTGATGTTTTGCTGTGGTAACCCAAAATCTGGTATTAGGCTCATTAAATCTTGCACCAATTGCCATAGCATCTCTGCTTGCTTTATGTATGAGGGAGTGTGGTTGCACCCCAAGTGATCTGAACATGGAAGTATGGATAGGCAGAGTCATCATTGTCATCATCTTGTGTGACTGGTAATGTCTCACTGCACCTCTTTCCCTTTTGTGAGCGTTCTGGTGTCCCCCCAATGCTTGTGAACTGTAGAACTTACGCATGCAGAAGTTGCATGAGAAAACCTTGGCTGAAACGGGTCTTGATTCTGATTGTGACCCTGACTCTTTGGATGCTTCAGGTGGATTTCTACCGAGGCTCAAATTCAACCACTCTCCTGGATTTTGCTCTTGTGTTCCTTGTTCACTACAGCCTTCTCCTTGCATCTTTTTATTTGTAGCTGCGAAGTTTCTGCCGTACTTAAGGCCTTCTCTTGTTGATGCTCGGTTCACCTCTTGGTGTGGAAACTACAGTGACTGAATGAAGGTACTATGCTGAATCCTTCTCTTTGCTCTTAAAATCAGTTCTTAATGAGGAACGGAATCAATTGAGACTGACAAGGTGAAGATATAAGACATATTTTGATCTATCATATGTCTGTTCAGTGTCCCCACTCAGTGATGCTTGGTTTCCCAAGGGAGAATGCTTTACGTCATATTTCATTGTTGCCTCTGTCAAGCTTGGGATTCCCCACTCATCGTATTTCTCCTTTTATGTGGAAACCACATTAACATTTCCTGGTTTTCGTTGGAGTAGTTAAAAGTAAAGAAAGGTTGACAAACAACAAATCCATTTGCAGTCAAATCAAAGTCTCAAGGTTTGTTTATATTGCCTGCCATTGCTTTCTGCCTACTTAAAGCATGCATAATCACTTTATGCCCAAAGTTTTCCTATGTCAACTTATCTATTCTATGCTTTTAAAGCCTGATCTTCTGTAACTATTCCAGGAAGAAATCTGGTATTGAAACTACTAATTTTTTTTTCCCTTGGACTGATAGAGGATGAGTTGTGAACACTCTCAAGTCAGGTAGGTATTATGTTTAATGAAGATGGAACCCATTTAGAAAGAGTTTTCCCTGTAAATAAATGTGTGAGTGAATGATAAGCTTCAATTCAGAATATAGACTTTGGACATAGTGGTTGCAGAATTATATCATATTTGTCTGATACAAACAAAAAGTTTTGTTGAAAGTGGTGGGGTCTTGAGACTAGGCAATAATGGTGATAAAGTTAGGAAAAAAAGAACTGTGGGGTATCTTAGCCAGTTTTCTTTAGGTCTTTTGTGAAAACACGAGGATCTACGTGGGTGTCTTCATGTTGGACCTTATTGGCATTCTGCCTTTCTGGCGTGTAATGGGCATTATTTTATCTGAATTTCTTCTCATATTATATGCTAAGATAAGAATAGAAGAAATCTAGTTGTCCACTATGGGTTATCTCATCTCCACTACACCAATGGTTTATCAGCTTTATTCTGTAGTTAGTGGCAGTAAGGCTATGTTTGGTCTCTGCATGTTAGTAACAAAACACTTAGGAAAGTTTTTTCATTTCAAATGATTATACTTCATGTTGTATCCTTTTATAATTTTCTCCTTGTCCCGACCAAAATTCAAGGTCTATGCCGTAAATGGTTACTGAAAAAAATACGCATCCATGATCCCTATGCTAGAACAAACATAGGTGGCTGACACCCTCTGCAACAGATTTTGACGCCTTTACTGAAGCTTTGTTACTTGAGTTATTTGTATTTGTTCAAACGCGCCAAACGCGAGTATGCTAAGAGGTCTGCCTAAATTTGAAAAGTGCAAGTTGAGCAAATTTGGGTGATAGGGAATAAGGAGGAAATGTATAATCTCTAGGTCATTAATAATTTTATTCTGTTAGGATTTTGAATTTATGAGGTTTTCGTATTTACGTTTCATTTGTTTTCATTATTCAGTTCTATTTCCATTGTGACGCATTATATGGTCTAGGCTCTTGTTATAAACAACAATGAATTCATGGATATTATCTAGTTTAATAGATTCTACTTAGTTTGTGTAAACCCTTTTCATTTGTTCGTCCTTTACGTTCATTTCTTTGATTATTTGTCCTACATCATTGGTTTACTGGTGACATGTTCTTGTATATATATTTTGTCAGTCTCCTGCATCTTTCACTTGCTTGTCCCTTTATGTATTTGTGATTTGTTATTGCAAGTGGCTGGTGTTCATATTTGAAATGTCGGCATATTCATGATGTTTATGAGTACTTTGGATCTTTAACTTGTAATTTTGTGCCTTATTTTATATTTTACTTCTCTCATAATATCTACCTACTTAAAAGATTTGAGCTTATATTTAGATATCAGATTTTAATACGAAAAAACCCGAAATTTGCATTTCATGTTTCTTTAACATAGAATAAATGTATGTGGAATGATAGAGGGGCTGGTCCAAATTAGAATCCCATGTGGTAGTACAAGATGAACTGATGTTGAATTTTGAAAGCATGATGTGGGCAAGGAAGATGAGGATAATACTAGCAAACTTTGCAACTGGCACTTAGCCAACCACTTTCTGAGCTAACTGGTTGTTTGAGAACTACTTCTCATCAAAGAGCACAGAATGAAAAGTAAAAGATTAGGATAGGAGAATCTCCAATAGAGAGGAGGTCCCAACTTTTCTAAAACAAGATTCGGTTTGAGTAGTACTAAGTGGACTGCTATGTGTGGTTTTAGAAAAGAACTGCATTTACATAGTAGTTTTTCCTTTTTATAAGGGCAAATTACAATAACCTCAATAGACATATTATGAAAGTTCGTCTAACAAGTGACCCAATTCATTAGGTTTTCATCAATTTTTGTGGTGAACTGAACAAAATGTTCTAGTGGATTAAAAATTATGATTACATTTTTTTTTCATTTTTTTTTATTTTCTATGGACTAAGTTGATAATTTACTTTTTTTTTGTAATTTTCAAATTTTTTTCGTCCACCCTGTTCAATTTTTTTTAATTTTTTTTATTTTTTTTAAAAAAATAAAAAAATACAATAAGTGCAAAATTGATGGTTTTATATTTCCATCCAAAAATTACATAATTTAATCAAATATTAAGGGAGCATTTGTAATTTTTCAAAACAACGAGGGAGTATTCATAATTATGTCAAATCACATAAAGGGTTGTTGTAATTTATTCTTTTTATAATTAATTATTTTTAAAAAAAAATTAAAAACAGAAAGAGGACAACCAGTGTAGCAATCGCCTTTGGATGTGACCAAAAAAGCCTTCGTCAATGTAGAATGTTCAATATGAGTGATAGCTACTACTTCTAAGAGGTTGTTTGGTCTAAACTTGTATAAAAGTTGTTATAAGTTTATACATCTTATAAAATATTTTTTTGAGTTTATAAGATATTAAATCTTATTTTAAAGTTAAGTTCATGAATTATTTGATGGCAAATTTACAATTAATTTGAAGGAATTTGTTAAGATATTATAAAATAGTTGGCAACTACATTTTCTTCTTTTTCAAAGAGCTTATAATCCTAACATGTTATTTATAAAACTTATATGATATTTTCTTAAAAGAAATTATCAAATATTTGACTGCATCTTGTAAATTCTCAAACATCTTATAAGATATTTCAAAGAGCTTACAAGCTCCATTAAAGTATATGGTCAAACTCCCACCAGTGTTTTGAAAATTTGGATGAGATTCGTACGAGCTCCTTCCCAAAAAGGAAAAAAAAGAATGTGAGGATTGCTACTCTCTTACATTAACAGGATTTAGAGAAATGGAAATCAATTCTATTGCTGCAACATACCTTTGGATACATTTGATAAAATTGGATCGATACAAAGAAGATTACTGTAACTGTATGCAGGAAGAATAGCATGGAGGACTCGACACCGCACATCTTTCTTTGGTCACGCATCATTAGCAAAAATGTCAGCTGTCTGGTTCCGTCCACGATAAACTGAAACTATTCATGCCACAACGTTTTATGATGTTGATAGATTTTAAGTTTTGTCCTTGTTGTTGAAGCAAGACGACAACATCGCGCTGGTTGTCTCGTCAAATCCTGTGATTGGAACTCTCCTTCTTCCCTCTTTTAAACGCAAACAAGTTTGTTAATAATTGGAACTTTCAGAACTATTTTTCGCCGTGGGAATATTGCTAATTTAATTTAAATTTATTTTTTTAAATAAATAATACGTTTTTGGATGTTGACATTTTTATAATAATGAATTCTCTCAAAATTCTTTTTGCAAAATCAATTACTGCAAGAATTAAGGAGAGGTGGTTGGAGTACGAAGGGAAGAGTATTTCTAAGATCTCGAACCAGGGTCTTGAATCAAAGTTCACCAGCCTTCCCCATACACCTTCACCACTACATTGGGCAACAACAATCACATCATCGACAATATCTAAAACAATCTTGATTGCCATCCAATACAGGGTGAAATCCATTATTTACCACAATAATTGAGGATCTTTAGTAGAAGATGCCAGAACCCTGTTTTGTCCATTTTAATTTTTTTGCGGGAGTCATTATCACTTCTTCAGGTAACAATTTCACATCATGGAACATCTCACATCCCAAACCGGTCTACCATGGATAAATAAATGAGCGACTTATTTGTATGGTATAACGATCCAAGATGACAGTGCATCACTGACATGCTTTAGATGATATGCCAACATCAATTTAACATCGACATGAAATATTAGGCTTTATAAAATGGCTACTGAAGAAGCATGTATGCAATGAGACTCTGGTACATCTGAACCTCTATAGGCATCTGAAGGTTTTTGTGATCCTGAAAGTCTATAAGCAATGGGGGCGTCACACAACACAACTTGGAAATCCCTAAAATTGAAGTTCAAACTAACCTTTAGTTGTAGGCTGTCTGAGTGAACAAATCCCATAGATCAGTTTGTTCTATGTGGAGCACATGATGTTGAACATGACAGACAAGACCAACACTATGATAAATTGTAAGCATAAAAGAGGAAAAGGCATTACAGATCAAGTTCCACACACAAGTCATCAAGCATGCACCACATGGATACTGAAACTCCCTTCAAATGTGACATTTAGACCTAAAAACTATAAAACTTCCAAACTCTTGTCCATAAAGGCATGAAAACTGACTGATCTACTATTTCTTGTTTTTTAAAATAATTTTCCAATGTGAAAGCTCCTGCAAGATACACCTAGTGGCCAAGAACCAGATCTTTTGAGCATCCGCTCTGCCAAACCCAACAATATGTTCAAGTACCTGCCACAATGTACAATGAGCATTGTCATCTCAAACAGGCGCATAACAATTGCAGAAAGAACAATGTAAAACTGTTTATCTTTACATATTGGAATGGAACTGTGTTCGACAACCATTAAGTGAATCTACTCATGATATGTGCTCGATGAGCTGTCGATCACTTCAAGGGGCATTAGCACATAGAGCACCTGTTTGCTGAGCACCAGTATAATGGAGCCAAAACACACATGTAAAAAGTAACAACCGAAATCCCATCTAAATAACAAGTCTTCTCATAAAACATTGACGTCCCATCTTAGAGCGGGCATATTCATCCTCATTTCCAGGAACCAATGTCCCAAAATGCATAAGCCACTATTAATAGGTTTGCAAGTCAAATAAGCAAAACGCCGTTCTTCAATCTTTTCTCCCGGAATATTTTATGCTGACCGGAGAAGAAAGAAGATAACAGCTACATCATCTACCTTATTAAATTCTTCCATTCTCTTCAATATTTTGCTGAGAAGGGCAAAGTATGAAAACACAATCATATGATATAAGAACAAGGATTAACTTTGCATTAAATTTCTCATATGCACATAAAGGTCTTAACATTTGTAACCTCAAACCATCGATATAGTTATATTCATGGTTAGAATAGAGCAATTGTAATATTTACTCCGCTATGATGTCCAGATCTCCCAGCATAAAGTTTATCTTTATCCTAAAGCATGGATAAATATAATTTTGGTCCTCAAACAAAGTTACTTATGCAGTTTTGGTCCTCAAATAATTTGAGGTTGTAGTTTTGGTCCTTATAATTGTTGTTATTTTGCCGTTCGTAGTCATTTCATTAATAAACCTGTTAAAAGTTAACGGAAGTTTCATTTTAAGGGGAAAATATAGCCATTTTCGTCCCATTTTGTTGGTATTTTTCAAGCTTTGGTCCAATGCACCCGTTTCCCCATTTTTCTTCAAGTTTCAAGAGACAAAAAAAACTAGAAAAAAGTAAACTTAAACAACATATTTTCCTATATAATCTTAACAAAACATTGTCAAATAACATATATATCGTGATGATACTAACTATGTAAAATCGCCAATAAATATTGTCCGCATCTAATATGTATTATTATATATCGACACTATTAATAAAAATATGAATATATATAATAATAAAAAAAGAACAGACAAAACAAAGACTCCAATGGAAAGTAAGCGTGAAGCGTTATATAGAAGAAAATTTAATTGAACCATCCACACTATATAAAAAATATGGATTGCTTAAATTCAATTTTTTGGGTTTTAATCTTTTGTGCATACTCTCTCTGAAATCTTGTTTACGTATAAAATATATCAAGACGGGGGAAATTTTTTTGTAAAATGGAAAGCTAATATAATACAGGAAATTGGACCAAAAAATTGAAGAATACCAAAAAAATATATAGTCTATAACTTTAATATTCCATTTACACAAATAAAATCTTCTGAAATAATATCTTTAACAGTTTAATAAACCTTCATATATAGTTTGAAGTAACAAAAATATGCTATAAGTGCTTTAATTTGATAGGTCACAAAAATTGTCAATTATCTCCCTTAGCCTATAAGCTATCATAAATCATATTCTACTTAATTGTTTAAAACAAGTCAGTACTTAGCCACAAGTATAATAGTTGGACTAATAGATTCAACCTACAATTCAGTTATCTAGATACTCTGTCTCTCTTGATTGAGCTCGGTGAACTCATCCTTGTCGATTCTATTCACCACATCTTTCCATTCTAACATTCACCCTACTCAATCCGTCATATCCAATACACACTTCTTTCTACAGTCACCAATTTGCAGTACAGACATAATACAGATACTATTCAAGCTGTCTACCTTAACTTCTCACAGGTCTCCACACTTAGTATATATATATATAACCACTACAATAAGTATATAGTTAATAATATAAACTATGCATAACAATACAATTAAAATTCATCTCTTAAATTAAGAGACTAGGACTTAAGCTCTTCACCATATATCAACTTATACCTCAGTCAATCTCATACTCAGTATCATACTTCACTAATACTCATCTCCACTCTTATCTATCCGCTCACCCTGAACTACAATCCTATAGATTCTGGATACATCTCCGTACCCTTGCGGAAGACAAGCTCATCTAGAGGACGCTCGACGCGAACAAAGGATGAGAGGAGAGAACGCGCAATAGAAAGGATGTCAGCGTACATCGAGACACGAACTAGTCTGTTTAAGTGGGGCGGCATTAAAAGTATCTTGAAGGGGTGTCTAAATATACCCATTTCAGCAACCTCCGGATGCTCCCCATTGTTACGACACCTGATAATCTATACATGAACCCCATATAAACCGCCGAGCCATGGGATACAGATAGTACACTCCAGAGAATCCAGTTCTGACTACATAGAGAATACCTAGTCAAACGAGCAATGATATCCTGGACTACAAACAACAATGCAGGTAATCTACATGAACTACTACTATCAATTAATATCATATTTTTATCTATATATATTATCAAATAGATGAGAAAAAGTGTATAAACAACATATGAGAAATATTAGTACAAAGCAATCAATGAAATATCATCGTGAAATAACATAATATTTGCAAGTATAATGTTTAGATGAGATCTAACAAATTGGAAACATAAGAAATATATCAATATTATAAAAATATCACTAACGAAAAAGTTAAGAGGAGTAATAGGAAGAATTTGAGACTAGTGCACGGATATGAACATCTCTCTCAACTTTATGAGAGTGTGCAGATGCTAATACTAGCGATCAACAGAAAGAGTAAGAAGCCGTGTGAGACGCAGTGGTAGAAGAGAGATATATTAAGAGAGAGAGCGAGACAACGGAGAATGCGGAAGCCTCATATAAGACAAAGAAGTGGCGCACATCACTCGAGAGATCTAGAAAGCGAACCTCGCTCACCCTATTGTTGGTGGGCCCTTTCCTTCTATTTTTCGGTTTGCAAGGTATGAGATAATATTAGCTGCTCACACGCCCAAACGAGGCGAGTATCCAACTACAACGAGGTCGGTTTTTTTGCCTTCCTCACGGCCCTGAATACAACGCTAATCATAAAGCCACTAATATACTACACAGTGCTAAAACGATTAGACCCCTTAAGTTAAAAGACCTCAAACATTCTTAAACCCTCCCACAAATATAAAGATAGATAACTATATATATATCCAATTTTACATCGTACTTCATTCAAATTGACGCGTACAAATGTTAAAGTCAAGAATTCATGGATTTTAAAACTATCTCTTTAGACAAACAAATTAAATGCAGAACTAAATAAGACTAATTAACTAATGTCCAACACGAAGAACATTGACTACAAACTAGTAATGATTTGAATTGTAAAGCCTTAAGTAATATAGTACATAATAACTTTTTCTTTATTTAATTTTAATATAAATATGTCTTTGACATCAATATATAATGTGTTTTTTATACTTATACCAAAGTTCAATCCGCAATACGCTGTAAATAAGAATAAAATTATACGAAAATTTATATCAAAATTATAAACATCCAATTGAAGCTAATAATAATACAAAATATCCATCAAATATGCAACTCTATATTATTAATTCCTAAGATACAATATGATCGAACAAGAAAATAAAGAGTTTAAGAGTATTAAACCCAAATAAAAATATAAATAAGTAATCCTGAGAGATATGAAGTGAAAACATCCAATCATAATATTAACACTGCTTCTGAAAATATATGCGGAGAAAAATGTGAAAATTTGGTTACAGAATAAAATACAATAAGAATCTAATCAATACATATATAAAAAGCGTCTAGCAATTACTTCTGTAATGAGACGGTAGTTACTTGTTGATTTTGCTTGCGCCCTTCATTTATAGAATTGAGGTTGATAATAATCTAGAGAAATCGTATATGATGGAGTTAACTAAAATATATATCCTAACAATTATTGAAAAAGAATTTACTAACATTTATAATGACCTTGCATAATCTAAGGTGTCGTGAGACATAGTTAAAAATGTTTAGTAAGATATGGCATCGATAAGAAATTTTCCTATCCAATTATTCAGAAATATAAAGAAATAAATCTGAGTTCATGACCACTTTTGTCTAACTGGATCCAACCTGACAACACCAAATCATCGAGACGAGCACCTAATGTAGCCCTGTAGATGTAGTCATATAGCTAATGAAAGAGCAACAGCAAGAGTATGAATCTTACGAAGTTGAGTAAGTTGTAACGTGACACCGCATTCATCGCAAAAAAATACTGCTCACTGAAAATATATAATGTCTTTTTAGTGGAGTGTGAAAAAAAAATTTGTATAAGAATAGAGCAACTATCATTTACCACAAAAGCATCGTATTTTTATATGTAAAAACCACAAAAAAAAAAAAAAAAAAAAGAGTAAATATACTTATATTTTAATAAGTGGATTAGCAGATAATATGTTGAGACGAAAAATAATTTATATCAAACTCATCTAAATAATTAAATAATTTGTGGAGAAAGATTGTTGGCTCAAAGCATAAGCTAAAGCGAGTAGACAAGTTATAAGATTGTGTAGGATGATAGCATCTATTCAAAGAAGTCAAGAACATGCCTCCAGCATCAAATTAAAGTGGTATTTTAGTGTTGATTGTATTTTTAAATATCATTAATACGTAGATTTGCTTTTGTTAAATTATTAGGTTGCTTTTTAATGAAATATTTTAATCATAAGGATGATAATTTTTGGTCCATTAATATTTTAATTTGTATGAGAAGTTCTCTAGGTCCAATCTTAAATTTTCCTACTCTTAACTTCTAACTGGATTTTTTATTTCAAATCTTGTTGCATCTTCTATTCCATTTAATGCAGGCTCCTCACATGTATAATTTTTTTTTAAATAGATAAAATACATGCTTATAAATGTTAAATAGAGTAGAGATGCAACGTGAATTAAAATATCAATTCCAGATCCCATCAACTCAAGATGCACAATAAGTCGGGTTGGGCTAGTCCATTTTAAAAATCGGATTGAACCAATTAAAAATTGGATTGATTTGGCCCACCCCTAACTGGGACCGAGCTGGTCCTGGGCTAGTTTTAAGTATTGAAACTCGATTTTTTTTTTTACTTAAAATAATACATGGTATATAAATTTTATTTTATTATTCTAAATTGACTATTCTAGTAGTTTTTTTATACTTTTGAAACTCTAAAAATTATTACCTTTATTATTTTACTTTTAAATTTTTAGTATTTTAATTCTTTTTTATTCAAATTTTATTTTAAACCCTTTTTGGATTTACTATCATCTAAGTTTATACTGTAAGTTAACTAGTTATATTATTATTAAAGTTTATTATGTAATTTTAATTATTATTTTTTCTAGTTATAAAATTTGTGGGATTTATTTTATTTTTTAATACAACCATAAATTTGAGTAATTATTCAAAAGAAAAGTTCGACTTCAATAAATAAAAAATATGCACATTTGGGCCTAGTACTGGCCTGTTTCGGACCTCAACCTCAATTGAGTCGTTTATAGGTTGGAATTGAGTTTAAAATGAACTCAATTGAGACTCATTTAATAAGCCCAGGATCGATAAAAAATAATAGCGAACCAATCTTGAGTCGGACTTTTTCAAATTGATTTGTACTAATCTTAAGTCGGTCCGACTCACTGTGTACTTTGAACCTCAATTCCACAGATGTAAATTAGAAAAGATAAAATAAAATGTGGTCCACTTTAATTACCTTATGCAAACTATTATAAAAGGGATTTTTGTTTCCTTATATCCAGAAATACATTTGAGATATATATATATATATATATTTTATTAAATTTATATTATATAAAATAAATAGTCGTTTAAATAATTAAGATATAAGAAGAAATTAGAAATGTGGTCAAATGGTAATTGCATTGGAAGTTGGAGTTGGAGAGGAGAAGAACGCAGGACGAGGAGGAGTGCGTGTGGGTGTGGGGTGGTGGAGAAAATAGACATAGGGGCATGGAGCTGCAAAGATGTCTGCTAATGCTATTTACCATTTAATTACTACTCTTCCCCAATACTAATTATTAATCATTATGACACATCGTTTCTATATATATATATATATATATATAAATAAAGTAAAAAATATAAATTAATATATTAATTTAAGAAAAGAGAGAAAGAAAGAAAAAAAATCATGTGTCAATTATTATAAAATTTAAAATTCTGAATAAATTATATATTTTATCAATTAATAGGCATTTTTTGTTTCACCGAAAAAATTAATGAGCGATATCATTAACTGACGTTTATGAGTGTGAAATGCATTTTCTTTTTATATTAATATAGATGGAAAGACGCGTGTCTCATCTCATCTCATCTTACCATCCCTTACGCTTTGCACCATTTTCATCTCCACCTGTCTTTTTTTTTTCAATCTTATATATATTCATAATTTTTATTTTAAAATTAAATTAATACAATAATATAATGCTTTTGGTAATGTATCACAAGCTAGCAATCCTAAATCAATAGAAAATAAAATTGTTAATTCCATTCATATAAAAATATATTGATGGTTCAATTAACAATTAAAAGATATTCATTAGTCGATTCAAATATATTTTAATTTTATTTTCACATGAAATTAAATCTAAAAGTATATTTTTTTCAATTAAAGACCAAAAAGTAAGCAAGAACACATTCGTTATTTTCAAATGTATTATTTGGAAAAATGCAAGCAATTCCATTGTGATATTACAAATAAGCAAATTACCCCTATCCGAAGGAAAAAATAACAATTTATTTCATGAGACAAGGAGGTAAATGACTTGATTTTAAAAAACACAGGGATAAATTGTTATTTTATTTTCATAAGGAAATAATTTGTTCATTTACAAAACCACAAGGAGTAAATTGCGATTCACCCATTAATATTCTGATGAAGGTCTAACAAGAAAGGAAAAAAAAATCCCTCATAAGATCCAAAATGCCAAAATATGATTGCGATATGTGCATCTTATTCCGTTTGGATCACACTGACCTAACCTAATTCGATCATCGAAATCAACATCATCAGCCACCCAACACCTGAAAGGCTAAAACTAATGATACAAGAACCCTCATAAGTATTGGTTTTTGATCTTATAAATATTTCAATGCTAGTTTTGGGGGCTAAAGTATGTCATTTATTGCGAAAATATATATTTTTTTCTTTTCTCTTGATCTTACATTTGACTAATTCAAGTATCGGAGGGTTATAGGTAGGGGACCCTCAAGCAAAACTAACTTGTGTTCGTTTTTCTAGTCCAAACACTTGTTCGAATTGGTTTGTTTTCGAGGTTATTGCGATCTCCGGTCCGAATCAATTAAATTTAAAATAATTATTTAAATTTTTATTCAATTTAATAACAAAAACATAAAATATTTAGTATTTATACTATTTTCTGTATACGAATTTTATACCAAATTAATTAAATTGAATATACTTGAATTAGGAGATGGAGAAGAGAGCATGCAATGTAATGTAATGTAAGACATCATGAAGCAGCAACACATATATGGGCGTTGATGAGTCATGGCATGCATGCGGGACGAATGGGCCACATTCACTGGATCCGGCCACAGCTTCTGCCACGCCCTCCACCCCCAACCGGGTCTCCAAGTCGGGTTATCGGGTACGCCCCGCCATTTTGTTTGCTTTGGACAAATAAAGCACGGTTTTCTCGGGTGGCTTTGAAACTTTGACTGAGAGACGACGACAATACCAAAGCCTTCCCCCCCCTCTCTCTCTCTCTCTCTAACTCTGTCTCTCTGTCGTCTCTTCTTCTTCTTGAAATGCAGTAACTGATTGAGAAAACCCACACTTTCATATCTGTATACATATACATTTAGAGAGAGAAAGACATTGTGTCTGTGTGTGTGAGGAGAGAGATAGAGAGAGAAACCACACTTTCATAAGTATATATACATATACATATAGAGAGAGAAAATGAACTGGGCTTGAAGAGAGAGAGAGAGAGAGAGAGAGAGAGAGAGAGAGAGAGAGAATGCAGCAGCAGTTGAAAAACACAACACATAAATAGAATAGCTTAGCCTTAGATTAGCTGCTTATAGCCTTTGTCTTTTCCTTATTTAACGCTCCAAAATCCGAATAAGAAGAAGCTTCCGTCGTTTACTCCCATAATTCTCTTCCTCTTCCCTTTTCACTATCCGGACCCAACAATGGCGGGTAATGGCGCCGGGTTCGAGGACGACCCCATGGCTCCCGGGTGCTACTCGCAGCTTCTTTTCAGCGATGACATTTCGGGTCTTGACCCGGATGGGTGTTTCGGTTTCACCTCCTCATTCCCCTCTGACGATAGTAATAGTAATAACAGCAACATCCACACTCCGAAAATGCTGTGTTTTGGTGATTTTGCTAAGCAGAGTAATGCGAAGGTGGCGGTGGAAAATGCCAGGAAAACGGGTCAGAGATCCGGACCCGCTTCATGCTCGGATCCTTCCTCAGTTTCTTCAACCAACAACACCAAGATTAGGAGCTCTCTGCATAACTCCACTGTCAGTAATAATCAGAATCTATTTATTTAACATGCTGAAACTGTTTATTTTCTAATCTCTTATTTTTCTTTCTTTATGGCGCAGAGAAAGAGAAACGGGTCGGGTATTCAGAATCCGGATGGCTGTGCCGGAGCTCCGGCTGGAAGCCAGAGGAACAGCAAAAAGTCAAAGTCAAATAGTTTTACCGTGGGCGGCCATGCAAAGGTGAATTTGCATGTTTGATTTTTGACGATCCCCGTTTTGATTTTTGTTAATTAATAATATTTTAAAGTGATTTTTGATAATTAATTGTATTTAGGTTGTGAAGAAAGAGAAGCTTGGTGAAAGAATCACAGCGTTGCAGCAGCTTGTTTCCCATTTGGCAAGGTAATAAATTTGCGATTTTTACTCTTTTACCGTTCGGATTTTGTCGCGAAATTCTTACCCAAATTAATTCTGACCGAACTAAATCAATAATAGAGTGAGTGTACTACACTTATAAAGTGATTGATCAATTTCTTTGAATTGCAAACCAGTTATACAGAGAGTGTATTGCATCTGTCATTTAATTTAATTTAACTTAGGGTGAATAGCAATTTAACCCATGTGATATTGGAAATGAGCAAATTACCTCATATGAAAAATAAATAACAATTTACTCCTGTGTTTTTTAAATGAAGGTTGCTTCAATTTTAAAAACATAGGGATGTAAATTGCTACATTTTAAAAAATACAGGAGAGTAAATTACTATTTTGTTTTTGCTAGAGGAATAATTTGTTCTTTTGTAACATCACATGGGATAAATTGCATTTTTTCCATTTAATTTTTTTAGGTTCGACCAAACTCTGTAGAGAATTTTTTCCAGTCTTCAATTGATTTAAGCAATTAAGGGCCGGTTACTATTGGATAAATGGTTCATAGGATAATTTAGTAATTTTATACCATACTATCATAATTGATAATATGGTGTATTTTAAAATCTGTAAAGTGGGTGTTGTTTACCTGTTATGATAATATTTGGGATAAAAATATGGATTTCCCAGACTGCCCTTAATAATAATAATTATATTTTTAAATATTTTTGTGCTTGTAATTTTTTAGGGTGTTTGAATTAACTTATAAATCTTTTAGACATCTTACGATATATTTTAGGATTTATAAAGTATCATAGAATATTTAATATATTTTTTTGAAATAAAATATTAAATTCTTATAAAGTCAGTCGGAAAAAAATGAATTTCCAAGTTATTTTTGGCTATAATTTTAATAAATTAATTCAGACCAAAATATACGATCCTAATATCGTAGAAGCTCCAATATGAATACTAAAATCTTAAAATCTAATTCTATTTTTTTTAATTTCATAATCTAATGAAATATTAAGCTCAAAATCGTGAGACGAAATTGAATTTTAAAATTTGACCACAATTTCTCATTTTAAGAACAGCATGGTAAAAGAACATGCATGCTAAATTTGGGCTTGAATGGATAAATATATGGTATCTCATGGGAATGGATAAGAAAAGAGAAAATAAAAAAAAAAATAGAGAAGAAAAATAGATGTGGAAGTTGAGAAATGAGAAGATGGGAAAGTTAAGAAGATTGAGAAAAATGGAAAGTTGAGAAAAGAAAAAAGAAAAATAATTAAATATTAAAAAATACAAAATTAAGTGTGACACCAAAAGTATGCTCTCACTTTTATATACAATATAGATTTTATTGTATATTTTATTTAACTTAGTACATACATGCTACGCATACAAAAAACATGCCATAAAATAAAATAGATGATGCAATTTTTGTACATGCAATGTGTGGATATTGAATGGAATAAATGACGCAGTAAGGTTTAAAACAAAAATTCAATCTGGGTTTTGGGGGACCCGATTTCGGCCAGTATTTTCAATTTGTTATTATTCTTGTCTTATCACAAAAATAATAACAATCATGCCTGAACATGTAAGTAGTGTGATCAAATAATAACTTGTCAATTTCGGGATGAAGTTATTGTTCTGTAAATAAATTTGGAATGCATGAAATTTAACATGGATTCGTGGATGGTGCAGACGGATACGGCATCTGTGCTTCACGAAGCATTAGGGTATATCAGATTTTTGCATGATCAGGTGCAGGTCTTGTGTTCTCCGTATTTGCAATGTTCGTCGTCTTCCTCCGAGGCTCTCCAGGGCCCAGTAAGTTCTTTTCTTCTACGTATTCTTGTTTGTGGATTTGCATATAATTCTCCCATATTCGGATGTATTGTTCAAACCTAGCAAGGGACATAGGCGGTGTCTTGTCACATCTTAGTCGTGTGATAACTGCAATATCCATAATTATATTTACACAAGCCATGCATATAAAATTTTCGTCAGTTATAATGTAAAAAAAAGATTTCTCAAATGATATGTCATGTATTCATCAAGTGCAATAAGAGATGTGTGTATGGAAAAAATTCCAGTATTAGATTTAGTTTGGCCAAACCTAAATCAATTAATCATATTATAAGTGCAATACATTTACAATGTGATTAGTGTATATTTAAGAAAAAATAACAAATTACATAGCAAGTGTTTTACACTTGTTCTGTAATTGGTTTGGTTCAACCAGACCTGGTCGGATCTAAAATTTTCCATGTGTGTAATGTGATTTTGCAATGGTTTTTCATGCGACTTATCATTTGCGGACTTGATAGGACGATGGAGAGAGCAAGGAGGGCCAGCGGAAAAGAGACGACCTAAGGAGCCGAGGATTGTGCCTCATCCCCATGGAGCTCACCCTACATGTGGCGGACTCTAATGGTGCTGATTTGTGGTCATCAGCTGCCATGGTCGACAGTGTTTCGTTAAACTGATCAGCCGATCTCTCGTGTTTTTCTAAATTTACTCCAATTTTGTAGTGTGCTGAAAGAAAGTTGCAGGGGTTGTAATGTTGAAAAGAAGGGGAAAAAATAGTGGTAAATATTATATGTAAGTAGGAGGAAAAAAAGAAGTTAGTTGTTTTAGTGTTTTTGGTATTTTGGCCCCATTTAAATTTTGTGTAAGGAAGGGAGGGAGGAAGAGGTTTGGGGTACAACAAGAATGGGAATATATATGTATAATTTCACTAGACTTTTTGGCAAAGTTTAAATGACTTTTTGGATTGGGAAAAAGAATTTGAAATTCATCAATATTATCAATTTAAAATATTAAATTATTTTATATTAAAAATAATTGTGGAAATACTTATTCTTTTTTAATATGAAATTATTCAAACATATTTAAATGATTTGTTATTAAATAAAAATTCGTATTTTTAAATACATAAATTCAAGCACAATGTAATCATATTTGGACTGTTTATGTGATTTTTAAGCTAAACATTTTAAATTCATTACAATGTATTAATTTAATTTGTTAGATGATTCTATATTACCAAAATAATTTAATTTTGTGTTTAATATAAAATTTGTAAATTAAAATTATATGTTTAATACGATAATAGTTTATCAATCAAATATTAATAAATAATACTTTCATTTAAAAAAATAAAAAAATAATTGTCTGGCAAATAAATCTCTCTTTTGGTCAATTTATTTAATTTGTTGATATTAGTGAAAAAATTAAATAAAAATCATAGTTGCATTCGATTGATTTATTACTTATTTATTATAGGTCAATTAAATATTATCTAACAACATTATTATTATAAAGGTGAGTATATACATATTTACATGCGTTAGCGATGTGAATATGTATACATATAATTTGATAAAAGAATATTTGTTTGGTCAGTAATGGGTCAACAATAAATCAATCGAGATAAATATAAATTTTTATTTAATTTTTTTATTAATATTAATAAATTTATTTATTTTTGATAATAAAAGAATCCACTTATTAACTAAAAATAAATACATACTAAATATAAATTTTCAAACAAAAAAGATTAATATATAATTACCAAAATCTTATTATCCTCTCTTTGGTCAGTAGAATCTACGATCAACCATAGAATTTGAACATGATTATGTCTTTAATTGAAATATTTTTCTCATATTTATCCTCTCTTTAAGGTTTTTTTTTTTTATAATATTTAACTTTATATTTAGATTTTAAATCAAACAACCCCCTTTTCACTTCTACTCTTAAAGAAATTAATTTGAAATCAATCTCTGCGGATTCGATTGTACTCACTGCTTTCGCAAGCTCCAGTAGAAAAATATTTTTTGTGGATCTGACACCCATCAACATTCATTTTGGAAAAAATGCAAGTAATCCCTTTGTGATATTGTAAATTGTTTTATTTTAAAAAACACTTGAGGGTAAATTACTATTATATTATCATATGAGTTAATTTGCTCATTTGCAATATCAATAGGAGATATATTGCATTAAACTCAGTCATTTTTACCAAAGCTAAATAGATATATAAAGACATGAAGAACAATCGTATTTCCACAAGGACGATTGTAGTAACATCTCTGTTAAATTTAATTGAAAAAAATATTTTTTTACAATTTATTTTTAATACAAATAAGGATAGTTTTGTTAGAAAAGATTGATTTATTCTACAATAAATTAATAATAAACCAATAAAGGGAGGGTTAATATTAATTTTCATTCAATATTTTTGTTAATGTCAATAAATTCGGTGAAGTCTGAATAATAGAGATATTTATTCATTAAACAAAAACAAACTTATAAATATTAGATGTATTTTGTTAAATCTCAGAGTTATACCTGTAACTTCACCAAATTTCAGGGCAGAGCATATAATTATACTTAAATTTAGTGGAATAAAATGTATTTTTTGCAATTTTTTTTAATACAAATGTGATTTTAGACTATTTTTCATGTAATAGTTTTTGCATTTTCTTTAAAGCACAATAGAGTTTTATGAATTTTACCTAAAAACTGAGACGTATATGTTATCTCACTAAACTCTACAATAGCTGACAAGCTCCACTTGATCAATTTGACGTAGAGTCGTCATTACTGAAAAGGCGGTTATATAGTACAGTACCGCGACTTTAGTCGAAAAATTACCAACGGAGAGAATTTTAGGCACGAGAACCGGATTCAAATCTCGTATGCTGGTCAAGCCGGAGGAGCGACCCTTTGCCGCTTCATTTGAATTCTTCCTGTGCAAGTTTCTCGCACAATTTAATCTATCGATCATAGTTCTACTGAATTCTCCACTCCAATTTCTTCAAGGAATCAAGTATTGTTTATACGGAGATGAGTTTCAATTCAGATTCCAAATCCAAAAGGAGTTTCAAATCGATATCCTCAAACCCTTCTTCTTCTAGCAATTACAGCAGTGATGGTAGAAACTCGAATAAGAAGAAGAAGACAGCTCAGAAGTCCCTAGGCATGGCTTGGGGCTCAAATTCACGTTCTTCCTCGCGCTCCACCTTCCGCAATTCGCCATTCTCTGATTTTGGCAGGTGTCTGATTTTCTCTTCTTATATCTGTAGATATACGTTTGCTTTCTTGAATATGTATAAGTTTTTGTTCTTGGTCTGGCGTTGCGCTTCTTGTGTGATGTGTGTGATATGAGGTGAGTGAGAGTATCAGTGAGAGGATGAAAATCGAGAATCAGATAATTCTGAAATCTTACCTTGGAATATCTATATTTATTTATTTATTGGACCGTTTTCTCTTGAATTTGATGCGTTTAGGTATTTGTTGTTGTCAAAGGTTCAACTAGTTTTCCATCCTGTTGGTGGTTCGTTATTATCAAATTAACTTTTTCCTTCTTCTCTATTTTGATGGTTTATGGGTACTTGGTTTTAGTTACATGGTTGTGAAGAATCAGAAACTACACGAACAGTTTGATGCGGCTGCTTCAAGCTCTTCGCACAGTGGCTCTAGTTCAGGGAATTCTATATTTTGCGGGGTTTCTATTTTTGTTGATGGATATACTGTTCCTTCAAGTCAGGTTTATTCTGAATTCTGATGCTCTAATGGCCTTTAATTTTCTTTTCGAAGATGCGTTGACTTTTCAATCTAATTTCCACTGTGTTATAATTTTCTTGTCTGGAATGAAATATCAATCAACGCATGATATCTGAAATATATAATATATATATTTATTTCAAACTTTTTCTCCTTGTATAGCAGCTTTCCTTTTATGACCCATGGACATGTTTCTGTGGTGTGGTGCATTAACGTTTGGATGCAATCTTTTCCAGGAGCTTCGAGGATACATGTTGAAGCATGGGGGTCGATTTGAAAATTATTTTTCAAGGCATCGTGTGACACATATAATATGCAGTAATCTCCCTGATAGTAAAATCAAGAATTTGAGGTTCATTTCTACCATTTGTGAAGAGTTATCTTGTCAAAACAGTTTTCATTTTGCATACTGAAAATTAATTGTCTTTGATATAGGGCATTCAGTGGTGGGCTTCCAGTAATTAAACCCGCATGGGTGCTGGATTCTGTTGCTGCCAATAAACTTCTTAGTTGTAAGTGCTTTAGGAGGTATTTTGGTTCTTTTGGTTTATTTAGTGCATTTCTTATTCATCTTTGTAATCACTATGTGAAAGGAAGTTTTAGATCAATGCAGTAATGGTGCCTATTTTCTTGATGAAAACATTGGATGACTCCTAAAACTGTTACTAGTGCCAAGTAAGTTGTCAAAAGATTAAATTTCTTAATCTGATGGATACTTTTTGAGCTACAATTTAAAATAAATATTTAATTTTAGAAGTATTGATGTTTTAGCGTTTCTACACTTATCACTGTTTTAGTGGATTGTATTGTTTCCTATGAAATGGTTCTTTTTATTAATTGTATACTTGTCCTTTCATTGTAGTGTAGATAAAGATGAAATGTAACATGCATAGTAGGAATACATTTAATTTTCTTTTTTTTCTTTAAAATGCCATGATTGCAAATGCACCTATTGGACAGTTTGCCGGGTACACTAACAGTTTCATTCAAAGTGGTCCTTCTCAATCCAAGAGATCCATGATTTGGATAATGTTCTTTATGACTCTTATGTCGTAAGGTTTCATTTAGTTCACCTTTTCTTATGAGTTATGTCAATTGATTATTTGATTGCATTGTAACTGTAGGGAGAAGTTTGAGTTTCGAATAAATATTATGTCACCCATTGTGGGACTTTGATCTTTCCGTTTTGCCAGGGACTCCGTATCAGCTTGATCAACTTGCAACTGAAAATGACAACCAACCAAAACTATCCACCTTCTTTACTCCAAAAATCGGCGTAGAATCTGAAATTGCAAATCTAATTGTTGATGGTGAAGTACATTCTGAAAATAATGATCAATCATTGGGCAAGGTGGATTCAAGTTTATCTGAGGATTATGCATCTTTAGAGCAAGCAAATAGGTGCAGTGTACGATTTAATGATCTTTTGCAATGGAACACTGATAAAGAGATGTCTGAAGAGGCAGCATGCAGTGTGGAAAGTTCATGTGAATCAAAAGGGATTGAATTGAGAGATTGTTCAGCTTCGGATGGGAAGGATCCAGATCTTAAGCAAAGTTATGATACATATCAGTCTTCAGCTTCACTTTGCAATAATAGTCTGGATAATCATAATCTTAGCGAAGCTTCAAGCTCAAGAATCAGTTGTCCTCCTAATAAGCGCCACTCAACTCTTGCGGATCCCAATTTTGTAGAAAATTATTTTAAGGTAAAAACTCTAAAATTCTTGGTAATATTTTTGTGATCTGTTGTTTTTGTTCTTTGGTTCATACAAAAAGCAGGTTTCATTATTTCATGCCCACTTGACTATTGCCCGAAATGAACGATAGTTGATCTCCTCTTTCCATGTATGATATAGGAGCTTAATGGGACAGCATTTTCTTCTCTTTTAGATTCTAAGCCTTGTTTGCTTCTCCAGATATGTTTAGTTCCCCCCTCCATAATTTATATTAAGTGCGCTTTCTTTTCATTGTTTTTGAAGAATAGCTACCATTGTTTGATTGATTCGAAAGTGTTGAATGGTATGTTCTGCCTGCTGGTTCTCTGAAGGGTGGACTAGGTGTGACCTGATTCTCATGGTTATGTGGCTCAATGAGACTCATCATTCAATTTGTTAAAGGACTGATGCCCTTTCTATATTGTATATGTTTCAATTTAGTATATCCTTTTGCCCTCTGTTCCTATCTACTGTATAAATGAGTTCGGACAAACATGCATATCTCATCTCCAAAGTAGTATGGAGGCAGTATCACAATTTGCCGTTGGATGTCTATTTTAAATTTAAAAGTCATGATCTTTCTTGCTGACACTCGTTCAGAATGAACTTCAATTTCGTTTTATCTGGTCAGTCATAATTTTCTGATTCAGATAGCAATTCATGTTCTGTTGTAATGATCTAGTCTTTTTATGGGACATTCACAGTAACCAAATGATATTGGCCTCTGGATGGGGCATCTGTAGTATCTTAACTATCTTTGACCCATTTCAGAGTTCTAGGCTGCATTTCATTGGTACTTGGAGAAACCGTTACCGTAAGCGTTTTCCCAGCTCATCTAATGGGTTTGGGTACAAAAGTTCTAGTGTCAGTGCTGCTGCAGTGAATGAGAAGACTGCCATAATACACGTAGACATGGTAAGTCTGTGCTTGCAACTATTGTGGTTCATTGGTAACTCCATGTTCTTGCCTTGATGAATCTAGTTGTTCTATTTCTCCTCTCATCTGCCTCATTATTTTATATTAAGTTAAACAGTAATTTTATCTTAGTTGGCTTACCTAGTTATTAATACTCTTCATTCTTATCAATTGATTGCCAAGAAAATGTTAAAATTTCAAATGTTTCCAGGATTCCTTCTTTGTTTCCGTGGTCGTCAGGAACCGTACTGAATTCCTGGACAAACCTGTTGCTGTTTGTCACTCAGATAATCCCCGTGGTACTGCCGAAATTTCATCTGCCAATTATCCTGCTCGAGATCATGGTTGGCCTTATCTCCTGTAATCAAATTTTAGATGTTTCCGTACGTGCTTTAGTTGATACCTTGTCTGCTTCCAGGAGTGAAGGCAGGAATGTTTGTCAAAGATGCCAAGATTCTATGCCCTCAGCTTGTAATAGTCCCATATGATTTTGAAGCTTATGAGAAGGTATCTCTTCAGTTTTTGCTAATTTGAGTTTTTAATTGTTATGATTCCATATATGTTTCATTTATGTTGTATCATTGTTCATGTGGGCACTTGGTGCACTATGATTTCTCCATTTGCAGGTGGCAGATCAATTTTATGACATTTTGCACAAGCATTGCAACAAAGTGCAGGTCTGGCCTTGGAAATGAAGTTAAAAAGCTGTAGCTTGCTAACCCTCGTGGTTTCTAAAATGATAGTGCTCGTTGCAGGCTGTGAGCTGTGATGAAGCATTTTTAGACGTCTCAGAATCAGAAGTGGGGGACCCTCAGCTTTTAGCCTCAATAATCAGAAAGGAGATTTTAGACGCTACAGGATGCACTGCAAGTGCAGGAATTGCAGTAAATATGCTTATGGCCCGCCTTGCTACCAAAACTGCAAAACCAGATGGTCAGTGTTACATACCTCCTGAAAAGGTATATTTACTTTATTGTTTCAGAATATGCTATGTTTACTTGTTACTAAATGATGAAGTTCTCTGTGCAATATCTTAAATAGTATTTGCTCAGAGAAGGTTCTAACTTTGCAATTTTCACAATTTATGGAACTTCCAGGAATTTGTAATTTAATGTTCACTTCGATTTTGGATAATTTGCTGACGACCTAATGTTGTTGATATTTCAGATTGATGATTATTTGTGCACACTTCCAGTTAAGGCACTTCCAGGTATTGGACATGTTCTGGAAGCAAAATTGAAGAAAAGGCAAATTAAAACTTGTGGCCAATTGCGTTTAATCAGCAAGGTGATCTTTTATCATAATTTGTCTTTGTTTGATACAGTCGTATTGTTTGTCACATCTCTTTCTCATAGATTTACTGTTTTTCCAGAGTAAATATATCTAGTTGTTCTTTGACTGAACTATTAGAATATTTTCTGCCTTGTCCTTGTGATTGTCAGATCTTAGGTTACTTTTGTATGGATATGATGACTCCATGTTAATATAAGGTTCCTTTTAGGAAGTTAACTTGCACTAGCTTACATGAAAAAATATCTGCGGCTTGCTGTCCCTCTCAATTGCTCATGTAGATGGCAGGGTTTTGCTTAATCTGAGATAGACTTGTGGCAAGGATAAATTCTGAGGAAGTTTTAGAGAATGGATTTTTCACACATTCCTCCTGTCCAACATCTGGGGCTTAGTACATAGCCTATAAGAATGCGGTTGCATTCTATTTCATCCTCAGTAATGCAGAATTCTTGGCCCTATCCTAGTCGAATCTCAAAAAGTTATAGCAAGTTGGATATTGCTGGCAGGCAGCTATAGAAGGCTGGATATATAGTTATACAGCTGCACACAATTACATGTAAGAAGTGTATCACGGATTTGCATTGTGGTTATTGGTTTGGTAAATATTGCTTTGATTAGTATTTATATGTTGTGACCCAACATATCGCTAATCATTATTATTTATCTGTTTGTTTTTGTTCTAGTTTATACTCTGACTCAAATGCACCCTCAGTTCACTAAGTACTACTATTTTTAGTTGTTCCCAATTAACCAGATGCTCATAGAAACAATTGAATTGTGATTGTACCTACTAGAAATAAAATAAAATCTTATTACTTGTTTAATATTGAAATATTGAATATAATTTATATTCTAAAGCTATATATCATGTACATTTCAGGTAGCAAAACTATTATTATAATGCAGAAGATTTGGACAAATATAAAATTTTCCTACTTGTACTCTGATTCAAACGGATGCACCCTTATTCACTAGTTTCTAGCTGGAAATTGACCATAAGCTTGTTCATTATCATACTTTTAGAACTAGCTGTACGTGGCACACTCACGTGTGTCCAAAAATATTTAAAAAGTATAAATAATTAGATATTTTTTACTGAACTTTTTGTTGTATGTATTGACTTTCCATAAATGAAGAAAAATGGATCTAGCATTTGAAATAGATAGAGAAAACAAAATCCATTAGAAAATAATAACATGAAAGGGATTGACATAGGAATAAGTAATTCTGAAAGAGAAAATATGAAAAGAAAGAGAAAAAAAATAAAAATTAGCTAAAATAAATAATTATTTAGAAAGGTAGTTTTGTATTTATACATGTCTGCAATGTGCATCAAACATATTAGATATTTAAACCTATACATTTTAATTATTAAATATACTTTACATTCTTAAGAAATATGTCATATGCATTTAAGAAGATAACAGATTACTAAATAGTAGTACAGAGTGTAGAACAAGTTTTAGTTGACTTAGTGAGTTTATGCTTCTAAAATTATGAAGTCTTTGCAAGCAGGTTTTGTTTTCAAAGTGTCATGATTGTTTAAGACAAATGTATTTGAATTCAGGTCATCATAGTTAGTCTCATTTTTTGTTTTCCGTGGGGTTTACACATACAATGTATCTGCTTTGCACTGTGCGTTGTCAGATGGAGAAATGTCTTACCGTTTTCCCAGCATGCAATCATTTACTCCCCACGTAGGCTAATAGGATATAAATTGAACATAAATTATGTCTATAAGTTTCCTTCAAAATTTGCTTATATAAATATTCCTGTGAGATTGTAAGCATAGTTGTTAATAGCGCAACGCATGCCATAGCGCAAGGGTCCCTGGAGCCATGGCGCACGGTGCACATGTACATAAATAAATTATAAATTTTATACATCAATGTATATTCACATCGATAATGCACAAATAATTGGATCTAAACACTAGAAATCATACTTTTAGAACTAGCTGTATGTGTCCCATCATTGACTTCTTTTTCGTTTCTGTTTCAAATATATGGTGAAGAAAAGAAATCATTACCTTCCTTACGTTGGCTAGGTTTCTTAGGAAGGATTTTGAAGTGGAAATTGGAACATGCTATGGAACTATAGTAGTTATTCACTCCCCAAGCATGTGAAATTGGAAGATGCAAAGGAATAAGCTATAGTAGTTATTCACTCCCCAAGCAGGCTAACAGGATATAGATTAAACATGATTATGTTTTTATTAGTTTCCTTCTCCTTTGAGATTGTAAGTGACTCGGGGAGCATTTGGTCATGCAATAGTGAAATGTGTTGTTTATTTCAGACTTACATTCTTCTTACATCCATTACCTCCACTTCTCATGCCTATTGGCTACTTTTAAGATCTAGATTGATCTGCATGTGTCCCATTATTGATTTCTTTTTAGTTTATGTTTCAAATAAGTGGTGAAGAAAAGAAATCATTACTCCAAAAAACTAAATATAAGTTTTCTGTCTTCCTGATTTTCCACTTCCTGACATTGGCCAGGAGTCTCTTCAGAAGGATTTTGGAATGAAAACTGGAGAGATGCTATGGAACTATAGTAGAGGGATAGACAACCGACTGGTTGGAGTGATTCAGGTGAGTGGGCAATAGTACTATGCTTTGGCTTGCTCTCAGTCAGTTTATACGAAAAGGTTGAAACTTTATTGTCTTATGGAGTAGCTTTGATTTTTGCTGAGGTAATGTTTTACAACTCTGTCGCATCGCATGCCTGTTGCTGTCGATATCAGGACTACGGAGCGTTTGCTGGTGGTGGCATACTGTGTATGAGATATGATGGCTAATATGTTCAATTAGAAATTGTCATGCAGCTTTATCTAGGCCTATCTAAACGAGTGTGATAGTGTAGCATTACATTGTAGTGAGAAAAGTTGTATTCCTCTCTGTTGCATTGTCAAACTGGTTGATGCAAACTGTGGATGGACTTTTAAGGTCTTTATATTTTACATGTTTCCTTCTTCATGGTTTAGCAGTTGTATCAGTCTGCTTCAACTTCAGTTCATTACAAAATCTGAAAGAGTCATTGTCTAGATAAAATAAAGACCTTTAAGCCATTGACTAGGTAAATGTTTCTCAAGAAGTTCTCTTCATAAGGTTCCATTAAATTGTAAGGTCTTATTCACCTGGTCTACTTAAATCATTCTGGTGCCACTTCATACTTCCTATTTGTTAAAGAATTGGCAACGTGTATTTAGATGTTTTCTGCAAGTAAATCATCATATCTAAATTTCCCTGCTTTTACCATATTTCATTCTGTCATCTTTCTTACTGTACCTCGTGCATATGTTGTCTGCTTCTTTTGCAGGAAAGCAAGTCCATTGGTGCTGAAGTAAACTGGGGAGTGAGGTTCAGGAATCTAAATGATGTTAGTGATCCAATTTAGAATTAATATTCCTTTCTTACACCTGAAAATTGATATTATCCACTGTTTTTTGTGGTTTCAGACTCGGCATTTTCTGATAAATCTATGCAAGGAGGTTGCACTTAGGTTGCATGGGTGTGGATTGCAAGGGCGGTCGTTTACTCTCAAGGTGTTTTCTCAGTTCCTCAAGTATCTTTTTGCATGCAACATTGGACATAATGCTGCTACCATTTTGAACCTTATACAATTTCAAAAAATTCAGGCCATCCATTATTATGATGCTTTCAACAATTACTCAATCTTTATTCTAGATAAAGAAGAAGAGAAGTGACGCTGGAGAGCCAGTGAAGTATATGGGCTGTGGAGACTGCGAGAATCTTAGCCATACAATAACGGTAATATAGAACTCGCATCCACCTTTGCTTGTATAGTGGACTCATGCGAGAAATCCATGCCTCCGTCTTATAGCTAAGAGCTTTCCTAAATAACAGATCCCGATGGCCACAGATCATGTAGATGTGCTTCAAAGGCTGGCCAATCAGCTTTTTGGGTATTTCCGCATAGGTAGTCAATCAGCCCTATTTACAACTCTATTTTGCCGTCAAATGTTTTCTTGTATGTCTTATTTTGATTGGTATTAACTTGAACATTGTGGGATTCCAGTATATAGCTGAAATTAAATTGTCTTCTGATATTTGGTCTGAAGTGGATCCTTTTTGATAAAATAACGGCTGGAGTCCGCTCACAGAACTCCATTTTTATTTGACATGTTGTCAACTTTGATAAAGATTCTTTTGTTGAAATGTCTCATTTCACCTCATTTAATTTTTTATTGATGCTCACTCTGCCTGGATGCTCTGTCAACATTCTTTTTTTTTGGGGTAATTGATGTTCTGTTAACATGGTACTTCGGATGTAGCTTTTAGTGGGAATCAGCATGTCAGTTGTGAAGGTGCATACCGTGCTTGTGCTTTGTTGATGTGTTCTTTTGCAAAATATTTTGTGTTTTTTGGTTGCGTGTATTTGGACGTTCTTGATGGTATTGTTATTTCAATTCTCTTTTTGCTGCTGTTGTTATTCCCCTTCTCCTAATTTCATTGCTGCTATTCTTGTGGATGTTATCATCTTCTTGATTGGACTTGTGTTTACATTTCTTTTCTCGATCTCCTTGATGTTCTTCTCTTACATAAGGTGAGATTATAATGCTCTGAGATTGCCATTTGAAGTTGGATGTCAGCACTTTAGGGATGGATGAAATGTCTGTGCAGATGCTATGGAGATAGCAAGGGTGTGATCAGCTTATGAGCTAGTGGGTTGGAATGAACCACTAGATGATATCATCATATCTCATCTCTTTTATATTCTAGTGTATTGAAATTGGTGAGTTCTTATGATCAGATGTGAAAGATATTCGAGGTATGGGCTTGCAGGTCTCGAAACTTGAAGGTGCTGAAGATAGCAAACTAGGTATATGCTGCAATCAATTCCTGGAAACTGTATACTCATGTTGGAAGATACCGAGTTGTAAACTAGATACCTACTGTTTTTCCAAACATTTTGGTTACTTCTTGTTGCATTTACTAATTAATTCCTTAATTCGGCCTTGAAGTTCACAAAAGAAATACCATCCTTCCTTGGCTCACTTCGACAAAGGCCAGAGACCAAAACCAAGTTCATGATCCCCCCAACCATGGTGGTGCAACTGGCGAGAAAACACTTTCAGGTTTTATTACTACCAGAGTAGACTTTTGAATTTGCAAATAGTACTTTCAGTGAGCATATTATTCAGCTTGACGATCTGTTTTTCCTTTGTTTGCTTCTTTTTAGTTTGATCTTTATATGGTGTAATATGGAACTTCACATGACAAGATTGCCTGTAAAAAATGATCAACGTATTCTTATGTTGGGGAATTTCTCTTTTCCCAGCTATCGACTCCCTGCAAAGTCTATTATAGTTTCTTCACCCTAATTATCCTATATGCACCTGCCTCCTGTGGTCTGCCAGAGATTTCAGGAGCATCATTGATGTTTTGTTACTTTTGATAAGTGCTGCATTCAAATTAGAAGGGGTCTGAAGATGCCATATTCCTGGTCTATGGGTTACTTGGTTTTTCTGATTCATTTTTGTCAATGCTTCGGAAACTTGCATGGTTTGAATGCATTGTGCCTATGGAAGTCTATAACTTGAACCACTGTTCCGAGTCAACTAAGAAGTGTTCGAGATGCTTGCTTGTAGATTTGACATAATTTTGCATATAGATATTACATTGTTGTCTTTGTACTTGCAGAAAGGTTGTCATAGTTTTATGTCTAACTAGTCTCCATGATGTCTGTTGCGTAGTGGTGAATCAGTAGAATTCAGTTGGGAAGTTCTGCCTTGTCTGGGGAACCAAGTTTGTGGACCTGCAAATATTCTTTGCAGTCCATGTCAAAAGAAATGAAACATCATCTTGTGGTTGTTATTCGTTTTGAGATTGGCTTTTATTTCTTTCTGCTTCATTTTCTTCCTACCTATAGTCTTTGGAGGAGGCCTGAAAGGCTGAAACAGTCCTATAACTTCTATTTATGCTTTCCAAACAGTCATATAACCCAGATCCTTGTCTCCGTTCTATTCCTAAATTTCAGCTGCTAGCTAAGTCAGCTGTCCAATCATATGCTTTCTAATATAGTCCAGCCGACAATGCTGCATTGAACTTTCTTTAGTACATACTGCTTCCTGCCTAACTGTATTCAGACAGCTGACAGACACCCCAAATCTCAACCTATTGGTGCTGTGATAGTGTCACCACTCTTCTATTGTATCATAAACTTTTCCATTGTATTCTTCCTAATCCTCCTAAGTATCTCTTAGCTAAAATGCTTCTTGATTTGTATGTAGAATATAGGTGTAATATTGTATTATCGGAGGTTGAAAGCTATGCAGGTTTGATGCACTTTAAGAAAGAGTTCAAGTACTTAATGAGACATTTGCACCATGCATTGCTTACATTCCAAGTATTGGCTGTTCACTTTATTTAGATACCGGGGGATGAGAGATGATGAAGCTTCTGGTCAACCGTGCTCAAATATTACAGGATCTTCTGTTGAAGCAGGTGCTGCTTTGTCCAGCTCTGTAATTGGTGTTTCCCAGACTGCAAACCTCCTCCTCTTCAAGATCTGGATGTCGCTGTTATTGAATCTCTTCCTCCAGAAGTGGTTTCAGAAATTAATGACATGTATGGCGGGAGGTTATTATGTTTCATTTCCAAACATAAAAGCAAGACCGTCGATACCACCTTCGCTGCATTGCCCAAAAGTGAAGGTGATCTTTTTAGCAATCGCTTGTTGTTGTTGTGTATTTTACTATGTAAATGCTTCACGGAATAGTGTTTTTAGATTTAACTGCAGTAGTTGAGGGAACACAAGCTCTTCAGGCCCATCATGTAGAACCTGATACAATTGCTGCTGCCACTGAGGTATTGGTGCACTCTTCAGTCTTGTGATTTGGGACAATTGTTTTAAAAGAGTATCTTGTATACTATATTTTTCCATATATTTCACTTCAGCTGGATTATTTGGGTGCAAGCATGATCCTTTTTTTTTTTTTATCTGCTTATTTAATGTGGTTTCTTATGTTTTTTAAGGAAATGCAATGCTGCGAGGAAGCACCTGCTTCTGTTGCTGTGTCTGCTTCATTTTCCTCCAGAAATCTAATGCCCTCATCTCTGAGTCAAGTAGATTGCTCGGTGTTGCAACAACTTCCGGATGAGTTGAGAAAAGACATAATTGAGCTCCTTCCACCGCACCGAGAATCAGAATTTGTTCAAGGTGCTTCCAGTAATGTGGTTGATGAACAGAATGAATTTGCAGCTTCTGATTTAAGTGACCTTTGGATTGGAAGTCCACCAAAGTGGGTGGAGAAGTTCAGAATCAGCCCTTGCAGCATATTAAACAATTTTGCAGAGATGTATCGGCCTGTCTGTGGGGATGGTTTATCTTCTCTACTGCAGCGTATTATATCTGGGTTAATTCTACAAATAGAGGTGGCCACCACGAATTTGATGATGCTGTTAGTTGGCTATCTGAGCTTTTGAAGCAATACTTAGATCTAAAAATTTCAACAGATATTGAGGAGATCTATTTTTGTATATGCCTTTTGAGAAGGTAAGTGAGACGGACAAATTGCTTATCACTATCTGTTTTTTGCTCCTTGTTGGTATATTATGTAACGAGTGCTCTGTGGTTGATCCATACCAATCTCTTGAGTTTATGTACTTTGTATATATGATTCCTCACCCATGTTGCTTCTTTGTGTTTAGACCTCATTTTTCGTATTCCTTTGTTCAGTTTATGTTGATGACTAATTATTTCTTGTTTTACCCAGGTTAACTGTGAGGTCTGAATTGTTCTTACAAGTCTACAATGACATACTTCCTTACTTGCAGGTTAAATTGGCTCCTTGCATTCCTCTCCTTCATTATTCCCCCACCCCACCCCACCCCACCCACCCCCAAAAGGAAAAAGGAAAGAAAAGAGCAAATTTGATGGCAATGGTGCTTTTCCAGATTTTCAGGACTTCATTATCATTTTATTTTTCTGGGAAAGTGTTTCTTCTTCCGGTTTGTACACTGTCTGAAATTTGGCTTTGTTCTCCTTTTGCACTTCCTTACAGGCATTGGTAGGTGAAAAATATGGAGGAACTCTTAGTATCCCATGTATTATGAAGAATTAGTTTGTTCTGTCTGGTGATCTCACTGGCCAGGAATGAACAGCATAATGACATTCCTGGTGTTTTGAGAGTTACCTTGTTGGTTATTACCTGCCTCTATCACCAGGAATTTACCCCCATATCATAGGTAAGTCATCACTTTTGGTAAGCAACATTATTGCTTTGGTCCTGCTTTTTGATGCCTTATGATACTTTCTAGGGGTATTTATGTCGTTCATGAGGAACTAACAACAAAATATTATCATATCTTTTTATCAAAGTAAACCACGAAGTTGGCACTGATATCTGGTTCTTTTCCAGAAAAAAAAAAAAGCTCCTGAAAGTCGCTCAACAGTTAGTAACAAAAAAATACAACATTTTATTTATTTCAATGGTCAATACCTGAACTTGGTTGTTTATGACTTAACATTTGGAGTACTTTCTGGATAGCCTAACTTACGGAAATGATGAAGTAGAGTTTCAACTCGTAGAGATGTCTTTAGTAATTTCTTTTGCTGGGTTCAGTTTCTTTTTTTTTGTGTAGTTTTATGTGTGCTGCTTTTTCTATCTTTGACAACCGAAGTACCAAGTAGCACTCTACTTTTCTTAAAGGTACACAGCCGTGCTTTCTTTACTAATATTTGTTGAAGTTTTTGATTTCCATTTCTTTCTCAATTTTGATTTCATCACAACTAGATTTTTATCAGATTTGCACATCTTTCAGACACAATTTTAATCACTTGCCTTGAACTTGTCAAAGTAGCATTCTTCTCCTGGCACAGCTGTAATCTTTCCCTTGCAACATGGAATAATTCCTTCATTGTACGTTAATGTTTGAGATGTTATAAATTTAGAAAGTCCTAAGTTTATTTGCAAATGTCTCCTAAATTTAGGGTAAATTACAACCACTCCTGAGTTTGGCATAATTACGAATACCCCTCGTTGTTTGAAAATTTACAAATACCCCCTTGAATTTAACGGCCGTCTAACAATTAGTCCAATCCATCCATTTTTATGGTGAATTGACCAAAATACTCTTGTGAATTAAAAATTATAATTTTATTTATTTTTTCAAAAAATATTTAAAATGGACTAATTGGATAATTTTTAAAAAATTCATCCATTCCGTTCAATATTTTTATAAGATTTAATTTTTTTTAAACCAAAAAATACAGTAATGGCAAAGTTGACATCTCCCATCCAAGGATTACATAATTTCATCAAACATCAGGGGAGTTTTTTGGAATTTTTAGGACAACGAGGGGGTATTTGGAATTATGCCAAACCTCAGGGAGGTAGTTGTAATTTACCCCCTAAATTTATGTAAGAGAAATATGGAGAAAGAGATTTGAATTTTCCTTTTTCTTCTTATGTAAATATGTATCATCCAAACTAGGTACAATGGTGGTCTATTAATAGATTACAAACAAATGATAGATATTGTGAGTGGAAAAATAAGTAGAGACAAAATTATGAGGGGAAATACTAAGTGGAGGCTTGCATTCATACATAAATTTGTAAAACAATATGAGACAAAAATGTCTGAATAATTAGCTACGGTTGCAAGATTGAAATTTCCTAGCCCAGCATACCTTGAACTTCAGTGGCTGAGCCACGCCAAGTGTGATGCACAGTTGTTGCCATGGCAAAGTATTTTTCACACGTCTGCAGTTGATGGCTGTATGAGTAGTTGTGATAAATGTGTCATAAATCTGAGCTTTTAAATAATGGTAAAAAAATTTTATTGTATTGAGATTTTCAAGAGATATTTATTTTTGTCCTGAACTTTGATGATCCCATGGAAAATACAAGTTCAAACTACTGAGCATACAAAATTCGAATCATTGTACACAAAATCTGAGCAGACTTGCCAACCCTTAAATAGTTTTTATTTAAATTGATTGCTTCTTTCTAGTAAATACGTTTTATTTGTATTGAGATTTTCAGTACAGAGATGTGATTTAGGTTTTTGTCCTTTCACATAGATTCTTGAACTTTGAAACGGTGGAAAATCCCATGGGAAGATACAAGTTCAAACTAACTGGGCAGGTACAAAATTCGAATCATTGGTTTTTTATTTAGTAGTGATAATATATGTTGTATGTTTATTTGTCCATGAAAATCATGATTCAAGGTGAAGAGGTTTTCATTGAAAAAACAAAAGGACCAACTTTAGAAAACCTTACCCTCTCCAATTTTTAATACATTAAGATATATTATGTTCTTCAATTTATTTTTTGTTCCCCCTTTTTATTATATGAGCTTCATGCCAATCAGTTTATATGGATTTTCTTTTAGGGTTAGGTACTCTAAAACCCCCTCTAAAAATGCGAAATTATGCTTTATCCTGAAAATAGTTTGAAATTATATTTGTACCCTCTCCAAGAATTCCATGTTTACGAATGTACCCGGTTTTTATTAGGATTTGGATGGAAAATACTGACTTAGCAAAAAAAAATTATAAAGTTTATTTTTTCTCTCATTCAACATTTTGTATAAATTACTTACAATATGACTAGTTTTTCATTTATCAACCGCTATTTTTTATCCAATTACTATAATTTGGGAACAATATTTTATTACAATTATTACGTTTTGACTTTATATATATTACATTTATCCACTTGCAAATATAAAAAGATTATTGAGGAAGCCAGGGGCAACTTCCGCTGTGAACAAATCCCCGGCATCATGATCTGCTGCTCAGATCAGATGCATCTATAGTAACGAACAGCTCTTCCGCAAGCCATTGGGGGAAATATCTTGGTTAATAATTATACGGAATGTTGAATGAAGGATAAGGGATAAGATTGAAATTTATATATATCTAAATATCTTTTTTTATGTTAGCATTTTCCAACCAATTGAAAGTTGTGAAGAATGGTTTTTTTAGAGTTATTGTGTGATTAGGATTTGCACACCGACCCCAAGTCGTCTGCTGGGCATGATAGACTGCCACTTGACTAACTACAAATGTGGAGGTCGCGGCACTAAAACTAGAATATTTCTTTTTGCATTTGGGACCCCTAAAGAATGAATAGGTGATGTTTATTATGTTTTAAATTGATCTATGTGAGTCACTGAACCACTCCTTCTGTCGCTTGGTTTCGCCCACAGTGGACCAAGACAATCTTACATGAAATATTTAGAACACTGATGACAAATAAATGTTTTTCTAATTCAAAGCAGTTGAAGTCCTTGTATTAATAACAGTTTATGACAAGTTGCTCAAAATATCATTTAATACTCGTAATTTGACACATGGACACAGTTAACTTGCAAAATTATCCTAGTGCGAGATATTTATAACACAAAGAATTATTGATTCATTGATTGGCATGCTATGAAAGTTTGCTCCATTTATCTATATATATCCATGCAGTTTCCCCCAGCAATACCCACAAATTAAAGACTAAGAACCACAAATAGGAATCAAAGAATGGCCAACTTCATGTTGATCTTTTTTGCTTTGGCAGTCCTACCAGCCATGCGAGGAGTTGTGGCTGTTGAATTCACTGTCACCAACAACGCTGCCGCACCACCGGTTGCACCAGGTTGAATGAGATATAGGAGCACAATACACATTGCAAACCATGAACGTTTCCCTGGAGTTCATCTGGAGGACTTTCCAGCAGAACACTCCATCTGATAGGAAAACTCTGCAGAAAGTGAGCTTATTTGTAGATGACATGGATTGGGCGGCCTATACTGCCAATGATCAGATTCATGTCAGTGCCAGGTACATACACATATTAGTGGTGTGGGTGGTTGGGTGTCTAATCATGCGTTTGTGTGTGTGTGGAGAGGAAGTTGATGGGAAACTTATGTACAGTAATATAATTGAAAAACATATGGTGCAGGTATATTGAGGGTTACTCCAGCGACATGAACTGAGAGTTCACCGGCATCCTATACCATGAGATGACCCATGTCTGGCAATGAAGTGGCAATGGACAGGCACCAGGTGGTCTGATAGAAGGGATTGCCGACTTTGTGAGGCTCAAGGCTGGCTATGCCCCAATCCACTGGGTTAGGCCCGGCCAAGGCCGACTTTGTGGGATGCACCTTTGCTAGATTGGTTGGGGCTTTGTCAAATGTGGCCTTGAAATTGGTGAAACCTTGCTCTGAGGACACAGAAGAGTGGATCCATGGAATATATCTTCAGGCTGATCGGGGCGAAGTCGAGATGATTGTATCACTTTGCTGGGGGATATGGCATAATAGGAATTTGATGATCTTTGAAGGTAAGGAGCTGCAAGCCATGGAAGTGGTTGAGGTGGCGCGGCGACAGGCTACATGTTTTCAGCAGGGGGAGCGGCAAATAGCTTCGTTTCTTTTCTGGGCTTTCTATCTTAGGATTTGTTTTGTCATAAACATTTTTTTATTACTTCTTATAGTAATATATTGCTACCATTTTTCTCGGAAAAAAAAAAATGAAAAAATCCATCTTCTTCCCAAATCAATCTTCTTCTCTGTGAAAACCCATATTATTCTCAAGTCGTCTTCTCTGTAAAAATCATCTTCAACCCGCCTCTCAAAAGAATTTTTATGGCAAAATGAATTTCAAAATAAAGAGTAGAATATGGACATTTTTTCAAAACATCCGTATTTAGCAAAAATTAAGCTCCATCGCCATTGTTGCTCTTCTTTAAAGATGGAGAGTTTGAGATTGTCTCTTTATGCATTGGTTGGTAGAGAATTTATTGCAAACTATAAGGGCAAAATAGATACAATGACACAAAATATGGGAATACAAGTGGAAGATCACAATTAGTCAAGATGGTGGGCCACCATGATTTCCTAATTTCATCAAATGAGGATGCAAATCATCCAATAGTGGGTATGTGGCCGGGCCAAAACTGCTAATCACAGGATGAGTTTGAAGAAATAAACACGAAATTGATCCAAATTATGAATGATATCTAGGCTAATCACCCAATAGATGGTTCGAATTGGACAACTATGGAAGGACTGTATTTGGTGTTTCTTGACATTAATAGATGAAAGTTCAGCTTGTCTCAATTATAGAATAGCAAATCAAGTCGGAATACATTTTCTTCCATTATCATTTGAAGTCTGGTTTTTGTTTCAACTTAATTTACTAAAAAACCATAAACCGGAGTGATGTTTGGCTTATCAGGAGTTACTTGACCTATTTAGTAATGAGCCAGGCTAAAAAGGGATTTCAGTTCAAAGAACATAGAGAGAAATATTTATCAACACGTCGGAGGGACCAACCATGACGAGGATTGATGAGCAGTGGAGAGCAAAACCACCAAAAGCAGAAGGTAAGTACAAACTGGAACTCATTTATTCTCACGCTGTTTCACAGACATAAAGCGCAACCCAAGCAAAATAAAACATTTGTCATTCCTCAAGATGCTCAATTGCAGAAACAACTTCACTTATGTCGTGGAACTTCTTCCTCTCCTTTAGAAGGGTCTTGGCAAAGTTCAGAGCCTTGCGCTCACAGTCTGCGCGTTTGCTGGCCTCCTTTATTGATTCAAAATCTTCAACATGAGCCACCCCAACAATTCTCCTGCATATTAATCAGAGGCTTGCTGTCATTTTCTACTCAACAATGAACAATCAAAAAAAAATTGTAGCACATAACATATGCCTGGACTTATTCAACTGCAAATTAATATGTAGACATGATTTCATTATCCATTTTATATGGAAATCTAACGACGAGTAGTAGTCTAGTGAACTTGGAACACACCTCCATTCAACTACTACTCAGCCGGTTACTACACTGGTAAAGCATGATTTTATGTACTGAGAGAAGAATATCAAAACTATCAGTGTAAAGTTAATGATATCAGCATCATAGTTTGTATTTCCAACCTCTCCATTCTCATATGCATGTGAAACCTACTGCAATAAATAAGTGTTACAAAACGGAATGCAAATGTGATCTTGCCCTAAGGTGACTGAACTTTATGAGAAAAGAAACAACACAAAGGGTAAGGTGACTGCAATTTATGAGAAAAGAAACAACACAAAGGGTAAGGTGACTCTGAACTTTACGAGAGATGAAACAACACAGCTAAAAATAGCCAAACCGCAGAAAATAAAGATGATAAGAAGGTGTCATCTAACCTTATCATTTTGGCAGCACCAAATCCAAGACTGTCATGGAAAAGATCTTCCATGTATTTATGTTGTACCAGCAATTGGAGTTCTGGATTATTATAAATTGCAGGGAGGTAAGCCTCGCCAGGACCGTCCCTGTTTTTATCCCAAAGAGCAGTAAACTTTCTGTAGAAGAGGTTCCAAGTATCTGATATGGTCTTCAAAATCCACTCTTTGTACAGCTGGTTAGAAATATGTATTATTAATGTTAACAAATATTACAGAAAACCATTAAAACCTGTGGAGAGGTTGCACAGACAAATAGCATAATTTGACAATTTACCGGCAGATTCTTAGAGAGAAATGAAGAAATAAGTATTTAAAACCCAAATGGTTAGTGTGTTTTTTTCATCCCTTCAAAGAATAACAAACCCTTAATTGTATTAGTAAAGAAGCAAAAGAAAGAAAGGAAGGGTTACATATGGATTTTGAGGATTCTAACAAGAAAATAAGATGTCTAAAATATGTATCATGGCTATAAGATCAAACACAGTGCAACTCCCTAGACTTGGGAAAGAATCGCCACTTCACCCAAAAATCAGTGTAGACAAATGTGGAACTTAAATTATGCAGAAAAAATCTCAATAATTTACTCCCTGTTATGTTGAAAATATCAATTCAAGCAACTAGAATTGATTTTTCAGAAAAGTTAAATATAAGAGTTAAATAAATGTAGGAAGGGTACATACTTTACGATCAGTACCCTTTTCTGCATGTCCATCTTGTGCAAAATATGCTAAAATCAGGTTTCCAATGAAAGCTCCAATGTCAAATCCCATTGGCCCATAGAACGCAAATTCAGGATCGATCACTTGAGTTGAATCAGTCGTAACCATGACTGAACCTGTATGGAGATCACCATGTATAAGAGCTTGGGCTCTCTCACAGAACCTGAGTTGAAAAAAAGATGCCAACAATTGTAAGAAAACCCTCCCATCTGTACCATAAAAGAAGACAAGAGAACTTTTTTAATATTCAAAATAGTGCATTTTACTTGGATTTTAGCTGAGCAACTTCAAGTTTCAAAATGTTATCCTCGCGAACTGCCTCAGCATCTGCATCAAGGTAAGGTGTTGTCCAACGGTTATATTCGGACACTTTGTAGGGGTCGGAGAAGACAACCTGTTCTGTAAGTCTGCATAACTCCACATTCCCACAATATTTAGCGACTGCAAAAAAATAAAGAGACACTGATTAGGATGTATGCCCAAGCCACTCTAGCATGATTAAAATTGAGTCGAATGGAAAATTTCAGTTTTTATCTGAATTTATGACAAACTTTAACGTCACTTATCGTCCATGTTCCGTCTTCCATCATAATTTCTATAAGATCTCAAGTGCAATTGTTGATACCAATATTTGTGAGAAGGAAATGCAGGAAAAAACAAAAAACTGAACTGGAATGTAAGGATAATGGAATAAATTGCCAGGAAGGAACATCATTGTAATAAAAGTGTGTGAAGGCCAAAACACCAACTGGGAACAATTAGCAAATAACTCCAGATCCTCTAAGAGAATCTGGATTAACATACACAAAAGAATTAATGGACTGTTCAACTGTAAGGCCATCACAATTTTTTCTGATTTTTTCATAGTTACAAATGCTACGTGTGAGAGACATAAGCATCCGACAATCTCATGGTAGTACAATTTCTTACCTGCACTTTTATGATCTGTAGTGGTCAGATAAAGTAGGGAAGTGTAGAATAGTGTCCTGGCCAGATATTCTGATATATGCTCTGCAAGTAATGGATACTCAATCCCAGCAATCAATCCTTTTCTTAAGATTATATGAGGTGGCTCGATGTAACGCATGCCGATCAAACACATTTCCCTATCGAAATGGTAAACCTCAGGAACATGAGCTGGACATAAGCGACCATGTTCTTGTAAAGTTGTTGCTTCAAAATAGGCACGTTCTTTTGTCATTGGCCATGACTCTCCTATACAACGAATGTATGGAAGAGCCTGCAGAGATTTATGACAAGTTTAAGATGAGAATGTCAGAGGCTCTCCTTAAACGGCAATTGCAAATTCACTATACTGTAATATAAAATGTTTATCCATTTTCTTCTTGGCATATTACAATCAACTGTTATAAGATAATAATACATCAGATCCTTCTACAGCTTTCTGTAATATCAGGCGCAATGTTCGAAGGTCATAACAAAACATTAAAAGCTATTGCAATCCTTACTTCCAATAAATAAACACTCTTGAAATCCTCACCAAGAAATGCAAAGTACTAAAATGTCACCAAAATGCCGTGAAAGTCATAAATTAAACACTAGGAGCTAAAATAATAACACCACAATTTTTGTGGACCATCACCGTCACTTGCCTAAATCACTCAAACAACCAAATAGTTCATTCCACTTTGATCATCAAATCGTCTTAATCCAAGCGAGAGGAAAAAAAAAAAAAAAAAAAAAAAAAAAAAAAAAAAACAATGAAAACGCGACAACAATGACAGCACAACATAAAGAGTAAGAAACGTAGACCCCCTTCAAGCGAAAATCAACTTCATACCTGTTTGATGACTACAGATCCCGATGAGCCATTAACAATGTAAACGAAGTTGAGATTTCCGTCGCCTACTTCTTTGATTTCAAGCTTATCGAACTCACTGCCCAGCTTCGCGGCCAGAGATGGAGTGGCCTTCAAATACTCCACCAATAACTTCTCGTCCAGCGGCCGAAATCCGTCGGAAGCCATACCCTGCGCAGCAACCGGGCGGTTCAACGGCAGCGAAGGCGGAGCAAGGCCCGACCCGGTTTCAACTAGTAGTTCGGATCTTGACCCCTTGGTGTGGGTTTAGCAGACGATAATGCAGGCATGATAAACGCAGGCTAGTATTTAAGCCGAGGCGACGAATAAAGGAAAGAAGGGCAAAATGGGAGGAATATGATGCTATTGGTGACCGGACCGCTGCCCGGACCCGGGCTGACTTAAGACTTATCGGGCATAAATGATGAGACTGAGACTGAGACGGCTGGTGAGTAAATACATTGAATCTGGTCATTTTTTATATGGAAAATATTAATTCTTTTTTAAAATTTATCATAATTATAAATATTTTTTATTATTTAAAATTTATAATTATTTGTTTAATATATACTTTTTTAAGTAATAAGAAGGTATTTTTAATTATGATAAATTTAGCAAAACCCATTGTAATTTAACATTTCCTTTTAATGTAAATCTACTTCAATTTTATGTATTATTATTTTCTACTTTTTACTATTTTTGAAATAAAAGAGACTGAACAAAATGAAGACGCTCTTAATAATAATTCGAGTCAACTTTGTTTGAACTATTAATCTAATCTAGTTCAAATGAGCTTTATTTAGTCAAATATAAACAGAGTTCGAGTAATTTAATATTTTTAAGTACACTGTATTATTTTTATATTAACCAAATCAAGTTCGAGTTGAGGTCGAAGCTTATCAAATACAAAAAATTATTTAACTTTGATTTGTTGAGTTCAATTAATTGAATTTAAATAAAATTTTATTGATTATTTATTGTCAAATATAAAATAATTTAATATATTTTTAATCACGTATAATAGAATGATAACTTAATTAAGTTGTCAACATCCACGTAGTTCAATGTTTGCTCATATGATTCTTTGAATTGTGAGCATAAATTAGACAGAGAATGGGACTCAAATATATAGAATATATGTAACTCCTAACATTAAAAAAAATGGTTAATTATACCACTTTTTTTTTTTTTTGATGTGATTATACGTAAGTATTATATGATTTGAAAAATTATATATAGTATTTATGATATTTATTTTTGTTTAATAAATAAATAAGCATTTGTCAAATTTGCATTAATTTAGTAAAAAAAATTAAATAAAATTTATATTTACTCCAAATTAACTTATTACAAATTTATTGTAGATCAAATACATATTTTATGATCAAAATATCTTTATAAGAGTGAAAATATATCTCCTCACATGCAATATCATGTGAAAATGTATAAATGTAGTTTGATCAAGAAAAAGTTTATTTGACATATAATAAATTAGTAATTAATCAATCGATTTCTTTTTTAATTTTTTTGCAAATATAAATAAATTTGATAATTTAATTAATAAAAGAATTTGTTAGATGAAAACAAAGTATTAGAGGTATTGAATATAATTTTTTAAATTATAAAAAAAAATTGTGTAATCACACAAAATTTCAGAGGACAGTAATTTAATTATTTCTTAAATAAACAATGTGACATTAGAAAAATAGATAAAACACCTCTCACTTTCCTTGTCAGCCCGCCACCCAATAAGACTAATGTTGAGACACTCATAATTGGGCCTTTGAAATTTTGGAAATCTAAAGGCCCAGTTATGATTCTATTGCTGGGCTCACACTGTTCACTTTTCTGGGCCCAATCTATTGCGCTCCGGCACACTTCTTAAAATTCCAATATATCTCAAATATTTAATTAAGTAAATGATGATGGTGTAATACGTCGATTAGATCAATACAACTAAAAATAATAAAATAAATTACAATAAATTTATATAAGATGATGTAGGAACTTACATATTTTGTAGGGTTCAAACTTATGATCTCGAATTTGTATATAAGGTCACATCATTAGAAACATCATTGATGTCAATTGTTAATTGTATTCGTTTATATATATGTGTGCACAAGATATTGTCCGCTCTGACTTTGCATAAACTTCATAACTTTGTTTTAAAAATGCGTCTAATTAAGGAGAGGAGTTAGTGGATTTATAAACCACCTAAGTTATTTGTTTACAACTAGTATGGGACAACTTGCATCGTCCCCACAAAAAACGTCAAATGATGTGACTTGCAATTCAATAGATATTCCATTACGTGAGATATTGTCGATCTTATTTTCTTAAGAGCCCCACAATTTTATCTTGAAGAGACATCTCTATAGAGAGAAGGAATCTTGGGTAGATAAATGACTCAAATTTCTTATTTGCAATAAATATTGGACGCTTACCTATATCTACAGAGTGAGCTTATTAATCTGTAGATGATGTGGATGGAGTGGCTATATGGCCAACGATCGGATTCATGTTAGCCACAGGTACATACACATATTAGTGGTGTGGGAGGTCGGGTGTCTAATTATGCGTTTGTGTGTGTGTGGCAAGGAAGTTCACGCGAAACTTATGTACAATAATACAATTAAGAAAACATCCGGTGGAGGTATACTGAGGGTTACTCCGGCGACGTGAAAAGAGAGTTCACCGGCGTCCTATACCACGAGATGACCCATGTGTGGCAATGGGCAGGCACCAGGTGGTCTGATAGAAGGGATTGCCGACTTTGTGAGGCTCAAGGTTGGCTATGCCCCGAGCCACTGGGTTAGGCCCGGCCAAGGTGACCGGTGGGATCAAGGCTACGAAGTTACAGGTAGGTTTATGGATTACTGCAATGGCTTGAAAAGCGGATTTGTTGCTGAACTAAACAAGAAGATGAAGAGTGGTTATAGCAATAGTTACTTTGTGGAGTCGTTGGGTAAGAATGTGGATCAGCTCTGGAAGGACTACAAAGCTAAATATGGTACTGCTAAATAATGACTAGATACAGTTGTGTTGCTAATAACTAAGATGTTTCAAATATTAGATTTCCATCTCTTTAGGAAAGTGACCAATCACATTTCAAATGTAATAATACACTTACTTTGTGATTGGTTTGGTTCGATCTAGGTAAGAATTTTCCTAGAAATATTTATCAACATGACGGGGATTGATGAGCAGTGGAGAGCAAAACCACCAAAAGCAGAAGGTAAGTACAAACTGGAACTGAATTATTCTCACGCTGTTTCAGAGACATAGAGCACAACCCAAGAAAATAAAACATTTGTCGTTCCAAAAGATGCTCAAGATGCCGAGTTTAGAGTCATACAAAGATCTTATCATTTGTCACGATGCTCAACTGCAGAAACAACTTCACTTATGCTGTGAAACTTCTTCCTCTCCTTTAGAAGGGTCTTAGCAAAGTTCAGAGCCTTGCGCTCACAGTCCGCACGTTTGCTGGCCTCCTTTATTGATTCAAAATCTTCAACATGAGCCACCCCGAAGATTCTCCTGCAGATTAACCACAGCCTTGCCGTCATTTTCTACTCAACGTACAATGAATAGTCAAAAGAAAAAAAAAAATTAGCACATAACATATGCCTGGACTCATTGAACTGCAAATCAATATTCAGACATGATTTCAGTGTCCATTTTATACGGAAATCTAACGACGAGTAGTAGTCTAGTGAACTTGGAACACACCTCCATTCAACGACTACTCAGCCGGTTACTACACTGGTAAAGCAGGATTTTAAGTACAGAGAGAAGAATATCAAAACTATCAGTGTAAAGTCAATGATATCAGCATCATCGTTTGTATTTCCAATCTTGCCATTCTCGTATGCATCGTTTACGAGAGATGAAACAACACAGCCAAAAATAACCGCGGAGAATAAAGATGATAAGAGGAAGGTGTGATCTAACCTTATCATTTTGGCAGCACCAAATCCAAGACTGTCATGAAAGAGATCTTGCATGTATTTTTGTTGTACCAGCAATTGGAGTTCCGGATTATTATAAATTGCAGGAAGATAAGCCTCGCCCGGACCGTTCTTGTTGTCATCCCAAAGAGCAGTAAACTTTCTGTAGAAGAGGTTCCAAGTATCTGATATAGTCTTCAAAATCCACTCTTTGTACAGCTGGTTAGAAATATATATTATTCATGTTAACAAATATATTACAGAAAGCCAGTAAAACCTCTGAAAAGGTTGGACAGACAAATAGCGTAGTTTGATAACATGAGGCGGCAAATTCTAAGAGAGAAATGAAGAAATAAGTATTTAAAACCCAAATTGATTAGAATGTCGGGAAATTCTTGCCCGGACTTAGTTCAGTTTCATATGACAAGTGCAATACACTTGCCATATAATTGGTGCACAGTTTAGAAAAAGTGACAAATCACAGAATGTATGAGAAAAGTTAAATAAATGCAGGAAGCGTATATACTTTACGATCAGTCCCCTTTTCTGCATGTCCATCTTGTGCAAAATACGCTAAAATCAGGTTTCCGATGAAAGCTCCAATGTCAAATCCCATTGGCCCGTAGAACGAAAATTCAGGATCTATCACTTGAGTTGAATCAGTGGTAACCATGACTGAACTTGTGTGGAGATCACCATGTATAAGAGCTTGGGCTCTCTCACAGAACCTGAGTTGAAAAAAGATGCCAACAGATGTAAGAAAACCCTCCCATCTGTCCCATAAAATACAAGGCATGCAAGAGAACTTTTAGTATTCAAAATAGTGCATTCTACTTTGATTTTAGCTGAGCAACTTCAAGTTTCAAAATGTTATCCTCGCGAACTGCCTCAGCATCGGCATCAAGGTAAGGTGCTGTCCAACGGTTATATTCGGACACTTTGTAGGGGTCGGAAAAGACAACCTGTTCTGTCAGCCTGCATAACTCCACATTCCCACAATATTTAGCAACTGAAAAGTAAAGAGATAGTGTCATAGTTAGTTACAAATGCTACATGTAAGAAACATAAGCATCCGACAACCTCATGGTACTTGGCAGAACAATTTCTTACCAGCACTTTTATGATCTGTAGTGGTCAGATAAAGCAGGGAAGTGTAGAACAGTGTCCTGGACAAATATTCGGACATATGTTCCGCAAGTAAAGGATACTCAATCCCGGCAATCAACCCTTTTCTTAGGATTATATGAGGTGGCTCGATGTAATGCATGCCGATCAAACACATTTCTCTATCGAAATGGTAAACCTCAGGAACATGAGATGGACATAAGCGACCATGTTCTTGTAAAGTTGTCGCTTCAAAATAGGCACGTTCTTTTGCCATTGGCCATGACTCTCCTATCATTCGAATGTATGGAAGAGCCTGCAGAGGTTTATGACAAGTTTAACATGAGAAATGTCGGAGTGTGACATCCACACAATTTTATACTTAATTAAGAGACAAATTGAGGATTAAATACAATTTGCCCCTGTATTAATAGAAAAATTTTATAAAAAAAATCAGTGGGAAAAAAAAAGTGCAATTTGCCTCCTGCAATTTAAAAAAACAATGTAATTTGCCTTCCTTCGAAAGGGGGTAAATTATTCTTTCTTTCTTCACAGGGTTTTTTTTATACTTTTTCATTAATACAGGGGGTAAATTATATTTAACCCACTAATTGATAATTATTATTGAAATTTAAATTTAATTACAAACAAATTATAGATTAAAATTGAATGGAGTAAACTGGAGTTCATTACAATATTTAAAAATAAATTATATTAATTAAGAAAATTGAGAAGGACGCAATGGGTATTTGAGAAAAGGTTAAAATTAAATTATAATAATAATATATATAATATATATATATATATATATATATATATATATATATATATAAATGGTGGGAAGTGGCATGTGCAGCCACACCCACCGCCTCAGCCTTCTTTTTTTTTTTTTTGGGTGTTAAAGAACATACACAATTACACACATTTATTCACACACACAAACCCACACATTCACTGGCGGAAATCTGAGGTAAGTTTTGATTATTTTTTATTAATTTATATAATTATATTATATAATTAATCTATTTACTAAATGCAATTTATATTGATCGATGTACTGTTTAACTCAATAAATTTTATGAGTTTGGTTATTTAAATTAATATGTAACCATTCGGCTTAAGAATGTTATAGTTAGTTAATTAAATTACTTGATTTGTTAGATTTAATTATTATTATAACTAATTTACTCAATTCCATCGAGTTTATTGACCAAATACTTAATTATATGTATTGATGTTTAATTATATTATACAGTAGCGAGGAATTGATAAAAACTTAATAGAAATATTATAAAATTATATTCAAGGAATGTTAGGATGTTATATTTGAGAAATGTTGTGATTATCGAAAGAAAATATGAGATTTTATAATAATTTTAAGTTAGAAATATTATTAATGACGGTAGTTATAAAGATATGAGGGGTTTGATAAAATGAATTCTTATGAGTTAACCGATATACTTGAGAAGCTAAGACAGTTTAGTTATCCAAAAGAATATGGAACAGGGGTTGAATTTCGATATAAATAGAATATTTAAAGATTGGTAGAAAATATATGAATATTATATTAATATTTTATTTAGAATTTACAATATTTACAATATCTTGATTATATATTATATATATATATATATATATATATATTATAATTTACTATATGACGCGAGGATAAAGAAGAGGGTTGAGTTACTCCTTTTATTAACGTAACCATTTAAAATTTAAGGTAAGTATAGTTAACTGAATTTATATATATATAAACATATATTTATATGAATATAATATATTGATTGTTGGGTTTATATATATATGTGGATATAATATATTGATATTATATTGATATGTTGATATTATTTAATGAATATTGGTTAGTTAATATGATTGTATTATGTTTGACTTGCGACATATGTGTATATATATAGATTGAGTGGCTATACTTATTGAGTAGACAGCTCATTTCTTGTTATACATTTTTCAAGAAATAAGTCACAGAGCGACTATCTAAATTGGATCGTGAGCCAATTATCGGTATCACTAGGTGGATCAGCAATGTCACCTTAAGTTAGGAGTTCTAACTATATAATTGCATATATATATATATATTATATATATATATATATATATATTTAAGCTTTAAGTGGATTTGTATTTTAAACACTCTTGAAATCCTCAACAAGAAATGCAAATAGGGTTGAAAAAATAATCAAAACTACTTGATACTCAATTGAAATCGATCGATAAAAACTCGTTTGAACTCAATTTGTAAAATTTAACAAACAAAACTTGAACAAAAAGTTTTTGTTCGGTAAACTTTTGAGCTCTATTCGATTCGTGCAAAAATAGTATAATATATTTAAAAATATCAAATTGCCCGACTCGAGTTTGAATTAAAGCTCATTTGAGCTCAACTAGAATAATAATAATTCAACCACTTTTTTAAGCTCAATAATAATTTAAACAAAGTACTAAAATTTCACCAAATTGCCGTGAAAGTCATAGATTAAACATTAGGAGCTAAAATAATACACACCACAAGTTTATGTCCGAGGAAGAATTTTACAACAACCAAACAGTTCCTTCCACTTTGAGTCTTTGACCATAAAATAAGAAAAGTAGACCCCCTTCAAGCGGAAATCAACTTCATACCTGTTTGATGACTGCAGAGCCCGATGAGCCAATAACAATGTAAACGAAGTTGAGATTTCCGTCGCCTACTTCTTTGATTTCAAGCTTATCGAACTCACTGCCCAGCTTCGCGGCCAGAGATGGAGTGGCTTTCAAATACTCCACCAATAACTTCTCGTCCAGCGGCCGAAATCCCTCGGAAGCCATACCCTGTGCAGCAACCGCGGCGGCGAAGGCGGACCAAGGCCCGACCCGGTTTCAAATAGTAGTTCGGAGCTTGACTCGTTGGCTTGGGTTTAGCCGACGATAATGTAGGCATGAAAAACGCACAATAGTATTTAAGCCCAGTCGACGAATAAAGAAAGAAGGGCAAAATGGGAAGAATGGGATGCTTTTGGTGACGGGACCGCTGCCCGAGACCGGGCTGACTTAGAGGGTGTTTGGCTAAATTTTTTTTAAACATTTTATAAGTTTCTAATTTTTTTAAAAGATCTTAAAAGTTTTTATTAAAAAAAAATTGTCGAACGCTTTTTCACATCTTAAAAGCTCTCTAACATCTTATAAGATGTTTTGAAGAGCTTTTAAACTTAGCCAAACACCTCCTTAGACAGTTAAGACTTATTGGACATGAATGATGAGACTGAGACGGGTGGTGAGTAAATACATCCAATCTGGTCATATTTTATATGGAAAAATTGTCATTTTTCGATAGTTAAATTACATAATGTTCTCTTAAATTTATTATAATTATAAATATTTTTATTATTTAAAAAAATTTAAATATTTTTTAATATTAATGATATTTAACAAATATCTCTTACAATAAGTTATTACAAAAAAATATTTATAATTTTTTAAATAATGAGATGATAATTTTAATTATGACAAATTTCAGTACAACGTATTGTAATTTACTATTTTTCAAAATATAAATCTACTCCAATTTTATTGGTTATTATTTTCTCATTTTGACTATTAAAAAAAGGCTGCTGCATTTTCAATTATGCTATTTCCATCACATCATAGTTAAATTCTAGTGTATCAAATATTTGAACAATCAGCATAAAAATATCGTCAGCTCATCATCATCAATGATCAATTATAATTCCATTCTATTAAAAAAAATTAAAATATGTCATATTTGAATTTTATGGAAGGATTTGACAAAATCAACTTCAAATTAATCCGTATTAGAAAATTTAGAAATATATCAATGTTCAAGAATGGGTAATTCAAAGTTAAAATCAAATAATTAAAAGGGGTTAAATGCAAATTACTCTCCTATGTTATACGAAATGAGCAAATTATCCCTCTATGAGAAAAAAAAAAAACAAAAAAAAAAAAACAAAAAAACAAAATACCCCCTTGTGTTTTTCATAATAAACCAAATAAGCCCCTCATGCAATTTCGTGCCATCCACTCGATTTTTTTAGATATATTTTTTTAATTTTAATTTATAAAATTACATTTACATCCTTATTAATAGCCATTGGATCTGACTGATTTTAATGTTCAAATTTAATTAATAAGATCAATGGTCTAAATTTTATTAAATTTTATCGTCAATCTATATTAAAAGCTGTATGATATTTTTATCGACAGTCTAAATTTAATATATATAATATATATATATATATATATCCATAAAATTTAATTAAAGTTATATGTATGAAATTTTTATTATTTAAAATTATATATATATATATATATATATAATAGAGAGAGAGAGAGAGAGAGAGAGAGAGAGGCCAAGCAAGAGGCGCCGACGACGAGGGGAGGGGGAAGGTGGGTGGCGGGCAACGGGGAAGGGGGAAAAAGTGGGAGACCTGTGGTAGGGGGAAGGGGAAGGTGCGGTCGACGAGGAAAGGAGGAGGTGCATGTGATAAGGTATATTTTCACCCATATAAGGATATTTTTATCGTAAAAATATTATTTGACCTGCATAAATCATTAATAATTTTTATTTAATTTTTTATTAATATATGAAAATTTGACAAATTAACATTATTTATTTATTAGACAAAATAATATTTTAAGAAGGGGAATGTGCGGTCGACGAGGAAAGGAGGAGGTGGTAGGGGGGCGGCGACGAGCTGGTGCGCCGACGATGGAGAAGGGGAGTGCGGGGGGGGGGGGGGGGGGGTTGTTTGGATTTTTTTAATTAAAAATATATATTATTATAAATATTATATATCGTAATATTAGTATATATTATATTTAAATATAAAATAATATTTTATTCTTAAAAATTAATTGAAATTCGCACATAAGGCGCGTGTAGTGCACTTTCAGGGTAAAGGGGTAAATTATTTTATTCTTAAAAACACGGAGGGGTAATTTGATTTTTTTTCATAGGGGTGTATTTTACACATTTCATATATCACAGGGGGGTAACATACGTTTTTTCCAAATTAAAAGGGTGGATAGCAATTTACCCTCCTGTGATTTTGAAAATGAGCAAATTATTTTTCTATAAAAAATAAAATAGCAATTTACCCTCCTGTGTTTTCTAAAATGAAGCCTTTTATATAGGATTATAAATAATTCGAGTCAAGCTTGTTTTGAATTATTAATCCAATATAGTTCAAACTAGTTGTAATTGAAATAATTGATATTTTTAAGTATATTTTCTTATTTTTTTATATTAATCAAATAATTTGAAGCTGAATTTGAAGCTTATCGAACACAATATTTATTTAAATTTGATTTGTTAAATTCAACTAATCAAATTTAAATGAGATTTCGTGGATTGATTCTAATAAAATATTAAATAATTTAATTTATTTTTCAATCTAATCATATTTAATAGAATGATAACTTAAATTAAGCTGTCAACATCCACGTAGTGCAATGTTTGCTCGTATGATTCTTTGAATTGTGGGCATAATTTAGAGAGAGAATGGGACTTAAATACATAGAATATATGCAGCTCCTAACATTAAATAAATGGATAATTACACCACTTTTGCTTTAAGTGTAGTGTGATTATACATAAACTTTCATATGATTTAAAAAATTATATTTAATATTTAAAATATTCTTTTGTCTAATAAATAAATAATGTTAATTTGTCAAATTTTCAGATATTAGTAAAAGTTTAAATAAAAAATCATTAATAATTTATTGCAGGTCAAATACATATTATATGATAAAAATATCCTTATATGGATGAAAAAATATACCTCATCACATGCACCAGCATATGAAAATGTATAAAGATAGTTTGATCAAAAATAATTTATTTGACATACAATAAGTTAGTAATAATTCAATCGAAAAAATATAAGTTTTTATTATTTTTTTATAATATCAACAAATTTGGTGAATTTTGATTAATAAAAATATTTATTTATTAAATAAAAATAAGTATTAAGAGTGCTAAATATAATTTATTAAATTACAATAAAAATTATATATAATTATACCAAATTAAAGAGAATTACACCTCTCACCTTCCTTGTCAGCCCCCACACACAATAAGACTAATGGTCAGACACTCATAATTGGGCCTTCGAAAATTTGGAAATCTGAAGGCCCAATTATGACTCTATTGTTGGGCTCACTCTGTTCACTTTTCTGGGCCCAGTCCATTGAGCTCCGGCGCGGTTTTTACAATTCCAATATATTCTCAAATAATTATATATATATATATATATATATATATATATATATATATATATGCTACAGATAAACGGCAGTCACGGCACACTCGATGTGTGTAATTTTTTTAAAAAAAAATTATAAATAATTAATATTTTTATTTATAAGTTGATTATCAATCATGAGTTAGTGACTTCCAAAACATAAGTGTCAAAAATTGAGGAAGTTTGAAGGGTATTTTGATAAATTTATCAAAAAGTATTTAAAACAACTATTATGACCAAATTTAAAAAAAAAATAGTGAATTAAAGGGTAAATTTAGATATTTAAAAATTAGTATGATAACAGAGTTTTCTTTTATAATAGTGGACATCATTCGATTTTCTTTTTAAGTTAATGGATTACAATTATCTCACTTGTTAAAAATGATAATAATCACTATCCAATAATAATATAACCACATCTGTATAATCTATAGTATATATCAATGTTCTATGCTTTAGTAAAAATTCTACATGCAGAATGCCGAATGACTATAATACCCAATGATGTCTCCTAAAATTATTGAGCCAAGCCTACAAGCTAGGCATACTAGCCTAGCTGGCTAAGAGCCCAATTGGCTCATCAGCAGGGCGGATAATGGCCCACCAGTATGGAAGAACGGCCCACAATTTTACCTGCTGCTTTATTGAACCAGCTGGAAAGATTGCAAATAACTAATTCCCGAAATTCCATTGGTAGGCTATAGTCCAGCTCACGTATCTCAACCAATACTTATAATCTAAAACAATTTGTTGCAGATGAAAGCCAACTCAAAGAGCTTTCTAATAATGTACGACAGTTAACAATTGGCCTTGTATCAAACTCTGTACACGTCTATAAATATGTGCTTTGTGCAGTCACTTAGTAACACATTTATTCAACAAAATTCTTCACTCAAACTCTCACTCTTTCCCATTCTCTCTCGATTTTTAGCCTATTTCAAGCTTATATTTTGCACTCCCACAAATATTTACTCACATCATACTTCACCATTATTCTCACTCTATTTCAAGTTTCATCTTTTATTTATTCTTTATTCCGTTTACTGATTTAAGCATTGGAATGCTAACCTCTATTTAGCAGGGCTAGCCCTTCGATAATCTTAAATTTTCTTGAAAATTCATCGACTCTTGTGGTGTGGTCAAATTTCTTATACGCACCACCCTTACTTACACTTTTTTTTTTTTCCCATAAATATCAATTTGTTTCATTAATTAGTTATATTGATGACTTTTTTCACACATGTAAATTCAAATTTATTTTATTAATTTATTTAATTAAACAAATACGATAAAAAAAAATTTTAAATTACGCACTCACGTAATATCAAGTGTGTTTGGATCGTTGGTGTAATATTAGTTGCGTGATTTTAATGATTTACAAGTATAATAAATGTGGGTAATTCTACTAATAGATAATTTCCTATATATATAATTATTTTTGGATTAGAATAATAATAATAAAAGTGGATAATTTGGGAAATAATTATCCCCTGAAGCATACTTTTTAATTGACGTGGCTGATTTTATTTGTATTCTTATTACTTAGCCAAGAATTTAAATTCCGCTGCGTTAGAGTTCACAAATTTTGGTATGGTAGCTTACAAGATAAATTAGGATGTTGTCCTGTTAAATATTATGCATGGATTTTATATTATTTTAATAAGAAGTACTGAAAAATATTTTTCTAAATTTTTTATTTAAATTTAAATATTCCATTCATACGTAGCTTAAAATTGTCGAAATTATTTAAGTCTGTATTCGAATGAAAGGACTCGGAGGAAGTAAGATTTAATATTAAATGAATTTGAAATTTATCATTACGTGATAAAAAAATAATTTAACATAAAAATTCAAGAATTTGATTTTTTTTTTTTTTTTGCATCATTGAACTATCCAAACAAGTATGTACGCATTTGTTACTATAAATTTAAAATTATTAATTTCAAATGTATCGATCCAGTACAACATAAAGCTATATTTGGATTGCTTGATTTCAAATTCCTAATCATATTTTTTATGAATTTATTTCGATAATTCTAAATTCAAATGATCTCAAGTCATTCATCACTATGGTTGAATTACATTTTGATAACATTTGATGGAATTTAAATATTTCAATATAGTGGCATTTGAAATTATTTTTTCGTAATTCAAATATAGCGTAAAAGAATAAATAAGGTATATATATCAACAAATATTGGGTAAACTACATTGACACTCTATAAGATTACGCCCAAAATAAACAACACCCCTCGTGTCTTTTACAAAATTACAAATACACCCTTGAAGTTACAATTGTAATTACAACTACAACCCCTATTCATAGGCAAACATTACACAAACACTCCATAAAAGATTTTACACTAATGTCCCTCAAAGGGTATGGCTATAATTTTTTACAAAAATAAAAAATAAAAAAAAGTTATATATTTGATTTAATTTTAAATAGTGTCAATATCAAAATATTTGGTGATGGTTCTCATGAAAGGACTATTTAGGAGTGTTGTTGCATGTCTGTACCATTTGACAAAGAAGTTTGCCAAACAAATAGTTAAATTAGGAAAGGTATCATACACATACACGTATCATATTTACACGTGTATTATAAGTAATTTTTAAAAAAAGTACAATATAATATATTTATATTTTTTAATTTAATAGACATTCACATCAATTATGTACTAAGAATAATTACACTCTCCTCCTTTAAAATTTAGTATCAATCAGGAGTTAATATCAGCACATTCGATGAACTTTGACTAACGAATGGACTTATTTGTTAGACGGAAGCAAATCTCAAGAGTGTCAGATGTAATTTTCTAAACCACAAAGAATTTATGTTTAATTAAATCAAATTTAAAAAGAAAATTATAATCATCCTTATAATACGAATGTGCGATAGAAGATCCAAGTCAATTAATATGAATCAATGATCCTAATTGGCTGAAGCCTAATGGAAAATCTTGCACACTCAATAGTGGGTTTTTATTTTCCTTTCCCAAGTGTAGAAAATTTCTTTCACTCAATACCAACCATCATTTGAGGATTTTTGGTGTAATCATCAACTTTGCTCAACTGCACAGCCGATATTTTTATGGTTTTTTTTTTTTTTTTTGACGTGATAAGAACAGTAAAATGTCATTTATTTTTCGAAAAGACTAACAGGCTTAAGATTTGCATCTTTTTGCATGGATTGGATTGGTGTTGATCTGATTTATCTATGCACTTTTAGTTAGATGATACGTGACATTATTTGGCACCTTTTAAAGTGACGATCGTATATTAAAATTTTTTGTATAAGTAGCTTTAAATTGAATATTTAAATACGTTTGCGTAACTTATTGTTCATTTATTCATTCGGTTTTTTGATTTGAGACTGTTTGTAATTTGATCATTATAGTGTCTCGACACAAGGCAACACCAACATCTTTGACATCTACTGTTATTTCCATTTACAGGAGGATCACGATGATTCGTACGACCTCTACCCTCGTCGGGCTTCCACTTCTTTTTTTTTTTTTTTCCTAAGAATTTGACTCAACTGGTAAGAACATAGTGTAATTGGTGATGTGGGGATAAAAATATTAAACAAGATGAGTTGTCTCAAGCACAGAGTATAGAAGAACGACCTAAGAAATATACGAGCTTCGGGGCGGGGGCGGGGGCGGAGTACAAAACAAGATTTTCTCCGAGTTACGTACTTTCAGGCAAATATCCATGAGATTCCTTAAAGATCATTACGAGAATACTTTCAATAATGCCTAGGTAAATTCTTCTGACGTCAATTTGTTCTTAAGTTTCACGAATAACACATCAATCATCAATCGATATTAAGCCAAATTCAATTTAAATTAGAATTTTCCAAATAAACAAAGAATATCTCTAAGCATCACATTATAAGTGGAGTCCATTCCTGGAAAAAGGAAAAAGATATTAATAGGAGCTATTGTATTAAAAAGCCTATTAATTAATAAGGTATAAACTCATCATTATCTGAGTAATTAGAGCATAATTAAGCAAGTGTCTCTCTCTAGTGTCCACGACACGTATTGCTTACTTATAACTTACACCAATCACCTTGTTTTTAGTTTAGGTAAAAATGCACTTTTCTTGTCGTTTTTTTTCCTATTGTTTTTGTTTGTCTCGGTTGACTTGGCTTTCGTATTAAAATTTTCAAATTCTTTCATCATCCTCTTTTAGGTCTAAACAGAAATTTATTGATCTACGTGCCAATTTTCAATTTTTTTTTAATGGTAAGTCGATGGTGATTGTGTAATATGTCCACTCGATCAATATAATTAAAAAGAATGAAATAAATTTATATAAAATGAGATAGGAAATCGCATGTCTTGTGGAGTTCGAATCTATGACCTCAAATGTAAGATCTCAATATTAATCACATCATTGATAGCAATTGTTACTTCTATTCTTAATATATATATATATATATATATATATATATATATATATATATTATTGATGTGATTGTGTCCGATCGATGCCATGTTGCACGAAATATGTAGCTTTGTATGAGCCTTTGATTTTATTCTAAAAAACCGTCTTGCTAGGGAGAGAAGGCATTAAGATTTATAAACCACACAAGTTCTTTGTCTAGGGCTTGCATCGTTCCCACAGACGGCGTCAACATATATGCCTCGCAATTTAATAGATGTTCCATTACGTGAGATATTGTCCGCTCTGTCTTCGTAAAAGCCTCACAATTTCGTATGATACCGCAACACCAATTTTATCGTTATACCAATTATACCCCTAATTTAATTTTAATTTTTTGTTGCTTTCTTTCTTTCTTTTTAGAAATATAACGTATTGGTTTATATAATTATATATATTTTTATTCATAATATAGTTTATTATTTATTATCCGCACGCAGGAACGGCGTGCCACTGTTGCTAGTAACTAAAAAAATGAAAAAAATTATAATAAATTTATATAAAATGAGACGGGAAACCACACTTCTTCTCTTCTGGGGTTCGAATTTATGCCCTCAAATTTGTATGGAAGATCTCAATATTAATCACATCATTGATGGCAATTGTTATTTCTATTATTGGTGTGATTTGTGACTCAATCGATGTCATGTTGCACGAGCTATTGTCGACTCTGACTTTGTATAGGTCTCATAATTTTGTCCTAAAAGCATTGGGATTTACAAACCACTTAAGTTCTTTATCTAGAAAGAGGAGGCATTAGGATTTATAAATATCATAAGTCTCATATGAGGGGCTTGCATTGTTCCCAGCATCAAATGATGTGCCTTGCAATTTAATAGTTGCTCCATTGCATAAGATATTATTTGCTCTGTCTTTGAAAGAGCCTCACAATTTTGTCTTTAAAATGCATCTTGTTGGAGAGAATGAGCTTTAAATATATAAATCACTCAAACTTCTTATTTGCAATCCATATGGGACGTTTGCCTACGTCAATTATTAATTTTAATTTCAAAAAAGAAAAAAAAAAGCATGGGTCCTAAATTTTATATATAAAATTCAAAATATATTAGTAATACTTTGAACAAATTATCTGTACATTTATGCGATTATCTCTAGAGTAATTTTTCAATCGAATTATTTTATTTTTTTAAAAAATTTATTAGACAGAATTAACACGTCAAAATACAAAAAGAGGCATACCCAAAAATCCACCAAAAACAGAACCTGATCATCACAAGGCCACAAAGAGTAGACTTTTCAGGACCGCAAACGTGTTGGTCTACTGCATTGAAATTTCACCACCCTTTCTTCCATTCCATGCATGCATATTTACATTTATTTATATCTCCTTGAAATCATGATGACTATGACTCCTACAACTTGTACCCAATCTCACCCCCCACTCTGCCAAACCAAAATCACATATTTAGTGCATTACATTTAGTAAAAAATACTTTCACGTCCCAAAAATTATGTCTAAATACACAAACAACCCATATCTATTATAAAATTATAAATATATACCTTGAGGTCGTAGGTGTGATAACAATTGCACCCCCTTATTTAAAAACAAAAGCTTACACGAACACCACATGCAAAATATTATCCCCCATGAAGTGTACTGTAATTTTACAAAATACATTAAAGATTTGTGTAATTTACCCTTATATTTATAATAAAAGACACCTTCTTAGATTTTTTACTTAATAATAAATATTTATATTAAATTGAAATAATTTCATTTTACTTTAAAATGAGGGCCAGATGCTTTTGGATATTTTGGTCATTTTACCAAATTATATTCAATATTTTTTTGTCCTTTTTGTTGAAAATAGCTAGGGGGTGTTTTGGGTTAGTGGTGTTTTGTAAATATAAAAAAAGATAATTACAATTTTCTATATAATGAGGATATTGCATTAATAATTAAATCGTTTTTTTTTTTAAATATGGAGTTACTTTATCCTTATATTATTATATTGATAAAATATTAACAATGAACAACAAAATGATCAAGGACAAATAAGAAATCACGTATAGTTTAAAAAGACTGATCAATTATGATGCATGATCACGGACATGATGATACGAACACGATACGACAAAAATAATGTGATACAAAAAATATTAAAAAATTAGGATACGATACGACACTAATACGACTATACATAATATATATTCTCAATTTTCATAAACTTAAAATATATAATATGAAAATGTCAAATAAAACATACAATAAGTATATCTTGCACCTAAGTTTTTAAATAAATATGGCTTAAAAAATATACATAATCAATTTATTTAAAAAAGTACGCAATGAAAATTTTCTTAAAATCCAAATTACTTAAATTATTAGAACCATCTATAGAACTTTTAGTAATTTCATCCCAAAACTTTAGGTTTGAGATCAATGAATTAATTCTTTTTCTTTTTTAATTAAGGTCAAAAACTCTTTTTTTTTTTTTTTTAAATATAGCCCAAAACCTTTTGAAACTATATATATATATATATATATATATATATATATATATATATATAACTAAACGTGTCACACGCCAACAATTATATTCATGGCGTGTCCGACACTATGTCCATTTTTTTTTCTTCTTCTTCTTAAATACATATATATATATATATATATATATATATATATATATATATATATATAGATATTCGAATGTCGTGTCGGCGATATCAAGTACGTGTTCGACATTATATCGAGTATTTTTTTAAAATATCCGTAGATTATAATTGATCAATCATATATATATATATCATATATATATGTATATATATATATATATATATATGTATATATATATATATATATATATATATATATATATATATAAAGAAGAAGAAGATAATAACAGTTGTGATGAATTAGTTGAGTATAATGAGATATAATTCCAACATAAATTCTTTTTCTTGTATGGATGTTTTTTCCACAATGATGGAATCATTTTCCAAACCCCAAATCTTTATCCCTATCCACATCAAAATATTTTCCTTAACCACATGAAACTACTTTTTTTTTTTTTTTTTCTTAACGTTGAGAACCCGCCGGCACAGCCAGGTGGAGGTGGGCGGCGCCCATTTCAATTCTGTCCAAATCCCACCTCTTTTCCAGGTTACTTCCCACAATTTATATAAATCATTTTGGTGTTGTCTGTATTTTTAACTGAACACCAACCACTATATTTTGGCATTAATTTTTTTTTTTTTTGTAACCATTTAAAATAAGCACTTTTCAGTTTATTATTAGAATTAAATAAAAAAATATTTTTTTAGCTATTTTTATTTTTAAACTACTTAAATTAAATTAATTTTAAAATTTAAATCAAAATATATTAGCATTTTCGTACCAGTTTCTGCAGTTTATTGGTAAAATTGTAAATATAAAGTTGTTTTTTCAAACGCTTTTAACTCTTGCACTCGAACACTCTAAACTTTTATTATTGCTGAACTTACAACTTATTTCCAATACAAAAATATATAAGCTATTGCAAACACACCTTCTGAGGTTCAGATTCTTTTGTTTTGTGTATTTCTCTATCGAGTTAATAGTAGCAAATATAGCTAGGCATAACATTTTCATCTCACTGGATAACAACTTCAGTGAAAATTGACGATAACCGACTTATAATACTTGATTCAATAATGAATTTAATTTTTAATATATACTGGTGAGATTGCGATAACTAAATTGTGTAATATCTCAACAAAGTTTGAGAAAAAAACGAGCATTTCATGGCTATTAGATTTCTTTAATTAAATCAACGAGGCCTAGTTCAGTTGGCGAAGTTGAAGACCCATGATTTTAGAGGTCATAGGTTCGAACACCATCAGGTGAGTGGGGTGTTGCCTGCTGTATAGCAGGAGTCGGTCTACTTCATAGTATGAGTTATTGTCTATTGTAATAATATGTGTTATTGAGCCAGATATAATCATTGCAATAGTCTTTATTGGATACTGATGTCAATAGAAATAATTGTACAGTTAATAATATATCATCGATATTACCTCAAAAAAAAAAAATTCTTTCATTAATATATAGTCACAATATGAAATTATTGACTATAATTTCTTATAATCTAGTAGTACAGTTGGAGTTTATACACCAAACTATACAGCACACAAGTCTCGATTGAGTAAATTGTTTAGCCAGTTTGACATTTTACATCACATGAATGGACTAACTTTGTTCAAGCTCATATAGCCATCACCACCACTGTTCCAAGTTAAAACATTCAGCAACACAACAGAACTCAAAAATTCCCATCAACAGTGAAACCATCTCCATCATTACCATGCATTCTTGATTCTATAAATTCAAGCACACCCAAAAATCCAGGACTCACCCCCCAACCCCTCCCTCCTCCCTCATTTCAAAACACACATGGCTAAATTATTCACATTCTTCATCTTCTTCCTTCTCCTTTCCCTCGTGCTGACGCCCGATTTTCACGCTACTGATGCCCGACCGCTACTGAAGAAAACAGGAGGGGTGGTGGAGCCCCTCAATTCCAAACCGAGCCCTGGATCTGGAAACAAGATCAACAATCACAATGGAACTCTCGACTCCATTGATAATTCGGGGCCGAGTCCTGGAGACGGGCATAATCTTATTACGGTCGAGCCTGCTGATGAAAATAAGTCATGAGGGCTTATTTTTGTGAAGGATGGGAAATGAAAATTATGGTCCATTTTAGGAATGCTGTCATTGTAAGCCTAATGGCAATGTGATCATGTTACTAGTCATTTGCATTGTACAAATGTTGAAGATGTATTGTCACACCCTATACATGTATTGTGAAGTTGATAAATTCTCATGATTATCCAAAACTCTTATCTATTAAGATATATAAATACATGAGTAAATTGTTCTTGCTATAACTAATTGATCTGAATATTTTTTTTTTTGTTTGAGTATCAAAGTGAACATTATTATTATTATATACATAATAGTCAGATTTTTATTGATATTTAACTCGAAAGTCCTCACTTCTCACGTAAAATGATCGTTTAATTAAAATAGAGATATCGTAGATTTTTAGATAAAAGGTATCAAGACAATGCTAACATTTATACTTTTATATTAAGGGAAAACACTTGATTATTATTTCAGCAATTTTTTTTTCTCTCAACCTCCATTTTGTTTCTCTCTCTCAGCTTGCGTGTTTTTTCTTCCCCATTCTTCTCTAAATAACTACTCACAACCTCTATATTTTCAATAATTTTTTGTTTATTTAATTAAAATATATAATTTTAAAAATATATAATTATATCTTAATATTTTAAATTAATTACACACAAAATTTAATGCCACACACACTAATTAGATGAATGTGTTACAACTTGCAGTATCATGTGGTCGTAGGACCATGCAAATAAATAAATAATTAAATAAAAATAAGAAATGATAATGATACGACAATATAGAAATAGATAATTATGAATTCTTCATCAATGGGTGAGCTTATATGCCTGTTTAAAGTATTTTATAAGATGTTATAAAGTTTTTTTTAAAAATAAAAATAAAAAGTTAGTTTAGATTTCTTATTTTTTCGTGATTTTATTTAATTCAAATACTTTAATAATTTATTTTTAAAATAAGATATAACTATTTTGTAAGTTCAAAAAACGGCTTAAAAATTAAAATGTACGAACTTAGGTTGCATTTAGATAGAGTGAATTTAAATTGTCGATAAACAATTATTTGAATATTTTTAGTTTAAAATATTTAAAAATAATAGTTATGATTTTGAATTATATTTTATTGAATATTCAATGAAGTTTTTTGTTTTTTTTTTTTTATGTAGAATTAGTTTGAAAATTATTATTCTAATTTATATTTAAATAATCTTATCGTATATAAATATTATTTTCGGAGTAAATAAATATATTGTAACTAAATAAGCTATACATAAAGCCATGTGCCATTGGTAGTCGAATATAAAAGCGCGCCTTCGTCGAAAAATTCGAAACCCTAACTTACGGCGGAGGGACTACTCCGCCGAGATATGTTTCGTCTGTGGCGGCACAACGCCGCCGCGTCCAGCGTCAGAGGAATTTTAACTAAGACGGTTTGCGAACAGCAATACTACTGCGCCACCGCTGCCGCTACCAACGGGGAGAACTGTGAAAAAGGAAAAAATGATAGCCGATGGTTGATCTTGCCTCCATTCGACCCCGCCGTGGACGGTTCTTCGATTGGTAAGAAGCTTTGTGGCGGGCCAACCGACTCAAGCATGACGGCGCTTAAGTGGATTATTAAGTGCTGCCCTCATCTCCCGAGGTCTCTTGTTCAGAAACTCTTTCGCTTAAGACAGGTTCAGTTCACCGTTACGCGGGAATATAAACACTAGCACGTTATCAAGCATTTCGGTTTGCAGATGAATCCTGGACAAGGATTGTTTTTGGAACGAGAGATTTATGCTTCTAGTATCAGCTTTTATCAGGGGGGGAGAAAAACGCTGCTAGTGTGTTTGAAGAAAGCATCAATATTTCATGATTTTGATTGACATGAGAGTACTAGAGAATGATAGTCGGTAGAGGATTTGAAAATCAATTAAATTTGTATATATGTTTATGGACGTAAGGTAACCACAAAAAAACATGCCAAGCCTGCGTGATTATTGTTTTAACAATTGCGTATAAATGACCAAGTGTTGTTAGATCATATGATCTACGATCCAAGCATATACACATTTGACCTTGAAATGAGCCAAGCTCTAGCCCCTTTTGTGTTTATTGCCTAAGCAATAATTCTTAAATAAGCATATCACCAAGTGTGTGTTGACAATCATACCTTTTCTCCTATTATGATTTGCTTCAGGTTCGAAAAGAGTGCTCCAATATTGAAACTAAAGAACAGCGGCCAAGAAGGGTAAAATAGTTATTCACAATTTTATGAAATTTGATATTGTTCTTGTCTTGGTTTTTGAAGATAAATATGGCCTCCAACTGCACCGCTGATTTTTATGTTATATTTACTGATGTCTAAACTCTAAAGATAGGTGCTAAAGATCTGATGGATATTGGTGATAGAATATTCCTTCCAAAATCTGTTGATGGAAAGTCTCCTTCAGCAACAGCAGCATCTCAGAGCTTTTCCGATGCAGAAGAATTGAAACTTGTCCAGAGTCTTGAGTTGTATAAGGTATCGAGGTCCATAAATTTTTAGTTGGTCTCTTATGCAGCTAGCAAATATTTTTCTATTGTATGTGTTATACTTGAGGGAAAAACCTAATCTCTAGATACATTATTTTAGGATCCAGCCATAATTGTCATCAATAAACCACCTGGAATGCCTGTACAGGTACAAGTAGATGTTCATTGCTTTCTCTGTGACTGCAGGAAATGTGTTCTCATCTTGTACAAAGTTCTTTTTCAGGGTGGCATTGGGATAAAGAGAAGTTTAGATGAATTGGCTGCCAAGTATTTGAAATATGATTATACAGAGTCACCTCGCCTGGTGAGTTCTAAAGTCTCTTTACATGTTATGTTTTCCTTTCATGTATATGCACATAAGCCAGTCCATCAAGCTGCCTACTAGGTTTGGTTTTGCACGGATTGTATGCTTTCTGGAAACTTCAACCACGCGCCAGGTTCATGTAACCTTGTAGCATGCTGAAAGTATCTTATGTATTCTGGCTCAAAGAGCCATAATATTTTCTGAATGGCTGGCTATAGCTAGGATTTTACTGCACATATACTGCTAATGTTTGTTAATTTTTTTCTTCAACTTTGTCTTCTTTTCTTTTGTTCATTTTATTATTCAACGTAAGTCATTTGATATGCTGAGTATTAGCTTTGGGAGAGTGCTGTTTCATCAAAACACAAACAAATAAATTCTAATATGCAAGATTGGTTTTAACATTTTAGTAGTACATGCGGAAATTGTATTTTCATGGTATTTGACTATGTAGATATAATTTTCGTAAAAGATATTTTTACCCCAATCATTGTTTAATTTTTCTCTTTTGAGAATATGCAGCATGGTTTTTGATTGATGCTATAAAATAGACTTGTGCATTTAAAGGCACAGTCTGCTCTGCGTAGGCTTGTTTTATTGTTAAAAAAAAAACTGGATTTAGCTCTATCCCGATGTTTTACTCTACTTCATTAAAATAAGATCGATCAGGAGTTATTCTTTATGAGTATTGCCCAAAACATTCATGTGTGGTTTCAAATAATTTTACCCCCAGGAGGTGTTCCTATGGATTTATTCTTTTGCAGCTTTTCTGGGAGAAAAGAGCTTTACCTGTTATCTCTTAGTATCTCAGTTTGTCCTGTTTGACTGTTTCTTGGTCTAGTAAGTAGCCATTTTACCTTGTGGACATTTTTTTGATAAATAGGTGCACCGACTTGATAGAGACAGCAGTGGCATATTAGTGATGGGAAGGACACAGTTAACCACGACCATCCTGCATTCGATTTTTCGGGAGAAAACTTTTGGAGCTTCAGATGATGTGGGTAATTTTGTTACCTCCTCTTATGGAATATTAGATAATTGATAGTAGTTCGTGTTCTATAATCTTTTTTAAATGAAAAAATATCTCTGTCCAACAATTAGTTTTTTGCTATCAACTATAAGTCCCATACCTGAATTATCATTTCCTGTCTTACAGGTTCCTGACCGTAAAAGAATCCTTCAGAAGAGGTATTGGGCCTTAGTCATTGGATCTCCTCGGCGTCGCGAAGGATTAATTTCTGTGCCTTTGGGGAAGGTGTCATTTATCTTACTCCACTTTAGAAGCTTTCATAGCAGTCTTCAACTCTTAACAAAATAGCCTGTGCTATTTTTCCTGTCAGTGTGTTCTTTAACTTGAATTTTTGGTCTAAATAATCTTGCCAGTTATTGGAAAGCTCTATATATGTGTGTATGAATTATAATTCATGTGTCAAAGATCTCAACATTACAGGATTTGGGTGGTCTAGACGAGCTTTTGTGAAGGATTGTTTAAAGGACCTGAGTTACTTCAACATAAGATGAATTAGTTTGAGGTTTTTTTTTCTAAATTACAGTGGAAGTTTTTGAAAATGTATATATTCACTGGCTTTGAAGATTTTAACTAAAACCTCTAGTGGTAGTGGTCTCTTGAAACTTTCTAATAATAATGATTGTGGATTCATTTGCAAATGAAGATGATTTTTCTGATCTCTGTCATACATAAATTGTAAGAACTATCCTATAAAATTTTTCCTAGTAACCAAGATGATTTCTTACCAGTAAAAAAGTAACCAGTTATGAGAAGTTGGAAAATCCATAAAAAACATGCCATCACGACTTAATGGGATTAGCACTGATTACGGAGCTTCATTTGCCTGGTACTCTAGTATCTTGACCCTCATTCTGTAAGAAGGGCTTCAATTACTTTATCATGTTGGGGTGTCAGATTGTCGAAAAACTGAAGCATGCTGGCCCTTAATTTGTTTTCTTCCATTCCCCTTTTATTCAGGTGGTGGTTGACAATGGAAAATCTGAGAGAATTACTGTAGTAGATAATACCAACACATTGTCAGCACAGCATGCTGTGACAGAATATCGAGTTATAGTATCTTCACCATGTGGTCAGTTTCTAATGCTTGTTTCAGAAATTTGTATACGTTTAGCTCCAAGGTTTATGTTCCCTTTTTTGTTTTATCTTTCTATTCCTGCATGCATCAATGGCATGTGCACAATTTCAACTTCCAAGAAAGATCAACCTTCTAACTGTGCTGATGGTTATTTACAAAGATCTACTTTGTTTTATTGGCCTATAAATAAGTACTACCACAGAGAAAATTAAAGAAAAAGGAGTATTAGGTGATACAGAATAATGGTCTAGTTAACTTGTACTGGATGTGCAAGAGTTGCTTGATGCACTTATTAAAAACATTTCGTTGTACTAAAATGCTATATTTGATAACTCCAATTTTTCATGAAGCAACTTATGATAAAATGTGTTAGTTGATTAAATTATTATTTTGAATGGCCTAATACTTGCCTCATGCTGTTGTAAAAAAATCATGGATTAAGGGCTTAGGAAACATCTCATGTTATGGTTTTTGAAACTTGTGGGCTACTCATGGTTCAGATTAGATGAAAGACGGTTTATAACTTTTAATTTTTTGTCTTTGAGTAAATGTCATCTTATGCTCTCAAAAGAATGTCCCTTAAAATCACCTTTGAAGATTTTTGCTTCTTTATTTCAGTGAGGTTGGATGAGTTATTATATACCTTTTACTGATAAAAATTTCAGAAGATTTTGTATCCTGTTTCCAATAATGTGATACATTGCAGGTTACACATGGTTAGAGTTGTTGCCACTTACTGGAAGAAAACATCAGGTTTGGATTTTAATCATGAATGATTCTTGCTGTATCAATTGCACCTTCTCTTTTAACCATTATGTAACTCAAGCTAATAAGGATATTGAGACTGGTTCTTTGCCTTCGCCTCTGATCGTTGAGCAGCTTCGTGTACACTGTGCTGAAGTATTGGGGACACCGATAGTTGGAGACTACAAGTATGGCTGGCAAGCTCACAAGAAATTGGGAAGCCGTTTGGGTTATGCTTCTGAGCTTAGATGGCATAACAAAATATCAGAAGTTCAACATGATATGGTTGACTTCAACTCGGAAATTGGAAGTGTATCTGATAAACAAGTTCGTCTTCATCTTCACTGCAAAGAGATGATCTTACCCAATATATCACTGGCCTTGCAACATGGAAATGGAATTTCAGATGTGGATGCTGCACCAACGGAAAGCATTAGGCTAGTTGCTCCATTGCCGGCGCACATGCAAAGAAGTTGGGATCTACTGAACTAGTATCATTAGTTCCAAGAGGAGGGAAGTATGACATTCACATGTGCTACTGATAACCCATGTCCCAGGTAAGAGCATCTTTCTTTGAGGCTAGGAGAAAAAATCTTTACCTGTCACTAACCATACTTAAATCTGGCCAAGAAGTCATTGACTTTGTCATAAACCAAATGACACGTTGAGTTTGTGTTTAGATGGGGTTAAATTTACATTAGTTGTTGAAAGAAATTGAGTTGTAGGACACAAGATTTATCGTGAACATTGATCGCTTCTTGTCACTTTTCACCTTATCTGCATAATTTTTATAGTTAAAAGTAAGATGTATTTGAAAGTTCAACCAATTTGAGCACATGTTTGCTTTGGGTTAAACTGGACCTTTGACGTTGGACTTGCTTGTTGACACCATAAATATATTCTCTGTTGGTGGAAGACATTTTTTAAACCAGGTGGCCTTGGAGCATTTGAAATCAGTGTCCAATTTAATCTTAATTCAATCTTATAACTCCTATGTGATTGTTTAGGAGCCAATGCTTGTCTGTAGGACCATTTCTGGCTGCGCTGGCCTGAATGCTTGCTCCTGCCTCATGAACTTGCATTCCACGGGTATAGGTACTAAATAGGAGTAACCTTATATCTCAACTTAGTAATGTAATCATTTGGTTGAAGTCCAACTTTTTATGGACATACTTCTATTTTTTTAAGCATCAATCTCCGTTTTGGTTGAATGGTGCTACATTTTCCTGTATGTTTTGTTGTGAAATAATTGTAAGCTAAGTGATCAATTCCAGCATATGCATCCAATTTACCTCATCTCTAAAAGAGAAAGTGCACCAAAGCATGAGTTGGGCAATGTTTTACGAAATCTTCCAGGGACATGTTTAACTTATATTCTTTATAATGATATCAACCAACTAATTTACTTAAGAAGATAAGATTTATTGTGCTACTTAATAGCCCTCCATTATTTTCCCTTACATCAGAGGATTTCTTCTCCATTTTCTTCCCTGTGCCCATTTATAATCACTTGACATGCAAGTGAAGATGCTTAACCCCTTGTCTTGGAAAATTTATCAGCCTCAACGTTGTGGAAAATAATATGGCTGGAGTTGCATGAATTTCAGAGATTTCTCCAGTTTTCTTCCAATTAGACCGGGAAAGAAGTCCCAACACAAGTGGAGCAGAATCTGTTGGATGAATGTACATTTCAATTGTCAGCTGTCATTTGGCCTAATATGGTGGTTAATTACCTAGAGTTATTGGGGGGGTATCATTTTAGTGCTGCCTTTGGGCAAACAAACTTTAGTTTCCTTGGAAAATTTCCAGGCATCAAGAACCTCGGCAGACTTTGAAGTAGGGAAGGCATTCTTCACATGGAGACTTTGCAAACAGGGGTAGTCACGAGCCAGATTTGACCACAACAAAAATGATTAACATTGGAACAAAAGAGGCATAATAGTTGTCCCTGTTTAAAGTGTATCTACTGTTCTGAAACTATTGGGAGTACTGAAAGTGAGTTGACTATTTCATTGGCAATCAATGTATTTTTCTGTTATATTGCAAGTGAATCATTAACCAAAAATCATTACACAAACTCTACGATAACTCACTTTCTCGGTAAGGAGATAAGCACAAGGCCCCTCCGCTCAATTACAATTTCACTCACCAGTAGCAAAATCCCCCATTGCACCAACTAAAGCTTTTCCCCAAGCTAATCCTGTTCCTCAAATTTATGCAATAAGAAAGTATCAATGGTCCTCGTGTTCACAGGATCTTCTTAGGTCCCAGCATACTTCATGAGGTAAGTGTTAGCTGCGTCTATACCAACCGACTAAAGTACATGTTCATGAAATATCTTGATGGGTTGAAGCCACTTAGAATTACTGCAAACAAAGAGCAACTATAAATTTCTGTATGAAACAAGATGAATGCCCATCACAATCTTGTATGGCGAAACTTACATATAGGGGACAGAACAAAGACGACGCTAATTGGGTACAGGAACAAAGTGGTCCTCTCCAAGAAGGGTAATACTGCATAGTAGAAGAAAGATGAATTAGTATAAAAGTCCTAGATGCATAGAATCATTATCGTGAAGGGTGTATTTTCAGTCTATGGATGCATAGTTTACTCCATCTTTACACAGATATTATGAAATGGCGCTCACTAGCTAAAGAGCTTATCAGCATCCATTCAACAAATCTGTTGGAATTTTTTAACTTCCTCATCCCAGTGTTTAATACTGGAAACTTCATGGAAGTAGTCCTTCACTGACCAGGAGTACAAACAACTAAATCTTAATCAGTTTATTTGCAAAATCCAATTTATGTGGAAAGACCTCGCTATTCCCATGCAAACACAATAGAGGGTAAGCGTGCTAAGTAGAACGTATCATACGCTAGAAGCTTTTGGACACTCCAACCAAACATCAGAACACATTAGATCAGTCTAACTGCAGCAACAAGAAAGCAAAAGACCTCTCATCTTTTTAGCATACAAAAGAATCTCAACAAGCGCCACTTTGGTGAAATCTCAGATCCTCAAAATTTTGGTCAACTTTAATTCGCATTGATCCTATTTCATTACTGATGTAGATGTACAATGCTAAGCACTCTTCCTTTCAACAGCTATGGCATGCAAAGGTAACACTCTGATATTTGGCAACTTTATACTAAAGTACTGATGTAGATGTAGTAGTGCACTTATAGTTTTGGCAACAGCAAATCTGTATTATATTTCAAGACGGCACTTGAAGAGCAGTTTACAGGTTTCGTAGCCTATTCCAGCACAGAAAGGACATATACTAAATCATTGCCATGAAACAAATGAAAGAAATGATAATGCTTCAATTGAAAATTGTCTCACCATCATAGCCCAAGTAATTTAGGTAATGATAGTACGAAGCAGCTGCCATGAACAGCAAATTTGATAGTAATACAGGAACAAAACCATGAGCCACCAGCAGAGGTGATAAAAAATAATGAATGACTGCCACAAAAGCAAGACATTAGCAGCTGGCCACCATATATTGGAGACAATTCCCAGTAAGAGACACATTCTCACTTTGCACTTACCATAAAGCAGCACAAACATAGGGAAGAAAGAGTTGCAGTGTACATCAAAGGCATACAACCTTCACAAGGTTAAAGGTAAAGTTAGCAAACAAACCATAGTTCTGAGCACAAATCTAGACATAGTAATGCAGTGACATGAGCAAGGCAGTGTCACCAAATATCCAGGCACAAGGTATAAGCGGATAAACTCAGAAAATATAACCAGAATAGGATCGAACTTGCCATTCCACTCGTTGCTCCACGACATGACTGTTTGGAGCTTCTTCTCGAAGATAATTGTTAGTGAAGAACCTGAAATAAGTTTGCCAAATAAATGTTCAATTATACAATATTGACATCTATAACGAAGGCACATTAAGAAGTCAAAGTCTTCAGCATTATGACAAAGAATCACTTTGCTAGCTGAGGCCCGGTATTACGCTATTGATGGGACACTGCTCCAGTTGCTTTGGGAGGCCTCTGATGCATAGCAATGAAAACATAATACAATGTTCTACAGCTTCTCAGAGAAATCTGGGTACTTATGCACAAAATACATGAAAATAAACGTAGAATTTCAAGGCAGAATTATGTTAAACATGTTGAGAAGAACAGTTGAGCCAGGAACATCACTCTATGTAGATTACCACAGCTCTCTGTTTTACTGCATTCTCCCACCAAAACTCAGAAATATGGCATATTGACGGGACAAAGTGTTAAAACAAGATGTAACTTCACCTTCCTTCCTTCCTCATTTTTAGTAATACAGCATGATCATTGGAACCAAGTTCAGTCGAAAGCACTCTATGTTTGACACTTTTACCATGACTATTTAGCAGTTTCAAATATACTCCCTATTAACATACCACACACATGTTCAAGTACAGATAGTGGAAAGAACATCTATTTTCTGAGCCGCTTCTGGATCTTGGATCCTGAATTATCCTGTACATCAACTTTTAGCAAGTCGTATTCCATGACAAATAAAACATGCATGCAAGTCATGTAACACCCAAAACCTGGAAGAAAAAGGTTACAAAAATTATGCAAACAAGGAGACTATATTAAACTCACTTTTCCTTCAGACATATCTACAATATATATGAGACCTCTATATAAATGGTCCTATGCAGGGTGTCAAAATGTTCTTTGTAGTAACCTTTTTCTACAGATTTTGTGTGGGACTATTTCTTCATTTTGCGCTGAGACCTTGGTTTCTAGCAGGCTGACCATCAATTCCACAACTGGGAGAAGGTCTACATTATCATTTAATGATTTAAAGCATGAAATTGATACTGCACATACGTAATTAGAACTTTTAGTCTGGAACGGTGGTTAGTATCTCCAAAAGAAATTCAATGACTGAAGGACTAAATAAAGAACTAGACATTCACAGGAACTTAGTTGCCTAATTGAAATGCCAAAAAAAGTTGAGCTAAGTGATAGGACCATGTGCAATCACTAATAACATGTTTAATCCATATTCTTGTTTGTCCTTACCAACAGCAAGTAGCCAAAATTGCGCCTGATATGAGGAAGTGGAAGAGCAATACTGAAATAACTACGAAAACAGCATGCCCTGCACTATGATCGTACCTGAAACAAATGAATGAAGGTAATTACATATGGGACATGACCACTATTTTGCACATGAATGTACTGTGAAAGAATGAACAAAGGAAAAATTCATCCATTCAGAAGTATAATTAAATAAAGTGTTTGTAGGAATGCAATGTTAGATTTCCTACATATCCTAACACATTTCAATATTATAAATTTGCTAGAAGGAGGGCTTGCCTACGAGGCTGATCAATACCAAGATCATTAAGGCAGCCATAACAGAAAAGTATAGAAGACACTTACGCAGCACAATATGCCATCGCCGAAACTGATAACAGAAGACTACATATGACAACAAATGCAGGATCATCACGTGCCCATTGGTTCTTTGTTTCTGCAGAACCGAAGATTTTGGGGTGGGGGGAAAGGATCGGAGTAGGTAGGAAGTCATTAATAACTAAAACTTAAAAACCAGTCAAATATAGCAAATTATACTCTCTTAATTGCAGATAATAGACAGTAAAAGTATTATTTTTTCCAATCTAAGGAAGAAACATTTCGCTACCATGGTTTTAATATCAGCCAAAAAGAATCAAATTTGGAGAATGAAAACTTGATATTCCCAAAAAGAGAAGCTCAGACATCAGCCATCTATCGAGGAGAAAGATGTACCATAGTATTGGAAAGAATGACTTAAGAGCCTCTCTACATAGAAGCTGGCTTGGCAGCTGATGATTACAGAAGTTCAAAATGATTACATGGGACTAATTCATCTTTGACAAGGATAAATTGGAAGTGCTCTGAGAAAGGAAACAATAGTTTTGGTTGGCATTGCGCTAAATGAGTAATGCCCTCCATCGGCAATAGAGTCGTAACCATATGGCAGAAGCAATTTGATAAATCTGCATGACGTGAATACTGCTAATATATATGATGAATTCTTGCATGTTGGTGCTCCAGAAACATTCAGTAATGTCTATCTAACCATGAAATTTAATCAAGCAATGGCATTCTTATTACGTCTTAAACCCATATTGAGCCTATAAAAAAATAGTCATCAGAAACAACAGAAAAGATGTCATAGCAAAAGAAAGCACAACAAATATGGAACTTTATTTCCAAAAGGTAAGGCTTCCCTAGAAGACAAGACAAACAAGGAAAAGAGATCAAAGAGGAGAGACTTACGCTTGTGATACTTGGTATGTTGATATCTGCATTGTCATACATTACATGCAAAATATAGAAATAATATCATTAGAAACCCCGAGAAAATACAAAAAAATTGTCATCAGAAACAACAAGTACAACATAAAAGATGCCAACCTAAAACCTAACTTTATGCTAATATCGTGGAGAATCACATTGCTAGCAAACAACATGTTTATTCTAAAAGAATTCCCTGGATGATTGCTAATTTTTATTAAAGGGAAAAAGACACAAGAGAGAACTTTCTCGTCTCTTGGCATACGACGGCCCTGATAACAAAGTAAGTTTCTGTATCACACGTAGCAAGGACTATCCACTTTTCGCCAGCTTGTCATGTGTAGTATGGTATGAAGTTGGATATTTCACAAACTCTGTCTCTCACACAATATAATTGAAGAAATCAACACTATTAATGTGAAACTAATCTAAGAAAACCAGGAAAAAAGTGCACGAGTCCAGAGGGCTTTGCTGGAATATATAAGGACAGTTGTCAACAATATTATGAGGATCAGAACTAAAGATCACAAGAAAATACATCACATAGAAATGGTTATAATAATTTGCAGAGCTGGATACCCACACGACTTTCGGCGAAGTGCATAGGTGAAGCATTTGCCAGAAAGTATATTCAATGTCCATTTGTTGCCACTGCATTGAACCACCCAAAGAAATTGGTGTCACTGAGAGAACATGGGAAATGAAATAACTGTATCTGTTGATTATTATTAAGTAGACAATAACATGAAACACATTTCTTCCATTAGGCTTCTGGAAAAAATTACTCGTTGCAAAAAGAAAAATAACGACAGTGAAGTTCTAGAAATCATACAGCCAATCATAATGGCTACATCCATTGTAAGCCAAAAAATAGACAACACAGCATAAACGAAAATAAACACAAAAGGATTTCAAGTACCATGAGTGGCTAAGACTAAATGTGGTCGACAAAACTTTCAATTGAACTAGACCCTCAAATCCAATTGAAATTTATTCCTCACCTTGTCCACTCAACCATTGACGAAACAAAGGGTATCTAATGCAATTAGAATTATCTTAGAATCATGTAACTTTGAATAGTCCATTCCAGTTTCTTGCCAGGAAGTGGGAAGGATGTTAAACAATCAATGGAAAGCTCATTAAAGCATAGTAGGAAGTTCATATTTCTACTTATTAACTGTGATCAAAGCTGATGAGCAACAATAACCTCAAAGTTCAGGTTCTCATTTATTGTGTAAGAAACAACATTGTCATTACAACAGGAATAGAAAAGTGACGGCAGTTGTTAGATCCAGCAATAACTAGCGTCAGAGCTCAATACAAGATAAATGCGGAGAAATATAAACTTAGATCTTAACTGTTTTTCTGCTTTTGACTGACCAGAGGAAGAAATTAAACCAAACTATTAAATTAATTTGTTCCCATTTAGATAAAATTTTATTATTGCTCAAGTTCAAACAAACTGGTGTTTGCGCAGAGTACCTCATCACTGCCTGGGGTTAGCTACCAATTAGTGTATAAATTTTCGGGAATACTACCTGTTTTGGGATCAAGTCCCGCAAAATCCTACTTCTAGTAACAAATCATTCGTCTCATGTAAACCAAGGGGGTAAAAAAAACAATGAAAATGTCATGATACTGGGGCAACATTTCTCAAATTATCCTCCATTCATTCCACTATCTCTCGTCCTGAAACCACATACAAGACCAAAAACGCAACAACACCTCATCACAAAGCAATGAGACAACAATTAGGAGGCATCGATTAAAAATTCACCAAACGATCAAGATCAGATCTGTAATTAGAACAATATTTCAATTACATATGCATGTAAATTTGTGAAGAAGAAGACGAGAAACGGAAGAGGGAAACGAAACCTTGACTATTCTGCGGAGGTAATGAGGGAAGAGAGAATTGGGCCGGGCGTGAGGGCCCGGACGGACCTTCGCTGATGAAGAGGTCGGCAGCATCTTCTTCTTCTTCTCTAATTTCTCCTGATTTTGATTGTTTTCACTGTAATTTCCTGATTCTACTACTGATTGATTTGGTTTTGAAGATCTCTTCGATTTCAAGGATCTTCTCTTTTCTATTTCGTTGTTCCCTCCTACTCTCCCCGTTTCTGGTAAGACTGTAAATGCTAAAGTCCGGATACGTTCTCTCTGGGCTGGGTTTTGTGGAGGCCCATCAAATTGGGTTCCTAAGCAAGGCTCGAAATGTTAAGCCAACCCGGTTTGACCCTCTTGGGCTATTAACCAATGCCCAAAAAACGTGTTTACCTTTAGATCAATCCCTTCCAATTATATAATTTTTTTAATAGAAATTAGTCGTTGTTGTACGCGCTTTTCGCAACTATATAAAAAAGTTTATGATATGATATGAGAAAAAAAAATCATGAGAATAAAAAAATATGGGGTGAGATGATATAGAAATAATATTCTATATGGAAATTTTGTTAAAAATATAGAAATTTCTAAAAAAAAGACAAACATGGAGAAGTTTAGAGAGAAACATGGAGTAGTGGGTGAGAGATTTTTTTTTATAAAATTATGAGGTAATTTTAAAAAATTGAAATTACCATTTTTACCAATTTTATTTTGAAGAAAATAAATTAATTTAAGGGTAAAATAGAAAATTTTAAAATCGATACGCTCAAGAATTTTCTTTATGATATTATAAATGGTAATTATATCATTATCAAATATAATTAATGCTCATAAAAATAGATTGACCCTATGAAGCCCAATCAATTCAAAATGAAAAAACAGATCGTAGGAGTACAAGTCAATCCAAAACCCAAAGTGCCCCAAACTACTTTAGTCGAGGCATCAAGCCAACTAAGCTACACGATGCTTTAGTAGACTTGTGTGATCACCCTCTCAAAAACTTTGTTGAAGACTCTACGGGGATCTTATAAGAAAAATATTGTGTCATTGTCTAAACACATTGAGTTTGTTCGTGAAGAATTATACCTATCAACAGGGATAACTAACTCTATCTATTGGCGATATCCTCATGTGCAAATGTTAGGTGTTTTCGAATCTAGAGGAATTCAGACGACTAATGGATATATATTCTTCCCTGAGTCCACGGAGGTTTGATCTCTTCCTAAAGGCTGAGGGAGTTGTTCATAAATACCCAGACCACCTCATTTTGTAGGGGATAATTGTAAATTATATTTGTACTCGTAAAATTTAATACTTGTTAATATGCTATTATTTCATTGCTACATTATTATTTTCGATTATCTTCTCCATTCACATACTGGTTTGCGTGTCAAAGTACTAACAATTATTTTTACAAGTTTCCATTATAGAGTTTGCAAAATCAAGACCAGATGATTTTATGTTAAAACTTACCTGACAAGCATTTTTGCTTATATAAAGAATAACTTGATTTCATATGTATTTTATAAATATATTTTTAAAAATATAAGGTTGTATAATTTGAAATAAATCATTTGTAAACCCACGAAGATTAAAATAATTTATTTGAAATCATTAAATTCAAATTCTAAATTAAAATGCAGCCCAAAAATTTATAGATATTTTGTAAAATATAATTTAAATTATTTAAAATGTTTTAAAATCTAAATTTATAAAACCAAAAAAGGAAATCATAATCATATCAAATTTTCCAATTAAAATTAAAGTATGTTGGTAGAAACAAAACTAAATATTACTTTTTATTTGTTTAAAAAAAAAAAAAAAATAGAGACAAGAAAATAGGGAAAATCGGCATCTAGTTTGTAGTCATTGGGACTTCACAGGGAAATTGCGAAATTCCTATCATCTCCTTCTGCAAATTCTCCATCCATATTCTCTGAAAATTCTCCGCTTCAATTTTCAGAAACCCTAATCGCCATGGGAGAATCTAGTCGGTTCTCTGTCCATCTCGCGTTAGGCGGTGGTGCAGGTACGATATTGCGCACTTATGATCCAAATTATAATTACTCCTGCAAAAGTTTCAATTAGTACGTGATTTCAATCTAGTATCGATCCATTCCAACATTCCGTATATGAGAATTTTGTTTATTTTGGTGATGCAGTTGCCGACGTGTTGTTGTGGAGGAAATGGTACCGGGGCGTCGCTTTTCTTGTGGGGTCAACTGCCCTTTGGTTCCTGTTCGAGATAGCTGGATACAACTTACTGTCGTTTATATCGAACGTTTTATTGTTGCTCGTAGCAATCTTGTTTTTTTGGGGTAAATCTGCCTCACTTCTTAACAGGTAGATGAATTAGATGTAGCTGAATTGTTGTATGCTTAAGTTTTAAGAGTATTGTACTGATAGTAATTATTTCTGCACGCACTTTGAACATTAATTGATTGCTTTTATGGGAAGGTTTCTGCTCTGTGTTACTTGATTTCAACTATGGGTTTTGTGGGTTTTAGTTACTTGATGGGTTATGGAAGCTTAATGAATGAACTGTTTCTATGATTTTAGGCCTCTGCCTCCCCTCCCTAGTCTCGAGGTTTCCGAAGAAACTGCTCTGAGGGTTGCTGATGAGATGCGAGTTTGGGTAAACTATGCATTGGCAATTGCACACGACATTGTGATTGGTGGAAGCTTGAGACTCTTTGCTGAGGTGTTATAATTTTTTCTCTCCTGCTTGTTAATGCTTTGTTTACTTAGCTGATTGAGAGGGGATCTTGTGCCTGGTTCCTGACGGGCTTTGTTTATTAGGTTGCTATACTCCTGTGGGTTATTTCCTACATTGGCAGTCTCTGCAGCTTTTTTACACTGGTCTACATTGGTGAGTCTGGTTCTAGTGTTTGCTATATTTGCCTTTGGTCTACATAAGTAATGTGGGGATTTTTTTTGCATTATTATTGTGACAGATGTTCTTCTTAGTTTCTCACTGCCTGTGTTGTATGAAAAGTACCAAAAGCCAATCGATGACAAGCTGAGTGCTGCGTATAATATAGCTCAGTTACAATACCGGAAAATTGATGATAAGATACTGCGAAAGCTTCCGTTCAAGAAGATCCAATAGACTCACTGTAATCTCTTATATATCTTCAAAACCCAGCCCCCCCCCTATATATATATATATTTCTCTCATCTTGTAGTGGCAGGACATTTCATTTGCTTGACTATGTTATTACCATACTTGATTAATGCATGGTTTTCTTCATGACACATGCGGGAAAGTGCAAACAAGTCAAGTCTAGTGGATATAATTGCTCTTTCTTCTGTTTCACTTTTGTTGCTTGTGATGCTTACAAAATATATAATGTCATATTTTCAAATTTGTTCGTGCGAAAAAAGCAAAGAGTTATCAAGAATATATGTTCTTTATCAAACATATAAACTTCAACTTTCCCTTTTTGGCACTTAATTCCTCATATGGGCCATTTCCACATTTTTTTTTGTTTATGCATATAGCGCTCCTGCAAGACATGAAATATCTATAAAATAAAGACAGTCAGTTCTATGATAGTTTAATTAAAACAGTATACAGCTTTTAAATGTAAACGTGAAACTATTTCTTTGTTTTCTCTCAAAATGATTAAAATGATAATTTTATTGCTATGCGGCCATAGCTCAGGTTTCATAAATCTTTGGTCCAATAAAATATGCCTATTTTGGCTATTTGTTCAATCGGAACATTATGCCAAAAATGAAAAGAAACCCAAATTGGAATGAGGATAAGAGAAGCTGAAAACTAGATAGAAAAGTAAAAATTACTGTTGTTGTGTACCACCCTAATGTGGAGGTTTGCGTGAGTAGAAGTTATTTCCATGAACATTTGGCTGGTTCTTGTATGAATGAGTTCAAATGGAGAACTCTTATTGAAATGTCATCAGACAAAGTGACAAGTCATATCACAAATTCAAATTTCTTGTCAGAAGTTGGAAAGTCCTGTGTACAAATTATTTTAGTGTGCTCGATTAGAATTTAGTTCAGTACTAAATGACATAAATCGAGTTGTTTCATGAATATAGCTTGAGATATGCCTGAAGGGCAAATGATGGAAAAATAATCACATTTTGATGCAAAAGCCTCCCAGAAATTTAGAATGTCCTTATCCCTTTTATCATATTGGAGACTGTTTCTAAGCAGAATTTAAGAATATTATTGAAGAAGGATTTTGAGGTTTCGAGTGCATATTGGCTGGAATTGCTGTTTTGAGTTCCTGACAGTTTCGCATTTTTCCCCCTCTTTTGGGGCAAAGTATGCATTTATTAAGTGTTTTTTAAAATTTAAGCAGTGGGGTCGGAGATTCTTAAATGAAATCGTTTTTAGGTTGTTCTTTTAATTGTTTAGCATGGGGAGATTGATCTTGTTTGCTGGCCTTCTTGTAGCAAGTATGCTTTTGATTGTTCTACCACATCCAACTTCTCAATTCATTAGATATTTAGATGTATATGTGACATGCTAAATTTAGCTTATTAATTCATCAGATCGATAAACTATTTGGAATCTTGTATGAATAATATATAAACTTAGATTTAGGCCTCGTTGTGGAAACCCAAGATGATTGCATGCCATGTTGAATTGAAAGGTTTGTTCAACCTGTGAAAATTATCCGTATGTGTGAGTAAGATCTATATTTTAATGCATGGTAGTTTATTTCCTCTAAAACGCTAATGCTATTTGCAGGTGCGTTTTGCTGGTTGTTTGGCATCTAACCTCTGTCGGGTGGATCAGTTTTGAGAACCATCATAGAGTTGTCAGTCATTTTGTGGCTTCTGGGAATTGTTAACACTGCCTGTTTTGCCGTTCTTGTGGCTCGTTTTGTGGTAATTTGGCCGTTCTTAAGCCATATAGCTCTCTTCACAGTTCACACACTCTTCTCCCACTGGATGGGAGGATAACAGTCCTAGGAATTAGTTGTGAAGCTTTAGAATTGTAAAGATTGATCTGTGCAATGTGTATCTACGTCGAGGCTCTTCACTGGGGTTGTTCTTGTCCAACTCCACCGAAAGTTAATGACAAGGCCAAAATAACTAGTTAACCAGATTTAATTGTGCATGTTAAATACAATGGATAATTGAACTCCATTCCTCTAAGGTTTTGTGTAATTACACGTTGATTTCTCGTAGTTTGGAAAATTATATTTAGTCACCTCGATGTTTGCGTCCATGTAACAAATGGGAATATCTATTGGTCAAAATTTACTAAATATGAAGCTTTTATCCTATTTCTTTTGTTTGGTTAATATTAGTAAATTTGGTGAATTTTGATTATAGATTTATTTGTTAGATTGAAACAACTCTATGAGTATTAAATTTAATTTTTTAAACAATAGAAAATTTATGTGTAATTATACTAAATATCTTCCGTAGGAGTAGGTGAATGTAATTATTCCTAAATACAAATATCAGCTCCACGCATATTGGAAAGTTCTTATCTGGTCTTGCCACTTAGGAAAGGTAGCCAACTCAGCGGTCCTGTCAGCACCAAATATCTTAGGCCAGCAGGCCTAAGCTTTGTCCATCTTTGATGGGCCTTCTGAGTGGGCCAGACTTTTGGGCATCAGGTCCGTCTATTCAGCTTGGAGGGGGGTGTAAGGAGTAAGGTGGCAAATGGAGCTATTATTATTTTTGTTACCCTTGACTTTTTTATTTTAAATTCTATTATATTTTTTATTTTATTTAACATAAATATCTTGCGTGTATAATTATTTTTTAAAGAATAAAATAAATAATTTACCCTATTTATAACGTAATTATTATTTTTTTCTGAGGCAAAGGAGATCGAGATTTAATTCCTACTATGTCAATAAAAGCTACATCGATTGATAATAGCATAGGAAACTTTGATGAAATGCATATTCTTTATTAATTACGGAGATGTTGGCGATAGTTTTGTTTTTTATGGTCGATATAAATTGTAATAAAATTGCAAATTGAGCAGTAGTAAAATTTGAGAGTGTGAAAATAAAAGTTAAAAGTGAGAAAAAAAATGTTGGAATGTTTGAAAAAATAATTTGAAATTTGTAATTTTACTGTAGAAAATTAGAAATTGATAGAGAACTACTTATAGTTTTTTATTTAAATTGACTTGGGAAGTATTTGCAAGAGTTTTAGAAAAGTGGCTTTCAAAGAACACTCCTGATTTTGTTTGGGATGTCAGCTGTTGCTCTTTAAATTGTTGCAAAAAAATATTTTTAAATAACAAATTAGAAGCACATTGGAAGTGTTCTAAGCTACTTTGGTCTTTTTTATTTTTAAGTTCTACTTCCTTTAAAATTAATAAAATTTATAATTTTACATACTTAATGTTTTATTTTCTATATTATCTTATATCATGCCAATATCATAGAAACAAAATAGATTAAATTGTTGCTATTAACTAATATATATATATATATATATATATATATATATATATATTAGCAATCATACAAGTGTATTTATTGTGTATGAACGGACAGTTACATTATTTAATGGGAGCACTATTACATTAAACATTCTGTTTTTTTTGCAGGCCCCTTTCTTAAGCTTACAAGGAATTTGCCCAAAAACTTCACTAACGAGCAATTTGCTTGCGTCACGCCTATTTTATTGTTATTAAAAAATAATTGAATGAAAAATTATATTTATTCCTACTTGACTTTCTAATATCACTAAATTTGATGATATTTTACATACAAATAATTTTATCTGTCAAGCAAAATTTTATTTTGAAGTACTAAATATAATTTTTCAAATTACATACATTATGTGTGTAATTACGTTAAATTAAAAAAAAAACAATATAATTATCTCATACAAATATAATCTAAAGTACTTGTAAGTTTGAATTGCTTGAAAGTCAACAAAAACTCTTTTAATTTGACCAGTATATTATTCAACCATGTTTACTTTTGGGGATAAAGGCTGATATCCCTTGTAGTGTCTAGTAGTAATTTGTTTATTTGCTTTTTGTTGAGCCCGTTATTGGTTGGGATGGCCAGATTATACACCTAAAATCTAGGTAATTCTAATACCTTCAAATTTTGGTTGATTTAGGAATCACCAATACAACCCATAATTCCCTTTTTGCTATCTTCTCTTTTCGTGCTCGATTTTATGCCTTCAAAAGTAACAATTGCCCTCATTGTTAGTTCTTATTACACTCTTCACCGTCAAGTGCATTTATTAAAAGTCTAAACTACTACACCACTTTACGTGTCCCTACCTTCCATTACTGCAAAATGTAAACCCCAAGAACTTAAGTTGGCATATCCACCATGTTACCTTCTATTTTTTACTACTAATCGCTTTATCTTTTTTATCTCATGTTTAATCATCTTCTTCACCCACCCATTTTGACGAATGATTTTTAATTGGGGCTTGCATTTGGGCTTGGAGGTAAGTAAACTGGTTATTCATACAATTTAAGCGTCAAATGCTAAGCAATCTCATTCTAATTGTTGTTTAAGTGGTAAATGTAACAAATTGTGTGATTTCTAAAATTGAATGTTCGCAAGTGTTATATGTTAAATAAGAGTCTTGATTGTTTTAAACAGATGACTCTGAAGTGGGGAGGCGGAAGGCACCAACGTTAGGTCAGCCAAAATAAAAAAAATGGGGGAGAAAATGGGAAGAAGACACGATTTTTTTTTTTTTTTTCTATTTTTGACATCCCATTTTGTCCTACTTTTTAGATTAAAAATGTAATTGCAATATAGTCAGTTAAATTATACAACTCTAGTAAATACTTAAAAAAATTATCACTTACAATATCCTAACTTAGTAAATAAATTAATAAATAGTCAATTTATAGCAATCATAAATTAATATTTTACCATTTAATCCCATATGAAGAAATAAACATGTGTTTAAATTGTATCTTTTACAATTTAAAAAAAAAAAAAAAAAAAAAGTGGCTGACCACGACTTTATAGGGAAGTGCTTGGAGTTTTTTGTTCTACCCACCAACCAAACACACCACCTAATCATTCCAAGCACATCCAAACAAATCAAGCTGGAGTGTAGACTGTAGTCCATCCATGGATCTTTCAAACCCGGCCCAGAACAATGAAGCCCGGTCCGCCAAACAAATCTTCATCTTATCGGGCCAGAGCAACATGGCGGGGCGCGGTGGCGTCGACAGGCACACGAAGCAATGGGATGGCGTCGTTCCTCCAGAATCCTCCCCTGACGCCTCCAAAATCATCCGGCTCAGCGCTCAACTCGACTGGGAGGTGGCGCGTGAGCCTCTCCACCACGACATCGACACCAAGAAAACCTGCGGGGTGTGCCCCGGGATGTCGTTCGCCAATGCGGTGAAGGAGCGCGTCGGAGTCATCGGACTGGTTCCCTGCGCCGTCGGAGGGACAGCGATCAAGGAGTGGGCTCGGGGGACGCACCTGTACGAGAATATGGTGAAGCGCGCGAAGGCGGCGGTGCACGGCGGAGGAGAAATAAAGGCGGTGCTGTGGTACCAAGGGGAGAGCGATACGTCGTCCCAAGAGGATGTAGAGTCCTACAAGGAGAACATGGAGACGCTTATTTGCAATGTGCGAGCAGATCTGAATTTGCCCTCTCTGCCCCTCATTCAGGTCACTCCACTACGCTCTCACTTCCAACTTGTTAGATAACTTTCATAGTCCTGATTACAATCAGACGAGATCTAGTTTAAAAAAAATTATTTATTATTTTTTATGTTTATATAACGTGATAAATTTATTTATTAGTCAAAATTATTAAATTTTTTATTTATTTTTTTTAATATTAATAAATTCGATAAATTTTGATTAATGAACATATTTATTTATATCAATAAACAATGTAAGTACGACGTACTTATTTTGAACAAAATTAGCTTTAGTCTTTATATTTAAAAACATTAATTTCGGTACGATCTGGAGCCTAGTTTGATTATCTTGATTTCAAGCTAATTAATTTGAGCTATATATTTTAAGTTAAAATATCAAAATTATTAAAATAAATTACAAGAAATCCTATAAGACTTCACTTGGATGGATAGATTTGGATTTGAAACAAGATCTAGAGAAGTGATTTCGGGTTATTTCATATTAAAAGTATTTGAAATTCACTAAACATTTTTCGGAATAAGACTTAATCATGCAAAGAATTGTCAATAGAGATTTGAAGTCTCTACCCTCAATTCCGTCGCTCGGAACATTAAATTTGGATTGATGGATTTAGAATTAGGGATTTCAAGTCCATTTTCACAAATAAACTGCAATTTTTTTTCTAATAATTTCATATTTTAAATGGATTTTAAAATTCTTTGAGGTCGTATATGGATGGAAATGTTTGAAATTATGGATTTTTTAAAGATAATTATAAATATAAAGGATTTGAAATCTTTCCATTCTAATATTGAATTATGTTTTGTTAAATATTATGAATTTCAAATTAAAAAAGTCACATGAAATATTTTCTTGAAATCTTTCCCTCAAATCAAAATTCATCAACCCAAATGCACTTTTAAGTCTCATTTTCACTATGTTTTTTTTTTGTCATATTAATGGATTTTAATTTTTCTTTTCTTTTTCTGATATAAAGTCCTTTAAAATTATTTTCTTAAATATTTCTCCTCTCATTTCATCCTGATCTTTTGAACTGTATTTTACGGCATTACATGAATAATTGCAGATCCAATAGAGAGTAGTCTTTAGGGATAATTATATTTACATCCATTGACCTGTTGTATGTTCACACAAACCATCTCTATATTTTAGATAATTACACATACATCCATCAAAATGTCAATATCACTTACATAAACCACCTTTTACTTTTTTTTAAAAATCACAAACTCACCCCTTCAAAATGTTAACATCATTACACAAACTACTCCTATTTTTTTACTGCAGGGAGTAATTTCTATAATTATATAAAAAACAAAGATAATTTATATAAAGAGATCATAGATTAGGAGGTGTAAATATAATTATTCCTGAACTTTATTCCAAATCCTTTTCCTCCGAATTCTTCCATTCAGATATAATTTGGAGAAGAATATATACTCTACTCTAAAGCTACAGTACAAATGAGGCATCTGATTCCTTGGTATTGGGTTTGCAGGTTGCAATTGCATCTGGAGATGCAAAGTACCTTGAAAAGATTAGGGAATACACAGAAAGGAATTGATCTCCCAAATGTTGTGTGTGTGGATGCAAAGGGTTTGCAGCTCAAAGAAGACAACCTTCACCTCACTACTGAGGCCCAGATCCAATTGGGCCGTATGCTGGCCGATGCTTATCTTACCCATTTTCTCTGCTAATACTCCAACTGGGCTATAATTTGGGCCTCGTCTCAGGAACGTGGGCTGCTATTCTCTTGTACTCCACTAGTTTCAGTTGAACATCAGCTATCTTGTTATATGAGAGGCATGATATTGAATAAAAAGTGCCACGATATCTCAATGGAAGATTGTACCTTTTGCATTGTGGGTTGTATTGTGACCTGTGTCTTGTATTATGTGTTGTATTTTATTATTGCATTGTGTGATATTTTATTGAAAATTTTGAAATCAACATATATGACCACGTAAATATTGATTGTATGCATATTGGCATTATGTCATATTTTGGAGCCAAGTATATAATTGTTCACCAATTGAAATGGAGGGGAGAAGTTTTTGGTAATGGGAGAGGATTGAAAAGGATGTGTACCAGTTATTGTATCCATCATAAATAATGAGCACCCAAACCCAATACCAATACCAATACCAATACCGATACGCATATCATATGTGGAAATTGCTGCATTAATGCCCACTCCTTTATTTCGATGATGTGTAATTGCTTTAAATTGTTCAATACGGTTGGAATTAGAATTTTCCTAATTGCGGACTATAAAATTAAGGGATAATTACACCATTTCTTATGAGATTTGGTGTAATATATATAAATTTTTTATGATTTGAAAAATTATATTTAGTATATTTGAAGTTTGTTTTCGTCTAACAAACAAATTCCTATATTAGTCAAAATTCATTCAAATTTGTTGATATTAACAAAAAAAAATCAGAAAAAAAATTATATTAACCCCTAATTGATTTATTACTGACTTACTGCAGGTCAAATATTTTTTTTCATGATCAAATTACCTTCACACGTTAATGCATTTGATGAGGTATATTTGCACTGTTAAAAGAGTAGTATAGTCCAAAAAATTATTTGACCTGCAGTAATCAGTCAATCAAGGGTAAATATTAATTTTTATTTATTTATTTTTGCTAATATAAACAAAATTCAGTGAATTTTGACTAACGGAGGGACTTGTTTGTTATACGAAAACAAACCTCAAAGGTGTTATATGTAATTTTCCCAAATCACAAGGAGTTTACGTGTAATTACACCAATTTTCAAGAGAATGGAGCGTAATTATCCCTAAAATTGAAGGTATATGTGATAACCTCACTTGAATTTTGTATTTAAACAAAAAAAAAAAAGAATTTTCAACTATTCAAATAAAAGTACAAATGAAAAACAAAAGATAAAATATAAAATTATGTTGAGCCAATAAAACCCAAGAGTACGGCTCATAAACCCTGTCCGCGGAGTATAAAAGCGGCCTCCTCACTTTCCCATCTTCGTCGCCCGCATATACCTGCAGCTGCAATTTAGCTCACACCACTTCCAGACAGCGGATTCAAAAATGGCGGCAGCAGCTTCCTCCACGACTCTTAAACCATCGGCGTCGGCCGCCACCATCTCTGGATTTCGCCGCCTCCCGCTTTCCACCACTTTCGGCGTCACCACCCTTTCATTCCGCCACCGCCGCGACCAACCCCGCCGCTTCATCGTCCTGTCAATGGACGCGAAGCCAACAATTCTTGTAGCCGAGAAGCTCGGCGAGGCGGGGGTAAATCTCCTCAAAGAGTTCGCAAACGTGGACTGCTCCTATAACCTCAGCCCTGAGGAGCTCTGCACCAAGATCTCGCTTTGTGACGCGCTGATTGTGAGGAGTGGGACTAAGGTGAACCGCGAGGTGTTCGAGTCGTCCGGGGGACGGCTTAAGGTTGTCGGAAGAGCCGGAGTTGGGATCGATAACGTGGATCTGGCGGCGGCGACTGAGCACGGGTGCTTGGTTGTGAACGCGCCGACTGCCAATACTGTTGCCGCCGCGGAGCATGGGATCGCTCTCCTTACTGCCATGGCTAGGAATATTGCTCAAGCCGATGCATCCGTTAAATCTGGTTAGTTTACTGATACAATCTCTATACGAAGGAAAGAAATGCGCGTGCATTTGGGTTAATTTATGCTTATTATTTGAGTTCATGTTTTCTGAGTGTCAGCTTTGTGAAGAATTTCGTGGAATAGTTAATCTGCTTTGATGCTTTTAAGGTTTGACTTGAATGTGATGGGGTGATTATTGTTTTCTTGGTTTTCAGATTTGGAATGTTCAAAACGAATCTTAGGATTTTGATGCTGGATCTGGTGTTAGATCAGGTTTTCTTGATTTTTTCAATGTTTTACAATTATAAAATAAAGGTCCCACCTTTTTGGATCTGACCGAGTTGCAAGATTCCTTAGACATGGAGATTAGGCCATAAAGTTACGTATAAAAGAATTAAATTTATAGTATTACTACTGAATTCAGCATGCTAAAGTTGAGCTTTTGGAAAAGAATGGCTTATTTGGACTTTGAGAATTGATGTCAAAATATGCTCTTGAAAATTTAACATGCTATTTTTTTTATTTATGCCTGAGGTTCTTCGGAAACTATGAAGTTTTTTACAGTGAGTACAGTCATTAACTGACTAAATTTCGTCTAACATTTTCTTCCCTCTGAGCATTTTTTGCCCTATTACTTGATGCTTTGTTGTACATATATATGGCACAATTGTCAATGCAGCTAGATAGGTGTATCGCCTTTCTCAATAATAGTTTGGAAATACAAAGTATGTGAACTATCATCGATAAGATTCTTTGATGTTTGATAGTACTGTAACGATGAAAGTTTAACATGCTAGGGGTTTATTAACTCTTGTCTGTAACACTAATTTCTAAGTTATGAAATTCTATCATGTAAACATTACTTATTTACTATAACCATTCCAGGTAAATGGGAGAGGAGCAAATATGTTGGTGTGTCTCTTGTTGGCAAGACGCTTGCAGTACTGGGTTTCGGGAAGGTTGGATCAGAAGTTGCTAGGCGTGCCAAGGGTCTTGGTATGCATGTCATTGCACACGACCCCTATGCTCCTGCTGACCGTGCCCGTGCGATAGGTGTGGGGCTTGTAAGCTTCGATGAAGCTATTGCATCAGCGGACTTCATTTCACTTCACATGCCACTGACTGCATCAACATCAAAAATGTTAAATGACGAAACTTTTGCAAAGATGAAAAAAGGTGTCAGGATCATTAATGTTGCACGTGGGGGAGTGATTGATGAAGAAGCATTGGTGAAGGCACTTGATGCTGGCATTGTAGCACAGGTTTTTGCTTCACCCTCAGGATAACAAAAAAAAATGACCAATAATTGGAGGCTTTACTTTGAGTCAAACTATAGGTCTATGCACTTTGCCTAATTCTTTCGTCTCCTTTCAGGCGGCACTTGATGTCTTCACAGTAGAACCACCGGCGAAGGACAGCAAGTTGGTACAACATGAGAATGTAACAGCAACTCCACATCTTGGTGCCAGTACAATGGAAGCTCAGGTTTGCAGTCTTCCTCTCTCTCTCTGTGCAGTTTCCTTCCTGATTCTAATTCTTGCACCATGCTCGTTTAACTTGTGCTCAGGAAGGGGTAGCAATTGAAGTAGCTGAAGCTGTTGTTGGAGCCTTGAAAGGGGAGCTTGCCGCCACTGCGGTAAATGCACCCATGGTTCCTGCTCAGTACTTAGTGTGTTGTTAATCTTAGTTATTCTGTCCAATGTCCTCGAATATTTCTTACAGTGATATATTTACTTTGCTTTATGTTATCCATCATTCTGGATGGAAATATGTTTTGCTGAAAAATTATACGGGCTTTCAAGTTGGTCTTATTTGGCGTATATCTGCATTTTGAAAGTGCTTGTTGCTGCCCCCTGTTATCTCATTTGATGCTAGGATTTGTTTAAACTTTATCATCTACAAGTCAACTGATTATAATGCCAAACACATTTAATACTCAAATGTTTGATTTATATATATTCTTTTTGTAGGTTCTCACTGAGCTGAAGCCTTATGTTTCTCTTGCTGAGAAACTTGGTAGACTTGCTGTCCAACTAGTAGCAGGTGGGAGTGGTGTAAAAACTGTAAAAGTCACATACGCATCTGCCAGAGCTCCAGATGACCTCGACACGAGGGTGCTTCGTGCCATGATAACCAAGGGTCTAATCGAGCCAATCTCGAGTGTTTTTGTGAATCTGGTTAATGCTGATTTCACTGCCAAACAAAGAGGACTCCGCATAACTGAAGAACGAATCCTCCTGGATGGTTCTCCTGAAAGCCCACTTGAGTTAATCCAGGTTCAAATTGCCAACGTGGAGTCAAGATTTGCCAGTGCAATTTCTGATTCTGGCGAGATTAAAGTGGAAGGTCGTGTTAAAGATGGTATTCCACATTTAACAAGGGTAGGGTCTTTTGAAGTGGATGTGAGCTTGGAAGGCAGTATCATACTCTGCAGACAAGTTGATCAGCCTGGAATGATTGGAAAAGTCGGTAGCATTTTGGCAGAGGACAACGTGAATGTGAGCTTTATGAGCGTTGGCAGGATAGCCCCAAGGAAGCAAGCTGTGATGGCAATTGGAGTTGATGAGGACCAAGCAAGCAGTCACTAAAGAAGATTGGTGATATTCCAGCCATTGAGGAATTTGTTTACCTTAAGTTGTAGTGGCATTATCCACATACTTATTATCACACAGTTCCCAATTTTGATCAAGTTTGGTTGTGCACTTGTGTTTTAGTAGCTTTAGTTTAGGGATATCAATAAGGTTGGCTTTGCGTTCAGAATCATGTATTGTATTGAGTGAAATGTTGCCATTATGTCAAGTTTTGCTATTCAGAATTATAATGAAAGTAGTGTTTCTGGAATCAGTTGCGTAGATGTCTTACCCCCAGTACACTTAAAAGTGCAAGTAAAATTTTATTAGTTCATATATTTTAGGGTAAAATGTATCGACGTCTTGATATTAAGTCAAATACACCAAATTCTATTTTATTTTGCAAAACTAACAGCTAAAAGGTGTAACTACAACCACATTTCCGATTCAAAACAAAGCTTATACAAACACTTCCTAAAAAATTATTACACTAACCGCCGAGGGTGTAGCTGTAATATTAAAAAACAAAACTTACACAAATACTCCTTGAAAAACATTACACTAACATTACTCAGGGGGTGTAACTATAATTTTACAAAAGATAGAAAGTGTTTGTATAATTTAATTTAACCTTTCTATATTTTATAACATATTTTTGTTAGAGTTTATATAACAATGGTCTTATTTTAAAAATAACTTTTGAAATATTTAATAAAATAAATTTGTAAATTATAAGATAACAAAATCTTGTAATTAATATGAATAAAATTTAAAAAATGTATTAAAATCTTAGGAGTTAGAATTTTTTTAGGAATTTTTAAATTTTATTTTTGAATCTTATAAGCTATTTTCTAAATATGATATTAAATACTTCACAATATTTTATAAAATTCAAATATCTGATATAGTGTTTGCTTAGGAGTTCACCTGAACAGCAATATTACAATGGTACAACCTTCTTCCACCAGCCATAAAAATTGGAAAGTTGCAGATGCAGTTTATACGTTTGTAGGGCAATGATTCTCATCCCAAAATTTTGAAGGCCATCTTCAAATGTCTATCCTGCAAAACTACATGTTAAGGAAAGTTTACCCTTTATTCTGTGAACTGGAAAAGGATCTACAAAAATACATAATCACTATTTCACTAGGGAACTACAGATAACATATTGATTGGTCAATTCAAGAACCAGAAAGGAAGGGAACATGAGCCAGAGTTGCCGGAAGGGAAATATCAAGATTATGAACAGCAAGATAGGCAGCGATGCCGGCAGCATAACCAGCGAAAGCAAATCCACTCACCTGCAAAGTGGAAGGGAGAAAATGAACACATAAAGTATAGAAAACAGGAACATTTTCGGTTCATCAACAGCAGATAATCGCCTAGCATAATGTACCTTCCGTAGGTACCAAAAGAAGTCAACCTTCTCCATCCCCATAAACGCAACTCCAGCAGCAGATCCGATGACTAACATGGATCCACCTGTACCGGCACAATATGCAACCAGCTGCCAGAACTCAGAGTCCCTAGGAAAAGAAGAGAGATCGTACATTCCCATTGTTGCCGCAACTAATGGGACGTTATCTATGATTGCCGATACGACTCCTATTGAACTTGCAATTAGCTCGATATTGGGTATATGGGCGTCTAGGTAATTTGCTATTTCCCTCAGAATACCTGCTGCTTCCAGGCTATGAAGGTGAAATGGATATTGTCAGAATAAAGACGACATGCTTTGAATTTTTGTTAAAGATGGCTTATGGAGAGTGTAATTAAAACAAGAAGCATAGATTCGAAAATTTATAGAAGGAAATTGATCATTTATTACAATTCCAATAGTCCATAGAGCTGGACAATAAAGTAATCACGCAAGATGATAATTAAGCATGTAAAGCTACTTGATTTGAGATCCAATTGCATGGCATTACTCTGCTTATTTAAAGGACAAGAAATTTAAAAAAAGCATCAATATCATGTATGGATTTGGGATTTCTACGCACAAACATGAGAGGAATTTGTAAGAGTTGCTATTCCACTTATAATCAGAATAACATGCAATAATCAAGGTATTGTAAAATACCTGCTGACTGATAGAAGAATCCCGAGGAAGAAAAGGGCTCCTTGAGTGTCAATACGTGATAAAGCCTGTGGTACTTTCAACTGCTGTCTCTCAGATTCACCATAGTGAATTGCATCAGTTAGGATCCAGAGGACTCCAAGTCCAAGAAGCATACCCATGTAAGGGGGTAAACCTGTCAAAGCCTTGAAACTGGGACAAAAACAAGAGCACCAATTCCACAGAGAACACAAGCTTGCCTCGAGGAGCCATTTGTTCGGAGGCTAAGACATCAGCAGAACTTTGTCCTTTTCCGTTTACTTCACTGGATAAAGGCAAAAGTTCAATATTCTAGTACTCCATCAATCAGAAAAAAGTCTGTCAAAAAAAACTACATGTAAAAGAGGTACCTAGTGAGGGACATGAGAGCCAGAGGAACAGCCAAAGAAATGGCTGATGGGATTAGTAGGTCCTGGGCAATGGAAGAATGAATTATAGGATATTAGTCACACTATAATTACAGAAGTGAAGTTGCAGAAATGAACCCAAAAGGAGCCAGAACGAACAGGATAAAAGAATGGTGCAAAGACAAGAATATGAATCCAAATCGGACTTGGTTCAGTGATTATTCCAAGTGATACATCTCAAGTGAGCCTGCTGAGGTGGTTCAGCTAGTAGTTGGTAAGTAATTCATATGATTAACATTTTCATGGGATAAAAGATTTAAGCAATCATTGTGCAATACTTTCATGCAACAAATTCAGCTCAGTTACACATTTACTGATTCAAGGATATGTATATATGCATTTCATGTTACCTAAAACTTTAAGTGCCATTAATTTTCTCAAGTTACGGTTTGTTAGAAAGAACGAAGTGTAAACTAAAAGCCACCACTTAGTCAACTCGAACCATTTCAAGTTTGAATTCTCCTCCTTTCCCCAAGACACTCCCAAGTGGTGTTTCAGTTAATACCGGATTGTTCTTTCCGCCAACTAATTTACATAATCATTAAGACCCGATAACCCTAAAGGAACAGTACATTATCATAGCCAGGTTCCGCATATATATGAACAATTGTTTTAATCCACCAAAATAGAGCTGATGTCCCAAAACCAATAAGATGTTATAACATAGAGACCTTCATTGTCGGTAGTGTGGATATTTGACCGTGTATCCAAAGCATAGTAGTTGTAACATCACCAATTGGAGTCCATGCTCCACCAGCATTTGCAGCTATAACAACAACCGCACCCAGAAGCCTGTCAAGCAGATTTGTAATGATTACACAATCTATACTCCATACATTCTCAAGTCCTACACAAACAAATACATACTGGAAGAGGCAGATCATTCCAGTCGACCAGGTGGGAAGCATTTTGTTGACGTTCTTTTATAAGTGAAATATCTCTCCCTATGAATGCACCAGGTCAGATACCAGATACTCAGATTCTATCTTATGGTACATATTTTATAGAGATGTAGGTGAATAACATGGCACATTGTTTTCAACAGAGGATTCAGTGCAGATACTTAGCAACTAATAAAGTGTAGGGCCATAGTGAGACTAAATTGCTTTCCTCAACCAAATTTCATCTTATTCTTAATATATACCCATGAAACTTAAACTTAATAGAAAGGCCCAGAAGAGGGACAAAGGTTACATGATGTTATAAATTCTAAATGCTGCAGGATGTTTTCTCCTAAAGCCTCTAACATTTTTCAGATTTTAGAATGGTTGTTTAAGAATCAAAATCATTCAATGCTTTTAACTCGAATGAAGCACCTAACAATAGTGTCAGATCAATGTAATCATTTAGCAACTACATGTATAAACTAGAAAAGGCAAGTAACTATCGGAACCAAATGTTCCAAGTATTTCCTGTTCACATTGGAAGTGACATTGGCAACTGATGGCTATGAGGCACTTACTTGCGGTATTCTGAAGGAGGCACCAATTTTCAACAATGACACCATGACAATGGTAGAGGTCAAGTTGTCAAGGACTGAGCTCAGGAAAAATGTCACGAAACCTACCTGGAGTTATACGGATCAATTAGTCAAACCCCATAACATAAACATTATACCCAAAATATAGGTCCAGTGCCAAAGTAGCAAAACTAGTTTCTATCCAGGTGCTTTCCTGGTTATCTTGTACAATATTAAGGCCCCTTCATTCAATTGCATGAGCTATAGGATCTAAGTCTGACCTCATCAAATGTACTTTCATCTAGACACATGAACCATGCACTCGGTTTCAGCAAATGACCAAATCATGCATTTGTTTCAGCTAAAAGGACCTAAGAGCAAGAGATCCATGTTTGAGCACATTTATATAGCCATAAAATACTTTACACTAATGAAGTTTTAATGTTGAGAGATTTGATTCTAAATAGCCCAGGAGCAGGAGGCAGCGTTTAAAAGAAATAGTTGGTGGTTTATGCTTTCTCTAATGAAGAGTAAATAAATTAAAATTAAGGAAAGAAATAAAATAGTAAATGTAAAGAGAAGTTTATACAACTCATAGTTAGAATTTGTCCCATTATAGACCTCCACTTTGTTTTCCCCATTTTCAGGCAGCATATGTCACATGCATAAAGAGGTCATATGTCCTGTATGTCTCCTTAAAATCTTTTAACATTTAAGTCATCCTATAAAGAAAAATACGGCCTAAAAGATATTAAAGTTTCTAGAATGACTTATTTCTGCAAATGTCTTGACAGATGGCCTATTTACCATTTCCATTAGTCTAACAAGGTTTATTTGAGAATTAGACATGCAGGCTATAGACCCTGGTGAATTAACCCATGCGACCTACTTACCGCAAAGCTTCATTTAGTAATTACATGTGAATTTGTACAATCATAGAAAACTTGCAAAAGCAGATAGATAGGACCCTGGTCATCTTTTTATGCTTTTGGTTGTTTACCATGGATCCTAGAACACTTTGTTTGATGAGAGATGTTATTGTATACACTTTTAAAGTACTAATTGCATAATTATATGTTCATACATAAAGCAGTATAAATCAGGCATTGATAGGAAAAAATCTGTATAGTACATGAATTTAATCTCATGTACAAAAGGGAAGGCATTTAAAGATCATTTACCACCCAAAGCAGAGTTCTTGGCTTGCGAGTGGTGATATTATCAGTGACTAGCTTGAATCCTTGATGAGCATCAACAATCTCGACAATTGTCATTGCACCAAGCAAGAAAATACTATTTCACTGACTTCAGCAGATGCATGAGACAACTCTGAAACAGCTACCTCAGTTGAAGGAGCCTGGCCAAGGACATTGTATGGTCTAGACTAGTTATGCTTGGTGGAACAAAAAATAAATGGCATACAATTAACCCCTATTTGCTTAGATTGCACAGAAATCCCAACACATTAAAAAATTAAGTTGGAGATAAAAATATTATGGGTTATTTTCTTAATAAGGAAATCTTTCCCTTGTTGTCTCACCCACAAATGAAAATTGTGATGACATGTATTTCTTAGTGACGGGAAGTCTTTACAGGTTTCAAAGATAGTCTTGTTAAAGGAATTGTTCTAAGCCTACAAAAACTAAACAAACAAAATTATTTGATTTGGGATGGATTGATAAAGGAGGTAAAGATAGTTTCAGTTGCAGTTACCAGTGTACCACCAAAAAGGTTAGTATCACATTTAGGTATGCTGGGAAGGAAGAAGAGAGGAGAGAAAACAAAGGACTTATGTGGTTTGGCTACTCGGTAACAGAAATGCTTAAAGGTATACAAATTCATTCTCTTTTTACATTCACCACCTGTTTATTTAGGTAAAACAGACATATGGAAACATCAAATGGAGGGACTTATTCCAATCATACTTCAATAGTTGGCAATTTTATGAATTTGATTTTAGTTGATCTAAATTCACATAAATTGATTCCAAGAGTTAGTTTCCTACCATCCATCAAATAATGCATGGCACAAACCATCAACTTGGTAAAGAGCGACAATGTCAGCTCCAGCAGATTCAAAGAACAAGAAGATGCTAGGAACAAATCATAGATCCACACCAGAAAGAATTTTAAACGGCAGACTTATCCATTCATGACTCTGAGATTGAGAAACAACAAACTTACCCCAATGCTCCGTATGACCCACAAACTAACAGCCATGAGAAGTCCCACACCACTTTTATTAAAGGCAAGAGATTCTTCAAATATTATTCCAGCATATCCAATTCCAAATAACAATGCCATTGCAAGATCCTGAATCACGAGAGTGGGTCCAACAACCACATTTCTGTTAAAAGATTTTATGATGCATGAGCCAGATGAGAAATTGTAGAAATCAGATATTCAGGCATCTGAAGAAACCTGGTTTGCTGCAACCCAAGAATGATTTATTGCCAGTGCTCCAGTTCCAGCAGCTGCAAGAATTGCAAGAGCTTTCAGCAAATCTGTCTTTGGTTGGTTACTGGCTTCAAATTCTTCAGAGCTTGTGTCGTCAATAGAACATAAAGGGTCACATGTTCCTGGTGGACTCAAATCCTAATATTATGATAAATATACTCCAAAAATTAGATTGTCTCAACTTTGGATAAAATAGGGGTAAAAATGCAGAAGCTGAAGAAGGTCACCACATTCATTAGTTGGAAGGATCTGCAAGAACAAACTAATGAAACTCTATTCGTGCAAATACTTTGCACAATCTTGATGATCAGCAAGTCCAATACTCCTATATGTCGCCAACATACCTTTTCTCATAATGGTTATTCACCCTGAGAGTCTTAAAAGAAAAAAGAAGTATGCATGCTCCATCCCAACATCCTTCTATTGGAAATTCAAATTCTACAGAAACCATATGGTCACAAGAACACCCCCACACATTTTGTAGAAATAGCACAAATGCATTAAGACGTCACATTGATAATGATTACAGAAAAAATCAGTGTCAAGGTTAAAATTCAAATTCTGCTTCTTTTATGCATTTATCCTCAAATTCACAGAATTCGCATAACATGATATGATCTTGCATTACCAAAGAACTCACCTAAGAATCACAATCTGGACCAAACGCTAGCCATCTTTAGAATTGTTAGAAATATCATATCAAAGCATTGTGAAAAATAATATATTATTAGTTTATAGAATTAATGATTGAATATTATTTATATGAATGTAATATATAAAAAAGTAATCATTGAGATGAGAATAGTAAAACATTTTCAAAACAATAAACAAACATGTTTACTCTCACCACCGTTTCATATACCAAAAACTCAGAATGAAAACACAACCAAAGCATTAGTTTCTATATCTAATGCAGCCAAGAAGGGAAAATGTGAACTCAGATTGAAAAAAAAGAGAATGTGATCGTTCAATAACAATCAACCGAAAAAGAAAAATTAAAATAAACATCAATTGTTTGGACCTGAAGCTGCTTATCCGAGTTGGCCTGCGGATTCTTCTGCTGTTGGCCCGACGAAGTAGGAGAACTACCTCGGACCTTGTCTTCGGCCCGGGTAAGAAGAATCCCATTTGTACGCAACAAGAATCTGGGGCCATCAATTTGTCTCAACCAAGATGAAGATCGAGGCAACAGAGCAGGTGGAGGCAATGGATTTTTCTTGAATATGCGAAACGATGAATAACAACGGTGAGTTCTAACTGGATGAGGAAGAATCATAGACATCACTGTGAACGCTGCGGAGGATTTGGAGCTTGAAGAAGCTGACAGTTGATGGAGTTGAGCTGAGCAGAGGATTTCAGAAAGGGCTTTGTATTTTCAGACAGAAAGAGGTGGCAAAATGTTTGCAGGTGCAGGACCCTTCCAGCTAAAACGTGTTTCTCCACTTCCATTCCTAGCTAAAACGCAAAATCTCGTTACCGATTTTACTCTTGGTAATTTGATTTGGACAAATTACAATGAATTACCCAAAATTTGCTATAATTATAAATATCTTCTTATTTAAAAAAATATAAAATTATTTAAACTTAACCATTATCACTAAAAAATATTTGTTAGACTTTAATAATAGGGGAATATATATAAATTTTCAACAATAAAGAATTATTATAATTATAAAAATTTTAGGAGAATATATTAATATTTATTCATTTGATTTGATATTTGAACTCCCCACCCCACCTTGCCCCCTAAAAAAATAATTTAATATTAACATATCAAAATTATCTTTAAAAAAAAAATTATTTACCTCCTGAAATATATTTCTTACAAAATCATGAATGTTTTCTTTTAGTGATTTTTAACTTTTTTTCTGAAATCAATAATTAAAACATATCATTTTATTTTAAAAGGGTAAATTGCATAAAACCCCCCTGTGTTTTAGGAAAATAGCGCGAAACCCCCCTGTGTTAAAAAAATAGGCAAAAAAACCCGTGTGTTTTCCAAAATGATGCATACTCTCCCATTCCGTTAGTTAAACCCTAACGGCGTTAAATTTTTTTGAATTGATCGTTATAATCACCGTTGATCTTTGAATGTAAAATGAACGGTCCAGATCTAAAATAATTTAAAAGTATTTATTTATTTTTATATACTTATATATACATTATATATATATATAATTAGATAATATACTAATATATATATATATATATATATATATATAGCGGCCACGGCGACGTCGCCCAGAATAGTCTGGGCGACTTCGCCGTCGCCTGCGCAAAAGGGGGCGACCTTGTGTCGCCCCGTCACCGTAGGGGGCGGCATCGCCCTGGATCTGGGCGACAATCGTCGCCCAGATCCAGGGCGATGCCGCCCCTAATCGTAGGTTCTGGGCGACGGAGGCCCACTTCCATCGCCCAGTCTTCTTCTCCGTCGGCGACGAGGCGCCGACGGAGAAGAAAGTATAAATATAAAAACAAAAAAAATTAAATATCGCCCCCTTGCCGTGGGGGCGACATCGCCCCTTATCCCCAGGTTCTGGGCGACGGAGAAGAAGGATTATTTAAAAAAAATTAAATATTTAACTTTTAATACAATATACTTAATTAGTATATTTTATAAATAAATATTTACCTAATTAATATATTTAAATCATAAATACTTAATAATATAAATTAAAAATTGATAACTTAAATTAGTGTATTTAAATAATAATATATTATTCAAATAAATAGTAATTTATATTTAATCAGTATATTTTATAAATAAAATATCAAAATATATTTTAAATTAAATAATAATTTAATTTAATTAATAATATATAATATCATAAATAATTTTGATTTATATTTATATAAACTTTAAGTTAAAGAATAAATTTTAAAACATATGCACATTATCAAATAAAGGGTTAAATTGGACATTTTGCCCACTTAAAAAATCTGAAAATCAGCAAAAACTAAGAACAACTTGCACAAGGCGCGAGTGTGGCTCACTCTCCGTTAGTTTCTAACGGAGAGAGGGTATTTTGCTGTATTTTAGATAACACGGGGGGTTTTTTGCCTATAAATATAACACAGGAGGATTTCGCGCTATTTCCCTAAAACACAGGGGCGTGTTATGCAATTTACCCTATTTTAAATTATATGATCTAAAAATGTTTAGAAACTCAATATTTACAATTACATTTTACGAAGTAAATTATTATTTAAAAATATATATAAATATGTATCATTTGTGATGTAACAATATATATAACATATATAATTTCATAAAAATAAAATTTTATGTTATTTAATAGTGTATATTTTATATTTGATTGCATGAATAAATATTTAAAACGTGCCATATCATCACTCACAAAATTATTGAATATTATGAATTAATTATGTATGAATTTGTATATTTTAAAAATACATATAGAAATGTTATGAAGTGTGAACAAAATTTTCACAATTTTATTTTATAAAATTCATTGCTTACTATATAAAGTTAATATTTGAGGTAAGAATGTGATTGGAACATTTAGGGCTCATTTACTTTTTAGGAGTTGATTATGTAGGGATTGATTAGGTTGTGATTATAATTATGATTATTTAATCAAATCCTCTCTTCTTGGATCACAAATTATTGCATAATCCTAATTAGTAGCGGGCCGCATGTGTTAGTAATAGGCTTGGACGTTCGAAAGTAAACAAAATATAGAAAAGGATTAAATGGGATATTTAACTCAATACCAAAAAGTAAATGAGCCTTTATAAGCACTAGTTATTGTCACACGCGGTTTTCGCAAGCATATAAAAGGAACCTTTATGTTAGATAATAAGAAAAAATGAATTTATTAAAAGAATAAATTATAATAAATATGGAGAAATAAGGTAAGAGATAAATGTGGGGTAGTGAATAGTTAAGAGGAAAAAATAATTATAAAATAATTATTTGAAGTTACTAATTTGATTAATTAATTTAATAAAATAAATAAAATAAATAGTTAATTAGGATAATTTAAATTGGTATGATCAATTTTTATTTTGTTTTTTATAATAGTATAGATACGAGAGTCAAGAGAGTTAAGTGATACAAGGAGGAGGGGTAAAGTGATGCAAGGGCAGAATGGAAGGGGGTAAAATTTTATATGAGTATAACTTCAAAGTCGCTGTCGCTTCAAATGCGATTTAGCCTTGACCTTGCCGTTGTAATTTTCTCAAACAAACGATTCGTACGCTTCTGGATATACTTAGAGTGGAGTTGCTAGTTTCTTCTTCGCCTCTCAATTTTCCTTGCTCTCTCTTCGGCCATTTGCAGAAGAAAAAAAATTTGAGCGGCTACCAGTTGGAAGATCCACGGTGAGGTAATGGCAGCCACCGCGCTAATTTCTTCTTCTCTCTGCTGCTTCTCCTCTATTCGCGGTAAAGCTACACCTCCTGGCCATTTGTTTAGTACAATTCATGAAGCTTCAGGTACTGCAATTCCTACTGATTACAAGCGTTTTGTAGATGTTCGTGTGTCGAGTGCGGCAAGGACCGCTTCCGTTGCTCGAAAATTTGGAACAGCATTCGCCACCGGTTCTCCTCTGTGTACGTGCTGTTCGCTTGGTGATTTAATGGGGAAAGAAAGAATTTTGGATAATTGTTAGGTTTGATAATCAATGATAAACTTGTGTTGAATTTATTGTATTTTGTAGTTTGTTAAGGTATTTGGAGTTAGCATTCGAAGCTGGCTTACTTCTGAACATCGTGACTGCTAACAGTAAAAATCTAGTTGTGGAATGAAGTTAGAAAAGAAGAGGATGCTTGCCAGTCGAAATTTGATTTTTCAGTGTGTTTTTCCCTCAACACTCGATTTTACACAACGTTAATGACCAAAAATTTTGATAGAAGTTTTCCTCAACCATTTAAAGTTTTAAACTGAATTTTGGTATAATATGTGGGATGGAGTAATTTCTAGTACTCTCCTTGTTTCCAGTGATCCAGGGACCATCTTACCAGAAATATGCTGCTTGCAATTCAAAATTAGTTTCCATAAGATGTGAACAGAGCACCAAGGAAGGTGGCGGTTTAGATGTATGGCTTGGGCGGCTGGCTATGGTTGGCTTTGCTGCTGCTATTAGTGTTGAAATTGCGACTGGTAAAGGGCTTCTTGAGGTATGCCATGTCTATGAATGCTTCAGATTTTTAAATTGGAGGGAATTTGTTTCTGTTGTGCTGGTTCATTGATCTCTATCCCGTCAGTTCTGAAGGAAACTATAGGCCTTGGTTTCTTTTGATATGTTTGACTTGAAATATATCTTTCAGTACACTTGGCATAATCTGTTGTTATGTTGGAGGGAATAATGTGTAAAATGTATATGCACCAGACATCACTTATGGTCTGTTAATCTCTTGTGTTTCTAGTCTAAGTAGCATTATTTATAGTCCTTGGTGTATGTGGGAGAATGGATAGTAGCTTATTTGCTAGCTAATGCACAACGGCTTAAATGTCGCCAGAGTCATTGTCAAAGACCGAAGACGACAATAATAGGTCTTTGCTGATAGTGTTTATTGTCCATGATCAACGATAAATTCATGCAAGGTATTCTATAATGTCCTTTCTGCCTCTTCCTCCCTCCCCCAAGGGCACTTCTTTGCAAGTCGACTGCAAACAAGTAAACCCCTCTGCCCTGATGCTGATGAATATATGTTCTTCTGAAACCCGAAATTGTATATCTTTGGTTTGGTGTAATATTTATAAGATTCTTACATTTCTTTCTCCAATTTATGCTCTCTTGTATGCAGATGATCGATCTTTCTCCATTTATGCTCTTCTTCTATACACATCATTGTATGCATCCGGAATAATGAAATTACATGACAATTTTTTTTTTTTTTTTAAAATAGTGCCTTTGCCTACTTGCAGAATTTTGGGTTACCAACACCATTACCAACAGTGGCGTTGGCAGTGACAGCATTGGTGGGAGTTCTAACTGCAGTCTTCATCTTCCAATCTGCATCCAAGAACTGAAAGTTTCTCAATTCCTACATCCAGTCCTTGCACAACCGGTGGATTTTCTCACAATGTTGTCTGTTGTATCATAAATTTTCAAGTATATAGCTACTATCAACAAAGTTGATCATATTCTTTGTGTTTTGTTAATTACTCAGGCCGAGGCGCTTATTACAAATTCAGTTCTATTTCACGGGAACATCCAGGGTTTAATTGATTAAAGAAAAGATAATGCTTGCCAACAGTGAAATTTCGAATTGTTAAATGATATGCGATTGACTTGCTTCTGTTTTCTTTACTGCTGAGTTAGTGTTGATAGGCTCGTTCTCAGCGCTAATATAATAGTTATACAAATTTGTTGATAATAGCTCATCTGAAAATATTAGGCTCAGAAGAATTTTCATTCGTTGGTAGAACCCTCTTCCTTCGATCTTTATGCAACACCTAGATGTGAACATTTGATAATTTCACAACTTGGGACCAGAAACCACTCCCATGTTTTCATGTAATGTCGTTCATTGAAAAAGAGTTCATGAACTACAATGGAGGGAAAATTTAATTACAGCTAAATTCCATTTTTCATGGCTACGCTGATGGGAAAAAGAATAAGCTCCCGTCTTCTACCTATATGAGGCTTGAATTACTAATAAAGGATTGTAACCACCAATTGCAGAAGGCAGACTCGCATTAAACATACACATCCAAAATGCGCAAGAAATTGGTATAAGAAGGTACCAAAAGTTGGTAACATGACAGCGGCCAAGCACAATTACTGAATCTCCATTGACTGCTGTGAGGCTTTGGACTTCTTTTTGGTCTTTTTCCTAGTTTTACTATCTTTTCTCTTAGGCTTATCGTCTGTGGCAGGCTGTGTGTTTTGCAAATGCTGATAAATGGCACCTAAAGGATCTGAGTGGAAACTGGATGGTTAATAACTGTCTTCAACTGGTTACTCTCTTTCAGCCTGAGAAGTAATATCACAGGAACAAGTTAAGAACATGTCAGCAACACAGTAAAACATCAGTTTCAAATAGTCTTCAATACTTACACTAGGCTGTTTCTTGTTTTACTGTTAAGTTTGAACTTAGCAGGTCCTGAATCTTGGAAGATTTTAATTCAGGGAGGTATTCCGAGAGGGAAGACAGATCATACGCCTTCAATTTCTTTTGCCGGCTCCGTTTCCTTTGCTGTTTCTCCTGATTGTAGACATGAATTCTTTCACAAGTCAGCATATTCAATCAAATATTTGGAAAAAAACAATCTATCAGCCATTATGAGAAACCAGCAACTTGGAAACCAAGTCTATGTTCTATCTACTGCATTCTTAACGTGAAGTTTGTGAATATGCATTTGAAGTAAACTATTCCAGAAAAACTAGAACCTAGTTTATTCACCCTTTTGCACAAAAACAAGTTTTGCAAAGAAAAAACTGGGTGTATCTGTTATAAATAGAGCAGAAACACATCAAATCACCCCCTTATACTTAAAAAATATATAGCAGCACTTTTGTCATCTTTAGATGTAATCATAGTAGCCCATTGAAACCTCATATATCATATATACATAGAAAGCTGGTTGAAGGATCACACCTTGGTAATAGCTTTTCTGGCAACTGCACCCTGACCACTACAAAACCAAAAAGCCATATCACGGATTTTTCCTTCATAATCATGCATTAACATGCTTATGATTTTCATTTTTTTTAATAAAAAAAAGAACGGAAAACACGTGCTTTAAAACCCTGAAGAATTTCTAGCCAGTGATATTGTAGATAGCACTGGAGATTAAGCATTACTTATCAAACATATCGTCAATCACCAGCACCTATTTAACTACGAAAACGAAACTGCAGTTTCCGGCTGACGATCAACTGCAAATTTATTGAAAATAAAAGGAATGCAAATACTTACATTCATAAAATTTCAGTTTCTTTTCGAACTTGCGGTCAGCTTGCGTCTTTCCATCCGATCTGAAAATCATGAAAAAACATATAGAAGTCCATATAAATTCACAAAATTTGCCACCAGAAAAATAAAAAAGCAAAAAGAAAGAACAAAGAGAAAAGGTACATATTAATCTTACAGCGAGCTGGCTTTCCCCATTAGCGGAACGTAATCCGAAATCCTGTGCTTTCTACTTCTTGTAGCTGATGACGATCATTAAGACATATATTAACTCTCCGAGATACAGAATCACACGAAAGCAAAATTTCGTCCTAATTGAAGTTAGAATGCGAAAGATTGATAGGATGAACAGATTAGGGTTTAGATAGAGAGAACAAGGTTTACTGCCTTCTGGTGGAAAGGTTGCTAGTTTTGAAGGTTTATGTTAAGGCTCATTTAATTGGGCTACAATTCATTGATAACCTAATTGGGCCACACAATTTATAGGCCCAATATAATAAATTTGGGCTGAGCCCAATTTTACATTAAGCTCAATAAAAAGATGACCTAAACATGGGCTTCGTGTGCACGTGACCCATATTAGGTAGAACATTAGGTAAAAATTGTAGAATTAGTCCCATAATTTAGAGTGTTTTAATATTTCACCTCATACTTTATGAGATTTTAATATTAACCCATATTGTATTAAAAATTGTAAAATGAGTCCAAAAATCTTTTTAAAAAAAACCCACACACTGAAAAAAGGGTTTTAATATGAACATCCTATAAAGTATGGGGTCAAAAATAAATTAACCCTAAATTATGTGATTAATTAACTTCTCAATTTTGCCCAAGACATTAAGCTGTATGCGTACAAACATCAGTGTCAAAACGGAAAATATTAACTGGACATTGTAGCGAAGGTACAACTCTCGGCGTCCTGCTCGCATACCCGGAAAAGGGTTTAAATCAAAAGTTCAAAACCCTCCTAGAGAGAGAGAGAGAGAGAGAGAGGCGAGCGAAAATGGAGGGTGCTTCATACCAGAGATTCCCAAAGATCAAAATCCGGACGGTGAGAGACGATTTCATGAAGTTCGAGCTACGGGACACAGACGCCAGTATTGCCAACGCGCTCCGCCGCGTGATGATCGCTGAAGTTCCCACCATCGCCATCGATTTGGTGGAAATCGAGGTGAACTCGTCGGTCCTCAACGATGAGTTCATCGCTCATCGTCTCGGGCTCATTCCACTTACCAGTGAGCGTGCTATGTCCATGCGCTTCTCTCGAGATTGCGACGCCTGCGACGGAGACGGCCAGTGCGAGTATTGCTCCGTCGAGTTCCATTTACGCGCCAAGTGCATTAACGACCAGACGCTTGATGTTACCTCTAAGGACCTTTACAGCTCCGACCACACAGTTGTCCCAGTTGATTTCTCCGATTCGTCTAGTGGATTTGATAACACGGAGAATAGGTACTTGTGCCTTTTTTGGGTCTATTTATTTGTGTGATAGTGCATGCGTGCTGCGGCCTTTTGTGATTTTGTGTTTGTTATGATTGGTTATGTGCACTGATAATTAATTGCTGCGGTGATGAATTTAGGTATCTTCAGATTTTTTTCATTCGTTTGTATTGTGGTTACTGTTTTACTTAGCTTGAAAGAGGTTTTTGGTTGTTTGAATCTTTTAGGGGAGAAAAATTGAAGCTTTATTACTTGCTTTCCGTGCGACTGGGATAGGAAGAGAGCAGTGTTATATGTTGCATAAGTGCATAAAGGCATCAGCCAATTTTAATTTTCACTACACCTGATGAATTGTTATTCAGCATGTGTTGTGTTAAGGGTTACTGATTGGGGAGAATTGGGAGGAAATAGTTCATTTAAGAGAAGATGCTTGGGACCTAGGGTTCTGGGAAGAAAAGGCTCCTTAATTACTCAAAGCTTAGAGAGATAGTGACAAAAATCAGATTGCTTTGCTTAGTATACAATTAATGATCCTTGATAAACAAAGAGACAGAAGTGGAAAAACAACATGACCCTACTTGAGAATTGGGGAAGGAATTCATATGAGCCTTGGACTTTTAAAATTGATTAGGTTTTCTCCGTAACATGTCAGTAAAGGAAAATATTCCTCTATACTTTCTGGTGCATAACAAACTTGAGCTCAACCACTGCTTTTTCTAATTCCCTATTTACTCTATCAGTTGATTGGATTAAACTTAACTTTGAAATGTTATAGCTTGGGTCTATTTTGTATACCGCTGAATGTAGGGAGAAAAACAGCCATGTTCATTGGTACGCATCACTATGGTTACAAGGCTTTGTTGAGTCAGTATGCCAATTACGAGCATAGCTGATTGAAGTTTTGGGAACTTAAGAAAACCCATGGTTCTGGTTTATTCCTCTTTTACTTCTACTCAAGTTTTGCTGCATCCTGAAAGTTTATGTTTTTGGGCATCAGTAATTTATTTGTGAGTCATGCTTGCATGATTTGATACAGCTGTACAATAATTTGTTTTGGAGGATAAATCGTCTGCAGTTTCCTAAAGTTGTCCTTGAGCTGCACTTTTTCAGTTCTGCAAGTATGATGAACAGAAACATTATGGTATGCAAAAATGAATAATATGATTAAGTGTTTCATAATATAGGGGAATCATCATTGTGAAGCTGCGCCGTGGTCAGGAGCTGGTTTTAAGAGCCATAGCTCGGAAAGGAATTGGCAAAGATCATGCTAAATGGTCCCCTGCTGCTACTGTTACTTTCATGTATGAACCTGAAATCTATATCAATGAAGAGCTGATGGAAGGCTTAACCCTTGAGGAGAAGAAAGAGTTTGTTGATAGCAGCCCCACAAAAGTGTTTGACATTAATCCCAATACCCACCAGGTTGCTCATATATCTTAGTGGCCTGTTTTTGATTTGGAGCCTTGTTGATTACTCAATGATGAGTGTTCTGGCTCTTACCTTTTCTTCTCTATGTCTGATCTTTGAAAATTGTGCTGCTTGTGGCTTGTTTCTAAGCTTTAGTTGATATGTTATGCTGCTTTAGTCTAGAATTATCACTGGCACCCATATGGGCAGACTTTGGTCTTCCATAGTTTTCCATTCAAGTGCTCTTTGTCATACCTTGGCGCTGCTTGCTCTTATATGTGAACTATACTGTCCTGATTTTAGGGGTAATCATACTTTTGGATATGATCTGACATACTTGTGGTTCTTATTGCCTCTAGATGTTCCAGGGACATATATCAGTAATGTGTCCTTTTATATATCAAAGGTTGTATGGGAATTGAAGGACCCTAGAAGAGGAGTCGCCAAAGCAAAATTATTTATGTTCTTAACTTTGTTAAGTATTGTTTGAGAAATGTCCCTGAAACATTTTCAGATACCATATGGTTAATATTTTAGAAACTGAAATTTTTATCTGAATGTGATAAATGTGTCCTTATCTGATTCAATAAGTTATCTTTGGTTTTATTTATGGTAATTTTGGGTTACTTCATAACTCTTGATTATAATGAGATGCTTGTTATCGAAACTCAGTCAAACAATTGCATTTTGAAATGCTAAGTTAACAGGTGTATAGTCCATGTTGAGGAATTGACTGATGCTCTGCCAAGTTGTAAAGCTTTTTCTGAAGTTGGAGCTTGAGCTCCCAGTATTTCAAGGGTTTAGTTATATAGACGAAAGCATAGCCTTTTCAATTATATTAAAAGATGTAAGTTTGGTAACTTTTGTTTCAAACAAGATTGTTCTTGAAGCAGCTGCTGAATTAAAGTGTAAAGATAAACATCTGATAGATGTTGATTGATGCTTTCTAAATTAAGTTTAATTTTCTATTTTGCTGTTGACTTTGGTGTTTTTTGCACTGAATCTATATCTGGTTGGGTGCTGATTTCCAAGAACCCTTCCTGCAAATTTGTGGATCCATATCAGATTTTTTTCTCCAATTTAGTTCTCATTTGGCTAATGGCATGTGAACCAGAAGCTTTTATGATTTGTTCTCGTGCCATCTCAATGCTAATGTTGTTGTTTTCTTTGGCTCCTTCCAGGTTTATGTTCATGATGCTGAAGCATATACGTATGATGATGAGGTGCTTAAGAAAGCTGAAGCAATGGGGAAACCTGGCCTTGTGGAGATCCATGCCAAGGAAGATAGTTTCATTTTCACAGTTGAGACAACGGGCGGAATAAAAGCTTCTCAATTGTTTTTGAATGCCATAGACGTCCTGAAGCAGAAGTTGGATGCTGTTCGCTTGTCATCAGACACGGTGGAAGCTGATGAACAGTTCGGAGAGTTGGGAGCACATATGCGTGGAGGTTGATATGTCTCGTTTAGCAGAGTTTGATTTGTTGCTCCAATTAACTTGTCAGTATGAAATCTGATGTGAGTCCTGTAAGTAATTCAGATTTGCCCAGAGTTGAATTTCCATCATTGTACGTGGAAAACTCACCTGTGAACTATACAATATCTCGAAGGATAACTGTTTCTGTCTTTGTTTTGATGGATAATCAGGCTCTGGGCCTCTTTTGTTCCTCGTTTACTGTTCAGTCATGGTTTTGGGGATTATTTCTTAGTCATCGATATCTCCCTCAATTCTGTTTGGAGATCAACAGAAACAGTTAAATACAAGTTACGCAGAACGGGATGTACTCCAGTTTTCTTGAAGGGTTTGTGCTGCTGTGCATGTTCCCAAATTTGAGCATCCGTAAACCAAAGTCAATTCATATAAAGGCGAGTTATTTTCAGTCTTTTAGGTGTGGGTTGACTCTCTATAGATAATTTGAAAGCATGCTTATAAGCGACCTTTAATCCAGAGAGCATTGTCTTAACACGAGGTAGTGAATCTAGGGATCAAGGTATGAAGTTACTCAAGTTTTTTAAAACCAAGAAATCTGTTAACCAAAAGAGTTCAATCAATGCTTTAAAGTGACTTTTAACTGTACCTGCTTTCTGAGTGGCCTTTTCTCCGTTAATTTTCATAAAATATACCTTAATGCCTTTACCATAACATCAATACTGAAGTTAAATAGAGAAAATTATAGACAGCAGCAGGCCAGTGTTGGTGATGGTGATGCTGCTCCTTTTCCATTACATACATACATTGCAGGTTTAGAGTTGTTACTTCTCAGTGGTCCGCTCAATAGTCTGTCCAAATTCCAATAGATACGCAGATCTTTGTCTATGATGCTGGCCCCTACATATATGCTTCTGCAACGCTACCCTTGTCCACACTTCCCCAACTTATATGGACTAGAAACCTTACATAGGATTAAGATATACTTTTATGCATCTCTTTATTCATTACTTATATGCATCCATGCGTATTTAAGTATCTACATACACATTTCATTTTCTCTAATTCAAACTATTATATTATAATATAAAAGCATACAAAATTTTACTAATAAGATACGATGTGACGTTTGCAATTTTATTTTATTTTTATTTCACAATATTAAATATATCATTTTTTCTTTTACCCACAAGGTGTCCTCAAGTTCAGTGGCTTTGAAACAAATCCCTATTTGCAGTTCGTGGCTACCGACGAGCCCTGCTTGAGAAAGTTTTGCAAGTGATTGAGTTCAAACACAAAATTTTTTATTAAATAGATCGACTTCATACATGTGAATATATTACACCATTATACCAACTTTTCAAGAGTTTGGTTTTTTCTTGCTGACTAATTTTAAAGGTGGAGATTTGATGTCCCAAAAACAAAACCTGCAAAATGCTATAAATATTAACCCACCCCTTCCCCAAACAAGGTGGTAGGAGAGGAGAGCCCTTATCTTAGAAAGAAAGAAATGGAGCGGACCACCTACACATCACGGACGACTTACCCTTATCACTTCGGACATTCAATGCTTCTCGTCTCCTCCTCATTTAACATTCCTCTCTCTCTCTCTCTCTCTCTCTCAACATACATAGGGTACCATTTGTGGGAGCTGCTTCTCTTTTGCATCACCATCCACAATTAATTAAGTTGGTGTTTTGCTGTATGAAAGTAATGGGTTCGAGTCCCATCAAATATATACGTATTTATTAAATGACGAGTTTACTAAAATGAGTTCCAAATTCATTAAGTTTATTATAATGCGAGTGTAATGAGTTTATTAATTAAATTAATGTATTTATCAAAGAAGTTATTGGTGTTTAAGTGAGTTTATAAACTCTTTAAAATATTTTTAAGATGTTTGAAAGTTTATAAAATACGAACGAGACACTTATTTAAAACCATTAATTATAAATTTTAAAGTGTTTGGTCATTTCTAATATCTTAACAAATTCATTTAAATTAATACAAACTTTGTCTTTATAATTAACATCTTATAAGATCTATAATTTTATTTTACCCAAAAGTATTTGCTAAATTTATTTATAAATTCATACATCTTATAAGATGTTAGATTTTGAATAAAATAAATCGTGGAGCTTATAATATAATAATAACAAAATTGCAATTAATTTGGGGAAAAAAGAGTTGAACAAACTTGTTAAAAAAATTTAAATGAATAGGGAACTCTTTTTTTTAAGGGTAAATTATATTGATTTCTCCTAAGGAAGTCTAATAACATAAATATTTCATACACTTTACAAAATTATAAGTATAATTCCTAGACGTGTGTCATAATTTATCGCATGAGACAGTTGTATAAGTTTTAACCTATAAAAAAATGTCGATGTAAAAATAGTAAATTTATAAATTATTTAAAGAAAAATACGATGATTGTGTAATTAAACCTAACCACAAATGTTGTCCGTGTAATTTACTCTATCGTTAAATTTTATATCTTAGGTTTTGATTTACAAAACACACCAAAAAATAAAAAATAAAAAGGAAAAAGTAAATACAATTAATAATTATATTTGAGTCACGCAAGAAGAGTGTGAGAATTGATATTGATAGAGTAGTCTAATAAGGTCGCTTTCAGGCCCACAAACACAGACAAATACAATTACCCCCTCCCCAGCCCAACTCCATCTTGGGCCCATTTACATTTCTCAATTAATCACCACCCTTCATTTTCCCAAGTATTTTGCGTCCCCGCGCAATCAATTTTAATTCAGATCGAATTTAGTCAAATTAAAATTAATTATATAATAAGTATAAATTTATCGTATGATTGGTATATAGTTCAAAAAAAATGATCGATAATATATGAAATGTAGCATGTTTGTTATGTGATTGGTTTGATTCTGTTAAATCTGATTTGAGTAGAAAAATTTTAGAACTGCCATATAAATTCACCAGCATTTCAGAGGGGGGGGGGGGGGGGGGGGGAGGTTGGGAGAATTAAATGCAATTTATCGTCTTATGATATGTGAAATAAGCAAATACCCCATGTAAAAAAAGAATTAGCAAATTACCCTCCATTTTGCTATTTTATTTTTTTGTAGGAATGAAATTTTTTGCTCATTTTTCATATCACATGGGGATAAATTGTATTTTTCCCGGAAAGAAAAATCAAGTTCATATTGCATATAAAGATGTAAAATTTCATCTCCGATAATTCAAAATTTTGAAAAAGTATCTGATGCAAGAATGAAATTATCTAAACCTGGTTCGATCGAATCAGGTTCGAATAAAAATTTCGTGCAATATATCTTAGGAAGGCAAGGACAAGAGAGCTATAAATTAGAACATTTGACTCAAGAAGAAATGCCAAACTTTGAGAGAGAGTGCAAAATCTGAGTGAGGGACCAAACTTAGATTATTTGGGATTGGGAGGGAAGGAGAGGCATGTTTTTCTGTCCCTCCCTTACACCTTTACAGCTGTAAAAAAACACACACACAAGTTTAAATAAAACAATTTTTTTAAAAAAAAATGACTAATCTCTTTTTTGTAATTATAAAAAATTATATAAATAAATAATAGATCAGAAATATAAATATAATTATTTCTTATTTTGTTGCGATGAATTGAAGTAAACAATCCTTTTTTCTAGGATTAGAAATATAATTAGTTATCTAAGCATAATGGTTGTCGGGATTCATCCATCCACGTCTTTGGTTGTCGATGAAAGATCTTCTATTTCATTTTAATAGTTTATATCTACACACTTAAATTTTGTATGTAAAACCATTTGTAGATTATATGTTAGTTTGATAACTTTGATTTTTATTTTTGGGTTAATTATACTTAAATTCCTCTAAAAATTTGAAACCACTCTCTTTTAAAAAAAATAAAATAAAATTACATTTACATTCTTTTTAAAAATTATTTACATCTGATCACCTTTTATTAGGAGTTAGACGAAAAATATTGACGTTGGTAAAAAAGTTGCATAAATTTTTAATTTTGACCCTTATTTAATACTTTTATGTAATAATTTGTATTTGTAAAAGAAAAAATATAATGATGTTAACCTCACTCCATATATATATATATATATATATATATATATATATTACATTTATGCCTTTATAAGTACAAAAATATATATATAAATATTTATGTCTTTGAATTATTTAATTCACTAATTATATTTTACTTTATTATAATTAAAAGATATATTTTTCAATTAAGACAATTTTAATTAAACTTAAAATGCAAAATTATTAAAAAAATATATATATTCTTTGAACTAAATATAAAAATCTATAAAAAAAGTAATATTATTCAAAAATTAAATTTTTAAAGGGTAAGTGATAAATTAAAGTAAATCAAATATTGACAATAATATATAATATGAAAGTATGAGAAAGAATTATTAATAGAGTGGAAATATGACGTCACCAATCACTGTTGTCATCATTTTGTCTCTTCCCCCATCCAATTCTCTTATATATATATGCTATGCCGTTCACCAAAAAGAAACAAATCAAAATAAAATAAAGCATTCATCATTTCAAGTGTGACAATTATATGGTTTCATGATTGCTTCAACACAATTTATTATTATTATTATTATTATTATTATTATTATTATTATTATTATTATTATTATTATTATTATTATTATTATTATTATTATTATTATTATTATTATTATTATGTGTTTTATTTTCGTGAATGTAAAATTATAAATATTTACGATAATATATATATTTGTATTTTGAAGTATATGTTGACCAGATTTTGGAAATGATGAGTAATGATGTATAATTCTGGCATGTCCACATTGTTGGGGTAGGAAAGGATATTAAAGGCATGCTGTATTATTTACACTCTTCCACATATCATCTATTTATAAAAATTATTTATATATTTTATATAATTACAGAAATTATGTAAAAAAAAAAAAGGAGTTATATTTGGAATGTATGTGTAATTTTTTTAAAAATAGAGGTAGTTTATATAAATGATGTTGAAATTTCTAATGGATATATATGTAATTATTCACTAGGTAAAAATTATTTATATAAACAAATCATAAATCGTGTAGTGTAAATATAACTATCCCTATTGCTCATTTCATACTTCATATATTACCAGTTTGCTTTAATGTTTGTGATGCGACTTACGACTCGATCTGTACCCCGTTGCGCGAGGTATTGTCTGTTCTGATTTCATATGAGTCTTACGATTTTGTCTTGAAAAGACACCTCATTAGGGAGAAGAGGTCTTGGGGCTTATTATAAGCCGCTGAAGCTCCTATTCTGCAATCAATATGGGACGCTTGCCTACATCAGTATGTAACTACGTGCACCAATTCAGAAACAATTGATGATCATGGAATGGATGCATATTTATCTCCCCATGCATGCAGAGTATTGCGGAGTTATAAGATTAATATCAATTATAAACTTGCACACTTCATTATATATAGAATGCATATGCACATGCAATTGCATTTTATGTATCCATGCATCCTGGTCTGGTTTATGTTTGATCAGCAGGCTATCGGACAATATCAACTGAATTCCTCAAATTAAGCTAACAATCTTTTGTTATAGAGAGGCAAAATGGTACGACAGACATACTACTAAAACATGACATTTCTGAAATTATTAGTCAAACACCGATCGAATATATTAACCGTCTATACCTTTTGGTTTTCGATTATGTTCGTCGATATATATAAAGTATTTCATGAATACACATCTCATTTTGTAGCAGGATTTTGCTCAATCAAATATATATAAAAGGATAGTCTTTGAAATGTTTCCCTCCAAAAAAAAAAAAAAAACAATAAAGCGCTCTAAAAAGTAACGATAAACAAGATTAAAATGTGGTCTAATTAATGAATAATATGTACATAAATATATAGAAGATGTGTAGAAGATTAATCACGTCTCTTGAACTGTACGTCAGTCACTTAATAAATATATCGTGTTAGCCATATAATTGATTCAAATTCGACAAAATCCGACGTAGATTAGAATTTTCTGGAAGAAGTAGTAGTGTTGAAAGAGAGAAAAGGGAAATAAATATGTAATTGAACAGAAATAGAGAAACAGAGAGTGCAGACATTCTTCATTGCTTCTCCGTCCTTTTTACTCTTTCCCCAACTCCCCAACTACCAATAACTCTCTCTCTCCTTCTCTGTTGTTTCTTGATGGACACCAATTTTAACTTTTACTCCCATACAAATTGTACTAACACAAATCATGAATGCAGTGGACAAGTTTTAATTCTAGAGAGAGAGAGAGAGAGAAGAGATTTTGATTAATGAGGGGTGGCAACAACAACATCCACAAAAACTCTGCTCATCAGTGATGGCAATTTCATCTGCTGTTCTTCAACTCTCCTTTTCTTGAAAATAGGCTGCTGCTGTTGGGGTGTTGAAGAAGAAGAAGAAGAAATGCATGAGCATGGGGATGAGCATGATGATGTTACTCCAACCCATGACTCATTATCACAACCACTCATTTCACCTTTTGAAACTACATCTGATATCACTTCATAGCAATCATCCACTTCCTCCTGTCAAATATTCAAAAACCAAAAAGGGATTTAGAGCTAACATTTAGGAGGTTTTTACAATTTTATTTATTGGTATACAGTTTAAAGAGAATAATAAATTATATAAAATTGCAGTTACATCGTGAATAGTTCGATACAATTATACTTAATTTGGATTTTAAAAAAAAATCTTTCTTACCACAGCGAAGTCGAGCAACTCATCTCAAAACATGGATGGCCAAACCCTCGAGTCTCCAAACCTAATTAAGTCACTATCTCTTGTCCCTCCATGACTGAAAATCTAACTCGGATTGAATTTTCTGAAGTAAAAGTTTGTTCCATTTTTTTTACCCCATTATAAAGACATCTTGCGTATAAAATTTTTCTCAAAATAAATTATATGGTGTTGTCTTTATATACATAGCATGTATACATTGAATGAAGCAAAAAATCAAATAAAATTTGTAACGAAAAATTCAATCCGAATCTAAAGTCCTATTCACGCTATTCCGTGTTCCCACATCTCCCTTTAATTTTTCCATGCACGTATTTATTATGCATTTGATTTATGAAAACCATGCTCTGGCCATATGGAAATCGTTCTTGCATTATCACAATCATTTCCCAAAAAAAAACAAAAAAAGACATTAAATTCACAACAAAATGACCATACATTAATGTTTTAATCATTATTTCATTTAACATGTACATAAAATACTTTTTAAATACAAATTTAAAAATAATATTATTTTAGAATAAGAAGATCCAAACCGCAAAATCATGGGATATTAAAGCTACCAACCTTGCTGATTTTGAGCAGAGCAAGAAGGTGGTTTCATAGTCTAAGGCATTGCGATGCGAAGCTCAACTTGAAGTTGATGAATAACGTGAAGCATTGTGGCTGTGGCCACTACAGATGGCAGATAACCTGCCATTCTTGAATCTGCATGCATCCATCTTGATTCGTTCAAATCCAAACTCATAATTATGGATTAACATCTAATCTTGATTGATTTAAATTACAATTAATCAACACCCACCTGGAAGAACAGAGAGGAGGAGATCTTCACAGCTCCTGAGAAATTCCCAGTGAACATAGCTCTGCAGCCCAAGCCTTCTCACAATGTGATCAAGAAATGAACGTGGGGTCTGCATTCATCCTCCATTTCAGGGATGAGAGCACCAAAAGCTCCATTCTCTGTACGGTTTTCGCCTCGAACACGTACTTCGAATCCTCCACCTGCACAATATTCACTCATGGAATTGGGAGAAAAATAAACAAGAAATTAACTGCAGAAATGAATCCCATACATACTTGAAGGTCTAGGAGAAGAGGAACGTGAGTTTCTTCAACTTTAGCAGCTAAAGAGAGGCAAGCAACAGCAGCGAGCTGCATCATCCATGGCTTCTCTCTCTGAAAACCGACGCAGCTAGAGAGAAATCTGTCGAGATAGTTGACTGCGAGAATCGCAGTTACGGCTGAAAAGCCGTGATTTCTATTGATTTTGAGGATCCACACGACGGCTGCTCTTCTCGAAAGAGAAAAGCGTGCTTCGCGGTGGACAGAGGTTTCGGATTCGATTTTGATTTCTCTCTCTTTGCGGAAAAGGGAGCGAAGCTCTTCATCGTCCCACAACAAATCTTGTTCCAGGAAAAGCAGAGAGGGGAGGGGGAGATTTCTGTCTCTGCCTCTGCCTCTGGTGGTGAAATCCTCAACGATTTCGCTTTGTTCTTCGCAGTAAAGTGCATCAAACAACGATTTCTGTGCAGCGTTCTGCTCCACAGCCATACTTGAAGAAGAAGAAGAAGAAGAAGAAGAATGGGCTGCTGCTGCTTTCTTCTGAGTGTGTTCAGTATACGAGAAAAGAAGAGAAAAGTAAAGTGAACCCCATATTCTTTCTCTCTCTCTCTCTCTGAATCTGAATGGAGATCACTCAGTTCTCAAAAACAGAGAGATAAATAAAAGGAGAAGAGATTTCGTGAGAGTGGGTTTCACGCTTGTCCTTTCATTATGCACAGAGAAGGTAATATTCATTCATGAATCATGATTTTTTGTTTTTAACTTTAGCAACCAATTGGCAATATGAGGACTGTGTGCGTGCGTGCGTGCTTGGCGGGCTGAAATGCAACAGCACGCACACCCAGCGGGGACCCGCCAAAACTACCTCCTTGCGGGAGCGCCAGCAGCATTAAGACGCTATGTGCCCAGCAATTTAGATATGTAATCTAAATTGAAATGGCGTTGGTAGGATTACGGTAACCAAATTAAGCAATGTCTTAGTAATTTTTGACGAAACAAGCATTTCACAGTGATTATATTCATTTATGAAATAGTCTTATCAATTTTAATTCCATCTAATTTTTTACCTCTAACCATTAGAGAGGGAATAAAAAAAAGAATAGGGGGTATGATGGTTTATTAAAGTTGGATTAATGATGAGATGATTAAGGGTTCCAGCTCAATACAATTAAAACCTTAACATGAATTGGATTAGAATAATAAATAGTGACTTTATTACAGTTGTTAATCAGTTTTAATGATTAATTAACCAATAACCACCAACATTAAGACATCAACAGTTATTCTCGTAAATAAATAAAATAAAAGTCAAAGCTTGGCCCCAAACAACTCTTATGTTTCTAATTAAGAATTACTATTTGCTAAAAGTAACTGCAAATAAAGGCAGGCTAAATCAAGGGATAATACACTCGCTTCAATTGAGATTTGCTGTAATTACAAGTAAATATATCTAGCACTTTTAAGGTTTGCTTCCATTCCGTCTAACGAATAACTTTTCCGTTAGTCAAAATTTATCGAATTTACAGATATTAGCAAAATAATTGGAAAGTTTTTTTACCCCCAATTGATTTCTTATTGGTTTATTGCAAGTCAAATAACTTTTTTTTATAATCAAATTATCCACATACGTATTTTCATATGTTAATGCATGTGAAAAGGTATATTTTCACCGTTATAATGGTAGTTTAGTTGGAAAAAAAATCTTTTGACCTGTAGTAAGTCAGTAATACGTCAATCGATGGTAAATATCAATTTTCATTCACTTTTTATTATTAATATCAGTAAATTTTGTGAATTTTCACTAATTAAGGTACTTATTTGTTAGATTGAAATAAGCTTTAGGGGTATTAGATGTAATTTTTTAAATCACAGGTGGTCTACATGTAATTACACCAAATCTCATAAGAGGAGAGAGTAATTATCCCCTAAATCAATAATGTCTTAATTTAGTGGTTAAAATTGAAATTTTATAATCAAAATTAATATTATGAGTTTGAGTTTTATTAGATGAATGGATATTTATATCGTTTTATGTGAATTTATTATAATCTATTTTATAATTTTTTGTCATATCATTGAACGAAGCGACTCGTTGCTCAATTTATTAATGTTAATGTAATTATATAATTATCTATTAAAGAGAAGAAAAGGCCTTATATACTTTCTAAAATTGGCAATCATTTGTTCCCCACTTCCCATGCAATAATACAATTATTGGCAGCAGTCAATGATGCTTAATTAAATTGCAAGGTTAATACCTCAAAATTGTTACATTCTTTTTTAATAAATTGGTTAACGTTATATTATAAGTTTTAATTATTAATAATTAATATATAATTTATTAATATTAAATATATAGTTAATCAATAATTATTATAAAAAAATAATAAACAACTACTATTAAAATAAATTAAGGGATAATTACACTCCCCTCCTAGTGTAATTACACAAATCCCTCTGTAGTTTGAAAAATTACATTTAGCACCCTAAAATTTGCTTTTATCTAACAAATAAGTCTATCTATTAGTCAAAATTCACCAAATTTGATAATAATAAAAAAAAAAATAAAAATATATATTTAACACAAATTGACTTATTATTGAATTATTGCAGGTAAAATATTTTTTTTATGATCAAATTACTCTCATACATCTTCACGCATTAATGCATGTAAAAAAGTATATATTTATCATTATAAATGTAGTTTAGTTCCAAAAATATTGTTTAACCTGTAATAAGTCATATCATTTTTAATTCAATGTTTTTGTTAATATCAGCAAATTCAGTGAATTTTGACCAAGCGGGGAACTAATTTGTTAGACGGAAGCAAACATTCGAGTGCTAGATATAATTTTTCAAACAACATAAAATTTATATGTAATTATATCAAACCAGAGCGGAAAAGAGTATAATTATTCCATAAATTAATTACACAGTGGTGGGATTTCAGCCTACAAACTCAAAGTTATGACATTTTGACAATGAATTTCAACAGGTGACAGCCTCTGTAAATTTTAATACCAATTAATCATTATTATTGTTTTTAATTTTTTTAAATTAATGTTTGATAGATAACAAATAATTATTTTTACCTTACCAAAAAAACAATGATTTGTATTTATTACGTAATAATCTATACAAGAATTTAATATTTATAAAATGCATAAGGAAAAAGTGTAATTAATGTAAATAATAGAAAATTTAATATCCACCAAACTGACACCGTCCTTTTGATAGTGAATATTATATAGTAATATTTGTAACTTATCTTTGTTAGTTGTTGATATTCGATAGAAATTATTATAATTTATTTATTTTAATTAATAATAATTAAAAAAAAAAAAAAAACACCTTTCCAGGCAGTTAAGCGCTCATTCGGCTCTGCCTCACACAGGCCAGATTTGGGTTGTTTGGTCCATATTTCAATAATTATTTTTATGATTAAATTTTATCAAGATCACGTTTTTATTAAAAGCTATAATTTATAACTTTAAATTTCACTGTAATTATTTAATTTATTCATTAACTTTAAAAATAATGTTAGTTTTAGAATTTAGGTAAAATGTCAATTTACATAATCGATTACGATTGAGAATCCAAATGTTATTATTATTTATTTGGGTTAAATACAAGTTACCTCCCTGTGTTATTGAAAAAGTGCAAAAAAGTCCCTGTGAAAAATTAAAGTGCAATTTACCCCCTTGTGATTTAAAAAATGACGCAACTTACCTCTCTCCGTAAAATTTCATAAGAGGGTAAATTGCACTTTGTTTTTTCACAGGGACTTTTTTACATTTTTTCATTAACACAGGGAGGTAAATTGCATTTAACCCCTATTTATTTATTTTTCTCAAAATCAATTTTACTTTTTTTCGCAAGTTAAATGATCACTTGCATTCATTAAACAAACAAGTCAGCCAACAAAAAGTCCATAAGCTGAACCGGTGCACATGAACTCTAATCATTTATTGTTGCATGCCTACCCAAAACTAACAATTTTAATTCAAATTCAAATCCTACGATTAGCATACAATTTTAAAAAAAATAATTAATAATATGACAAACGTATTATATTTGATACTTACTATATAATTAATTTAATGTGAATAATGATGCATAAAGGAGAATTTTTACATTCAAAATACGAATCAAAATCTGGGGAATGTCAACAAGAATGGGAAACAACAGAGAGATATCAAAGTTTCTTGTATTCAAAATTAAGGGCAATCCTAGCATATATATGTATTGACCGAACCTGAATCAATTAATGGCAAGTGCAATATAAATCGTTGTGTGATTAGTGTATAGTTCAGAAAAAATAATCAATCACATAGCAAGTGTGATGCACTTATTTTGTTATTGATTTGATTCAACTAAACCTGATTTAAATAAGAATTTTTCCAAAATCTATTATCTTATATCCAATATACAATCACCGTCTGGCCGGACCGGACCAACTAATTAAAAAATAAATAAAAATCATTAATGGTTTTCCCTACTTCTACAAACAGTTTCGGCAGTAGAAAAACTGATGACCGAAAAAAGATCATCAGACGCTACAGAAACGTACAACAAAGAATTGAAGAAGTACAAATTACCAAGCATGGGTGTGTAGAGAACGTTGAGTTCAGTGTTTTTTCTTCACCCACGGACGGTATCATCAACAAGCGTGTCTTAAATCTTAATAGGGATGAGGAGGATATGAAGAACCTGCGGTGCATTTAATTCATGTTTGCGTAGTTAGTATTCAATTTATGTTATATTAATTTAATATATTTTGTAGAAAAGATAATCTAATTTCTCAGTTGCTGGATTGATATCACAAATATTATTGAAAAAACTCTTTCAAGATTTTTTCTTCGAATAATTAGTTTAAAAAAATATACAAAAATCATATTTAACAGTCAATTTTTTTCAAAAAAATATATATATATATTTCCAAAAAATCTTAGTAAATATTATTAATTAATAATTAACTAGCCAAAATATATTTTTCTTTTTCTTTTTCAAATGATTATTTAAACCATCGTACCATGAAGAAGAAGAGGAAAAGGTACATGCCCGAAACTCTTACCAGGAGGATAATGGTATGGGTTTTGCGGCGGATACGGTCCCGGCGGTGGTGCAAACCCGCCGGCATAAGGAGGATATCCAGGCGAATTATTAGGATATGCCGGAGGATTTGAAGGGAAGGACTGGTAACTATTAACAGACGACGGCGGGTAGCCTGGTGGAGCTCCTGCGGGCGGGCCCCATTGAGAAAACGGCGGAGGTGGTGAGTAGAGCGGCGGTGCACCTGGAAATGCTGGAGCAGATGGACCATGCATATGCATGCCTACACCCCCAACCCCTGCAGGGTTCTGGAAAAGCCATAATTTGCTTATAAAGTCGCACTATGATAATGACAGGTGCAAAAATCGTTTTTTTATGAAATAACAAAAGAATATAGTCCGGGAATTGGTGGTAGCTCACATTGCCAGTAACATTGCGCATCATTATTCGAACTTCTCCAGCAGGCCTGCAGACGAGAACACGCACGGGTCACGTGATGTCTGCAATTTTTCACCAATTGAAATAGCACATCTGTTTGGTTGCTCTCATTTGTAAATTTAGGTTGGAATATCTATTGGTAATTTTAGGAATAGTGATAGTGATAGTGATACCCTCTAAAATGCAATAATTATAAGAAATTTGTAGTACTAAACATGACTGCATGGATTATAATGTGATTTTTTTTTAATAAATTTATATTACTTTTTTTATTTTGCAATGTATTAAATATCCAAGGGAGATAGATCGATAACCTATGTCAACGTAAGTAATATAGTGAGTTGTGCATTAAATGCAGGGATGATTGGAACTATGACTATTAAAATTGAGAATGGATCGATCTGATTAGGAAAGAAATCAAAATCTTGACTAATGGGATGAATCGATCAAAATCTGTCAAAACCGATCGCGGATAGCCCGATGAGCAGGTGAGATGCATAACTCACTGCCTTTCTCCATTTCCCTCTTCCAAGTACTGCAATTATTTTTACCCTATTTCCTTTTCCACTTGTAGTTAATAAGTTAATAGAAAATAAACTATATAATGTATTAAATATGCTATATAGGGTGAATAGCAATTTACCCCCATGCGATCTTACAAACGAGCAAATTAACCCCTATGAAATTAAAATAGCAAATTACACCCAATGAAAATAACTCCTTGTGTTTTTTAAAATAAAACAATTTACCTCCCTGTATAAAAAGGTAAATTGCTTCATTTAAAAAATATAAGGAGGTAAATTATTGTATTTTAAAACACACAAGAAGATAAGTTGTTATTTTTTTTTCATAAAAAGATAATTTGCTCATTTGCAATATCAGAAGGAGTTGCTTGCATTTTTTCCATATTGTATATATGAGTCTATACTATAGTTTGGGTCCAGCAATTTTTAATTTTATTTAATTGATTAAATCAATACCCGTTAATTTATTCGATTTAATTTTCAAAATACTGATTAGTACATATTTTATTAAATAACAACATAATCATTTAAAAAAAATAATAAATATGAATATATTAAGACGCTACCACAATCAAATACTGCATGTAAAAGCTATTATTTAATTTCATTTAAAAACTTAAAAGTATTTAATAGTTTGTGGTACGTATGGTAATCATATTCATATTCATACCTGCCTTTTTGTCCATAAGGGGCCACAAACCATCGTCAACACCTTGAGATGGAGCTTTCATAAATTGAATCCTATTTCAAATTTCAGTATATCAACACAACTCTTAGATTTTAATTAATTAATTAAAATGATTGAATAAATTACATACCTTCCTCCGCCAATGAAATCGTCGACTGAGAGCCTATTGCTGTTCCAGACTTCGACCACGCACTCCACCATTCCCTCTCTCAAAGTAAACACGAATCTCTCTTCAAAATTAGGGTTTTTCCCTCCATCTGCAAAATTCAAAATTATACAAAATAAATAGATTGAACAGCCTGCGGATCATCTGGGTGGTATTTGTACGAATGGAGATACGGCGGGCGTACCTTGACAAGTTCTAGTACGGTATTTAGTATGGCCGTATTCGAGACAAACGTAGGGATCTTGCTTTGAAATCCATTCCGTGTTTTTCAATTGAATACAGCCAACAACTGAAATCCAGAAATACAACCAAAATATTTTCACTTTTTTTTTTTTTCTTTTAATGTTTCATTTTCAACGAGCTCTATATCTATACTATATATATATATATATATATATATATGTATTAATTTTTTAAAACTTAAATCTACATTTTAATTTATTATTTTAGATAGTAATTTCAATAATTTTTAGATACTTTTGCCTTTTTTGAATCTCATGCCATAATTATTTTTATATGCTCGAGAAAATCACATGTGACCGAGGCGAGTTTGATAGGATGAAACTTTTTATATATTTAATGAAGCTTTTCTTCACCAAACAATTAATAGGTTGTGAATTTGAATTTTACTTTTATATTAATTGGGTGTTTATTTATTTCGTTTGAATGTGTTTACTAATTTAAATTATTAAAATATTGAATTAAATTTTAAATATAAATATACTAAATAATATAATAAATAACATACAATAAATATATATATATATACTTAAATTTTATAAATAAAAAATAATTAAAAGCATAATTTTTTTTTAAGAAAAATATATGAACTGACTAATTAACTAATGACACAAATATACGACCATATATTCATAGAGTCCTGAATATTACAAAGAAAACTTCAAAATTACGCTTCAACACTGAATTTTAGCTACAAAAATGGTAAAAAATAATGTACGATCTCCTTTTTAAGTAAAACAACAACAAAGAAACAAAAAATTAAAGTAAGAAACTTGAATTTTCGTATTCAAACGCAAAAAATGCAATTTACCTAATGTGATATAACAAAGGAGTCGTATTGGAAAAGAATGATAAATTAGATAGAAGTAATTTGCTAATATCTTTTTTTCCCTCTTATTTCACATATCACGTGAGTAGTAAGTAGCATTTAACCGGTATTCAAATGTCCAAAAAAACATTTAACCTCACTTCAAACAACAAAACTCGGCGATTTACGAAAATATATATGAATCTTCATTTCAAAATCAAAGTAGTTTCTGCTTCGTAGTTTGTAGCTTTTCAGAAATGTATAGCGGCGATGGAGATTGGAGAGTGAAAGAGAAGAGAACGTTTACGTACCAGTAACCTCAATAACTTGACCTTGGACTTGAATCGACATGAAGAAAATCGAAGGTGAATAACTGCTCTCTGAATCTTCCTCTTCTTTCTTCTTCTATTTCCTCTATTCTGAATCTTCTTCTCCCTCCTCCTCCACTTCTTCTTCTTCTTCTTATGGAATGAATTATTCCATGCCGTTTCTACCCTCCAAGCGTTTGGATGCGCTCTGTTCATGAGGTTCCAAGGATACCACCGCGCATAATACTGTTGCAACTATGCGTGTGCGCATTTTTCTCGGGTTAGGGGTATTATTCGTTATACTTATATAGGTGTTAAAAAGTTTCAATTTTAATAATTTAATACTTCTCTCCATCACCAAGAGTTTATTATATTGAATATTCTAACATTTTATAAGCTCTGCTCTGATATGTTATTTATTCAAACACTTTAAGAGTATATTTTTAAATTCTTTTTTGAAATGTAGAGTTTATAAGATATTTCAAATAAAGTTTAAACCACAACTACCCTCTGTCAAAGTATGGGAATATTGTATTTTTTTAAAATTAAATGAATAACATTGTAAGTTATTTTATTTAAATTTTAAGATATAAATTAACAAGTACAAACATAAAAAATTATATCAAGTATAACTAAATTTATCTAGAAAAATAAGTTAACATTAATTTTAGTAAAGATAATCAGTAATACATTTATCTAAATTTAAATAGAAAATAAAAACAATTTTTAATAAATATTATTAGATATTAGAATAAAATTTAATTTATATAACTAATTAATTTATCCAAAAATCATCCGGATTTTGGATAAATATGACAATTATATGTAAATAAAAATGAAGTGGTGTAGCTGAGAAAAACAAAGGTAGATAAAGGAGTTGGAGTCTTCGACAGTCCATTTGAGTAGTGGTGGTGTTTGGAAACTTTTTTATTCGGATCGAATTTGGCAAGATTTTAAATTAATTATATAATAAATATAATATATTTATTGTGTGATTGAGGTATAATTTAATAAAGTGATAAGTGATTGGAGAGAGATTCTCACAACCATCCGCGGATCCAATTTCTGCGCTAAAGTAAAATATAATTAGTGAGTTAAATAGTTTGAATGTCATTATATTTCACCGACTCCAAGTTAAGTAATAAAGAGTAAAATAAATACACAAAAAATAATTCATGAAAAGTTTTTATTAATTTAGTAATAAGATTAAGATATAAACTATATTTTTAAGATAAAAAAAAAGTAATTTACATATCAAGCTTTTCAATATATATATATTATTAGAAAATATGATAAAATATATTTTTTCATTTTTTCTAAAATGTTTAACTTTTGGTTTATTAAGCATATATATTTGTCAATTTCTTTTAATAAAAAAAATATAAACTATTGATAATATTATTTTTGCCACGTATCTACTATATATAATATTTTATATTTTTATTTTTAATTTAAATTCTTCACTTATTAAAAAATTGGAGTGGAAAGTGATTAGTGGGTGACTGTTGAGGGTTACAATTTCTAACAATGGGGTTATATGTCATGATCAAATGTAAAAAAAAAATACAAGATAATTTATACCGTTCTTTCTTATATTTGAGGTAATTCTATATAAATTCTCTATTATTTAAAAAATTATATTTAATAATTTTGAAGTTTATTTTTGTCCAATAAATAGACCTTTCAATTAATTAAAATTTATCGAATTTGTTGATATTTGAAAAAAAAAAAATCTTGTACTGATTATGTTTTCTGTAATAACAATATTCACACGAGGTAATACATGCGAAGAGATAATTTGGTTTGAAGAAATTTGTTTGATTGTATTAAGTCAATCGACGATAAATATAAATTTTCATTCAACTTTTTGTCAATATTAACAAATTCCATGAATTTAATTATTAGGCCATGATTGATATGAGGGAATGGTTAGGGAATGGAATTGGCATTCCCAACTCCATTTCTTTACATGTGATTGGTATAATTAAATTTAGCTAAAGAAAGAAATTGGTTATTCCATGGGAATCCTTATTCCCTTAAGAAAGGGATCAGTGATTCCATCCAAATATCATGGTATTAGCTATTCCTATGAGCTTAGGAATGAATTTTTTTTTTCTTGATAAATTTATTCTTGTGACTATATTATTTAAGACATTAATTTTTTGAGTGTATTTAATCGAGTATGATTCTTTTCATTAATTCAAAATATTATTTTGAATTAATAAGTAATGGGAATGAAACATTAATTCATTGAATTTGATATTTAATTTTAATTTTTATTAGTTCAAAATATTTATTTGGTCAAGTATCAAAGCATAATTGTCAATGTATTGTATTAGTTTAATATTTAGTTTTAGTTGATATTAAATTTAAATAGTTTTTGTATCGAGTATTGAAAATTAATTATGCATCCATGGTAAGAAAAAAAATCACTTTGATACTTAATTATTTTTATTAATTAAAAAAAAACTAATTGAGTACTGAATAAATAATGGTAGATGCACTAATTAAATATATTAGTTCATTTGATTATTTGAATTAATTTAGTTATTTTGGCAAAAGAATATTATCTATATGTTTAACGAGTCAATAAATTATTTATTATGTAAATAAATAATTTATATAAATATATATTTTTAATAATATATGAGATGTTTATAAATTATTTATAATCTTCTGTAAGTAATTTTTAAAATACTATTGTTACACAATTGAATTCTATATTTTAAAAAAAATATATTAAAGAAATTATTTTTGTTAACAAATTACTAAAGAGGAAATCTGTCATAAAAATAATTTTATTTTATTACAAATTATTATTTTTTAATTATTAATTTTGTTAATGGAATCAACTAGAAACTAAGGAATAAATTATATTACCTTCTAATTTATTGAGTATACCAAAATGCTATTCAATGTGATTCATTTTCCTTCTTTATTCCATTCCACAATTCATTGCATTCCACTTACTTCCATTCCTATATACCAATCATGCCCTTAGAGAAGTCTATTTGTTAACGAAAATAAACATCATGTGTATTGAATATAATTTCTGAAATCACATAAAATTTATATATAATTACGTCAAATCTAAAATGACGATGTAATTATTCCCAAAAAAATAATTGCGTAGCCGGGGACAGAGCTGTGTAGATGCCAGTAGGGAAAGGCCACATGTCTACCCAAATTTGCTTAACTGGTGAAATTACAAATTATGAGCAGTTGGTAGTTTAATAAATGAGCAATAACTGCCACATGTTGTTGTGTCTCAAGTAAAAAGGAGTTGTTTCTCGTATTGAATTTTTCATTCTAAATTTTATTGTATTTTTTTTATTTCATTTAATATATACCTATCATATATACAAGATTATTTCATCTTTTTTATTTAACAAAAGAGTAAAGTTTCTATATACCATAAATGAAATAAAAAAATGTAATAGGATTTAAAACAGGAAAAACCAATTAATAATAACAACATTTCAAACAATCATTAACTCATATATACATGCATAACGAAGCTAGAACAAATTATGCTTGGCTTACTTGACATTGTAGCATCTTGTAACCTACTTTTATATGGGTGCACACTGTTTACTCTTAGCTTTATACTCTCAGACTCGGAACATACCTCAATTTAAGGGTAAATGATGCGATTCATTCTCTCTCCTCTGAGGTTTCAATAGGATGAAATGACTTTTCGTTTCCTTCCTCTTTCGAAGGCTTTCCTATTTTAATGGCTTTTCTAAGAACAGCCATTGTGAATTAAACCTTAAATAGAATCAATCACATAGTGTGTGATTGGTTTTCTTCGGCCAAATCTGGTCTAAACAAAAATTTTCCTCTTTGGAGAATGAATGATAAAATATCGTGCAAATAGCAAACAATATAAGGACAACCCATACCTCTGAACCCATCACCCCTGCAACAAATAAAAGTAATAACAACAATACTTACAAATTTCATACATATTAAATGGTATTTCTCCTAATATACTAGGCAGTTTCAGGTGGTGAAGAGCTTACCAGAACGGCAGGTGCATTTCCAGAAAAGCTAATAGATCTATGGTGACGGCAGAACCTTCTTGGAGTTGGTGGCAGAGCTTGCAGTTTTCGCCAATGCAATTCACATCAGAAAACTAAGCAGTAGTGTAATGTAAAGAGCGGAGCAAGTTGTACTGAAAAATTTTGATAATACAAGGCATTAATTTTCTGAAAATCTATATGGACATTTCCCAGTTTTCATGATTCCAGTACAGTTCACATTATAACAGCACAATAATAAGTATAATATACTTCTTTGTACATAAAATCTCTTCAAATCACACCATTATACCCACAAATTTGTTCTTACAACAGCTATAAGGGCCACAGAAAGGCAATGAAATATAGACAGAGTTTCCCTATTAATCTCCAATCTCAACTATACTTAGATTCAAACTACTGCCAACCAGTAAACAAGAATGCAAAAATTTACAGGGCAGAAGCAGCAAGAAATGACTAGTCAGTTATGGGGCATGGTCAAAATACCTTGCCTCCATACATTGATTGCTTAAAAGGGACCTTGACTCTACCAAGCTGGAAATACCTTCCACCAAGTGATGCTAATAGTAGCTAGAATAGCCAGAGAAGCACATGATTTTCACACAATGCAGATAGCCAGTACTGACAAGGATCGATCACATTTCAGCATCCTGCTTTATCTGGAGAGCACCCCTAACAACGTCACCCCTTGTAATAAATACCAATCTAACACATGGAAACAGCAAACTGTAAGATTACTTCTGCCGACAATTGCATCAGAGATGCAGAAAACGAAAAAGAATCACATTACCAGCTTTCCTTCACCATCTACAACTGGTAAACGACGGTACTTTGTTTTAAGCAATAACCTACATCAGAATCAACAATACTTTGAATCAAAGATTGCATGTTAATTCAAGTCTACTTTCCAACTAACGGCATTCCTTCCTTCCTAGATCCTCTCCTACCCAAAAGTTAGATAACAACGAGGGATGTGGCCAACATCATGATATCAATTAAAGGTACTTTCTAATTGACCAAATTTTCAGTGAATGCACTTCTTTATTTAAAATAGTAGTATAATGCATATTTTTCTTCTTCGCCATTATCAATAAGACACAGCCATCAAATTTTTCTTATCCTTAATGGTATGTCACTCATCTCCTTACTTCAATTTGACGAATTAAGGACCGAGGTCAAACTCCTAATCAACTTAACTGACAACAGGCGATTTAAAGGAATGAAGCTATATCTTCCATACCTTTGAATTTCACTGAATAAATAGACTAGTTAACAGTTTGGAAGAAATAGCTCAAGTACCTCACAACATCCTCAAGATTGGTGTTCTCACGCACAACAAGGGGAGCAGGAGTCATAAGGTCACCAACAACCTTCCATTAGTTTTGCTGAGTAGCTTCTGAATTTCATTAAATGTCTGCAACAGATAAAATATCAAAAAACTGATGGAAATAATAGAGAACAATCTAATCAATCAACTCAAAATCGTTCCAGAAGCAGCATTATCCAGGATAGCCTGAGTTGATTCTCACATCATATTCAATTCAGTATATAATAAGTTCATGGAGAATGAAGTTATTCAATTCAGTATATAATAAGTACATGGAGAATGAAGTTCAAAGAGCAGACACTTTGTTACTTCTATAGAACATATCTCGATTATGGCATCACATGCTATTAGTATGTGATATCCAGAAGAATGATATTATCTATCTTTTCTTTTAAATGACTGACAAGTATATTCATGCACACATCATAGCTCTTAGAACATGTCAAGAACCAAAAAATATAGACCATTTTTTTTAGGCAAAAAAAAAAAAAAAGAAAAAGGGGGAAGAAGCACTTCCACCGTGTAATATAATACAAAATACAAAAAAACACAATTCTTATATCCCATGCTGCAACTTCACTAAATACTTCAAAATACATCCCATTTACACTAGAATAATTACTTTCCCTTTAGAAATCAATTAAAAGTAAACGTATAACAGGGAATAGAGTGCCAAAAGAAGGAAAACTATAGTTTGTTGTTTTCCTTAAATATGATAAAGCAGGAGTAAAGCAGAGAACTGAAACACATGCTTTGTTCATCTGGAGAGTCAGAGAGCAATCTTTGCATTATACTTCAAAAGGAAACTCATACTAAGAGGTCTCCACAAGAAAAGAAAAAATGATTCTTATCATTCAAAAGATACATAGTTCAAACACAGAAAGAAGAGTAATACATACTTTCCAAGAGCTATCTACAACTGGAAATATACTTGTTTCCTGTTCTTGACCACCACCTAAGTTTGACAGATAAGAATATAACATAATTAGACATAACCCCTTAAGTAAGGTACTGAACAGTAAAGAAGTGAACAGAAAGAAGAAGTACAATACAATTAATGAACAATGTTTGATCTAAAATAACCACAAACATATTTTTCCTCTGCTGTCCTAAACCACATGAAAACCTGACTTATCTCTGTTGATTATAATTTGTGCATAGTTTAGCAAAAACCAAAAGATATTATAGTTTCACAACTTCAATAATACCTGAGATAGAGTCCAGTGCCAACAAATCATAGTCAGAAACAACACCCACCTGCAGCAAGATATCTTACTTGTCAATTAAGAAAAATAGCTAATCTACAAAATACTACCAGAAAAATGCAGCTGCTCTCAATGCAAAAGACAACCATACAGAAAATGGAACATTACCAACTTCCAATCATCATCAACCACTGGAAATCCAGTAATTCTTTTCTCAACAAGAGTCTCCAGAGCTGTGCATATATAATTCATAAGTTGCAACTAAATGGATTGAGAAACTTATAACAAATAAACAGTCAGCAAATACCTTCATCAACAGTAGTTGTAGGTTTCACCACGTGCAAATGCTCTTTTGTTGTCATGAAATCACCCACGGTATAGATTCCTTCTCTTGGCTGTAAGATAACAATACACAATTTAGGATGGCTGAAGACCGCCTAAGATTTCATTTACATAAGAGCAAAGGAGAATATCCAAGTCACTCTGTCCGTATGTTCCAACTATTTAACTCACACGTATATTTCCCCAACATATGCTCGAATAATTGTTATCTTTATCAATTATACACAGGAAAAAAAATTCTCAGTATTCTAGGATTTAGAGAGAGAAACAATGATTACTCACGGGAACAGAATTGGTGGTGCCGGCGGCCGCGAACGGTGCAGCATCCAGCCTTCGAAATTCAGAAAATCGACGGCGCCGCCTTTGGCCGGAGGAAGCACTACAACTAACGGCAGGCTTCAGGCAGGGGAAGCGGCCATAGTACGTGAAGATGCAGGGTAAACTGGAGCCATTACCGGTGGAAATCAGTCCTGAACGTGGAAAAACGGCATGAAAATCGGCGAAAAGAACCGAGTCCATGGGCGCGATGAGATGCGTGTGAAAAAAGTGAAAAGCAAGAAACGACTATTCAAGTGGAAGTGAGAGATGTAAAAGAAAATTTAGATATTTCACGTTCCGGACGAAGTCTGTGTGTATTTGAACGGTTTTTTGTGTGTGGAGAGTATTCTGTCACACTTTTCTTGTTAGGGAAAATGCCAGCAAGGTCGGTGCTCCGTGAGGTGATTAGGACGCGTTTGGTCTAACTCGGATCAATTACGTAATAATTACAACTTCCGTTTACTCTTTCTCAACGCCAATAGATATGCAAAGTCTAATTACATGTAATTGATTTAGTATATAAAAATTATTTCATTATATTATTTTCTTACTTTTAAATAAAATATTGAATAGTAATTTTTTTGTATCCGTAATAGTGGAGGTTATACTACTATACTATGCGTGTGTGTTTGCAAGAATTTAAAATAAACGCTTATTAATTTAATGCTGAAGTAAACCAAAAAAAATAATTGTCTTATGAATTTTATTTTTTAGCAGCTTAAATTAAGTTGATAAATATCAATGTTACACATAACTTCTTATAAATTATTGCAATTTATTGGTACAATTATAAATATTACGGTTAATTACATTTTGTTATGACATTTAAACTTTCTTTTTTTTTTTTTTTTTGTCAACTGGCAATCTCAACGTTACAAAATTTTACACTTTGTCATTTATAATTATTTTTCAACGAAGTTTTTTATCGAAAAAAATATTATATACAATGCACATGTGATGCTTAACGGTTGTGTGATGTTATATTGTTCACATATGCATAGCATATGATGCTTTTCTGGCAGAAAAAATCAATAAACAGTCAATTGCAATATGCAAAGTGTCAAATTCTCAAATTTAAGATAATAAGTTGTCATAAAAAAAAAGTTCAAATGACAAAACGGGTATAGTTCATATGATAAAATGTAAATTTATCATAAATATAAAGTTGTTTTTGAAAAACTAAAATTTCAAAAATAAATATTTTTAACTACTCTAAACTTTTATTAGTGCTTAAGTAATTTTTTTTTATAATTTATTTATTTCCAACACGAAAGTATAAGCTATTGCAAACACGGGTGTAATGCTAAATAAAGTAGATGTTAAAAAAATGCTAAATAAAAGTATTTATATTATCAATTGGTTAAATGCAATTTATCCCAATATGTCATGTGAAATGAGCAAATATTTTCCTATAAAAAAAATTAGTAAATTACCCCCATATGTTTCAAAACATGAAGCAAATTACCCCATATAAATAATTTAGAAATGGGGTAATTTGCTTCATTTTTCAAAATACATAGGGTAATTAGCTATTTTATTTTTAAAAAAGGGATTTTTGCTTATTTCTCATATCATATGGGGTTTAAATTGCATTTTTTTCTATTATCAATTGTTTTCCAAATATTTTTTAAAATAAAATTATCAGCATTAGTGCAAAATCCTTTTTTTAGTAAAGCATCATGTATTTCCAACCCTTGTTTGACAAATTTGGATCCAGCTTTGGATTGTACCAACCAAACACGCCCTGGGATTATTCCATGCAATTGGTTGGGATCGGCGACGATTTTGTGGACGTTTGGACCCGCAAAGTTATGGCGCGGTGGCTAAAACGAGTGGTGTTGGATTAACGTGCAGCTGTTGATATATTTGAAAAACAGTTGTAACATATAAAGCTGTATTTCCCCAATCCCCCACACGGCTTTTCTCTTTGTTACTGCATATGTGTAAAGTTCACGGCTTTTTTTTTTTTTTAATCCCTATAATTTTTAGTTAATTCTTGAAATATTTCAAACTAAATAAAAGGAACAAATAAAAAAAAAAGAAATGGTATTTTTCAAAAATATCTTAAAAATAATAATAAAATATGCACAACTGCAAAAGCATTCATCTGCTTTCATTTCTAATTGCAATTGTCTTAAATGACTAAATTGAAATTGAACTAAAAAATAGAGGGGCATTTTTACAATTGTGTATATTTTACTATTTTTTTAAAGGGTGTTTTCGGAAAAATACCAAATTTTTGGTGAAAAAAGTGATTGAAATTATGTCAGAAATACGAGATCGGGAAAATAAAAAATAAAATCGATTGAAAATATAGGGACTAAAAAAAAACATAAAGTTTATATAATTTTTTTTAGAGTAAAATTTGAATAATGTGAAAGATGTTTAAATGTATTTATTGAAGCCGAGTAATTTAAATTTGCAATATTTATATATTAGTTTTGAAGCTTATAAATCATGAAAAACTAATTATTCGAATTGGTTTGGTCGAATCAAATCAATTATAAAGCAAGTGTATCACACTTGCTATGTGATTTATCGTTTTTTGAACTGTACATCAATCATACGAAAAATTTATTGCACTTATTATATAATTAATTTCACGTTCGACTAAATTGGGTCTAAACTAGAAATTTCCATAAATCATGTTAGACGTTTTATGGATTTTGATAATTTGTGCAGTTACTAACTACTTGGAAAGCTTAGAAAGTACATGGGAATTTTGGTGCGATAAAAAGAAGGCTAAAATGCATAAAATCCCCATATGTTTTTGTTAAATATAATCCAATCGCCTTTTTCCGTTAATTCTAACTAATGGCGTTATTTGTTTTTTTCATAAAATAACCATTATATCTTTATTTAATATATATTATTTTTTATTTTAATAACCGTTGGATTTGTTATATTATACCACAACCGTTAGATATAATTAATTAATCTTAGTCACTGAATCTTAAATTTATAAAAAAAAACAAGGGTTGATGTTTTATGATTAAAAATATAATATTATAAAAAATTATTAAAAAAAAAAAAATTAATCCATCACCGTGGCCCCAACCTTTTTTTTAAGTTAATTTTCATTATATAATTATATACATTTTATTTAATTAAAAATAATTTTTAATAATTATAATGATTAAATATATTTTTAGTTAATAAAAAATAATTTTGAATTTAGCAATTATAAGTTTTAAATTTTAGTTTTAACAATTATAAAAATTATTTAAATTTAAATATAATTTAATTTAATATTTGAACCTAAATTATAAAATTTCAAAGATTTATATAAATTTTCCATATTTTTAAATAAATTTATTTAAAAAAATTATATTTTAATAGATGAAAATGCAAAAAAATCACTAAAAATAATTAAAAATAATATACATATGAAATATATAAACACCATAAAGGTATTTTAGTAAAAAATATTCAAAAATAAAGTAAAAATAGTTAAAAACCATCATCAAACGCACAAGATGCGAGTGTAATGCACTTTTCGTTAATTATTAATGAAATGGGTGTTTTTTACTGAATTTTACAAAACACATAGAATTTTTTTAGCCTATTTTAAAAGATACAAGAAGATTTTTAGCTTTTTCAACAAAACACAAAGTTAAAATACATTTTAGCCAATAAAAAAGATCTGCATGATGGAATTATGTATTTCCTAACCACGAACTTTTTCCATGTTCCAAATTTTAAAAAATTTATATGGAAAAAAACCTAAATAATATTCTTATTATCTTAAATAATAGTTGCCACTGGCCAGCTCAGTTTTGTAATTTGAAGGTTGAGAATTCAAACATTCAAATATCTCTCTCTCTCGCTCTCTCTCTATATGTAAATTTATTTTTATATATATTTGCGTTTGATAAATCAATTAACCTTGATCTTGGACTAAGAGCGCGTATTAAGACGTACAAAGTAATTTGATCATAAAAATTTTATTTGACTTGCAATAAATTATTAATAAATTAATAAAGGGTTAATATAGTTTTTTCTATTTTTTTTTAATATCAGTCAATTTGATAAATTTTAATTAATGGAGGAATTTATATATTAGATATAAGCAAACCTCAGGGATACTAAATATAATTTCTTAAATTATAGAAAATTTACGTGTAATTATATCAAACCTCAAGAAGAGGGTGTAATTATCTTTAAAAAGTATATAATTTAAATTTGATAGGAGGTACAAATTTAACTAATTGTATTTTGAAAAAAATAAATTTAGACATTGCATTCTTTTTTTGAGGGGGATTAGACATTGCATTCTTGGATTGCGCTAGATGTATAAACCATTGCACGTTTGACTACTGCAAAGCTCAGATTTAAATTTCCAGCCAATAGACAAAAGACGCTTATCTCTGAACACGTCACCTCTGAAATCCAATTGGGGCCCAATCAGACTGATCTGACGGAGCGTATCTCGTATCACAGATAATCTAGGGTTTGAGTGTGCACATCTAATCCCATATTCCCCGGCCCAATATAAATATCGCCGCCCTAAAATTTCTTAAATTTTTGTAGTGCGCAGTTCAAACCTGCCCTCCAATTTTTCTCCTTTGCAATCTCCGCCATCTCTCGGCGTCGCCGCCCGTCGTTGCTGGCGGTGATTGTTCCTGCACCCCGTCGGATCTCCGACCTATGAGTCCTTCCCTCTCCTCTCTTTATTGAAAAACTCAAAAAAGAAAAAAAATTAGAAAATTTCGTTGAAAAAAGAAATTCTGAATCTCATCATCTTTCTCGCTTTCGGTCAAGCAATTAAATCTGCTTCTGATTTTATTTTTTTTCCTTTGATTTTGATAATAAAAAGAGGAGAGGGAAGTAATTAGAAGAAAAAACCCAAAAAAATTACAAACTCTTCGAAAAAAATATTTTGTTTGTTGTATTAGGGCTTTTTTTTTGGTTGAATTGATGGCAGCGCAGGTTCAGATGCAGCCTCAGGTGCAAGTGGTGAATGCGGCGTCGTCTGGCGGCGCGCCGTTCGTGACTTCTCTCTACGTCGGCGATCTCGACGCAAACGTCACCGATTCCCAACTCTACGATATGTTCAGCCAGATGGGGGATGTGCTGTCGGTTAGGGTTTGTAGGGATTTGACTAGCCGGCGCTCGCTCGGATATGGCTACGTCAACTACGGCAATCCTCAAGATGGTACGAACTCTGTATTACTTTATATTATATCCACAAATTTACATTACAAAGACTAGCGGCAATTTTGCCTTTTTCATTTTTTGGTGGATACATGTCCTACTTGTTTTCAAGAAAGAGGAGAATTTGGCGACTTGTGTAATAGAGGAACTACTCAAACATTAGAATAATAATAGAACAGTTGCAGCTACAATCACTATTACTATCGAAAAAAGAATAGTGGTGCGATGAGCGAGGTATTTGATTGTTATGTTGGCTTCATGCCATACCAGTTACACAGGATGAATGGAGTTTCCGTCTTTTTGCTCCGTACATGAATAAATTAGTATTATATTGCTGAATGTACCCTTGACTTTTAAGCGATTAGAAGGGTACTTCAATATGATAAACAAAGCTATGCAAGTTCCATGGATTTTATTTTAACAAGATAGCATTGACATATATGCCTTGATGTCTTCATAGATTTGGTTAGGCGAAAGGCTTTAAAAAACTGAGGATGGTGATAGTTATGATGGGGCATGTGCTGCTACTTTACTATTTTGAAGCCATTTTGCTCTTACTCATTGGCGACACCAAAGCCATGCTGTTATTTTTAACATCATGGGTAACATACTTGATGCCTGTGGAAATGTATGGCATTTTCTTCCTTATGCTGTTCAGGTTATAAATTTAAAATTAACTATTTAGTGTCTCATAAAAATGCATTTAGTGTTAATTGAACATTGTCCCCATAGGTATAAATAAGATGAAGCTGATATTGTAATTTGCCAGTTTTGAGAGTCCTAATTTTAGAGCTATGATGAGCTCGGAATTTGAATATGTATTTGCATCTGTACACGATGGTTCATGTTTAGTTGTGCCGCATTTGTTTCTAGTAACTGTAGCCAGATTTCCCCTCCTAACTGCTTTCTGAATCGCAGCTATTAAGGTAACCTGTATCTGCCGTAATGCCATGTCTAACTGTTCTTTCTTTCTGTTCATCGTAGCTGAGAGGGCATTGATAGATCTCAACTTCACTCCCCTCAATGGAAAACCCATTAGGATAATGTATTCTCATCGAGACCCAGTGTTCGCAGAAGTGGTACTGGAAATATATTTATTAAGGTACTGTACCCTATCTCCAATTCAATTTTTAGTTGCATGGATGCCATGTATCTAATAGCATACAGTTTAAGTTAAACAACTTTCTGGATGGCTGGAAGCATTATCTTTACTGCTCTCACTGGTTACATATAATTTGTTTTGGCTAGAATCTGGACAAGGAAATTGACCACAAAGCTCTGCACGATACATTTTCTTCCTTTGGTGGCATTCTGTCATGCAAAGTTGCAACAGATTCTTCTGGTCAGTCCTTGGGCTATGGTTTTGTGCAATATGCTAGTGAGGAATCTGCACAAAAAGCTATCGAGAAGCTCAATGGCATGCTATTGAATGGGAAGCAAGTATATGTGGGACCTTTCCTTCGCAAGCAAGAAAGACAGATGTCAATAGACAAAACCAAATTCACTAATGTGTTTGTGAAGAATTTGTCTGAATCAACAACTGAAGAGGATCTTCAGAAGGTATTTAGTGAATTTGGACCAATCACCAGCACAGTGGTGATGAGAAATGATGATGGAACATCAAAATGCTTTGGATTTGTTAACTTTGACAATTCAGACGATGCTGCTAGAGCTGTTGAGTCCCTTAACGGCAAGAAATTTGATAACAAGGAATGGTATGTTGGGCGAGCCCAAAAGAAATCTGAGAGGGAGCTGGAACTGAAACACCGGTTTGAACAGAGTGTGAAGGAAGCAGTTGACAAATCACAGGGGTCAAATCTATATGTGAAAAACTTGGATGATGGCATTGATGATGATAAGCTGAAGGAATTGTTCTCTCCATTTGGTTCGATAACTTCATGCAAGGTTGGTGGATGGTTTCACCCTTTGGTTGGTTATTGGCATCCCTCGTCCTTGAAATTATGATCATATAAATAGGCAATAGTTTACCTCATTTGCTCCACTGTCTACATAGGTGATGCGAGATCCAAAAGGGATTAGCAGAGGATCAGGCTTTGTTGCTTTCTCATCACCTGAAGAGGCTTCTAGAGCTGTGAGTTTATTCTCATGTGTTCTATTGACTTATGCCTTTCCACCTTATTATCTATTAATGACCGGAACTCTATATTTATGTGTTCTTTAGCTTTCGGAAATGAATGGCAAGATGATTGTTAACAAACCTCTTTATGTTGCACTTGCTCAACGGAAAGAAGATAGAAGAGCACGGCTACAGGTACACATCAAGGGTTTTTTTGGTTCTTTTGAATCTTCTATCTAGGAGCCCTGTGATGAGGAATGAAAAACTAGGTGGCTATAAGTAACCCTATCTGATCCTTTTCTTGTTAGTTTAATTGCTGTTATTTGTGTTTCTGGTTTACGTTGATTGAGCACAAACTATATGCACAAAATATTTTGGTAGTTTTATGTAATTGTTGCATGAAAATGTTAATTTCCCTTATGATTTAATCCAGGCTCAATTTGCTCAAATGAGGCCAATTACAGTGGCACCTACTGTTGCTCCTCGTATACCAATGTATGCTCCTGGTGGTCCTGGTCTGGGGCAACAGATATTCTATGGACAACCTCCACCTGCCATTATTCCTCCCCAAGTAATAATATTCTTCAAATGCTCTTTTTATGATTCTGAAGTCAAGTTGGATTTCAGTTGTTTGAGATAGAATTCTTGTTTAAATGGGCCTTATGCAATGCTTATGTGACTGATATTGATGGTATGCTAACTATTTCTTGCTCTTTGATGAAGGCAGAGGATGTTATGTGGAGAAAAAGATAAATTTGTATTACATTTTCTTTGGTTTCTGATATTGAAACACATTTGTTCTGCGCCAACTTTTTTTATTTTTGAAATTCAAGATACATCTCCATTTTCTGCCTATTTATGAAACCCATCCCTAGAGCCATCACCATTTTCAGGGTTCAAATTCTCAATTCAAGTAAGATGTCACTGAAAATGAAGGAATTGGGATATGTAATTTTTTTTCTCCTAATTACGTTGTCACAGGATCAATCTTTGTTGCTTTCCATTGTTGCAACTTAGTGATTCAGAATATGCAGTGAACTCTGATTTGGATCATCCACTTCAACTTAAGCATGCCAAATTGAAATGCTTATTTTCCCAGCACATTCTGAACTGATGTGAGTTGGGACAATTTTCATGACTGAATTTTCTTTAAAAATATATTTATGCCTTGCCTGTCTTTTCAGCCTGGGTTTGGGTATCAACAGCAACTTGTACCTGGTATGAGGCCGGCTGGGCCTCTTATGCCCAATATGTTTGTGCCTATGGTCCAACAAGGTCAGCAAGGTCCACGTCCTGGTGGAAGGAGAGGTAATGCTGTTCAAATGCAACAAGGCCCACAGCCAGTTCCCGTAATGCAACAGCAGGTTTGTGTTACTTTGGCTTGTGGCTTGTATATTTAAACTTTTTGTGCACCGTTTATTTGACTCATCTGTGCAGATGGTTCCAAGGGGACGTGGTTATCGCTACCCTCCTGGACGTGGCATGCCTGATGTTTCCTTGCAAGGTGTGGCTGGAGGGATGATTTCAGTCCCATATGAAATGGGTGGCTTGCCATTGCGTGATGTGGGGATGCCTCAGCCAATTCCCATTGGAGCTTTGGCATCTGCCCTTGCAAACGCTTCTCCCAGTGAACAGAGGACGGTAAGCATTTATTTCTGTCTCTCACTTGCAAATTCTCTTTGTGGAATGGTGTGGCTCCCCTCTATAGGTGCAATGTTATTCCAATTTATTCCCTTGTAGCCTTCGTTTGGATTGGTTATGGGTCATTGCTTTTATTTTGATGCCACATTATAACATGATTGAATTATGCAGATGTTGGGTGAAAATTTATACCCACTTGTCGAACAACTGGAGCCTGAGACAGCAGCTAAGGTCACCGGCATGCTTCTGGAAATGGATCAAACAGAGGTTTTGCACCTTTTGGAGTCACCAGAAGCTCTCAAAGCTAAGGTTGCGGAGGCTATGGATGTCCTTAGGAATGTATCTCAGCAGCAGGCCAGCAACCCAGCTGAGCAAATGGCTTCATTGTCATTGAATGAGTGATCTTGTCTTTGGATCACTTGCAGGAGAAGTGGAATAATACTGGTTTGTAGCAACATTATCACCCTAAACCATTATACTGCTAAGGGCACTGGTTTTAATATGCTTTTCATGTGTGAGATGTTGAAGCGTGTGACGTTTTTATGCATTCTGCTGACACTTTGAGGCTTGCCCATATTGGATGTTTAGATGTATGGCTATTGAAGCTTGTATTGGTGTGGAGTTTGTATCTGATATGTGTAAACCTGATGCTTTTGAACACATCTTGTTCATGTTCCATTCATTATATTTCGTTGTGATTTTTCTCACTTAAGATTGTGTAATGTGATTCATTATTTGTATTTTGGTCATTTTATTTGTTCTTTTGAAACTGAAAACTAAAGATGTGGGGTGTGATTTTCTTTCGGTGATTCAAGTCAAAAATATTTTAACGCTTGAGTTCAAATTATAATTTCAATTTTTTTTTTTTAAACTATGAACTTTTTATGTTTTAAACTATTACGTTAGGTTCAAATTAATTGTCATAAATTGAAATTGAAATTTCCGTTGTGAAAATAAAAATAAAAAACTCTCTTGTAAGTTTTGTCAAAAAAAATCAAGCGTTAAGAAAATGTATAAATTAACAAGTATAAACTTTTGGAATTGAAGCAAATCTTGTTGATGATTCATAAGACGTATCTGCCACTTTGTTATATTCTCTGGTTTGGATTCTATCAAATTAAATGCAGGGTCTACCTCAAAATGGGGTGGAACTACATTTTTAATGCGAGTTGGCATCGCTACGACGCATCCCTCAATTCTTTTTCTATTAGTTATTAACTATTAATCTAATAATTATTTTGAGTATTATTTTAATTTCAAAAGTTATAATTTTTAATTCCAATACATTAAATGTTTTTGATATATTTAAGTATCTTTATTAATTAAAAATATATTGCATACAAAAAATTTAGAAAAGTTAGTGGTAATTGCGAATTTTAATGATTCTCATCAAATCTACATGTATGTTGTTAGCGCTGGCATGTTGAGATCTTCATCTTCCTCACCTATCGCTTTTAGTGGGTTATTTATTTTCCAAATTGTAAATAGCAATTATATTTTTAAAATTTTTTGTGCTTATAAATTTGACCTTTTTGAGGGTATTAGGATCAACTTATATTTGTTAAGGATGCCTACCTCAGTTGGCGAAGCTGAGGCCCTATGATTTTAGAGGTCATGTGTTCGAATCCCTTCAGATGCGTGTGATATTGTCTATTGTATAGCAAAAGTTTGTGCTTGTAATCGATTTATTTCAAAATTCATTGCTCTTACCTAAAAAAAAAAAAAGGATTAACTTATATTTTGTTTTAAACATCTTATGATTTCAAAATTTTAACATTCATGTAGGAGGTTCTTTGATTTCAGAATTTTATTAATTACAATTATTAATTACAGTTTGAAAAATAAACGAGCCAATATAATCGATAGATAAAAAAAGGGGGACGTTGATGCTAGTGCTGATGGCACACTTGTAGGATTGATGAGCATTATTAAAAGTTGTGGCTATCACTAATTTTGTAATTTGTAATATTCTATTCTTTTTCTATTTTTTTAAATTTTTTTGTCATTTTTAATTGAAGATATTTATAATAATTAAAACATTAATAATATTTATTTATTAAAAAATGAAATTAATTATGAATTAAATGTTAATTATTACTTAAATTAATAATTAAAAAAGAATTATCTATCGAGATATATATATATATATATACATGATACAAGTCCACCTCATTTTGGGGTAAACTTGCATTTAAATTTTTTTTTTTTTTACAATATTTATACCTCACTATTAAGTGAGAGCATATTTTCAACTTTCCACCAACTATTTTTATAAAAAGAAAATTGATTTTGATATTTTTATTTTCTTAATTAAAATATATTTAAAAAATATAAAAATTTTAAAAATTTTATTTAATTATGCACACTCATTTAAGCGTGCCAACATACACTAGTTTTAAATAAATAAACCCTTCAATCTACGGACCGCGGAAGAAGCCTAAAAATATATTTTCCTTCTCAACTTTCCAAACATCCAAAGATCTGCACTATCCTCAACCTTCAACCCCCAGATCAGATGATTGTGCTCCATCTCAATTATGTTATTTAATGAACTTGTGATTCCATTAATGTCCCTTCTTTTAACTTTTTGAGGAGGAATTAAATTATAAACATAGTAAAGTTGGAGTGGAAGCTTCCTCTTATTTTGTATCTAACTTCTCCTCCTCTCCCCCTTTTTATTTTTCAACTTTCCTGACTTAGCAAAGATAATATAATGCATTTGTTATGTGATTTTTATATTTGGATATGGTTCATATCCACAATTCATTTTAAATTTTCCTTTCAATTGATTACAACGCCAAAATTCTGAAATGAATTATCAATTAAGTACCCAAAATAAACTATTGATAATTAAAATTTAAATTAAAGCCAATAATAAATTTGGCAAAATAGTACATTTGTAATATACACACACGAAATTTGGGTCTTATATATTTGAATTGGCTAATTGGGTCAAAGCGTATTTAAGTACAATCTGTTATAGATTGATCGATCTCTTTCAAAATTCGTGATATTCAAGTTAAATAGAAGTGAGATCAAACTATTTAAAAATCTTTGCTCGTGTACATAGAAAAAACAAGGGCATCCACCACATACTACGTACGGATACATTACATACACATGGCATAACATATACATACAACAAACCCGAAAAAGCAAACCAGAATTCTCTTCTCTTGAACTTGTGATACCATATTTCAAGATAGCTTGTAATTTCTGCATCCAAAATAAACTTCTAGTACATGGATTGCAATTTGAAGAGAAGAATTTAATATACAATCGTCAGGTAAATTGCATTCTACCTACATATGTTACGAAAAATAAGCAAACAACCCTTTTATAAAAAATAAAATAGCAATTCATCCTCTGTATTTTTCAAAGTCACAGGGGGATAAATTGCTATTCACCCTACCATCGTCACTTCCAGAAATTATCATTCTTTTTATTCAAATTCATAATAAATCTCTTCCTCCACATTTTTCTAGTATCGTAATCATTTTTTGCAGAGTCAAAATTTATGTGAATAATAATCCTTTTATTTTTTATTTTTTTCTATTTTGCATCAACAAAAAATGAATAGTATGATCCATGTGATTTGAGAATGGGACCCAACATCAATTGGAATGGAGGAAACACATAATGAATCCAGTAAAGGAGAGGAGAAACCAATGAGATATCACACGGAAAATGAGGAGAACAATAAGCGGAACAAGAACAAACATATAGTTGATGATCTAAGCCAGTTTTCGGCCTCCACAAGGAAAACCACAACACAACGCGGTCGGACTTGTTATGTATTTCTCTCAGAATTCTCTCCCATTTTCCACGAAGCTGCCTACAAATAACACATACATATACCTTTTTTAAAACGTCGACATTATTATATAAACTGTCTATATATTCATCCTCTTAAATACAAATTCATTATAGTCTGTCTTAAGAGAATATTTCGAACCACAGTGAGTGAAGTTTGTGTTTTGTAAACTCCTCCAAATCACCCCTTTAGAGACAATTCATTAGTCTTAAAGAAAAATCTTCCAACCACATGAATTTTGTTTTTCGTAATTGTCTTGTATTTATATTTTTCACATAATTTGACTGTATTGAATTTCTAACAAGAAAGACGACTGTTTCTAAAGGCCAAACGAACGAGTTAAAGAGCCTTTTGTAAATGTTAATTGATTCTTTATCACACACTATTGGTAGAAATGTGAAAATCTCGGATAGAGTTAGAGTGGGTGACCCAAAACCTGCATTCTCGCTCTTAATTTAATATAATTGATCGCTCGACTCCAAACACGGCCTAATAATTTATTTAAATTTGGTATTTTAATTATTTTGAGTTGAACTTGCGAAAAGTCTTTGAATATTTGTTACAGCAATACCTCTTTTTCAAAAGAAACGGCATTTGGCATATACATATAGTGCTTTTCTACATTTTTCTTTCTAAAAAAAAAAATAAATAAATAAAAATGACGTATTAAGAAAATTTTTTATTCGGATATGGCTCGATCAAATTTGAACCAATTAATAACAAGTGTAATACACTTGTCATGTGATTGGTGTACAGTTCGGAGAAATGACCAATTACATGACAAGTGCGATACACTAGCTCTGTGATTGGTTTAGTTCGATCAAATCCTGATTTTGGCAAGAATTTTTCAGCGGATTATATATTAGGTGTATATAAATATTTAATATATGATATAAATCATATATTAAGAATGAAAAACAAGTATGATTAGATGGATAATAAAACCAACAAAGAATAGTAATTTTTGAATTTGATAATATGATTGAACAAAAATAGAGTGGGGAAGGGAAGGGTATTAATTATGAATGAAAATGTGAAGAGAATGGAATGGTGTTGTAGTAATAGTCCTAAAAAGTTAAAACACTTAATATGAAAGAGAATTTCAAGTGCAGTATATTTGATCGTATCAAGGACTCACCATACGAACGCGTCACCTCCTTGGGCCCCACTAACCCCTCAACTATAAAACCTGCCGCTTCAAATTCCTTGGACTCCTCCAGGGCGCTGCTTCTCTCTTCTTCAACTTCTCTCTCTCTCTATATATATTTTCCGGCCACGCGCCGCCGGCACTATCTCTCTCCATCTCCCTATATACAACCTTCTCTCTTCTCTTTTCTGATTCATAGAGAAAAGCAAAAAAGTCTCTCCTAGAGCGATAGTCGTTTTTCTGGAGTAGCGAGATTTCAACGATTTTTTGATTGGTTTATTCGTTTCTTCTTTTTGAGAACGTGTAGAAGAGTTTATTTATTGTTTGGTACCGTACTTGCTCTTTTGATTTCTAATCAGGAGAGGTGAGGCAGGATCTGTAGTTGAGAATCGGAGACTTCTGTGTACAGGAAAATTTTTGCTGTTTTACTCATATTGACATGGCGACGGGGTCGAATGCCGCGGCGCAGACGGCGGCGCAGTCTGTGACGGCGCTGTACATCGGAGACCTTGATGCCAGTGTAACGGAGGAAGAGCTGAGTCGTCTGTTTGGTCAGGTAGGCGATGTGGTCTCCGTCAAAATATGCACGAATCCAACAACCGAGCGTCCACTTGAATATGGTTATGTCAACTACAGCAATCCTCAAGACGGTATCTTCCTCTCTTATGATCGATGAGTGAATTGCTCGAACGACTGTATTTACAGAATCACTTCTGTTTGGAAATGCCGTCGTTTTTTGCAACAAACTTGGAGTGTGAAATTACTTTTTGCGTATGCTTTATTGATGAATATTTATTTATTTCTATTTTTTATTCTTACTTGCAGATTAGTTCGATCTTTTTCTTCGAATTAGGAAGTGGAGTTCAATTATTGTTTTTTATGTGTTGAACTGTGGAATTGGTCGTCTGTTTTTTGAACAATCTGGATGTAGAGGTAGTGGTGTTGAACATGAACAAACAAGTAGACTATTTAAGTCATTGAGTATGAGAAAAATAGTAGAAATCAAGTGAATGGGAAGGACTTTTCTGGCCAAATGAATATTTTCAGCTTTTAAGAATTGTGCATATGAATTTTCTTTTGTACTGAATGTCAATTAATTTATTTACACAAGTTTACAATTTTCTCTTTTTATCATATGGTAGTTGACCTCAAAAAGGTAATGAAATGCAAAGAATAAAGGAAAATTTTTTTTTTTTAGTTTAATACTACTTACAGGATTAGAGAATTTGAGCACCTAATTCTCTTGTTACTCAACTCCAAGTTGATTGAATTCAGTATTAACGCTAGTCTAAGAATTGAATCTATTTGAGTAAACTTTTTTTTTTTCTTTTTTAATTTGACCTGTCATGGAGTGGTTAATATAATGACGAGCATAAAGGATCAATACTCTTATTTATTCTAAGCTAGATAATCTGGTCGGAGTTTTGATTTTCTGTACTGTTGCTTCTTCCTTTCCTTTCTGTTGTTTCTTCTGTTAGCGCTATTCTTGACATTCTCTCTTTGTGTTTGTAATAGCTGCGAAAGCCATCGAAGATTTGAACTTCACTCCTCTGAATGGAAAATGTATTAGGATTTCATATTCTAATCGAGATGCAAGTGTACGTAAAAGTGGTGCAGGGAACATATTTGTTAAGGTATTCATACTTACCTTTTCTTCATTTACTTATTATGAATTGTAGACCATCTTTAATTTCAGTTTGGCCTCTCTTTCTTTTTCCCTAAGTAAATTTGATGTTTCTCTCGCAGAATTTGGATAAAGAGGTTGACCACAAAGCACTATACAATTTATTTTCTCCATATGGGAACATTATTTCGTCCAAAGTTGAAACTGATGCTTCGGGTCAGTCAAAGGGCTATGGTTTTGTGCACTACGACAACGAGGAAGCTGCACGGAGTGCTATTCAGCACCGAAATGGTGCAGTGCTGTTTGGCAAAGAATTGTACGTAGGACCTTTTATTAATAAGCAAGATAGGGAGATGTCTGACAAGACTAAGTTTACCAACGTATTTGTGAAGAATCTTTCTGAATTGACAAACGAAGAAGATTTGAAGAAGAGATTTGGTGAATTTGGATCAATCACTAGTGTAGCAGTGATGCGAGATGAGTATGGAAATTCCAAATGCTTTGGGTTTGTCAACTTTGAGAATGCGGAGGATGCTGCAAAGTCAATTGAAGTACTTAATGGCCAAATATTCAATGGCAAAGAATGGTATGTGGCAAGGGCACAAAAGAAATATGAAAGAGAAAGAGAATTGAAGCTTCGACAGGAGCAAATTGCTAGGGAGGCACATGAAAAATCATTAGGCCTCAACAATCTCTACATAAAAAATTTAGATGACACGATTGACAACGACAAGCTCAAGGAATTGTTCTCTCCATTTGGTACTGTAACATCATGCAAGGTTAGTAGAGAACATTAAAAAGTGCTTACAATTTTGGATTCATTAATTACGTCAATCATTTAGAAACCAGTGACTATACCTAATTTGATCTCCAGGTTATGTGTGATCCAAAAGGATTAAGTAAAGGATCAGGCTTTGTTGCGTTCTCCACAAGCCAAGAGGCTTCAAAAGCAGTAAGACGATGTTTAGATATGATTTAGTCCAAATTAGCAAAGTCGAAAACTAATATTGTTTCTTTTGCAGATTTCAGAAATGAATGGTAAGATGGTTTGCAGTAAGCCCCTTTATGTTGCCATTGCAGAAAAAAAGGAAGTTAGAAGAGCACGGTTACAGGTATTTTCTTCTTTGATTTTACTTTTCAGATTTGTCTTTAGTTCTTTTGTTCTAATGTATTATGAAGAAATGTCTAAAGTTGTCTTTTACTATTGGATCACTAAACAAAGTTTGCAAGTTTGTCATATAAACAGGCTATTTTTTCCAATGTGCGACCAAATACCGTTGTACCTGCAGTCACTCCTCATATGCCTATTTACCCTCTTGGTGGGCCGGGCATAGGCCAACAACTCCCCTATGGGCGTGCTCCACATGCTATTCTTCCTCCAGTGGTACTTTATAACATCTTCTATAGAAGTTCTATTTTCCAAACTACTAATTACTTAGTGTAAAATATATTCACCAAATGGTAGCTAATTCTGACATTCATAATTTTCTAAGTAAGTTGAGTATATGTCATTGCTAACAAACTTTCCATATTTATTATTTCAGCCCGGATTTGGATATCAACAACAATTTGTTCCTAGTGTAAGACCATCTGGAACTGTCATGCCAAATATCTTATTCCCTATTATTCAACATGGACAACAAAGTCCACGTCACAGTGGCAGACGTCCCGGTTCTGATGCTTTGCATTTGCAGCAGACCCAACCCCCAATTCCACTCATGCATCATCAAGTCAGTGACATTTTCACTCGTTAATTTTTTTTCCTTTCCACAAATCTTATTTATAACTCATCTCATCTTTGATGTAGATGGTTTTAAGGGGCAATGCATATCATCTCCCTTTTGGATATGGGTTGTCTAATGTTTCTGGTCAAGGTAGTAGTACTACAGGTATGCTTTCCATCGCGCCGGAAAATAGTTACTTGCCAGTGCATGAAAGGAGATCTCATGGTTCAGTTCCAGTTGGAACTCTGGCCTCTGCACTTGCAAATGCTTTGCCTTCTGAACAGAGGACGGTTAGGGTTCTCTTCTTTAATCTTTAATCATTACGTACACAATTGTTGCAAGAAGAGTAGTTCTGGTCTAACGCACTTAAGTTTATATTCTCTCTGTCTTGACATTAGATATAACTTAATTTATTGTATGTTTAGAGGATAGTTTGTGTAATTTAATTAATAGATCTCATAAACACGTACATCAATTAAGATGTTTTTAGAGCTAATAAAATATTAAGTTTTTAAGATATTAGTAGACTATTAACATTAAAAATAAGCCTAGTAATTAGTTACTTTTTTCATCTAAAATATTTTTAATTTTGAAACTAATTTAAGAAACATATTTTTGTTTAAGCGGTATGTTGGGTGTGCAGATGTTGGGTGAAAGTTTGTATCCGCTGGTAGAACAGTTGGAGCATGAGATGGCAGCAAAGGTGACTGGGATGCTCCTGGAAATGGATCAAACAGAGGTTTTGCATTTGCTGGAGTCACCAGAATCTCTTAGGGCTAAAGTAGAGGAGGCTATGGAAGTCCTAAAAAATGCACCTCAGAGGCAAGCCAGTAGCACCGCCAATCAATTGGCTTCACTCGTTTTGAGTGAATGATTTTGTGTCTTTCTATTTCTCTCTCAAACTTTGAAATAAATATTTGAGATTGTGAAATAAGTTAACTTAATGTGAATTATTTAACAATCATCAGAGTTTCTTGCAGTAGAAGTTTCATTCATTTTTAGTTTATGATTTTGTAGGTCTTGGTACATTATATGCTTGTTAGATAGAGTTTTGTGACTTTGATCTCATGAAATCATGAGTATGTGTTTGCATGAATTTTCTCACTCATAATTGTATGTCGTGCTCTATTAAATGTGTGACCACTATTTTGAGCCTTCATTTCATGTTCGGTTTAGTTTTTATTTGTACTAGTAAAATATACGAGTTTTTATTATTTTTCTTTCTTCATTTTTAGATAATGTGAAAATAATTAAAATATTTTATTAAGCACTTTTTTTTAGACAAAAATATTGATATTTGATTATTAAATTGAACTCCAACCCATTATTTATACATTTGTCTCTTCAAATAGACGGTAATATTAAAGGATAATTACTCTCTCTCGAGATTTGGTGTAATTATACTTAAGTCTCGTGGTTTGAAAAATTACATCTAGCACTTTAAAGTTGTTTTCGTCTTCATTAATTAAAATTCACCGTATTTATTAACAAAAACATTGGGAAAAAAACCCTATATTTACCCCCTATTTACTTTAATGATTTAGGTCAAATAAATATTTTATGATCAAATTACCATCATACATCTTCGCGCATTAATGCATTCGATGAGGTATATCTTCACCGTTATAAGGGTAGTTTAGTTTGAAAAAAATTATTTAACCTACAATAAGTCAGTAATAAATCAACCAAAATTAAATATCAATTTTCATTTATTTATTTTTATTAACATCAATAAATTCGGTGAATTTTAATTAATTGATAGACATATTGATTAGACAGAAGCAAACTTCATGGGTGTTAGATGTAATTTCTCAAAATACAAAAAATCTATGTGTAATTAAATCAAATATCAAAAAAGGGGAGTGTAATTAACCCTAATATTAATTTCAATGATGTGATAAGAAACTCCATTTTTTTTTAAAAAAAATACTTATAAATATTATAAAAAATTTTAAATTTGTATATTGTCTAAAAATTTGCATCCGTAAACTTCAGTATTTATGTAAGATATTTTAACTTTTTTTTAACATTCTTATTTTAATGTTGCAATTAATGCTTTAAATATTAATCTGATAAATTTGTTGACTCCATTAATCATTTTAGAAGCTGTTCGAATATACACATACCTCTAGATTTTTCTAGAGAAATGAAAAAAGAGATTTTGAATATCATATAATTTAAAAAAGTTGAAAATTTAAAAACATTGAGAAAGGTATCTAGTGTAAGAGGGTGAAAAAACACTCCACCCGGATATAAATTAAATGAATTATTCATTATAGTAAGATTATAAATAAATTATTCTCAAATTTTGGAAAAAAAAATTCAAAGCAACTATTCTATATATAAACAACATTCAAATACCCTTTCACTTAAAATTGATGTCAACTAGTTCACAACTGAATTAAGTATTTGTTATCAACATCATGTTACCTATTATTAGGTTCTACACTCACCTGTTGACACCAGAAAGAAACAAAGGAAAAAAGAGGCTCTGTACAATCAAAAGTTTCTACAACAAAAGCCATACAGTTATATTTCACAAAATTTAGTGCATCATTAACAATCTGTTACCTGAACCTCCCAAACACGAACTCTCTCTTCTCTGCATTGAGGCATCAACTTGCTGTAAATAGATCAAATGGGACGTAACAGGAAATGCAGCCTACCCTTTGATTTAAGCATCTTGGCGAGGAACATTCCTCTGTCTCAACCCTACATCAGCAGCTTCCTGAATATTTTGATTCACATCAGTGCCGTTTCCGATGGAACCTTGGTTTTCCAGGGCAACACTGGAATCAGCCTGTCTGGCTAAGTTCTCTCCATAGTTATGGAGTCTACGACCAATCAAATACCGGTCATCGCGGATGGAATTATGGAGATTGGTGAACCAGACATGGAAACGCTTGGCACAGAAATACAGTAGGCTGAAGAACAGACATCCCAACCAGGCAAATCGATAGACAGCCGAGTTGACAACTAATGGGTACCCCAGTACTGGAAAGATCCCTCTAGCTAAAACATAGGGAACACATAATGCAGTAAGCAGCTTCATAATTATTGGTGAAACAATCTCACGCAGCACCCAAAGACCTTGGAGCCTCGAGAAACCATCTTCCCTCACCCTTTCGAATTTTATACGCCAGCTCTCGTCAACCAGTGGCATCATGTGATCCAACATAACCTGTTAAAACACATACAGGAGCCAAACATATATTATTAAACCATCTCTCATCCCATAGTAAATCTATCCAAATCCCCAATATTGTGAGAAGACTAACACAACAGTATTCAAAGTATTGACTATGAGAAAGAAACTAGACAGTAACATGATTCATGACATCATTTCTTGAGCACTAATGACACATGTAATCACACAACTCTAATAATATAGAAATTGGAAACAAAATCAACAACCTAAAAGATGCCCATTGATAACAGTATAAGTAGAAACCAAATTTGGAGGCAGCAAGCTGCCACTTAAACATATTGATTCCTGCCATACAACTCTATTAGACAGGAGAAAAAAAAAAAGAAGAAACGAGATGATGAGTTATTACCACCCATCCTCTGTGTGTGTGTGTGTGTGTGTGTGAGAGAGAGAGAGAGAGAGAGAGAGAGATCCTGCTCACCAATCTGGTCCAGATCTTCAGAAAGATTAGTCCTAGTGCCCAATCCTGATACAGAAGGAAAACTGGGCTTTCATCCACAGGAACCCGCATAGGCACAATTACGAGAAGTTCGAATAGCAGCCCGATTAGCACAGGAATAACAAAAATCTGGAATATCAAAAGTATGCATGAGTCAACAGAATCATAACTTGCAAATGAAACTTTTCTATCAAAACAGAACAGTCTTACCCATATTGACAACAGTGCAGAACTCTTGACAATAATGCCAAACCATTTCCAGATCTGGTGGAGCAATAACCTTGTTCTCCTTGTTCTCACAAACTCAGCACAATACCGTGCTCCAGCTGATGCAGTCCAAACGACATAGCTTCCAATGACAAAAGCATACAAATCTAAAGGAAAAGGGTCAAATAAGATTTGAGCTTTACCATAATGTCAAACTAATTAATGGAATATAACAGAGTAGACAGATTATGTTACCATTGCACTTGATGCCATGAGTTATTGGGAGAAGTGGCATGGAACTGAAGAGTCCACGCCCAAGTGAAATGGGCACAACTATTAATGCAGAGTTGAAGACAAGAAGTGTCATCCAAGCCATCACCAACAATAGCACGATGCGTAGTACAAAAGCCCACCGGCTAAAAGATTCAAGTAGACAATATAAGACAAAATTGCAGCAAGGATAGCAGGAAAAGTATGAATAAAACAAAAAAGATGTCCCTGCAGGATTATTAATAATCCACCAAGAAGCTCTCCACTAGGAATTGCTCAAGGAAAAGCAAACGCCATCATCTGGTTCAGCTAGTTAGTAATGATCATCATTAAAGTTAGATAATTAGTAATCTCCATTGAAACTTACTCTGAGTCAGCTGGTTCATCACCGTCAAACTCCTCCCCCGAATTGGTATCTTCAGGCACATACCTTGGTCTGTTTACATCTTCAAGAGCTAAGGCTTGTTCCAGTCCACCTGCCTGTGCATGCTCTCTGTCCTGTCTACCTGGATCTCCATTTGCATTCTCCTCCTCCGGGGGGAGTAGAAAATCTGTTAGACCAAGCGTCCAGCCAACAGCAGTGAACCAATACCGGAGTAGGGATTTGAGAGTATGTCGTAGTTTAAAATGCTCGATAGCAAATGGAATGCATATTTGAAAGAGAAGCATGTCAGCAGGAATTTCAGTAAATGGGTCGGATATGCTGCAAAGAATAGCAACAAGAGGTTATTTTGGGGGATGGAACATTTAGAGAGCAACATACATCACAACAATATTCCAGAAAAAGTGATTGCAATCTTACGAAATATCCAGGGGAAAAATGGAAGGAGCCATCCGGATTGCAAGTTTAACTGGCAAATATACCAGCATCACAATCAAACTCCCGTAAACAGCAACAGACAATAAAACTCTACGAGCATGCTTGTGCACAGGATCATCGATTAGATCGCGGAAGGGGTTGTAATTAGGATCAGCAGGATCTCGAAGAAAATAGAGAACCCCATTGCGTAGTACCTAAAAGAGAGACATGTATGAATTTAGATAGGTAAAGAGTTAGTTCCAGAAACTGTACATGAAGAATTGTTATTTCAGCACAACTAGTACCCCTCGAAGAAGGCTGACGAAGATACTTATTTGCAGCATGTAAACAATTCCTACAATCCAATGAACCAAGGAGCTTGCCAGTGGTGAAACAGAGAAGAACTCAACTCTCTGTGAAATTGACTTCCCAAACATCCTTATAGTACAAACATCAAGCCACCAACCACACATCAGAGGAAAAACGCCAAGTTCAATGACCAGAAGGAAAGCAACCTTTATCATAGTCATCAGATGTCTCATTGCTGCCACAAACTGCCTAAAGAGCGATGGAATAGTTTCTGCAATTGAAGCAACACCATAGAACCTCCCCATTCAAAGGCTCTCCTCTAGAATACCGAATTAAGGTAATAATCCCAAGGTAGAAAATAACTAGTGAAAATATAAACAAATAACCAACAGCAAGAGTGGTAGCATCAGAGAGTCGTGATGCCCCAGCAGACTGGACTTTCAAGAGGTCTGCTGCAATTGTAGAGCTTATGTTGCTCAACACCTCAGTTTGTGCAGTTGTATTTACTTTCAGATTCTCATGGTTGTCAGATGTCAAATTTACAACAGCAGTCAACGCATTTTTCAGTGTAATATTGGCCAAGGAAAGTGCAGACTCAGTCAGTGGAACAACTGCAGATAACACTGGACTTGTAGCAGAGGACAAAAGCCATGAAAGATAATAGAGTATAACACGTCCTAATGAAAAGGGCACAAAGATTATAACTCCAAGGAATATCATATTGCTTGCAAGAACCTGCAGGAAGGAAAGAGAGTCATGTCGAATGAATATATATAGCTGCATCTGAAAACAGAAAGGCTAAAATCCAAATATATTCAGGAAAAAGTAGATAGTTAAACATCATATCAGCACCTATAACTGACTAAAAAATTCCTTGATATATGCTGCAGACTAATGCGGCAGAAAATGGAGAAAAAGAAGAGGCAATGCTGATATAGCATGTCAGATGTAGATGAATCACATAAATTAGGCTAAATGTAGAAAATCATAATCCTTAATTATGATTTGTCAAAATGCACTGACATACACAAGCTTAAAATACCATATACAGCAATTGACCTAGCAATGAAGATTAGAATCAGAGCTAGTTCCATTTATGACCTGAAGAATTAGAAAAAGGAAACCAAAAAGGGAAAAAGAAAAATACACTCACTGTGAATGCATTTTCAACTAGATGAAATACAGGTCCCTGCATGCCAACCAGTTCATCAAAAGGTACATCCTCTGCACCATCAGCATCGTCCAGACCATCAAACATCTGTTCAACATGGGCTTCAAGGCGAGCTGCCTGCATCTCCCACCGAGCTGCAACATTTTCAGCATTCCTTTGGATCATCTGCCCAGCAACAACAACTCCTTGTGCTCCTCCATCTTCACCATTCCCGTCAACAACAATGTTTCTATTGGCTTGAGCAACTTGTCTTCTTGCAGCACGAGCTCCATTTCTATCTCCTTCATCTTCTCTGTCAGCATCCTGTCCTCCAAGTTCTCGTAAATGTCTAAAGTAATCTCTCAATGAAGTTGCCCCAAGAAAAATGAACACAATACTAGCCGAGAGAAGAAATCCATGTAGACAGTCAGTTAGAATGACAGTTGTAGACAAGTGACTGAGGAACAGTCTTTGGGCTTCACCAAAACTTCTGACAAATGCCAATCGCCAAATCCAAAAGGTGATAAAAGGGATAATGAGGAGCCATACAGAAAGTACGAAACTAAGGCGAACAAAGAATTGTAGGACATGGCAGGCTTTCATAGCTATCCCAATGATGAACTCCTGAAAAGGAAGCCTTGCTGGCGCATTATCCGCATAAACTGGGGAAAAGGAAAAAGGATGTTTGCAGACCTGCATTTTGCATCCAAAATAATAGTGAGAAGGTCAGCTTGAGGATTAGATGTTCACCTGACCAAAATCTGTCAGAGGAGGCCAAAGTGAAGGAAAACAAAGAACCATCTAGTTCACCCTGTGACGAGATGTATCTGCATTTGTTTTACCTGTTCTTTTGGCAGGGTGGAATTTGCATAAACTTATTGTCTATAAATATTTGAGAAGGAACTAATTGAATGAAACGGTTTTACTACATAAGCCCTCGAGCAAACAACTCTAGCCATAATATTACACAGACAACAAGCCTGCTCAGAAATTGGAGGCAACATAAAATCAATACTTAAAGGTTGTCTTTGGCGCTGAACTGCCTTCTAAAACAGCTTTCTTATTTGAGTCCTGACGACTTCCTAAGGAACATTCTAACCCGACATCAACAAGTGAAGGGAACAATAACCAACATTAAAAAAACAATTCCATGCTCATAGGGGGGAAAACACAGTAACATTTCCACTTTCAACTAAGGTACCACAAGTTCAGCTATCATCTTTCATTCGTCCCCAAGTCTGTTCAACCAAAGACAATAATTACACAGTATGATTATCACCACGCTAAATTCCTTAAACACTTCAAAACACCTAAAATTCTCGTCAACAATAGACTACTAGATAAAAATGTCAAGAAAAACAATAGTACCGAAAATATGCACAGTAATCACTATTACAAGCAATTAAAACAATTGATTGTCCAAAGTTCAAACCTCGCATTGGCGAGCGTTGCTGTGATTGAGCCACTGGAGAAGACAATCCTGATGAACAAACTTGATGCTGCCGCTGCATGCGCAGGGGTACCGCAGAGGATTTTCGGCGTCGCCAGGGTTCCGGCAGATCCGGCAAACATCTTCCTCCTCGTCTTCATCCAACAACTCGTACTTGCTCATCCTATTACTGTTATCACCTGGAATATTATCATTGCTGCCACAACTGCTCGCTCCAGGAGAAGAACCCGCAGATGATGGCTCATCCGCCGCCGAAGAGGAGGAAGACACCTCCACCTCCTCCGGCGTCGCCGTCGCCGGTCCGATCTCCATCAAGCCGATGGAGAAACCGATGATTCTTCTTTCTCTCGCTTGGGATAGGTAAGAATAGTATTTGTGGTTTGGGGGGTTATGTGAGAATGTGACATTAGCGAGGGGCTAATGAGCTATTTTATGAATATGTGAAGGAAAAGAGACACATTTTGATTTCATTTACTTTGAATGAGACGACAATTTTGCCCATAGCTTTTGCCGTTAATTCATCTTTTCTAATATCTAAAAACAGTAGTCTATCACGCCGACTTCTAACTCATCGTAATATCATAAAATATAATTTAAAATAAAATCTTAAAATATTTTATTTTGTGAAACTCTCTAAAATTTTAAAATATAAGTTTGATTAATTTATTATTACAAATTTAAAATTATTTCATTTAAATTTATCGATCCAAACACTAAGAGTGTATTTGGTTGGGGCGAAAAATGGAAAAATAAGAAAAGTGAAAGTAAAAATGGATATATAATCTTGCGTTTGGTTAGGAAAAAGAGATGGAGGTGAAGTAAAACTCTAAAGTAATGTTTGGATTCGTTTTTTGAATGTTTTGTTGTGTTTTGTAGAGATTGAGAGAGAAAAATAAAGATAAATAAGTATGTGTTAGAAATAGTGTGTATGTTTGGATTTATTTTTTGAGATAATTTAAAATAAGTATTGTATGTTTGATGTTGTATTTTTGGAGACAAAAATTACTGTTCATTGTTAAATCATATATTTTTTTATAGGGTTATATGTTTAATATTGTGTTTTGGAATACAAAAATCACTGTTCATTGTCAAATCATGTATTTTTTTTATATATATTTATGTATATGTGTGCGTATATATATGTATGTATTTACACTATGTTTATTTTCATTTCCAAGTTATTTCCAATACAAGTTAAAATATACCCAATACCTTTGTTTGGATTAGGTTTTGGATTTGGTTTTGGCCCATTCCCAAGATGGGCTAAAACCAAACCAATATTTGAATTAAAAAACACACCTTATTTAGGTGTGTTTTGCATGTATTTTGGATTTTGAGCCCAATTAAGCATTCTCCCATCCACATATATATATTATATTATATATTATATCTAATGTAAAATATATATTATCTTATATAATAATATTATATATATAATAATATATATATATTATATAGTATAAAAAATCTAAATAATATTATATTATATTTATATATTATAATAATATTATATTATAATATTAAAAATTGAGGACAATATACCAATAATACATACTTAATTCTAAATAATTATATTTGAATTATATATTATTTTTTTCACACCAAATATAAAGTCTAACAAAATCATTTTGCAAAATACTACAATGCATTTAATTATTCATTAAACTTGTAATTATTATTTAAAGTGTAAAATAAATTCTTAAAAAAGAAAATATGTATAATTATAATATAATATATATTATAATATACTATAATATAATATATAAAATACAAACTAATAATATTATAATATAATATATTAATATATGTTTATATATATAATATAATATATATTATTTTATAATTACATATATTATATTATAATAAATAATATATTATATATTATTATTTATAAATATATATACAAAAGACATGATTTGACAATCAACAGTAACATTTGTCTCCCAAATCCCAACATCAAACATACACCACTTATTTTAATATATTTTATATTATCTCAAAACATAAATCCAAACATACCATCTATCTCAAACACACACTTATTTATCTCTATTTTTCTCTTTATATCTCAAAAACACCAAAACAAAACAACCCAAAACCTAATCCAAACATAGTGATATGAAACTATTTTGGAGTCCAATTTTGTTTCCGTCCGAAATTGAGCGAAAAAGTGGAAGCATAAGGCCAAAAAGACAAAAAAAGTACAATTTTTTATTTTTATTTACTCTATTACCCACATATATATATATATATATATATATATATAATTTCTCTCCAATTTTTTTCTCCTTATTGCTGATAATACCGTACATAATTGACAAAAAAAATAATAATAATAAAATTGTTGAAAAATTAGTGTATCAAAGTCAATAATTAGGTAAATAATTTTATTAGTAATTTTTTTTATTTAAACTAAATAGTTTAAAATAAATGAACAATACTTATATTGATAAATATTTTATTAATAAGATTTTTAAAAATTTTATATACTAAAATTATATTAGTATAATATTAATTTATTATTTATTGATACAAAGTGAAGAGAATGATAATTCAATAAAATTATAAAAGTTAGTTTTTCTTCTCAGTCTGTTTTCTTCCTACCAAAATAAAAAGTATTTGGGATTTGTTCCCCTTTCAATCATACCAAATAACTTGAAGTAAAACTACTATTCTTTCTCTCTCCCTCCCCTTCCACTCACCTGAACCAAACAAACCTTAAATAAGTCTCAATATGAGCTTTAAATATATTAATATATTTTGCCCCTTTATTTAATTATTAGGACAAAAATACCCATCTTAATATATTTTATATGCTTTCATGTTAATTTAGAATCAAATTATTTTACACCTAAAAGAAAAAAATATTCTTCATTGAAATATAAAAGGGTAATTAATAACTTGGGCATTATAGATCAAACTAAAGTCATAAATTAGTTGATATATATACAAAACAAATACTAATAACAAATAATTACGCTCCCTTTCTTTGAGATTTGGTGTAATTATCCATAAATTTATGTGGTTTAAAAAATTATATTTAGCACTTATGAGGTTTACTTCCGTCTAACAAATAAGTCAATCTCTTAATCAAAATCCACCGAATTTGTTAAAAATGTAAAAAATAAATAAAAACACTTTTGTTCTACTTTTTGGACAAGGAACATATCTAAAAATGAAGATGTAATTATTTATCTTTACAAAAAAAAAAACCATTAATATATATATATATATATATATATATATATATATATATATTTTTACATTTGAGGTTTTTGTCCATTTGTTTTACTCATATATTACTAAAATTTTTAGTATTTGAGGTTTCAATTACTCAAGCTGCTAATTATTGTTAATTAAAGTTAAAATAATTTTAATAAATAAATATTTTATGTTGAATGTAAGATGAATTTTAGAAAATATGTGTGCTTCAATATATATATATATATATATATATATATATATATTTATAAGGGCAATTAAGTGTCACGATTATTAATTCACCCTTATATTTATTTGATTTTGGATAAAGGCGCGAGTAACTTGATCCCACTCGAAAAAAGCCCAAGATCGGCATATTCCGATAGCATAGAAGGGATTTTTTTTGAGTAGGTAGTGAAAAGAAGCTACATTAATAGTGGAAACTTTTTTTTGGGTACGATAATTAAAATACTAGATAAGCCGACTTAATACCCATATATTCATTTAATATATTGTACATAAGTTTCTATTCTCACTTTATTTTTATATTTTTGAATAATTAATATCATTTTATTAAGGTATTTTAACATAATAATTTTATCTAAGATGAATTATGTAATACAAACAATACATTGAACTAATTTATTATTTTTTATATTTTATGTAGAATTGGATATATTCAAAAAGTTTTAAGGATTCATATTTAATATAATAATTTTCAAATAACTAATATTATATATATAAATATATTAAAATTACAATTTCAAAAGAATAACCGGACCGGGTCTATGGTAAAGCCCGAGAGGCAACCCAAAACGGCCGAGTTTATATTTTCTGGGCCCGAACCTAGCCCTACTTATATGATCCTGTTGCCGTCCCAGTGGTGAACTCAAACAAGCTTTCGTCCAATAAAAAAGAAGTAAAATAATCTCATATACTTTAGAATAGGTTTTAATACAATTTACCTATGTGATATTATAAATGGGCAAAATTATGCCGTATGAAAAAAAAAAAATCAATTTATCCCAGGGATAAATTGCTTCATTTTAAAAAAAACATATAAGTAAATTGATGCATTTTGAAAAACACAAGAGGGATAAATTGCTAATATTTTTTCATACTATTTAATTTACACATTCGCAATATCACAATGGGTAAATTGTATTTTCCCCACTTCAAGAATAGCGTCACAAATTTAATTATATTTACAATGGAGCATAAAAGAATCGTTGGACGAAGATGTTGTGTTGTATCCATACAAAGCAATTGTACATTTAATTATTCGATAAATGCTTAAAAGACTAACTTTTAGTATGAAAATATTCCATTGAAGTCGAATTTGATTAAATACGAGCTAATTATCTATCAAGTTTAATACATTTATTATGTGATTAGTATACAATTCAATTATAATGACCAATCACATGCCAATTATATCACATTATAATTGATTTGATTTGATTTGACCAAATCTGATTTGGTTAAAAAATTTCTATATATACCAAGATCTTCTGTGGCATGCACGGGCAAAGACTATTTATCTGCGGACCCTTCTGGTGTTGTAATAATTACCCTTAAGATTTGGTGGCGGCCTCCGCGGCTTCCTTCATTTCAAGCAAGGCATTTTGGAAACAGTCGCCAGAACTTTTGGGTCGGGGATTATGTCTTTGGCTACAAGGATTTGCAGGTCGGCGACTCCTGCATAACTCACCATGTGCATTGTGAGTGCCTGCATGTACAGCCAAAGGAAACAACAAACCAACCAACCATGTATGTTATTCTCTAAGACGTTATACGGTTCTAGAACACGTATGGGTGAAGGAGAAACTTTACATGTGGTAGGCTGCTTGAAGTCGTCCTAATGTTCTTTACAGGGTTGCCTGCCATTAAGATCTCCTCACGGGGGCCAACGACGTTCGATATAGTGAAGGTTGTGTTACAAACGATCCGGTAATTGAGAATGCTAGCAAGCTACAAATCAAGAAAATTAGTGAATTTCTTGTTCGTTTCGTTTGCACGCAATGAGTAATCTTGCTAAGTGTGTGTAGCACATCTGAGATTCGTGCATGATTATCAAGAAATAAAAGAGAGTTTCACCTTTGGTCCGAAAAGGGACATGACTAAGTCCCCGACTTTGTACGAGAAAGGGGCCTCAAGTGAAAGCTTTTTCTTGTCGATCATCGTCTTGGCTCTCCTCACAAACTGGAGTGGATCCGATCCACCGCTGTGATAATAAACAGGTAAGAGAAGCATCCCGAATTTGTTGCCCCAACGGCTTCCGGACTTGCTATTTATCAACTTCCATATATCCTAAATCGAACCACTGACATCATGAGTTCAAGACAAGAAATTCAAAATTCTTTTTCCGGCCAAATGTGAAGTAAGCAACATTAGAACCTGCAATCCTGCTTGTGGTCTCAAATTCACCATGGCAACACCGGTGATCCGGAGCCCCTCCGGCAGAGCTACATGAAAAAATTCATTCAGTTCGATCATCAATATTGATCTGTGATGAAGAAGTTGTACACTAGTGATGAAAATTACCACTACTTTTACTCTTTGTTTGGAGCTTCTTCTTATAACAATTCGGAAACAAGTACAAGACTAGAAATGTTTCGATCCCATTATATGTACGTGTGTTTTGTTCTCTTTCTCCATTCAAATACAATATTAACATTTAAACATTAGAAAGAAAGAAAGAAAATCACCACATTTATAGTGAGTTTCCCCTCCCAAAGTTCAATCATTCTCGCCGCTCTAATTTGCCCCGTTCATTGCACACTTTCGCAAATTAAACCGACCAAAGTTGTTTAGAAAAGAGATCAAAACACGGGTTTACCTTTCGGGGATTTGATGTCCAGGTACCTCGAGAGCCCGCATGAGATTACCCCGAAAAGAACATCATTTATGGTCTACAATTCCAAAGGAGAATAATATGAGTGTAGATATATATACATATTCATAATTTTGCGAAATCAAGAAAAGGGCATATGCTCTATTAGTTCAAAACTTAAAGCAACATAATTACAAAAGAGCAAACACATGGTGATGAGGCTTTGGGACCAACTTGTTCGTAGTGATACTATGATGTCCGCACGGAAGTTGCGTAGGGAGCATAGTATTGTAAGTAGGCTGCAAGTAAAAGGAACTTCAAGTTTAAGTGGACCTTTCACCAAAACAGACAAGTACACTGTATTCAGTCCTTTCTTGATGCCGCCAATTTCCGCTGGTAAAACTATGGTCCCTCCGTACATTGCTATCACATTGAACATGCAACTAACTACTCCAAAATAAGATAGTACTCATTCTGTACACTACTACTACGACGTTAATGTCGTTTCTCTAATTTTCTCAATTAGTCGTCGCAACACGCTGTTTAATTATATAATAAATAAAAACAAAATATATAAATTAATATATCTCATTAAAAAAATTAAAAAACAACTTAAAGGTAATGTTGACACTACAAAAAAAGTAATGCAGTAATGCCACGGACTAACAACGAAAAATATTTTCTTTTTATATTAATATAAAAAAAATGCTTTAATGCCCTTCGTCCTTTTTCTCTTTAGGTGGGGATGGGTGGGCATAGGCATCGTTTTAGCTTGAAATTGAATGGATTGGATTTTTTATTTCATTTCTTGCTTCATTTTTTATTTCAATTAATATATGTATGTACACTTGTCACGTATAGATAAATTATATATTTATTTTAATTTAGAAAAAAAGTTTATAAATATTATATGAAATACTGTTATTAAAAGATAGATTCGTAGGAAAAATGGGATTTCTAAGAGGAAAATACAAAGTAATAAGGGTAAATTACAACAAATTTTTTTGGATTTATGATAATTACAAATACTTTTTCGTTATTTGAAAAAGTACAAATACTCCTTTAAAATTACAAATATCTTAACAAATACACCCTCGTAGCAACTCATTATATTTATAAATTTTTTAATAACAAAAAGATATTTATAATTACGGTAAACTTTAGGGATGCACGTCATAATTTACCCTAAGTAATTAATTGGTCCAAATGCGAGGTGGAAACGATGACAGGCAATATGGCCATCGCCTCTGGAAAACGGGGAATCTTCCCTGTAATTCCAGAGTCGGCTTGTCTGAATTTAGATAGCAGCATAAAAATTTGCTACCACAGAAAGCAAATTAAATCGTACGGTGATGAATTGCTACATCCAAAATCCATCGGTCAAGAAAACTCACCGCGTTTGCAACTGCTCGCTTGACTATCTTCATATCGTCGACCCGGAATCTCGCCGAGGCCAGCCTCCGTGGCCAGAGCTCCACCCCGTCGCCGCCGCTGATGGCGGTGGTCTTATCCCTCAGACACAGTACCCTCAGTGAGAACTCCAGAATATAAATTAAAGAATACCAAACCACCTTCACCAACGTCCACACACTCCACGCCCTCCTCCTCGGCGAGGACGAGGCCACACCGACGCCACCAATAGTAGGCAGTTGCGACGGATCATCAACTCTTCTGCAACACGATAGCAGCATCGACATTAACGAAATCCCGTCCCCGAGCGCGTGGTGCACTCGGAAAAGCACGGTTTTATGCGCCACGAGTAGGTGAATCTCCCATAGAGGTTTGTCAGTGGGGAGAGGCGAGGAGACGGATAGATCAGCTATAAAATCGTTAACGGCGTCGTCGTCCGAGATATGAATATCGTCGGAAAGGGGTTGGTGGCGTGCAATGACGTGGCGGTCAACGTCGACTTGGGTCTTGCGCCAGTGTTCGCGGCCGCAGGAATCTGTCACCATGAGACTGCAAAATCTTGGGTGCTGGATCAATATTGAGCTTCGAACCTCGGCCTTAAAAGCTTCGACGTCGATCGGAAACTCGACAGCGACGGCGCAATTAATAACTTGGTTCATTAGCGGCTGCAGGAAGAGGCGGCCGGCGGGGTTAGCGGTTGATCTCTCTCCATAGCCTCCTCCATGAGAGAGGGGGATGGCGGGGTTTCTTTTTGAGGTTTCGATTGTATTAGCTGCGCAGGTAGGAGAATAAATGATAGTGTGGTTGTGCGGGGGTTGTGGTACCGTCACCCGCTTCTACCACATCAGTTCTCTTTAAAGTTTTGTACTTTTTAAAGAACTAATATTAAAACTGAAAAAAGCCATTAAAAAGGTGGGACATGTTGAAAAATATGTTTAAGATCAATAATATGTAATACGCTGATGGAAAATTCTTACTCAAATTTATATTGGTATCAATTACAAAAAAAATATTATATATCTATTATATGATTGATTTTTTTTTTAATAGTATATATATCAATCATATGATAGTTAGATAAATTTTTGTTTGGATCAGGATCGGTCAAACCTGAACCAATTACATTGCAAGTGTGATACACTTGTCATGTGATTTATGGAAAGTGACAATTCACATAGCCAGTGTAATACATTTATTTTGTGATTGAATTAATTCGATCGAAATAGGTCTGAACAAGAATTTTTCCGATAATTAAGCGTATTGTAATTGTTATATAATTAGTTCAATTCTGACGATCTGAGTTAGAATTTCTTCTTCAAGTTTGAAATAATTACAAATTAATTATGAATTATAATTTTACTTAAAAGAATTATGAATTAAGTGGGTAATTCTTTTTTAGAATTTTTAAATTTTTTTCATCCACATTGTTTGATATTATTTTATTTTTATAAAAAAAATATAAAAATGACAAAATTAGCAATTTCAAACCCTCGTTCAATGATTATCTATTTCATATTTAAACTCAAAACATTTTATTAGTTTAGAAATCATTCATTCTATTTTTTTTCCGCTTCTATTTAATTAAATAAATGTAGTTTAGATTATTTACACACAATTATGAGCTGTGTGTTTCGCTGATAAACTATACTAATATAAAAATAAAGACAATTTTCACTCACAAAAATAGCAATTCATGATACCATCATATTAAAATTTAAAATTCCAACTATACCTTTAAATAGTTGTACCAATAGAATAACTTGTTTATTTTAAATGGTCCACATTATTTCTTAACTGTGAATATACAATCATATTTATCCTTTGTTTTACGGCGCACTATTAGCACTATAAAAAAAATATGATACTAGTGACAAACTATCAAGTGATAATTTTAAAATTATAATTAATAATATATATTAATTGACAATAATTTTTATCTTGTCACTGTATAAATATTAGTGACAAAAAATGTGTATAGAGTTATCACTAAATTCAATTAGTGAAACATTTACAATGACAACTATTATTTGTTGTCAGTAGATTGTCATTATACATGGGTCACTAATTGTATTTAGTGATAATTTTGTGCATATATTTTTATCATTAATTCATATTAATATAATTTTTTACAACTAATAGTAATTATTAAAATTATAAATTTCTTATTGTGACGAATTAAACAGCCTTGTCACTAAATATATATAATTAGGGACAATATCAAAATTTTCACTTGATTATTATTATTATTGTTGTTGTTGTTGTTGTTGTTGTTGTTGTTGTTATTGTTATTGTTATTGGCACTAATCTTCTATTTTCCTGCAGTGTAGATTCACTTTCAAAATTTTTGAAAGTATATATTGCTAGCAAAGGTTGGAGATTCGAAGATATTTAAGAAAATGGATAATTACACTCTCCTCCTCTAAAGTTTGATGTAATTACATATAGATTTATTGTGGTTTAAGAAATTACATCTAACACCTCTAAGGTTTGCTTTTGTTTATCAAATAAGTCTATCAATTAGTCAAAATTAATCGAATTTGCTAATATTAACAAAAAATATGGAATGTTTATCTCCGATTGATTTACTATTGATTTATTACAGGTTAAACAAATATTTTTATGGTCGAAATTACCCTCATACGTCTTCACGCATTAATGCATGAGAGGAAAGTATACCTTCACAGTTATAAGGATAATTAAGTTAGAAAAAAAAATTATTTGACCATAAGTTAAGAATAATTCAATCGAGAGTAAATATTAATTTTTATTAAAAAAATTAATATCAACAAATTTGATAAATTTTGACTAATAGAAAAATGTATTTGTTAGACGAAAACAAATTTCAAGAATGCTGAATATAATTTTTTAAACTACAAAAATTTATGTATAATTATATTAAAATAAGGTGAGAAAAGTGTAATTATCCTTTTAAAAAATGAATATGGTGAGGAGTGAGAAGGACAGTTTGAATGGTGAAGAGTGGGATGAGGCATGGGATGCTGTAATGTTTGACTGAGTCGGGATTACGTGAACCCTCAGATCTAACTCCTCATCCTCCTATTATTTTAGTACACTACGGAAATTAAATTTAACTTAAATTTTTATTTTATATTAGTTGGCAGTAAGGACTTGTTTTTGTGGACCAGTTATTATTGAAAATAACGAACTTACGTCGTACCGACACACAGACCAGACCAGTCTGCACTGCAACGGAAATGATGACGCGCGCGCAGAGATGCGCGTGACTCTTCCTCATCCGGGTATTACTATTATTTTTGGAAGAATAAATTTATATCAGCATCTCCTAATATTAGGTTAAAATATGTAAGTATTTTTTTTTTTTGATATAATTACACACCTCTTTTTCACAATTTAGTTTAATTAAACATAATTTTTTTATAATTTAAAAAATTAAATAGAACACCTCTGATCTTTGTTTTTGTTTAACAAATAAGTCCATCCATTTGTTAAGCTTCACTAAATTTATTGATATTAACAAAAAATTGAATAAAAATTATATTTATCTTTAATTGACTTACTATTAATTTTATTACAAATTAAATAATTTTTCTCGACTGAATTATCCTTGTAAGGTGAAGATATACCTCATCACATGCGTTAACGCGTGAAGACGTATTAGGATAATTTGATCATAAAAAGTTTTATTTGACTTACAATAAATCATTAATATTCAATCGGGGGTATATATACACAAATTTTATGAATTTTAACTAATGAAATGACTTACTTGCTAGAATGAAGTAAAACTCAGAGGTGCTAGTAATTTATCAAGCAATAGTAGGTTATGTGTAATTACACCAAACCTCAAAGGAAAAGGAGTGTAATTATCCCTTAGTTTTTTTTTTTTTGTAAAATTACAACAATATTTTTTGAGATCATAATTGTAATTATAACTACATCCCATGTTGAAAGGCAAAGCTTACACAAAATTCTTGAAAAACATTACACTAACACCCCCTGAGGGGATATAATTGTAATCTTACAAAAACAAAAAATAATTATATATTAAGATTTATTGGGAGTTGTTGAGCTTGACCACTTCACTCCAATCAACAACATTTTAATTAATTAATTCAATCACTTCTAAATCATATATTATAAGTTGTGATAGTTAATTACCTTCAAAAAGTCCTTAAAAGTTGCTTACAAGGTGTGGTAAATGTGGATTAGCCTCTAATTTATCTTTATTTATGATTTACCTATACTATATAAAAAAAATGTCATTTTTATTCATAAATGTCAGTTACTTACACCGTCGCATTGAGTTTTTATAAAGTCAAAAAATACCCTTGAACTAATATTATAACTAATTTATTCAAATTTTTAAATTTTATTTTAACTGATAAATTATTTTTTTTCATTTTCTTTCTTTTTTTCTTTTCTAAATTTAATATATTAATTTATATATTTTACACTTATATAATATATTTTAAAATGTGAAAATTTATTTATTATATGCATGCAGGGACGGCGTGCTACAACGATTAATTATATAAAAAAATAGTGACTCATTAGTAATTCATTAGGTCCGGAATAAAATCTGATAACTTATCTAATTTTGAGAATGCGATAAGTATAATTCGATTGCACTCTGTATTTTATCCAAATGAAGCACTAATAAAACTTATTGATTTATCCTATCCCACAATTTACCCAATCCGACACTACAAATTATTGAGATAATTATACCTCTCTTTTTTAAGATTTGGTGTAATTACACGTAAATACCCTGTGATTTGAGAAGTTATATCTAGCATTCTTGATGTTTGTTTTCATCTAACAAATAAGTCATCCATTAATAAAAAATATTTAATTTATTGATATTAAATAAAAAAATTGAATATAAAATTTATATTTATTTTTTATTAATTTAAAACTGAGTTATTGATATGGGAATGGGCAGCGGTTGGTGTCCGTTAGAGGCTTTGTGAGATTGTTATGGAGTGGCGTAGATGCTCCGTTATTCCAACAAAGATTGACTGAAATGGGTAATGTAGTAATAATTCCTCTCACGCCGTCCCGTTAGCCCATATGATGTGGCATTGACTTGGAATTGGCATCAACTGAGATCTGGGAATAATTGACTATTTCTTCTTATTATTTATTTATTTTATAAAAAAAAAAAGAAAAGAAATGATATTGGGTTCGAGATGCTGGGTGTTCACGGTCAACTTTTCAAAATTATTTTTACATTAATTATTATAAAAAAATTATAAAATAATTTTTTAAATTATCACTTTTAAAATCAAAATCGAAGGTGTAGTTTTGAGCAATTTGGCGATTTTAATACGTATAACAAAAATGAGACAGACTAACAAAAAAAAAAATGACAAAGTGTTTGTATGTAATAATTAAGAAAGACCAACATTATGCATCATAAGCCGCCAATACTGTTCATAATTTTAAGTAGATTAACATATAAGAACATATATAGTAATCCATCAAGGAAACATTTAACCAACAAAAACCACGGGTCGGTTATGGACATATTAAATATATTATTAAGAAAGCGTATGAAATTTAATTCTATCATTAATCAATATTTGATAATTAATACTACGTAATACTCAAGGCCATGTAATTAAAAAGCAATAGGCAATAGCATAAAGACCGACTTACTTTATTGTATGGATGTTATCCTGCATAAGCACAACTTAACTATTAGTATATAGTACAAAAAATATTGGCATAGTGTTTGATTTTACTATAATTTGAGTTTATCGATCGAATGAATATACTAATATTGATGTAATTATACAATCATTGTTTCTATAAAAAAGATTGAGACGACACTTACACGAGTACATCAATGTTTCAATAAATGGAGTGCAGCTAAACAGTATGTTGGTCCGATCAGTACATCAACATAAATCACAACTATGAAATAATAAATCATAATGATTCACATAAAGTGAGACAAATACTAATATATTTGATCGGCTCGAACTTGTGATGTTGAACTAGTTTATATCATTCCAAACAGGATTTTGAATGGTTTGACCTAGAAAGTATGACTTGTTCCAAAAAAAGTAGAAACTATTTAATTATACATTCAAAGCGAGCGGCTAGCATTAGTCTGATTTGGAGTATTACTTTATTTCACACTCGAGTTGATAGGCTAGAGCCTAGAATACGTTTTTAACTCTTTGTATTTTCTAACTTACTTGTAGTTGCAACTTAAACGTAATAATAATAATAATAAAGAAAACAAATTTTAACTAAAAGTTCAATGAATATTAAAAAAAAAAAGTTAAATGAAAAAGTCTGTATCATCAAACAGAGTCAAAGCTATATTGTGTGTGAGAGGAGAGGAGAGGAGAGAAGAGAGGTTTGACCAAATTCCAATATCTAGATCCTATTTAGGGCAAAGCTAGACCAGGACAATCAAACTCTCTACATGCCTGCTATCGAGTATCGAGTAGAAAAGCTAGGAAGAAACAAAAAAGAGAAGAATATCATAATCAATTGCTCTGTCTCTCTCCTCATCAGTAGCAGGTCCCTTGTTTTACTCTGAATGAACCCCAGATCTCATAGTACGTCTATATATATATATATATATATGCAGTTTACAACACACAAACTCTCATATTCAAACTCACATACATCCTCTAAATGAAAACCTCTGTCATATCCAGATCTGTGCATCATACATATTCCACATCCAATAAATATATAATAATTTAGTAATTTTCATTTAATGTAAATGATCAAATCCCCCTGATAACAATCAAGAAGGTTGTACACACTCAAATATGGAAAATTCAGAGTTTTTCCAGATCACGTGCAAGGGAAAAAGATGAAATGATATTAAGAATTTCCTACATCTCAATCACAGAAAACAAAGACATCAAGGATAAAATGTAGTCGTTCTAGAACTCACTGAGTAGATATGCAATCTTTTGTCATACTATAATTTATTTTATTTTGAATGTTACTATACACTAATTATTAATAATACAATATTCTTAATTTATGACCATATAAAAAATTATTTGCAGGCATAGGTAATTGCTAACAGCTTAACAGCAAGTAGGGCAGCATAACCCAGAACAAGCAATCTGCAGGAAAAAGGGGGGGCACAAAAACAATATATCGGCGGACCATTTCAGCTAATGGAACAAGGCATTGGAAGTGTAAGATCAGATTTTTGAATTATAATTGAAAGCAACACGCTATTGGCAAGGAAGATTTTGAAAAAAAAGCAAATAACACAGTATTTTGAGTAGAAGCACCACGCTCCATGGTTATCCACACGAATAAACACCAACACAGAACACAACGAACAAATTCAAGTAATTTCCAGCATATATCAGTTAATTTCAGCATATGCAATTAACTCCACTGAGGTCCATGAATCTCACATTCACATATAAAGCAGATACACCGCCTACACATTCACATGAATTTACACAATACAGGCAAAATCCATGAATTTTGGGCTAATATAGACAAGAGTCGGAGCAATTTCCTATAATTGTCAGCAAATTGAAGATTGCAACAAAAACTGCAGTTAGTTTCAGTCACATTAAACAAAATACACAAGAATGTCCATCGCCCAATGCCTAAAATTATTACAGCATATTAAGGAAAAATGTAACACTAGCACAAACCATCACATATTATCACAAGGAGTGTCTTGAGGTAGAACTATAGTCAGCACAGCTCCTAAATTTTGGTGAGGTAACAAATAGTATTATTGTGTTTCATTTTTGTATATATCAGCAATCCAATTGAAATTCATTGACATAATGAACGTCATTAATCTTTATCAAATTCCCAAACAAACTAAAGCTAAGGCGTAGCTTCGGAAGAATACAACCAATAGAAATAAAGCAAAAACAAAATTAAACGCAATAATCATGCTCCTGATAACCAGAAATGTTAAAACTATTAATCAAGGGCGTCCCAAAAATCGTCTCATATGATCCTTAAACAAAAACAGAACTGCCAAAATATCCAAAACGCGACACAGTATCTCATCTTAATCCCCAAAAAGAAATACTACTGACGATTATCGTAATATAAGCATAATGACTACCAACAGTTCAACGGTAGGATTTCTGGAACCTCGCACGAGCACCACGTCCTCCAAACTTCTTCGGCTCACAGCGCCTCGGGTCAGCCACCAGCAAAGTCCTGTCGTACCTCACAAGGATATCCTTGATCTCCTTCTTGGACTGCTCGTCGACGTACTTCTGGTAAAAGGCGACGAGTGCTTTGGCAATGGACTGACGGATGGCATAGATCTGCGAGGTGTGACCGCCTCCTTTCACGCGGATACGCATGTCGACGCCAGCAAAGCGGTGGCGGCCGAGGAGGAGGATGGGCTCAAACGCCTTGTAGCGGAGGATTTCTGGTTGGACGAGCTCGATCGGAACTCCATTGATCTTGATCAGTCCTCGGCCGCGCTTGCAGTGAGTTACGGCCACCGCCGTTTTCTTACGACCAAAGCATTGAACCGATTCAGTTGTTGCCGCAGCCATGGTAGATGTGGTGGTTATGCCTCTCTCTCTCTACCTCCCTATCACTCTTCTCTCTTCAGCGGCTGAGAGTAAACCCTAATCACTCAAAGTTTTTGGTGAAGGCCAAGGAAGACAATATATACGATTAGGATCCGTGGGGCGATATGATGGGATTAGGGTTTTGCCCTTCTATCCTTTGGGCCAATCATTGGGCCTAGTTAAATTACCTAGTTAAATTATTGGGCCGAATGGGTTCCATAGTATTTCAAGTTTAAAAATTTTAAAAAAATTTGTAAAATATAACTGTATTTTTATCAATAATGAAAATAAAAATATAATTTAAAAGACACTCGATTTTATAAAATATAATAATTCTCATAATAAGAAATATATATTATATATATATATTCTAATTACATCACATCACATTACCACACCTTGTAGCATCTTTCTTTAGGACCCTTAGAACATTCTGCAAAATTTTCCACTGTAATGAGGGCATCAAATTGATTATGAAATACAATATTTTTTTACCCTTACTCTTAGTGTCTCCACTAGGCTTCTGATGCTTTATCTGTTGAGCCGACCTTCATCTCACTACTTAGAGCCTATCACTATCATGGTTCACAATCGATCGTCCTCACTGCTTAGAGCCAATCACGATCATGGTTCACAATCGATTGCCCTCGTCTCCCCTTCTACTGTCTACCCCCCTTGGAACATAAACTTTTAAAGGGGCTTGACCCCACTTGGTCGACGATCGAGATAAAGGTAGTGAGCCTTTACATAGCCAACTATGCTACATCCTTTACACCATAAAGAGGTCCATTCAAATTCTACTTTAACGTGACAATCCCGTCGTTTAGTACTCAACTTCTGGATGCACCACAACCAGTTGCTTAGGCAAGGTTTTAGTAAAATCTACTAATCTTGCCCCTTCCTTCATCATCCCCTTTCTCCTGCCTTGGCTAGAGTTGTGCACTAATCCCTCGTCAGTATCCCAAGATTGCATGTCCACAAGCATACCACTTCCTGACATTCCCAAACCAGTAATACAATCTTCGCCCTTCCCCAAAGCTCAGATATCCGTGTATTGACCACTTCGGCGATTATCATGCATGGAATTCCCAATTTTGGGAACTCTCATTGTTTATACTCACCATACTTCTCCACCCATCATGCCATTAGGGACACCGGAGCCTCAAGGGATTTATCATCCCTAGCATCAAGAACCCTCTCTGCAAGTTTAGAAAAATCTTGAAAATCAAATAACATGCGGATCTTCTCGTCCTCATCCGGCACTACACCCCAGTCACTAGCCCCTCCTGACCGCCGATAGGATTACAAGATGGAGTTTGAGTCATGAGAGAATTCATGTTGTTTTAGTTCTAATATTTTTTAATGGAATTTATTGCATTATTTGTTAATTCTTTGAAATCAAGATTTATAACTTACTTGCTTTACATATTATCATCAATAAAATATAATTAATATTTAATTGCATATAAGAATTTAACAGCATGGGTCATGATTTAGACAAATATGTAAAGGTCAGCATAGATCTATTAGAAATAAATAAAATGATATAAACTAGCCCAAGCCCAATAACTTAAAAGAGCCATTATAAGTAGGAGATTATCAATAATACTTGGGTCCGTGTATCCAACCGACTTGACATATCTGTAACTCGGAATTATAAACGCTGGAACATAACATCTGATGTAATCCCAAGGGGGCATAAGTCATTCGTACAAAGGTGAGAAACTATAAATACCCAACACCTTGTTGGCTGACTTTAGCATTGGAGTGGCATCTGGAGATATAGTCGACTACTTTGACACATGTTTTCGAGCTGTTTGAGGGAAAGGTTTGGATCACTGTGTGGATAATCAAGACTCGATGATTAGATGACCACATAACATGAGGTGTGAGGGTTGTGTTAATCGACTTGACATGTTGGTCCTCATTCAATGCGAAATAAGCCTGAAAACAAATATCAAACACTAGAGGTACTAGGGTTTTCCTTAGTATAAACCTTCCAATGGTCAAATCAAGTGAATGGTTTGAGGTTTTAGTAATCAGAGCTTTTATAGTAAAAGTGCATTATTGATACCTAAATATTTTGTTACCATGATGTATTTGTAGCTTTTCCTCCAATCTATGGAAGACATACAGATTTGGGGGGATAAGGCCACGTGTCCCACATCTAATGGTTTTCATGATTTGAACTCGAGGTGGGTTGGGTTAACCCAAATCCTCTCTATGGTATCAATACGCGAACCCTTGCTTCTACTAGCTTGAGTGGCTAATTTGGTGGGCCTGGGTTGGTTTTTAAGCTGAATAAGTCCTAAGTCGTGTTCTCACGGACGGAATGGACCTTAGTCCACATCAACCACAAAGAGACCCGATTAGATTGCATGCTTTTAAATTTGATAGTTGAATTTGTTACGTTATTTGTATAAATATTACAACAGTAAATAAATGAAAATTAAAATGCATATATGTTAATTGAGATATCAAATTCTCATAAAAATCACGTAATCTTATAGACGTTGTTCTAAAAATTTAATAGTATATAATTTTAGTTGCAGTCTTAGACCATCAAATGCGCAAAACAACATAACTACAAAGAAAAAAATTAAATGAGATTTGATATTTACTCATCCAAATTATAATTTGAAGTGATAGAAATACAAAGTCACAACAATAGAAATACGAGCAGAGTTGGATATATATATATATATATAATATATATATATTATATATATATATATATGTATATTGAAAAGAATAGTTTCGAGAGGTTGATCAGCTGAGGCGGCGGCACAAAGTAATCCCATCGCCCACAGGGAGCTGGCAAATCTCGATCCTTGGATCAGCTGCAAGAGCTTTGTTGAGCTCCAACACAAAATCCCTATAGTACCTTACGTACTTCCTCATTGGGGCGTCCGGTGGAGCCACCACAGAGCCGTTCCACAGGGTGTTGTCGTAGCCGATCACACCACCAATCTTAACCAGATCGATGAGCCTTTTGTGGTAGTTGAGGTAATTGTCCTTGTCAGCGTCCACAAATATGAAGTCGAATGTTCCGTGATACTTTCCCTAACAGTAACGTTTTTAGATCATTTGTGAATTAAAAAATAAAAAGCGTCATTCTTAACCAAAAACGACATGTTTCTACACAAATTCATAAATGGTTTTCAGTTAAATATCTTATTTCAACAGTTCTATTGTGTTAAACTTTTAAATGTGAATTTAATAATTTAATTACCAGAAATATTTTATCATTTTAATTTATTTCATTATTCGATATATTTAGACATAAAAATCGACAAAATACCCTAATAATTCTAAATTAAAAAAGCGAACAAATAAGAAATTACTATAAAAAGTAGTCGCCATGTTTATGAAATTCAAATATATAATAACTTTGCCAGTGAGATGTTCAATTAAAAAGGTTGATACTTACAACTGAAAAATTGTAAATTCGAGTTCTGTAAATGTGGATATATAAGTCTGCATTTAAAATGGTTTTTTTTATTTTATTTAAACATATTATTCAATTTGATATTATTGATATATTTAATTAATTTTGAAATTTAAAAATATAAAATGACGTGGCTTACATCTTGGATCATTTGATCAAGAACGGGCAGAGCAGGACCTTCTCTAAAGTCTATTTTGTGAGCAACGCCAGCCTTCTGGATCACGGGCAGACCCAACTCGTAGTTCTCCCTATTAATGTCCATTGCCAGTATCTGTACCAATCCACAAATCCCAAAAATATCATTAGCATCGCCATCACATCATATTTAATTGTAATTAATAACCTAATCCCAACCATTTATCTTTTTAATTGATTTTAATATTTTTAAATTCAAGAAAATTCAAATAATTAGTTTTAATTTTATTACATATTTAATAAAATATAGTTCAAATTTTTTAATATTAATGTTTGATCATTTTAAATTGATAGATTTTAAATTAATTTAATATGTGATCATTTAGGATCATTTTTTCAATCCATCGATCGAAACATAGTCTTAAAAGAAAAAAAAAAAAAATCTTGTATTATACATTTACTAATAACATATAGGTCATTTTAAATATGGAGTTAAATTCATTTTGCCCCCTGTGTTATGCAAAAAGATCAAAAAAATCCTTATGAAAAATTAAATATCAGTTTCACTCCTATGTTACAAAGAATGAATCACACTGCCCACTGGTCAAATATAACTTAATTTTATAGGGGCAATGACTAAAATACCCCTAGTCAATTTATGCCTATTAAAATATATCTATAATATATAAAAATTATTTAAAAATGTTTTATATAGAAAAATAATCTATAGAATTTTTTTTTTGTATAGAACTAAAATATTTATTAAAATATACCTATAAAATTATTTATATTAAATTTTATATAGAAAAATTATTTTTTCTTAGTCCATTAAATATTGTCAATATTAATTTTAATCCGATAATTAACTCTTTTTTTATTAATTTATTAATTTTAAACTTGATGAAATTTAATTTTTTAGTGTGAAAATTTTAATTTTTTGACAAAAAAATGACATGGCATGCTAAGTTGATACTTTTGGGAGGCTTTTAATTGTATGTGGCTTTAGAAAACTATATCACATGTTGGATAAATTATATTATATAAATTATTATAATTTATAAAAATAAAATTATTATTAAAAAAAATCAAACTCCCTCCCCCAACATCCCCCACCCCCACCCCCCCCCACCCCCACCACACCACACCCACCCCCACCCCCACCCCCCTCCCTTCCCTCCAGTCGCCCAGAGGCGAGGCGACGCGGTCGCCTCCGCTTCCATGGGCGACCACGTCGCCCTCGACGGCGACGGCGGTCGCCCTGATTGCGTTGGGGGACCGCCGTCCCCCGGAGACGAGGAGGTTGGCCTCCTCCGCAGCGGCGGCTTCCTTTTTTTTTTAAATTAACCAAAATCGTGATTGTCCACGTTGGGGCAATCTCATCTATGAAAATGTTTGGTTTTCCTCTCAAAAAAATAAATAAACAAACAAAATCGAAGCCTCACAAGTAAATTTGAATTTCATATAAATGTAAAATTTTTGTCTGATGTTTCTTTAATTTATACGAATATAATTTTATATGATATTGGAATACAGCGATGGGAAAGGAGTACCTTGCCGTCGTGGGGGAGGGCGAGGGCGGTGGCCAAGAGAGAGTAGCCGGTGTATACCCCAATCTCCATCGTGTTTTTGGCGTTGATCAGCTTCAACAGCATGTTCAAGAACTGCCCCTCATCAGCCGACGTCGTCATTATATTCCTTTTAGCAATTTTTTTTCATTTCAAATTAAAAAATAATAATAATAATTCAGCTAAATATTAAAAAAAAAAAAAAACTACCATGGATGCTTTGCAGTGATTTCTCTAAGCTCTTTCATCGCCTCTGGCTCCCTTGGATACACACTCGTTTCAAGTATATACTGCAAATAAAAAATGTAAGCATTTATCAATTAATTTTAAATATATACATATTCTGACCATGGCTGCCCGTGCCCGGTTTGAGTTACCTGGTAGAGGGCATCGCTTTGGAGAAGGCTCTTGTGCCCGACCTCCTGATGCCTGCCCGCTTGATTTTCCTTTGATTCAGCATTTTCTGCCATTTTTCTTTCTTTTTTGTTTTTCTCTCAGAATGTTGGGTTGTTGCTGAGGTTGAAGGTGGGGGAAATGGAGGTTGATATAGAGATGACTCAGTCCGGTCGGACCGGTGGAGTGTTTTTTTTCCTTCTGGTGTGGTTGGGGGTGGTGGACCGGCCGCCAAACCGGTCGGGGTTGGTGAAATGCCTAATAGTGGTGGGATGTGGGGTCTACCTGAGGTTGTTGGGGTTGGGGTCGGTGATGGAGCTGGAGCTGACTCAGTGGATGATTGTCTGTGTTGCGTTATGGTGACGCTGACGCCTTGGCCAAGCTGTGGACGTAGGTGATTGGCTGAAGAATGAGTGGAGTGGGGAATGTGAGAGTCGCTAATTGCACTATGCTATGGTGAAAGGTTGGTAAACCTAGCCACTAATATGTGATTTATATTGCTGCTGTTTGTGGGCGGTCTCCACGTGTATATAAAAAATATTATAATATAAATTATAAATTAAAAAAAATTATGAAAAAATGCAAATGTCGTGTGAGATTAGAAGAAAGAAATATGGAATAAAGTGAGAAAAAATAAATAAAGTATAATTTTGAATTTATTGAAAAATAGAAGATTGTGATGAAAAAATATGGAAATGTGATAAATGAAAAATTATAATTTTATTTTATTGAAAAAATGAAAGTTTGTGAGGAAAAAAATATAAAAAATGTGATGAATGAAAAAATTATAACTATGAATTTATTGAAAAAATGGAAGTTTGTGAAGAAAATATAATAAATAAATAAAATTATAATTGTGAATTATTGAAAAAATGGAATTTTGTGAAGAAAAAAAATATGGAAATGTGATAAATGAAAAAATATAATTACGAATTTATCGAAAACATGGAAGTTTGTGAGGCGAAAAAATGAGAATGTGAGATTTTTATTTTTATTTTTTAATAAATGTGGTATATTAAAAATATGAAAGTTTGTGAGGAAAAAATAATATGAAGAATGTGAATGAAAAATAGAGAAGTGGGTTGAGAGAGGAAAATATTGTAATTATGATATTATTAAAAAATATTAAAATTACTATTATGATCAAATTCTTTTTAATAAGCAAAATAAATTAAAGGGTAAATTTGAGTATTCAAAAATTAGTATGATAATAGATTTTTTTTTAATAATAGTATTAATGTCAAACTTTTGTCTAAATATAAATATAATTTTTTATATTGTTTGGTTTATTTTTGAATTAAATAAAGTTAAAATTATAAGTTATTTTTCATCGTATTATCCACTATGTTGCATTAATTTTTCATTTAACTTTATGCATGTGCAAATTCTGAAAAAAAAAAATATTATTATTTAATAAATTATATACGTACAAACAATAAGTTAGTATTAATTTATTTATGCTATATATTAAGAGAAAACATTTATTTTTGTTTTCTTTTTTAATATTTAATTTAATTTTTCATTCTTCCATTATTTATTTTAAAATTATTTTCTTGTTATTATTTTATATATATTTCAATAAATAATAAATATTTTATTTTCTATTGTACAATGATGTAGACGCATAAGATAATTAATATACTAGTTATTATAGTATAAGGTGAAGGAAATTTGGGAATTGGGAGCATAGAGTATTTTAGTAGTACCAAGTCAACGTGGGATTGTCGTTTTCATCACCAAACCCTAACCATTTTTATTTAATATTTCTAGCTGTCCCACTTCTTATTATATATTTTTTTTTCATTTTTAATGGTAAACTACAGTTGTTTTTTTTTAACATAATTATAAATATTTTTTTTTTGTTTGATAAATAACAAATACCTCATGATTTTAACATCTATCTAACATTCTGTTAGCACCTGTTAGGTTTTTATTAAATTTTTATGATAATTTGATCAAAATATTATTTTAAATTATGGACTAAAGTTTTATATATTTTTAGAATTTTTTTAAATATTTTGTGCACTAATATTTTTTATGGATTATTTATTTTACCTACCCTCATTATTTTTCATACTTTTAACATATATATATATATATATATATATATATATATATATATATATATTATAAAAGAATTCAGTAAAGGTAAAATAGCAATATTCGTCTCACCATATAGTGGCTATATATTATTTTTTTTATTTAAAGGAGTTATTTATAATTTTTTAAATAATATAAAATATTTATAATTATGTCAGATTTTACTAGAGATAGCTGTAATTTACCCTTTTATGGTAGATGTTATTTGTCATATACTCTTTGAATCTTGTAATTTCTCTTTTAAGATGACCCAAGTCAAATCTCGAAGCAAAGCCCAATCGAAAGGAAAGTCCAAATGCCCAATTTTTAAAATATAGGCCCAAAATGTATTCGGGTTTGGGTTAGACCAAAATGGTAGAAAATCAAGTTATATAGAAAGCCCACTTTAAAAATAAATGCCCAATTTTTGTTTATGTCTAGTAAGTTTAAAATATTACAATACTTATTATTATTATTATTATTATTATTATATTATACAAAACATATAAATTAGGGTAGATAATTAATTATTATCAATTTCATCAAGATTTCTACACATTTAAAGATTTTATCAGTAAATAACCCTGAATTCGAAATTAAAATTTATTTTAATTTATGCAATTATAGGCTCAACATTTTGTTCTTATATTGCAATTTTTGGGTAAAAAAAAAAGAGAGAGGAAGAAAAAAGAAAAATGATTTTAATTAAATCTACAATTTTTAAAACATAAAATATTTATCAATGATATATTAGCTTAATGGTTGAGTGTCGGGCTGAAATTCGATGAACAAATTTAAAATTATGAGTTTGAGTTCCACCGGATGTATGATTATTTATCTCACTTTATGCAAATTATTGTAATTTATTTATAGTTATATCAATGTATTGATTGAATCGATAGTTATTTTTAATTGGTGGTTTACTGATTTTAGTGTATTGATGTATTGATTGAATTCACGTAAAGCTAAAAAGAAAAAGGAAAAAAAATAAAAATGAATATGGATGAAATTTTGGATTTGGGTGAAGGAGAAGGAGAGGAAGGTGGTGAAGCTTATCAATGGAGGAAGAATATATTTTCCTTTTAGGTGGGGAATGAGATGGGCGGTGGGCCTGTGGTGGGTGTGTGTGCGCCACGTAATCATAGCCAAAGAAAACAAATCATAAAAAATGGACAGAATTTCATGATTGCAGAAACGCAAGCATTAGCCATAAAACACTCAAAAATCAACAACCATCCCAAGCTTTTTCAGATTCTGCCAAACCATCAGACAATTCCCCTCTCTCTATACGTCATTCCTTCCACCAACAACAAACCAACCCCCCCCCCCCCCCCCCCCTCCCCCCCCCTTCCCACACCCACATTGCTATTAAATGAGAGAATGAACAGCTAAATCCTATTATTGCACATTCTCATTTAATTCATGATATGATACTTAAAATTCCAAGTTTTTTTTTCTATATATAAAAGAAAATCCCAAAATTTCAATTTGATTCTTAACATTTGAAAAAACATATGAGAATTTGTTGAGTCTTGATTAAGAGGAGATTGATGGATTCAGACTGAGGGATGGATCTTCTATTACACTTTGGTGTTTATATATATATATATCCGTGCGTGCATTGCATGTAACTTTATTATTAAATTTTAATTTAATTTAATTATATTTTTAATGTTTAAAAAGAATCATGTCAATCATTCACTCATAGTTTAGTATTATGGGATACAAAAACGTGACAGAAAATTATCATCAGAATTCATGCCTTTTGTTTTTAAATGGTTATCAACAACATATAAAAAAGGGTGAAGAGTAATTCTTTTCCGAGCTAGACAGTTATGGTAAGCAACAAGATAATCATTGCTTGGTGCAAAATTGTAACAATATTTACGTTTTGTGTAAAGTTTGTTTGTAAAGATAACTGACAACGATATATATTTGTGTGTGTGAGTGTTTAGGAGCATAATTCTCGTATTCTTTCATATTTCAGCATTTGTGTTAGCTTCAAGATAATTAATCATGACATGTTTGGTAGTTTGTTTTCTCCTGCACGATAAACATGAAAAAACAAGACATTGATGAATCATTATATACCAACATAAACCGTCAAAATAATCACGTTTTCTGTAAAGTTGGATGGTAGAAATAATTATAAGATAAAACCACTATGCGCAAATATAGTTCTTGCATTATTTCACCCGTGCATGAAAGCTATGGTAAGTAGCATGATAATCATTGCTCAGTGGTAAACTATAACAAAAATCATGTTTGTGCAAATTAGTCTGTTGTAAAGATAACTGACAATGTATATATATATATATATATATATATATATATATATACACACACACACACACATATGTGTGTGTGTCTATATGAGCATAATCCTCGTATTCTTTCATATTTCAACATTTGTGTTAGCTTCATGACCGTTTAGCCTAATAGCCCGTGGTTGCCATCACCAAACACGTTTGGTACTTTGTTTTCTTCTGCACAATATACATAAAGAAAATAGGACACTAATGAATCATTATATACCATCATAAATCATTAAAGTAATCACGTTTTCTATGAAGTTAGATGGTAGAAATAACTGAAAAAGAAAATCATTATACGTAAACATATTTCTTGCGTTATCTAACTGTGCTAGAAAGAAATGGTAAGTAGCACGATAATCATTGCTCGATGGTAAACTATAACAACAATCACGTTTTGTATAAATTAATATGCTGTAAAGATAACTGACAACATAATATATATATATATATATATATATATATTATATATAATATATATATATATATATATATATATATATATATATATGTGTGTGTGTGTGTGTGTGTGTGTGTGTGTGTGTGTGTGTGTCTGTATGAGCATAATCCTCGTATTCTTTCATATTTCAACATTTGTGTTAGCTTCATGACCGTTTAGCCTAATAGCTGGTAGTTGCCGTCACCAAACATATTTGCTACTTTGTTTTTTCCTGCACGATATACATAAAAAATAGGACACTAATGAATCATTATATACCAACATAAATCATTAAAGTAGTCACATTTTCTATGAAGTTAGATGGTAGAAATAACGGAAAAAGAAAATTATTGTACATAAACATATTTCTTGCGTTATTGCACTCGTGCAAGAAAGATATGGTAAGTAGCACGATAATCATTGCCCCGTAGAAAACTATAACAACAATCACTTTTTGTGTAAAGTTTGCTGTAAAAATGACTAACAACGTAATATATATATATATACATGTGTGTGTGTGTGTGTGTGTTTTTTGTTTCTCTATATGAGCATAATTATCGTATTCTTTCATATTTCAACATCTGTGTTAGCTTCATGACCATTTAGCCTAATAGTCAGTGATCACTGTCATCATAATATGTTTGGTAGTTTGTTTTCTCCTACATTATATACATGAAAAAATAGGACATTAATGAATCATTGCAAACCAACATAAATCGTTAAAGTAATCACGTTTTCTATATAGTTAAATGATAGAAATAACTGCAACATAAAATCATTATACGCAAACATAATCCTTTCCTTATTTATCGCAATTCATGACATATTGATATATATATATATATATATATATATATTATATATATATATATATCATTACATGAAAAAGGCTTGTACTCTATAATGGACATAAAAAACCATCAAATTAAGTACAAACAAATTGAAAATCCTCAATAAGTTAAATCTTAATCGTCGTGCACTTTAATTACAACATCGTACTAAAATATGACAAGTATTATTGAATAAAGATTGATGAAGTCATGCATTTTATGGTATCAACTGCAATAAGTATTTAGGTTCACTTTTGCTAGTAAGGTATTGTAAGTAGTAAGAAAAGCATTTGCTCTATGTAATATTGTAACAACAATCACATTTTGTATAAAAGTTGTCAATAAATATAATATCGCTATATATATATATATATATATATGTAAGTAAAATACTCACAAAGTTCGACCGTTTACAATGTTTACGTTAGCTTCACAACACAATTAATATATGATTTATCAAGAAAACGGTACCACATTTGTGTTTAAAATTGTCGGCTTTAGGACAAACAAATTAAAAATTTTAAATATTAATACTGGAATATGGTAATTATAACTTTCAAAAGATGAACAAAAAGTGCACATTTACTCGATTCTAAAAGCCTAGTATTGATCCAACATATTTGATTATTTGTTTTTGTTGATGTTAAAAAAGGAACAAATGAATCATTATATATATGTATAAATGCAAATATAACCCGTAAAAGTAATAACGTTTGTTTGCTATAAATTCTCAACGAGATATTAAAATGAAACCTCAACATAATCGTTGCACGCTTCGATTTTAATGTATAATACTCAAATATGCATGGTAACTAGTTTAGTGCATCATTGCTACCACCAAAACATATTTGGTAATTTGTTATGTTTTGATAATATGTTTTTTCTTCTCGTGCGATATACATATAAATTATTATGTGAAAACGGGAACTATAAAAGTCATCACGTTGGCTGTAAAATTAGATAATAAATACAACCACGACATAAAAACATTATATCTAAATATAATTAATTGTTGCATTCTAAATTCCTTAATCATCGTATATATGTTTTAATTTTTTAATTAATAATAAAAGTGAACGGTTATCACACATTGAATTAATTCCATAAGCCAATTATTTTTTTCCTGCTGTCATAAAAACATATTTGATAAAAATTATTACAATACACATGAAAAAACACAGACACATCTGTATATGCAAATATAAATTATAAAAGTAATTCCCTATTTATTCGTAAAATCAGACAAATCTAATAACTGTGATGTACACAATTGTGCACAAGCGTAAATCACGAGTTACCTCACCTTCGGACAAACTGTCTGTTAGCGTAATAACAAACATGGAAAGTAACATCATTGTACATAACAAACTAAAGTCGAAGCCAGAAACGCGATTTTTGAATAATTTATGAAGATACTAAATTTAATATATCTACATGTTACAATATTGTAATAAAATTATAGATAATTATTTGTTTTTCTATCAATAGTTCTTTTCATAATTAGAAAATTTTACAAGCATTACCGTAAATTATGAGTTAGAATTAGAAACTAGGCAAAATTACATTTTTTATTTGTAACTTTAGGTCGTTAGTACTTTTAGTCCTGTAACTTACTTTATTTATACACTTAATTATTTTTCTAACGAATTAAGTTCTGAGCATCTCATATTTGATCTTTTTTTTGGACAAATTTGGTCCTCTATGGTCTCATTCACACTATAATAAATCTCATTTTTTTGTCCTATAATTATGAGTCGTTAGGACAAAAATTGTCAATACAGGACTAAATTTGCCAAAAAATGACCAAATATGATATTCTCATAACTACATTCGTAAAAAAAAAAAAAAAAACGAAATGTGTAAATAGAATAAGTTACAAGACTAAAAGTACTAAGAATCTAAAGTTATAGGACAAAAAATATAATTTTACCTAGAAACTATATATGGGCATGGGCAACAGCTGGAGAAATATAAAAAAAAAGAGTTGTATTATCGATATTAATACTAAAAAAAATACCTATTTCACTCATACACAACAATTTGTGATACAACTACACTATTTTTTTTGTATTGTGTCGATAATACTCTTAAATTTTTAAAAAAATATAAAATGTTGATTTGTATAATTATTTTTATTTACAATATATTTATAAAATATAAAAAATTATTTATTACATGCAAACACGCTAACATTGAGAAAGTGAAAGTGGGGCCCGTTGAGAGTCAGAGAAAAAATTGGTATAATTGAGGTATAAGCTAGTGTTCTTGTTTTGAAGCCAGTAACGGCATTTTGGCTTATGATTGTATTTTGGTTTGTTCTTATGGAGTTCCAGCGAATCATGCTTTCTATCTATCTACAAAAACCTTTCCCACCCCTCTCTTTCTCTTACCTTAACCTCTCTATATATATGCACCACCCTTCTTTCTCCCTTCTCTTCTATGCCAAGCAATCCACTGTAAAATTCTCATCAATATATACATACAACACATATACGTATAATTCGAGGTTCTGGTCATGTTAGCTATGGCTGAAGGGCTGTGGGACGACCAGTCATGGTCATTTCCGATTCTTGAAGGTGATGAAAGTGGCGGAAAGATGTTGATGGACACCGGCAACTCAGAGGCCACGGCAAAGGATGTGGAAGCGCCGCCTGCGGCCAAGGGGAAGAAGAGGAGGTCCGGCGGTGGTGATCAGGGTAATGAAGGAAAAGGCGGCGGTGAGTCTGATGATCACGAGCTGCATATATGGACTGAGAGGGAGAGGAGGAAGAAGATGAGGAACATGTTTGCTAGTCTTCACTCTTTGATCCCACACCTCCCTGCAAGGGTAATTTCATCTCACTCATACACATTTCTTCCAAAAATCCATCTTTCTAAAATATTTCTATATATATATATAATTATATATGTATACACACACACACATCTCACATCTACCTCTTTTTTTGTTTTCTTTTTCAATGAAAACTACACACAGTCAGTTCTTGGAAATATGCCCTTTTTGTTTAACATATAAACACACACACACACACACACACAGAGCACAGCACAGAGAAATAGGCAGCTGGGGGGATTGGGATTGCTCTACAGTTTTAATCCCTTCTTTTTTATGATTTTATCTTTTGTTTTTAATTAATTTATTTAAATTTTGGGGGTAATTTTGAGGGTGTAGTGTGTGTCTAAATTGAGGGTTTTCTGTCAAAATCAAGAAACACCCAACCTTAGATCCTACTAATTTTAACCAAGATTTGATTTTTCTATTTTGGCAACTAAAATTAGATGTCACTACATATCAATCAATTATATCAGAAGTACATGCAAATCTATGTAATATTTTTTCTCTTTTCTTTTTGTGAAAAGATCTAGATAAGAATAAAGGGCATATTGAAATCTACCTGTCAGTGTTGAGGAAAATAGGCAAACAATTCCCTTCTGAAAAATAAAATAGCAATTCATACCACTATGTTTTTCAAAATGTAGCATTTTATCTCCCTATATTTTTTAAAATTGAAACAATTTACCTTCTTAGACAGGGAGGTAAATTGCTTCATTTTTTAAAACACAATAGAGTAAATTGTTATTTATTTTTTATAATAGAGTAATTTGTCATTTCTAATATCAGAGGGAGTAAATTGCTATTCGGCCTAAGAATAAATGGTGGTACTGTTAATTTCTTAATTTCTCCTATTTTAATTTGATTAGCTTATTTAGTTGTATTCTCAATTATATTTATCTCAATTTTATGAAATTATATCAATGTTTTCTTGAAATAATCAGGAAAAGGAATTTGATAAATCCCTTTAAAAATATAATTAAAGAAGATAATTAATAAATTAAGAACGCCATTAATTAATTATCTGTTTTATTAATTTCAACTATAAACATGTCATTTAAGTAAAAAGAATTCGTAACAGTAAAATTAAGATAATAGTTCTTGATTGTAATAAAATTCAAGATCTATTTCATTATAGCAGAATAATTAATATCATATCACAGAAGAATTAATGTGAATTAAATGTCAGAAAATCTTTGCTAAAATCCAAAATTAACTGGAAGGCTAACATACTGTTTTGATTTGTGACAGGAATATTAATTAATTCATTAGTTCATTAATTTCTATAATTATATCTCAAAATTAAATTATAAAAAATTAATATATATATATATATATATATATATATATATGCATCTCTGAAAATTCTTGTACAAATCAATGATCGAACCAAACCAATCACAGAGCAAGTGTATCACATTTGCTATGTGATTGGTCGTTTTTCTTGAATTATACACAAATCACATGACAAGTGTATTGCACTTGCCATTTAATTGGTTCAAATTCGACCAAACTAGGTTCGAGCAAGAATTTTCTAAGCATCCGTCTATTTAATTTCTTGATTTTCAATAATTAATGTTATGTATATATACACACACATACATACATGCAGGCAGACAAGTCCACCATAGTTGATGAAGCAGTACTCTACATCAAGAAACTGGAGCTAACTCTTTCAGAGCTTGAGAGGCAGAAGGCTCAAATCCTCAAAGGCAAATCCATTGCTAATCCTACCGCCTGTGATCTCCCCATAATCACACAGCAGAACCTCGCAATTCAATCAAGGGAGGCGTTTCTAGCCGAGCAGGGATCCCCACCTGTAGCTGTAGCAGACCCAGCGTTTAAACCCACTGTTTCCGGCCGGCCCTGAATTCCCTGCAGCCACTTTCAGGACATGGACTTCTCCTAATGTGATCCTCAATGTATGTGGGAGAGATGCCCACATCAGCATTTCCAGCCCGAAAAAGCCCGGCCTGTTCACTCCCATTTTCTTTGTGTTGGAGAAGTACAAGCTTGAGGTGGTTTCGGCTCAGGCCTCGTCGGCCCGCGATAGACGCATGTGCATGATTCATGCCCGTGTAAGACTAGTTCTATTCTTAAAACACACATATATCTGACACACACGCATAAAAGTAACTTTTTAAAAATGATTCCGAGATTGTGTTAATAGGCACTTCATACTAAATGATAAGACTAGCATATGTCGATGAACTAGGGTTTTCGGACATTAGTAGGGATCGCGAGCCTTTTGGGGGTGGGTTGACTCTCAATGATCTTTTTTCTTATATAGATAGGATGAGTTCATGAACGTCGATGCACTAGGGTTTCCGGACACTAGTAGAAATCGACGTGACTTCTATAGGAGGTCTCGTCGATTTCTTTTTTCTTAAGTGGATGGGTCGTGAAACCACTAAATAGTACTATAGATCACATATACCACGCATTAGGTCTACTGACGTAGCATAATTCACAACGCTCGATCCATGAAAGAAACATCGACGTCTTGATGAATTAATGCTATAATATTCGATGTATGTTTAATGTAGTGTCATAAATTACTTGTATAATTTTGGTGTGTGCTTGTATCAGGCAAATGGAGGTGCAGAGCAGTTCCCGGAGACATTGTGTCTAGCGGAAGAAGTATTCAAGCAAGCTGCAGTGGAGATCATGCTGTGGGTTAATTCCTAAGTAATTAATGTTGTGCTTTTAGAGATTATTATTTTTATTATTATTACTATTAAAATTCAAAGGGATGTTTACTGTACATCCTTTTAATTAATGTATGTACATCTATCCATATATTATGTATGCCAAAAAAAAAAAAAAATGCTTATATAGATGATCAGAACGCAGCGTTTTGGTACAGGGATAAGGTTCAATCTTATAATTGAATATCAGAGCGAAAAACACAGTTCGATTTCTATGACAGACATCTATTGCGGAGGAAGTTATTGGTTTGTGTTGTAACAATTACGCTCATCAGAAGATATAATCGAAATCTTACGTTTGAACTGCTACATAGTTTGAAGATTTGATTTTTTAGGGTGTGATTGGTGTGTAGGAATGAAACGAGCATTTCCAAATCCATTCCTATACTTTTGATTAGTATGTTTTAAGTTTGGAAATCTCCATTCCTATGGGAATTTTTGTTCCCTTAGGGTGTGTTTGGATTAATAATTTGAATTTGATAGAAGGATTTGGAGAAATGATTTCAAATGACTTCATTTGAAAGGGATTTGAAATTCATCCATATTCAGTAAAACTTAGTTTAAAATTAAAATGAAAGGATTTGAAATTATCCAAACATGTCAAAAGGATTTGTTATGAAGGATTTCAAATCCTTCAATCCAAATACAACCTTAGATAAGGGATTAGCCAACCCTCCCCCGACATGGTATTAACTATTCCCAATATATTCCACTTCATTTCGCTTATTTATTCCATTTAGTTCTATACTTTATGAGATTTTTAAAATTAAATTATGTTATATTTTCTATTATATTCATATATATATATATATATATATATATATATATATATGTTACGTGTACAAAATTACATCATTTTGATCTGGGTCGGACTAGTTAGTCTGCAAGTAATACGGATCTAGTGTTTTGGGACCTGAGGAAAAAAGAAAAAAGATCATTAGACTCATTGAAAAGTCCCAGAGACTCTACAAAGGTTAAGTCAATTTAATGAATCGAAAGGAAAGTTTATAATCAGCCTTGATTCCGCGTTTCCGGTTGGGTTGGGGGCATGACTGGACTCGAGTGGAAAATACATGAATCCTAAACCAGACTGGGTATTTTGCCCTGTTGGGGACGGGGATTTTGGTTTTTATAGTGTTGAGTTAGATATATCCTCATCACAATTATTTTATTTAAGTGAAGATTTTATATAAGTGTTATGTATATATTAATTTACAGTAAAAGAGGCAGTAAAATTTAGAACAAAAAATTCAATTTAGAGGACGACAAGCCTGTGATGACCATCTTCGAACTGGGACGCTGAAAGTGGGAGAGAATCTAACTAAGACTAAGGAAAATTCTAACCAAGATTGAATTTGTTCGGATCTAAATCAATCATATAATAAATATAATATATTTATTATGTGATTGATATAGTTTAGAAAAAGCGATCAGTCACATAGCAAGTGCATCACGTGTGCTCTTGATTTATTTGATCCGAACAAATCTATTTTGGATAAAAAATTTAATATTATTAACTTACCAAAAACGATATATTCTTAAGGATTTTTTTTCCTCTTTTAAGGTTATTTCTAAGGAATTTATACAAAAGGGGGAAATCTATCCTTGGGACAGATGCTACCCAGTGACACTGACTAATAAACCACCGAAGGGTCCCATGTAATTTTAGATTAAATGACTGTTTAGTCCCTGTTAATGGAAGTAATCCCTATCATGACATGACTATCATATGCTTGCCTCGACAATATATATGTTAGTTGAATTAATCACTTCAAGAAATATTATTGATCAATGTTGATTTATAATCTTTTTCATGCATGTTTACTAATTTTTTTTAGCTTTAATGTGGGTTAATCTTATCAAAATCTCATTATGATTTTAATTACTTTAAAATTATTTTCAAATTGCAGCCAGCGCTTTGAAATTGCACCATCTATTCAGGGTCGTCCCTACTTTGTCCTGATATCTCAAAAACCCTAATATATGTAAATTTATTGTGACTATATCATCATTTCTATGTACGTGTTCGCGCAAAACCCTCCAGTAGATATTGATGGTATTCGGATCTTTCCGTTCTAATACTTTACCCCAGAGTTATCAATTTCAATGCCCCAATTATTATTTTTGTTGTCCTAACATTTATTACAAACTTAAACACTTTATCCTTACAACGTATCTAATTTGAGCATTGGACAACTAATAGTCTATTACCAAGGCATTCTTGATGTGGGTCTGACACTGTCTTATATATCTTGTAAGTCCTATTCCATGAGAATTTCGGACGTATTGGCATATTAAAGGCGCCATAATTCTAATCTTACACTAAAACACATTATCCATAAAATACAACAAGAAGTTCAAACCGTAGCCTTCATTTCAAAGAATTCATCTCCTAAACCGACTCGAATTATATTACATATCAACATATGTTTGTCATTAGAAAAAAATGCTAGCAACTCCCTTATAATATTATAAACGAGCAAATTACCTCCTATAAAAAAAAATAATTTTTCTGTATTTTTTAAAATAAAACAATAATTTACCTCTTTATATTTTTTATAGAGAGATAAATTACTTTATTTGCAAACATTATAGGGGTAAATTGCATTATATCCAATGAAAATATTCGGACCCAACTCGACTAAATTAATCTGAACAAACCACATCGTAAATTTAATACTTGTCATGTAATTGATATATAATTTAGGAAAAGTGATCAATTGATTCGATCAAATCAGTTGGTGAATCGTGAATTTCGTGTGGGTGTTTGTATGGAAAATGGTGAATTTCTAAAAATTTGAAAAACAGAAAAAAGCCCAATCTGAGATATATGGGCCAATGGGCCTATGCTAATACAAAGGTTGACATGCAACATAAATGGGCATTTCAATTAGTAACAGTGACATGCAGCCCAAAAGAGTACACTCTCTCAATTAGGTTGGGTGGACGACCGTAGGATTCATAATACATCACAACGCTCACTGATATATTATATAATGTGATTGATCCAAGTAGCATTGTTATAAATAACTTGGCAATCAAAAGCTAGATCTGTAATAAGTTAAATGTTGTGCATGTTTTTATCTGAACCATCACTGATTTGAATATCGAAGGCTATAATTGAAGTTAGATTCAACAATTCTTCTCCGTGATCCATAAATATAGGACTAAGACCTTATTGAAGTTTGCATCCATCTTCTTTTCATTCATCGCCTTATTACAACTACAAGACGGACATCATTTTTTAGCTCATATCAATACATATATATATATATATATATATATATATATATATATATATATATATATAAGTCACAACGAGCTTTTATAAAAGGTTTGACATAACTACTAATACCTCCATAATATTTGATGAAATCATATAATCATTGATCAGAGCTCTGAAATCCACTTCGCCCTGCTATTTTTATTTTTAGAAACTTCAGAAAAATTATATACATATATATATATAATGCAATAAGTGCATTTTGACTAGTTCAGAACTAAAAATTTATAAAAATCTAATGAAAATTAACGAAATGAATTAGTTGTTGGATGAATGTTAAAATCAGGGTATATTGATAATATTTCAAACAATAAATAAATATTTATAATTTTGTCAAATTTAAGATAGATGCAAGGTGTGTGTGTAGATGGAATTGGATGAGTAGTTGAAATGAAGGAAGGGAAGAAATGGGAAAAGGCATGTGAGATTCGATTTGCATGGTGTGGTTTGAGGAGCATGTGAGAGCATCACATTCACATTCAAATTGACAGATGGACATCCCTCACATTCACCTTTATGCCTTTCTTTTTTGATTGCTGCTAACAATAACATGCCATTATTCCTAAATACATTCTGGCACTGCCAGTCTCTCTCTGGTCAAAGGAAGTTGAGCCATCAATTCTTCTTACCTACCTCTCACAATGCATGATGCATGTATGTATGAAGTGTGATGCCTTTTTGTCTTCCTCATCTCAAACGCCCCATCTTTCTAATTTCATCATCATCCTCATTCTTGGAATACCTTTTTCTTTCATCTTTTTTATTATATTTTTTCTTAATTAATTACGATTCTACTAAATTTACTTAAAACATCTTTTAGGCCCATAACTTTTATAAGTTGTTTTGTCTTATTTCAAAATTATAAAATATCAGTAATAATAACATGATTATAATCGAAAAAGTATGTCAAAAACTTTTCTTTTTTTTTTAAACCTAGAAAGAGTTTCTTGAAAATATGGCCAAAACTCCCATCAACATTTTATAAAATATTTTGAAAAACTGAAAACTGCACTCAAAGTCTATCTAAATTTGATGCATCGATGATGAAAAAATCAAGTTGTTCCTGCGAATAAGTTCTCTTTATCTATCTTTCTAAATAGTTGTAATAAATTATTATACAATATTGAAATGGTAGGGAGGTGGTTGTCGTCGTCGTCGTCATCGTTTGTACTTAGTTTTTTAATATAAATATAATAATAATAAAGATTATGAAATGAGGGGAATTAGTGAGATTGTGTTGCTTGGAGTAATGTCTCAATCAAGTACGTCACCATGTATAAATTCCGCCATAATGCAAACATCTATGAGTATGACCAAATTTCGAATTTATTCTCACAAATTAATTCCTTCACTTTGATTATATATGTACTGATATTTTTATACATAAAATAGATAATTACATTTATATCCTTAATCTATAGTTTATTTACATAAATTATTCTTAATTTTTTGTATAATTACAGAAATTACCTCTGACAGCAAAAAAAATATGAGTTATTTTATGTAATGATACTAATATTTTTAGGGGGGTGTGTGTGTAATTTTCTTTAAGAAAAGTAAGGATTGGTGTAGGTAATAATGATATTTTAGTGGGTGTATGTGTAAGCAGACTATAGATTAAGAGGTATTACAATTATTCCTAAAAAAAATCTCTCATTCACAATCAATGCTTTATATCAGTATAATTATTTATTTATTTATTTTTAATTGTATCAATATAACGACTTATTTATTTTAAATAGTTTACGTAATCTTTTAAAATTGTTGATATTCTGTCATGTTTATCCCTCCATTTCACTTTCACTCACGTTCGTCATCAGTTGCTCCACCTTTTGTCATATGTCAATTTTTATTTTTAAAATATGTGTTGTATATATATGATATATGCGTATAATTAAATACCGCATGCCATAATAATTAGTAATTTATTTTACTAGATCCACATAAAATTCAGAAAAAAAAAAAAAGGGAAGATATTTCAATGAAAATATAGATTTAATAATTTCCACTTTGTTTTTATCTTCAACAAAAATATTTCCTACAAAAATAAAAATAAAAATCTTAATTTACAAAATACATACTCCAGCTTTGTTATGTACCCTATGATATCTAACTCCTCTCAAGTCTTTTGCTATTTTTCTTTTTATATTTTACCTAAGAAATTAAATAGACATAAGATTTAAGAGGAAAAATATATCAAAATGGAACGACGTCGCTCCCCGCAAAATCATCCGATCTGGCGATGGAATCACGTGGCCAGGAGTCCCGCAGTAACTTCAGGAGCATTTGCGCTTTCCGTTTCGCCCTCTCCGTGCAATCGCTCTGCACCAGCAGCAGCAACTGAGTCAACACGCCGGCCGCCACCGCGTCGGCCTGAGCTCTCTCCGAGGCCGAGCAGAGCGACAGCAAAGCACCGGCGGCGTACTCCGTCGCTCGGTCGGAGATCTTTAGGATGATCTTCACCAGCAGCGGAACCGTCAGCGCGTGTGACTCAAACGCCGCGCAACCGGATGGAATCCGGCAAAGCAACTCCACCGTTGCTAGGGCTCTCTCCGAGTCGCACTTCTCGAACTCCGGTAACCTGTCGATCAAGGCCTCCACCGCCCCCGCTGCAACCGCTTTTTGCTGCTTCACCAAACACAAAGCGAACAACGCTTTGATTCCGATTTTTAACGCCCTCGGGTAAACCAGAGGATAATTCAAAATCCCAACGATACCTTCAAACACTCCGTCGGCATTGCTGATTTGAGCACGGAGCTCCGACGACCGGATTCCTGCCACAACAGTCTCGATAACTGCCGCCGAGTTGACTCGGACGTCGACCGATGAATGGAACAGTAACTTCACCAGGTACCCAACTCGGTCCGAGTCGGAAGCCACGAACAGGCACTCCGGTTCAGAAAGCGCGAACATGGACAAAACCGCGAGCGCCTCGTGATTCAACTCGGACGATTCCAATCCTACATCCGCGAACGCAATGGACAACAAAACCTCGCGGGCGTTGTTAGCAGCAATAACAGAACGGTTCTTATCCGAGTCACGCGCGAGTCCTCTCAGCCTCCTCAACCCCGCAACTCTCAAACTGTACGAAGCCGAGCCGGAAGAAGCTCGAGCCAACAAAGTCCGAACCATTCCCGGGTCCGCTGGTTGTTTCGGTGTGGGTATGCGCTCCACTCCGAAGGACCGGTTCGCGACACACCAATCCTGAATCAGCCGCCGGAGGGTGTGGTTCGGGATGAGGGTAAAATCCGTCAACTGCACCCGGGTAACCGGGCAAGTGGTATTCCCGGTAGCCACCCACGATTCTATACTCGAACGGTCGTACGTCTGGCCTGTACAAACAGTAACAGGATCGCGCATCAATTCTAAGGAAATCGGGCACCGGAAATGGTACGGAATCTGCACGGCGACGTCCAATGGCTCCAAACTGGCAGGCATGTTAACTTCTGACCACTCTATATTTGTATTCTTGTTCTCTGCTACACTATGCTAAAAAAATAACACAAACACGAATAAAGAATGTGGAAGAGGGACAGAAACTAGAGAAAGAGTAATACTAATTCAGAGAGGACTGCAAATTCTCTTTCACTCTGTTGGGGGAGTGATGGTTTATATACGAAATGGGAACAGAGGGACATTTCTCTGGTTTTATTCTGACCGATTTGTACTATTATGCATCGCCATTCATCCGCCACACGTGTGGTTTACTAACCCTGGATGGTGGGATGTTAACCATGGTTGGGTTTGGTGGTCAAAGGGAATGTGGGTGGGGATCGGTGGTGGTGGGGGGGATGAGGCCCACTGTTTTTTTTATTTCCCTAAAATCCAACTCCTGTTTACATCATTGCAATTAAATTAGTTCCTCTCTTCGTTTATTTGCTGTTTTGAGCTTGACTGATTTGGTGAGTCTTTTGCCTTCTTGCCCTTGTTGTTTTGCTGTGTTCACATCATCCTAGTTGTTCCAGATTTTTGGTACAGTCATGTGAATTATGTGATTTGATCTTACTAAATGACTTCATTTTCACTGGTATAATTATTTGTTGAATTCCAGAATACTTTTTATAATTTTGTTGATGCTACGAGTCTTGTGACATGAAATATTATATGCACTGATTTTCTTTTTTATTACCATTTCTCTTGAAAATATATACAGCCAAAAGGGAGTGATGGGATTTATATATTAAATCAATCCGTCGTTTGTAACCATTATAAAATACAATCAGCGTAAAAAAAATAAAAAAAGTTAAGTCGGAATAAATTCATTACAACAAAACTTATTGAAGCATTGCCCATAAAAATTAAAGTTCAATCTCTAGTAAATCAAGTGAAGATTAAGTAAAAGTTGAATGATTTAACTATTAAACCATTATTGAGGATATTGTTGTTGGCAAGTAAGTCTCCCTAAACCACTTTGAATATAATTTATGATTTCAAGTGCAACCCTTCTTCCCCTTCATTGATAAGGACATATATAGTTGAGCTATAACATGAATCAAGTAATTTAGGGTGCAAATTCCGAAGGTGTAAATAGAATTGAAGCAAATGTGGAAATTAAGTAGAAGGCTCCCCATTCTAGACCAATACATTACAGGGGAATAGGTAGGTCGGTTAGGGTTGGATGAATTTAGCGCTGAATGTTGATAAGGTGCTAGGTAGGAAGATTCCGGACAACTGCATAGGAACATTAAAAAACACACTGATGAATCATTCCAGCCCACTGTAGGAGGCAGGGACAGGGACCACTCCCTCTAAATGTAAATTAAATAGGGTATATTGGAATGACCTCTCTCTCTTGAATTTTTGTATAATTATAAATATTATTTTATTATTTGAAAAATTATTAATACTTTCTGAATTTAACGGCCGTCTGATAATTAGTTCAATCCGTTAGATTTTCATCTATTTTTTATGGTGAACTGACCAAAATACTCTTGTGGATTAAAAATTATAATTTTATTTATTTTTTTATAATTTTAAATTTTAATCCGTCCATCTCGTTCGATCTTTTTATAAACTTTTAGTTTTTTTTAAAAAATACAATAAGGAAAAAGTTGACAATTTCATACCTCCATCCAAAGATTATATAATTTAATCAAACATCAGGAGGGTATTTGTAATTTTTCAAAAAACGAGGGGATATTCGTAATTAAGCCCAAACTTCATGAAATGTTGTTGTAATTTACCCAATTAAATATGAACAAATTAAATTTGATTTTAACTATACAACATACATTAAATATGTTATGTTTATTAATTACTTTTCTTTAGCAACTTTATTCTAAATGTATTTATCCATTTCAAAAAGCTATTTTAGGTGGAGTTATCATGTCTAAAAGTAAAAAAAAAGTACCATAAAATGACCTGTAAAATGAACACACATATATTTTGTTTTTGGGTTACGGAAGCCAATTTATTTTGTGAGATGAGTTATTTGAATAACATGATAAAAAAAAATATATATATGTATTCATGTTGTTTGGTTTGAATAAGTCAACTCTTCTATTTAGATGTATTGAGTTATTCAATCCAAACACAGTAATTATCAGACTCTTAAACTGAAAAGGAACCTCCATATATAAAGTAAGTAGCTTACTTAATTGTGTTGAGCGGCTTATACAGTTAATAATAAAATTTATACAGGATCATAGTTAATTTCGGAGAAACTCTTTATATACAAGTATATAATTAAAAATAATTACAGTTATTCATACAATAAGTACGTGAGATGCTACAAGTGTATAAAAAATTACAACGATAAATGCAGCATAAATTAAGCCCTCATTAAATTCTTCGTCCAACATATTCTATCTTGGAATACATTATTGTAAATTTGAATAATTTCTCTAGTGACGATTTCATTAAATCATATTATTAAATTATTTAAAATTAAATCAATGAATTTTTATATCTCTCTTCTACATGTCAAATGCTGAATAAGTTAATTTTGATTTAATTTGCTATATATATTTATTTCTATAAATATAATCCATTAATTATATTAACTTTAATTAATTAATCTCTCTCATCATTAATTTTCTTACCTTTTTTTTTAGTTCTCTCAATGTTAAATTCTTAATTATTTTCACTATAAGCTACACTTTACCATTCTTTGTATTTTGTCTTATTTAAATTAGTTACTTTTTTAATCATTATTTCATATATTAACTATTCTTTCTTGTTATTAATTTTTTACTTTTTTTTGCCATCCGTTTATGTTAAATTCTTTGTTATTTTTTATTGTAACTTACGCTTTATTCTTAAATCTTTAAAATTGCTTTTAAATTTTACATTAATTTGTTTTTATAAATGAAATAATTTTAAATAAAAAAATGTCCCAACTTTTAAAACTAAATTTTGTCCTGATATGATAGAGTAAACGCATATTATTGTAAAGTGATTCTATTATTTGGATCTAAAATATGTAGAAAATATTTTCTCAAGTCATTTCAATATTTTATTATATAAAATGTAAATACTTATCAAAATATATAATTAATTTTCACAAATGTACTTTTATTACTATGTTACTAGTAAAAACTCACATTATAATTGATACAAATTAAATTATGCTTAAAATGAAAATTCTAAATTATAGTTCAATAGTCATATAACTACTATCAAATATTATACTTTCTATTACTTATTAAATAAGCATTAGAATTTTAGTAAAACTTACTATTCTTGAGGCGCTTTTATTTAACATAACACACGTGCCTCAATCTTAATTTTATTAATAAGTGATAACTAAAAGTTCACGTTTATAATTAATATGGACTAAATATAAGTTATATTTTAATTATGGATTCATATATAATAGCTAACAAAAAATAATTTGTTAGCAATTTCAATTATCAATAAAAACAAAATATATATGTACAGTTAATACTGAATATTAAATAAACTTGAATCATCAATAATAAATATCAAATAATTTTAATTCAAAATTTTATATAGGTACAACGCACGAATTAATAACTAGTACCATATTTAAAATAATAGTACTTTTCATACTCCTAAATTCCAGAATTATATATATGTCTATTATTGCTTTTGACTGGTCAAAATTAATTATTGTTTTCATAAAACAATTTAGAGGATAGGAGCATTAAATAGTAAGATTTAAAAATAATTGAAATGTATTGAGGAGATAGATAAAATTGTATTGGCTACATCCATCGCATTGGTGTTGCAGTTAATCCACACGCACACGCACACACACACACGCACACCGTGCAAATTCCATGTTAATAAAATGTGTGAGAGAGTATCCAGATCTCCCATAGTTTGAAGAAGGTGCTAGGAAGAAACCCTAAACAGCCTGCCATTTTCATTTCTTTATGAGCATTTGATGGTGATCCATCATGCCACTCTAATCAGAGCGCAACACATGCACATAAATACTCCATATTCTTATCATTTAATGAAGCGGACAGCAGAGCAGGGACAGGAGAGAGGGTGGTGGCGCGTGCGGTGCCGAAGCGGGCAGGTTAATTAGACCTTATTTGTTTTCCGGGGTGTGCACGTGCTCCCAGCTAAGCCCCGGCCCCCACCCCACTCCACCTCTTCTTCCCTTCCTTCCACCCCTATTCTCCATTATTGCTCCCCTTTTTTATTCCTATTTATTTATTTATTTTCTTATATATACATTTCATCATGTCTTGTTGATGTAACTGCAGAGTTGGCATTTCTTTTCCTTTATCTAACTTTTACATTAATAATCTTTCTCTATTTCATTTGAATAATTTAAAAATAATTATGACTTTAGACAGAGCACGAATCACGAAAACGATCATTTTAAGTCAAAGGGAATAGATAAAAAGAAAGGGAGGGTATGTTTGATTAAATTGTACACAACCCTAATTCCACAATTACTTTAATAATAGATTTAGGGTAAGTAGGCAGAAACCAAACCCTTTTTTCTTTCTATACAAGTAAAATATAAAAATAAAATAAAAATTTACAACAGAAAATTCAAAATGTGCGATTGCGCATAGCAGTAGTGGAGGCAGAGTTGGGCTTAGGTTGTGGATATGGAATGGATAGGCCTTTGATTTGTGGTCTGAATTGTGAATAATTGAGTCTCACTTTTTTTCTTTTTTATTTGTCAATTGTAGAAGCAATCAAGTAGTCACTGTTGCAAAAGTATCATCCTAATCCTAGGTGGTCCATTTATGTCATTTTCTTTTCTTTTTTTTTTTTTTTAAAAAAAAAGCTAATTTTGATAAAGAATTTTGTATTTGTTCTTTGATTTTTTGTGAAATACATATTTAATTTGATGGAATTCAAGTCAATTGCAAGGCTGTGAAATTTAAACATTTTTAAGGATAAAATTGTATTAATATCTCTTTAAGTTAGATTTAATTACATAAGCACCCTTATTCTTTAGAAAGTTAGAAATGCCTTTTACAGTTTTTAGAGTTTCAAAAGTATAAAAAGGAATTATTAGAATAGTCAACTTATAATAATAAAATAAAAATTATATGTCATGCATTATTTTTTTTTTTTAGTCTCAATAAGCCCGGTTCAAGACCAGGTGGTTCTGGGCTACTGGGTTGGGCTGATCCTAGATATTGATTCTTATGGATGGCCCAAGATCAGCCCGATTCTTATTGATTCTATTTTTTTATTGATTCAATTTGATTTTTGAATTGGATTAGTCTAACCCAACCCACTGTACATCTCGAACGATTAGTTTCAACTTTAACTTTTACGTGACACATATTATTGCATCACAATTGTCCAAAGTGATTATAATTTTGGCCATCAAATTACAATGGATTTTAAATTTAATTATCAAACACTTAAATCTCAAAATTAAGTTTAAAAATTTCAACCAAAATCTCAACACTATTTGAGAAATAATAAAAGTGTGGGTGGGGATGCAATGTTTGTGGAGAGAGGACAGGACAGCATCTAACTCTGCTTTGTGTATTCTTACAACATTATTAAAGCAGCAAGAGAGCATCATGGGATGGAATTGGAATATGAATATGAATAAGAATATGATTTGATGCTCTAAGTATAAAAATAGTGACGATCAGTTGAAAAAGATTGTAATAAATATTCTCTCCTCTGTATTTAGTTTTTTCACGGCTCAAAACATCGGACGGACTCTCTTCCATTTTTATGTTCCTAAATTTGATTTTTGACTTTGTTTCTACCTCAAATTGCAATGTTCAAACCTTCTTATATGAATCGGATATAAAAATATGGGATATTGTTAGTTATGGAATATCACTCACACTATTGATAGGACTTAATACTCGTGGTTCGATATTTTTTTTTATGTTCAATTCATATAATAAAAAGGGTAAATTAGTGCTATTTTTTATGGGATTTTGCATAATTATAAATATCTTACTGTTGTTTGAAAAATTACGAACCTCTAACTGATTTTAACTTTTGTTCGTGTAATGATGAGCCTATTTCATTACGTTTTCTCATTTAATTTTTTATAGTAAATTGCCTAAAACGTGCTTTTGGATTACAATTATAGTTTATATTCTTTTTAGAATTTTATAAAATATTTTTATGAATTAATATTTTCAATGAATTGTTTACTTTACCCACCCTTATATTTATATTTTTCTTCAAATGTTTTTCTTTTAGAAGAAAAAAAAAAAAGAAATAGCAAGTGTGAAATAATAATTTAACTTCACATTTAAGGACTACATAGTTATTTTCTATTTGAAGGCGGTATTTATAATTTTTCAAACAATAAAAACTATTCATAATTATACCAAACCTCAATAAGGTAGCTGTAATTTGTCCTAACAAAAAATCCTACTATAATTTGAAAGCAAAATTATGCGGCGAGAGAGAAAACTATAAATAAATACATGTATTTTTAATAATTTTGAGTGTGTTTTGCTGGTAATTTGTATTAATACAAAACTAATAAAATGAATTTTAATTCAGATGAGATGTTTTTTCAGGGTGTGATTAGTTACATATATGATAATTGATATAACGATAGAAAAAGGATCGGCAAGAGAGAGAAATATCATTATTACAGGTAAAGTGATGTTTTCTTGAAATAAACAAACAAATCCTTATCCTACTCGAATGAGATGAGATGAAAACTATCCCACAGGCGAGGGGCAGATAGAATCACTTGGTCCAATTTGACCGCTTTAGCTATAAACAGAGCAGGAATTCTATTTATTACCAGCAACATTGAATGTACTGATACAAAAATGCAGCTGCAGGAGATTCATTGCAGACACAGACGCAGACGGCCGTTCAATCATCCTCCAACGATCCCACAAATGGATAGCAGCTAAAAACAAGTCCAGCAAAGTGAATACTACTATAGCACACGTGGCGTATATATGTTAAATGGAATAGAAGATGCAATAACATTTGGAATAGAAAATCCAATCCAAGTAGCGAGCGCCCTTACACAACAGCAGAAGGCTGCACTGAAATAGAAATCTGAATTCTTGAACGAACTCCATCACGAATCTTGAAATGAACAATATTCTTCTCAATAGTGAGATACGTTCTTTTTTTTTTTTTTTTTTTTTTGCAACTCAAGCAATCCATTCTTGTCGAGGCTACTGTAAGATGGCCACAGTGATAAAAGCCAGCACGATGAACGGTTTAGCATAAACTCACACATTTAAGCGGTTGGATTAACATTTACGAGCAGCGAGTTCCTTGACGAGCAATTCCCCATTGTTGGCCTGCAGCAATAATAGGAGTTATAAGTGAACAGAGTTTAACCGAACAAAAGCAGCATAATTACTTGCAACAGCAATTACCATCTCGTCTTCAGAATGACAGAGCCGGTTTGGTAACTGACCAAACATATCGCATAATTGAATGCCATTCTCCACCAAGAACATCTTTCATCCTAATCCTTCTAAAGCTGCTACCTTCGTTCATAATACGCTCCAATCATTGATCCTGTACTTTTAACTGATAAAAGTAATGGGGGCACATCAATCCATTCGTTGTGGTTGCTGGTATATACATAAAAGTAAAAGAGAGACTGCAATCTTGAGTTACAACTATATAACCAACATAAAAAGCAAATGAACAGAATTCTGGGTTCAGTACTTTTGCAAGAGTGTTCCGGTGATATTTAAAATAAAATAAGAGTAAATTACAACGAACTCCCTAAGGTTTGGCATAATTACGAATACCCTCTCATTGTTTGAAAAGTTACCAATACCCCCTAAATTTAATGGCCGTCTAACAATTAGCCCAATCCGTTAAGTTTCCATCCATTTTTTATGATAAACTGACCAAAATAACCTTGTGGATTAAAAATTTATATATTTTATTTATTTTTTAAAAGAAATTAATTTTTTATGGACTAAGTGGATAATTTTTTTTATAATTTTTAAATTTTTTTCATCCATCTCGTTCGATTTAATAAAAAAATACAATAAAGGCAAAGTTGACAATTTCATACCCCTATCCAAAGATTACATAATTTCATCAAACATCAGAGGGGGTATTTGTAATTTTTCAAACAACAAGGGGTATTCGTAATTATGCCAAACCTCAGGGGAGGTAGTTGTAATTTACCCTTAGAATAAACAAAAATTGAGTTGTATTATAGGCAAAATTTGTTGCAATCCCTCATCCATAATAACACTTCAAGAGGAAGATAGGAAAAGAAGTAGATAATGGTACAGGAAGAAGCGAATGTACCTCAGGCAACAACTTGATGTTTCCTATGATGAAAGAATTTTCGGGATGTGAAATTTTCTTTTTAGCCACAAACAGCAACCAGAAACTTTCTTTTACTTACGGGTTCCTCTTCCAGCACCACCACATCTCTCACCTTTTCTAGCAGCTCCTCCAGATGATTTACTCCAAGGCTCACATAATCCAGTTGTCTTTTGTATCTTTGCTGGTATATTGCCTCAAATAAACCAAGAAAAATGCGACAAGAGTAGCTCACCATGATCTCTTGTAGCTCATATTTAAACTTATCGAGTTTCTGGTCAATAGTTTGAGAACGATCAACCATCTCCAAAATAGACTTCTCTCTCGCCTCCCTCTCATCACTCGCCGCAATAACCATTCTTTCATCATCAGAGAACTCGTCTGAAGATCCAACTCCAGCCGTCATATCAATGTTATCTTCCTGAGACGCCTTTTCTTTCTTATCCCTCCTAGCCAGAATTACAGGAGTACCAACTGGTCCAAATTTTGGGTTACATAGGCAGACAAACTTCCTTTGGCCTTTTCCCTCGAGAATGATTGCATCACCCATCTTCTTAAGGAGATTTACAAGCTTAATTGCCCCATATTCAGAAACAAACAAAGGCCTCCCATAAAGTTTTTGGTATTCTGCCGGAAGACGGATTAGAGACAAACTGCCGCCCAACAATTCAAGCAACTTTACAAGTTGGCCCTTCAAACCGTTAACATCTCCAGGCTGCACCCATGTCAACTCATTCTGCTCACAAGAAGCAATAGTTGCTGATGAAACTTCGTTGGGACCAGATGGAAGGCTATGTGCTCGGGAATTTGTAGGATTTGGGGGCATTAACATTGAACTACTATTATGCTCGGATAGAGAATGCGATAAAATTGAAAAATCTCTCATATTGTAAGAGGTTCTTGAGATCCCTTTATACACTATTGATTCTTCTTCATTCTTACCATCCACATTCTCATTGATCTGACATCCCATCAAATGCCCACCAATCTCTGGCGGATCCAAAGAATTACACAAAAGCCTTCCCACACTAGGCCAATCCTGATTACTTAGAGCCGATGACACTCCCACCCCAGAAGGGATAACAAGAATTACAGTGTATCCTCGCTGACCGAGAATATGTAGGGCTGGAGCAAAATCAACATCTCCTGAGATCAGCATGATGGATGACGGTGGACGATTATCAAGAGCAAAAAGGAACATATCGACCAATATTGCCTTATCAGCTGCATCCTTCCGTCCATTGGGAACATCTATGAGTTTGACACCAGTTCTCTGGCAACCTTCTCTTAGTCGTCTGGGGAAGGCATTAAAATCCCCATACGCAGAAAACATTGTTACTGCTCCATCAATTACAGGATGGACCCGTAAGGCCATCCTAATGTTACCAGCCACATCCTCAGGCCGCACATCACTTGGCACGGGACAGTTCTCAATGTCCCAGAGAATAGCCACAGGACCCTGTGAGGAGCTCCAGATATGGTGCAAAGGAGGCCGAGATGGATTTGTGTTTGAGACTTCCATTTGTTTTGTACCGTGTTCGGGATATTCTGATGGCAATGCTAAAGCACATGACGTATTTGAGCTCGACATCAGTGATTTATTAAATGGTAAAGGACCTCTAACTTCCTTATATTACGAACAGGAATGAGGAATGAGAATATCTATAGACAGAAAGATAAAATGGAGGAATTCAGATTTTTTACATTGAAAATGAACAGAACCACTGAAAAAAAATAATGAAAGAACGACGACCAAGAGAATCAGACTCCACAAAATAATTTATCAAACACATATGGATAAGGCAAATGTAAAAAACTCGCAGATGCAATAATGGGTTACATTCAACTCAAAGTTCTCCAACCAAGTTTCTTCACAAGTACTCACTCGAACACATCAAAACCTCTTCTTGTATTGAGATTTAATTATTCATTTCCATTTACATTTGTGCATTTTGGCACCAAGACTTCGTTAATCAGAGGAGTTCAATTTGGAACAACTCCTTTTCCATACAAAACTCACAAAAGGATTCAAATTGGATCTTCTAAATTGATGAAACAAACATTAGCACCGCCATTTAAAATTCCAACAAAAATTGAATGAACGCGCAGATGAGGTCATATGACTACGGAACATCGTCACTCCACATGTTAATATGCATTTTTATGAGTCCAAAGTTCACAACACAATTAGGAAAAGAAAATTCAAGAAAGGTACTCAGAGATCGCTGTACACTAAACCTAGAAAAGATCAACCAAACATCGAAAACAAGAAGACAATTGACAAAAATCAAGATATACCTCTATTCTTAAACATAAAATCCAAACCCACAAACCAATTAAAAGATCTAATTTTTTTTAAAACCCATCTCAAATTCAGAAAACCCTCACGGATATCCGTGCATATCAATGAAATCTTGAAGGAGACTTACTTGCCTGAAGAGGAAATGCACTTCTGGTATTGGGTCTATAAGGACTGAGAACTTTACGCCAAAAAACAGCTGGAGAAACAAAAGAATTAATAGTAGGAACAGTCGTGGAGCCTGGATTACATCACAGTCATCGTTCTGATTCAATCTGATGCAAGAAAGACCGGAAAACAAATGCGAGAGAAGGTGGCGATGGACGGAAGGACGCGGCGCAGAAAGACGTGTGGAATTGGGAGATGAAAGACAAAAATTGAAATAATTTCAGAAGAAAAGGTTAAACGGTAATTACTTGTGTGAGAAGATTGGGAGTGCAAAGTTAGCACCTGCGCTAAATTACTAAAACATTTTCCTCTTTTGTTGTGTGTGAGTGTGTGTGTTTGTTCTCCGTCTGTTGGTTTATGATATTCCCCAAAATAGCAACTATCTTGATCATTCTTTTTTTTTTTTTTTTTGAGAGAAACTATCTTGATCATTCTTGAAAATGGGTGATTGATGAATGTATGATTAAATACGGAGTGAATACTAATTATAATTACATACTAAGTAATTATAACATATTATATGTGTGTGTAATTTAAATTTTTATTATATTTAATCAAATAAATAAATAATATATATATATAGGGGATATTTACGCTGCTCTTATTTAAAATTTGGTGTAGTTGCATGTCAATTCTTTGTGATTTGAAAAATTATACCTAATGTATTTGATGTTTATTTCCATATGATATATAGATACATCTGTTAGTTAAAATTCATCGAATTTATTGATTTTAACAAGAAATTTGAACGAAAATTCATATTTTTTTCAGATTGACCTATTACTAATTCATTCAATATCAAGCAAATATTTCTAACCAAACACTATCATATGAAAATGTATAAAATATACCTCCTTACATGCACTACCGTATATGAAAATATCTAAGAGTAGTTTGAAGAAATCACGTCATTAGTGTTGAAGAAATACTGATAATGAACTACCAGTGAAGTATTTATGAGTCAGGAATAATAGGGATACAATGTAGGAATATGACGGAATCCACCAATATAAATATGACTGCATAGTTGAAGCTTTCAAATCATATAAATGTTAATTGAAATTTAAAAAAATTATCATTTTGTTTGTGATCTAAGTCGATGTCGTTAGTCACCTCGAACATTTTAGGAATAGTGCTTGGGACTTCAGAAAAGAACACATTGTTAGGCTTGTTGGGAGGTCCCCAACTAATATCCTTCGATACTTAAGTTAGTATTGTAGTCAAGATAAAAGAAAGCGACATGAATGTATTTAATGCGTATTTGAGTGTAATACATATCTTACCATAAATGGTGTATTTATAGGATTTGAAACAATCAACTTGCTTGTGCCACATACCGTGATCTCGTGTCATGTGTTGTCAGGCAAATTAACGGCTCTTAGTAACGGATCATTGGAGTCGGGTTGCTGGATCCCGACCCGAATCGAATGAGGGCTCAAATATTTAGCATATAACTATAATAAACACTATTTTTTAAGGGTATTTTTGTTATTTTCTCAATAATTACAATAATCCCCGTCAGTTTGATAAATGCTGCAACAACCACATGAAAACTTCACCCCGTTTTCCGTCAAATTGTTGCTGAGAGTGCGAGACGAATTGTGCAATTGTGATGGATGATGGAACAAGGAGGCAAAAATGGGGTGTTTAATGGTGGTGATCTGATCACTGCTCAGAAAAGGCAAAGGGTGAAAAAATGAAGAGAGAGCTCACGCCCGGTGGGACTCGAACCCACAATCGCCTGATTAGAAGTCAGACGCCTTATCCATTAGGCCACGGGCGCTGCTTTGTGAGACATGATACTGGTTTACTATATATCCACACAAGAAGCCATTGCAACACAGGTGATGTAATTTTGCTGCCATTAGCATCTCCCGATAACAGGACTTGTATCAAGAAGTGAGTAAGAAGAAAAATGATGAAGAGTCTCTCAACTCTCTTTCAGGTGCCCGCTTCCAAGACCCCGCCGGCCATTTCTGCAACTTTCCGTTTCTCAACTTTAGCAGTCGCCGGAGCAACCCAAAACTGTAAAACACAGACGAAGCCAACTCCTAAACGACGCTCTGCAAAACCCACCAAGAATGTCCCTCCAATTCCCATACTCACTCCCACTACACCCCTCATCTTCCGTTCCTCAGAAAAAGGTCTCTTTTTGGTTCACAATTTTTTCCCAGTGGTTTTCAAGATTTTGCAGAGTGCTGCTGGAAGTTTGAGGGGCTTTATCTTCTTTTTAACTAATGGGTTTTCTAGTTTGCGCCATTCTTTTCTTTCCGTTGTAATTACTGAGGGGGTTCTTAAGATTTTTAAGATTTCTGCTTTTGGGTTTTGAAGGGGTTTATGTTTACTATTAGAGAATCTTCTTTAATTTTCCATTTTTTCAGGTTCTGGTCCCAATTGGGTTCGGGACAGAGGAGATGGAGGCTGTGATTATGATTGATGTTTTGCGGCGAGCAGGAGCTAATGTGACAGTAGCTTCCGTAGAGGAGCAGCTGGAGGTTGAGGCCTCCGGAGGTACCAGGCTGGTGGCTGACGCATTTATCTCTGCTTGTTCTAATGAAACATTTGATCTTGTTGCACTGCCGGTTAGTTTTGAACTCTGCTTTAACTACATTTCAAAGGAAGCAGCTTGTCATTTGCCTGTTTCTCTGTGTATGAATGTTTATTTGTTTGGGGTCAGATTTCTTGAATTTGGATGGAAGATTTCCTTTTAATTTTGGCTATTTGGTTATTTATATCAGACGGTATTGCCGTTCTAGTTTATTTGCTGTTCCTCAACTTGTAACGTAGTTTCGATTGATGTTTGTGGGAAATTCGGAACTTTGGGTCATAAATAAACTTCTTGTGACTAGACTTTGATCTATGTAAGTAGGGAGGAATGCCGGGCTCTACACGATTAAGGGACTGCGAAATTCTTCAGAATATCACGAAAAGACAGGCTGATGCAAAGAGGTTGTATGCAGCAATTTGTGCTGCTCCAGCAGTTACTCTTTTGCCTTGGGGACTGCTAAGGAGAAAGCAGGTAATTTCAATTGATTTGATATTGCTAATTTCTACTCACTTTCTTGCATCTGTGTTTTTGCGTGATTGGATTAGACTAATGGGCTCATATTTTTCTCCGGTTAGACAACTTGTCACCCTGCATTTATGGACAAGCTCCCGACTTTCTGGGCTGTCAAATCAAATTTACAAGTCTCAGGAGAGCTAACAACAAGTCGAGGCCCTGGTACTTCTTTTGAATTTGCTGTATCATTGGTGGAACAGCTCTTTGGCGAATCAGCTGCCAAGGAAATCTGTGACTCAATGGTAAGAAAACGCAAATTCATTTTGAATGAGATATTGCTTGAACTTTCACCTCAGAACTATATAGCCTTTTATAGTAACCACATAGAACTTAGGTGAAGGGTTTCTGGAGATTTAGTTCTCTCCAGATTGCAATGCTGTTTTTGCAACTTTGCTTTATCTTCTGTAATTTGCTTACCTTATGCACAACCAGCTTGAGATAACTATTTGTCCTTTTCATTTGTACAGCTGCTAAATATTGCTGATGACAATTCTAGGAAAGAAGAGTTTGATGAAGTGTCATGGTCCCTAGGTCATGCTCCTGAGGTAGTACTTTGTTTTCTATCCAACAGTTCTTTGACTCTTAGGAGATTTTCAAAGTTTTGCTTCTGGCAAACATCGCAGGTTCTCATTCCAGTTGCCAACGGTTCTGAAGAAATTGAAGTGGTAACCATTGTAGATATTTTACGGAGAGCAAAAGCAAATGTTACAGTTGCTTCAGTGGAAAAATCGTTGCAGATATTGGCATCGAGTGGCACAAAAATCATTGCAGACAAGACTATTAGTGATGCTGTCGACTCAGTTTATGATCTAATTGTCCTGCCGGTAAGGTTTCCAAACTATAACCATTTCTCTTTTAATTAGATGAAAGTTGGAAAAATATAAGTCTCCTATGCTTTTGTATTATCGTCCTTGAAAATAGTGATGGGAAAAATACAATTTTTTGGTTCTGGCCTTCTTTCTTAATACTCCTAAAGTGTTGCTTGCTGATGAATTTAAGGGAGGGGCGTTAGGCTCTGAGCGGCTGCACAAGTCCAAGATTCTGAAGACATTGCTAAAAGAACAACAATCGGCTGGGAGAATGTTCGGTGCAATCTGTTCTTCACCTGCAATCCTACACAAACAAGGATTGCTAAAGGTAGGATTAGTCACCTCAACATTGACATTACCTTTTGGAGTAGGAAATTAAACTAAATCCTTTACCTGCTTAAAACAGGATAAGCGAGCCACAGCTCATCCTTCCGTCATAAACAAGCTCAACAGTGCTGTAAATACTGCCCGGGTAGTTATCGATGGTAAACTGATCACTGGCAAGGGACTTGCTACTGCAACAGACTTTGCACTTGCTATTGTAAGTAAACTTTTTGGGCATGCAAGAGCGAGGAGCGTGGCTGAAGGTCTTGTTTTTGAGTATCCTCGGTGATAGGCAGTTATCGTCACCCTTTCGGGTTCAAAATTCCCCCATTTTTTACAAGTGAAGTGCCTTTGTCCAAGACTGAAGCAACGGAGACGTTATGTATTTGACATGGCAAATAAGCAGAGCTACTAGAATCAGATTGTTCTGTCTCGGTAAAAGAAGACTCCATTTTCTTCCAAAAAAAACAGAGGGTTTTGCATTAGCCCGGGGACAACGTTTCCAAGCCACAAGTGTTAGTTGAGTTACAATTTGAGTTGAATGTGCAGCTATTAAAGAGTTGATTATAACTTGTTTGGAGACATATATGCTTGAGGAGGAGGAAAAAATTTCAGTTTGAACAAGGCAAATCGCGTGGCAAATCGCTTGGTGAGTGCATTACTGGTCTCGTGTGATTGATATACAGTTTAGAAAAAGCAAATCTTTTTGGAGTGCAGAGAAGTTGCAATTGGAGCGGAGCATCCAACTGTCCGGTGAATCTCCAAGTCCATGAGTTGGGTCCGTGGATCTCATGTTAGGATATGGGGTTTCCTGTTTTTGGTAATTGACAGTTCTTCATTTGTTGTTGATAGGAACTGTAGGCCATTGCATTAGAATCTATACTATTATAATATGGCTTTATTAAACTGTCCCTTTTAATCTACATCAATGTAAACTACCTATTTTACATCATTTTATAGTTGAAATTATCATCTAAATATTTAAAATTTAGAGTAAATTACAACGGACTCCCTGAAGTTTGTGATAATTATAAATACTTTCTCATTATTTAAAAAAGAGGGTATTTGTTAAGATATTTGCAATTTTAATAAGATATTTGTAATTTTTCAAATAATGAGGGAATATTTCGATGTGATGTTTTCCAAATTTTGTTTTGAGATAAGCTCAATCCAAAATAACAGATAAGCACGATTTAATTAGGTTTCCATTAGTAGTTTGTGTTTGTTAAAATTATTAAATCGTATTTTATCATATAACCTTGTAATAAATCGCAATGGAGTGATTCAAATTTGAGAGAATGATCTAATGATATGGTTTGGATATATGGATTTCAATTTGATGAAATTATTTGAAAAAAATAATATTTCAAATGACTTCATGTATTGATCGATAAGATTTAGTTTAATTGATAAAGTTGAGACTCGTAATTCTAAGATCGTGGGTTCGAACTCCACCAATACGTGAGATATTTCTACTTTAATAATAGATGTTGATTATAAATAATTATTTGATATTAGTAAATAATATATGATTGTTATTAGGGGTGTTGAACAAACTTGTTGGACCGTCCCAATCGATTGACCAAACTCGAACTGCACCGTAATTAGCGGACTAAAGGTGGATTGGATTGGTCTTGGGCTAATTAAAAAAAATCACATTTTAGCAATCGAGTTTGGTTTTATGTTTATGGGATTGCATAAACCACGATAATAACAAAACAACAACAATAATAATAATGATAATAATGATGATGATGATGATGATAATAATAATAGTAATAATAATATACTAGAATGTTTCATATCTTTATACAAAAGTTTTCATTATATGTAAACTAATATTCAAGACAACAATAATAATTACGCAATATTTTGTTGGTATTGCATAATATATATATATATATATATTATATATATATATATATATATATATATAAATGAAATCAATTAGTTCATTAATTCTTGATTATTGATGATTTTCTATAATTTTTTGTGTTGTTGATAAATACAAGAACTTTAAATAGATTATATCATGATTTTGTTTCAATTTATTTTCATAATTATTTTATTTTATTTCAAATATTTTTGTTTAATATTTATATATTACTTTGACCAGTTTCTTATATAATTAATTCAACATAAGAACTTTTTTCACAATTTTATTTATAACATATTAGTAAGTTTTTTTATATTGATCTGTTTTCTTTTAAAATAAACATATGACCATGTATAACTGTTTGTTTTTCATATATATATAAATAGCACTACAGAAAAATGCATTTCTTATGAAAAAATAATTGTAACAAAAATATAAGTTGTCACAAAATACTAATATGATTGTATATGTGATTGACTCTATACTAAGACCACAAAAATCGTCCCAACCCAATTAGATTGCAAAGTGCGATTTTGATGATTATCGGGTTGAGTTTTGGCAGAGCTTTCTAAAAACTGCAGATATTAAGTTGGGCAAAAATATTTATCCAAATTGGCTCAACCCCCACCGCATTCATTTTTAATTGTTAAATATTAATATTTGATATTAATGATTATAATCAATTTTTTAAAATGAATGAGTCAATAAAAAAAATTAAATTCATTAATACTTCACAAAATATAGTTGTCAGTGAAAATTAAATAATTTGAAATTCTTTGTAACATAGAGTCCATCATCAATTCTTTGAATTTAATGGACTCTTTGAATTCACCACTGAGGATTTGAATTCCCAAATCCATACATTAATTCAAATTTTACATAAAATAAATCATATGACTCTATATTAAATTGATTAATTTGAATTATATATTACAAACAAAGTGATAAGAATTCAAGAGTTTTAATTTTTCACTAGTATGAAATTATCCGAATAATAATAATAAATTTATTATTATTATGAATTTAAGATTTTTAATGTTAATCCGTTGTATATAAAAAACTCATTTTTTATTATTAATAAAAATAGTGTGTATTATAAAATAAAAATAATAAATTACAACGAGTTTTCTAAACTTTTTTATAATATTAAATACACCTTTATTGTTTGAAAAATTATAATTACCTACTAAAATTATTGATCGTCTAAAATAATATATATTCATGACAGCTTATTATATGTGGTATCTATTAGATAATTATTAATTTTAAAAAATATTTATAATTTTTTAAATAATAAAAAAGGTATTTATAATAATTTACTCAATAAAAAAAACTGAGAATATTCTGGGACCTTAGAGAGTCGGCTCCAAGGAAAATAAGGCGGCGCGTGGTGGAGCCGGCGCCATGTTGGAGCAGCCGGGCCCACGATCCTCGTAAGATTGAACACACCACAACTCAGCCCAGCTCAGCCCAGCTCAGCCCCCACTTTAAAAAATCCCCCGGCCCTATATTCGCTCCCCCACTATTCCCGCTCGCCCCCAAATAGGAGAACGAATATATTTATTTCTCCTAATACGGTGACGTATTCTCCATGTCGGACTCGGAACCACGCCTCCGCCGCGGAGCTCCGTCGCCCTTGTACAAGCAGAATTCGTGGTCTCCGGACATCCTCCGCGACGAGGCCTGGATGAATCGCCGGAAAAATCACCGACTGCGGCGTGGCCGCAGCGTCACCGACGATGACCTCGATGAGCTCCGTGCCTGCTTCGACTTGGGGTTCAACTTCGATTCGCCTGATTTAGATCCGAAACTCTCCTCTACGTTTCCTGCACTCGGATTCTACCATGCTGTCAACCGGAACTACAGTAATAGCTTGTCGCGATCTTCTTCGGCTTCGTTTTCTGATTCCGATTCGGCGGTTTCTGTTGGAAGTCCAAGTTCTATTGTTGATCCAGGTAAGATTACGATTTTTCTTTAAAAAAAATGAAGAAGATTTCTGTAATTGGTTGCGTTTAGCTGTTTTTTGGGTCTAAATATTCGATTTTATTCGGAAAACAAGCTTTCTTCGAATCAGGATCAGACGCAGCTAAATCTGAATCATTTTGATTTGTTTTGGAATTGTAAAAGGTGATGATCCGGCTATTGTGAAGACGCGCTTGAAGCAATGGGCTCAGGTGGTGGCGTGTTCGGTGCGCCAATCTTCACCAAACTTACTATGATTCTAGCTACCGGAACTCGGAAGGGGAAAAAGGAGCCGAAAAAAAGAAAAGGAACAATGCAATTTTGTATAACTAGATTCTCCTACTATTTCATTGTTTTTCTGAATTTATCATTGCAAATTGAACTTCTGGGATTTTTGCTGCTGGAATCGGTAGTTGAAGATTGTAGAAGCTTTTATGTTGGGGATTGTAATTAAATTCTTTTCCCCCTATTTGTTTCTTTTCCTGACAAAAGAGCGACGGATTTCACTGCATCAACTTTCATTAGCAAGCAAAGGTACATGATCTTGCCCTGTGACCCAATTCTTCATATTTCTCCCTTATCTAATTCACCAAAAGCAAAGATTGAGGCCGCTGATGGATTTTGATTTTGAAGTAGCTCCAAAAAATGTCTCTAGACACTCATATTTGTTTCAAAATTCTCTTGATTATTAATTCCATAACTTTTACCACATTAAAATAAAATCATTCTTGATTAGATTTCAACGGCATCCAGATTTAAATGTAGTGGTAGAAAACCATTTTTCAATTTTGGCATAATTGCATGGCGACTATGTTTTGCTTTTGTTCATCTTTATGTTTGTGAAGACAACCAAACAACCAGCCCGCCGTTACGCCCTCCAAGCATAAAACCTGGTGATATGCTACATTTTCAATTTGTTGTCAATTTTATGATCTGTTTCTTTGTTCATTATTAATAACTCGGGCATTAAATTCTCTATTTCTTTACAATAATTGATTAGAAAATTCAAATTTAAATTCAATTTTAGGCATAATTATTTCCTATTTTGAGTTAAAGTTCACATTTTAACTAAATTATCATTTAGCTTTAATTTCTAGCACCAAACTTGTAACAACTATCATTCGCAGAAAACGAACTGTGTCGAACTGAAATTTTGGTAAATTAAAAATTCAGTACGCGAATAAATACCAAAGCGAATTTAGTTAGTTTGTTTCGGTAATTATCATTTTTTTTATATTTTGGTTTGATATCCTGTGAAAACAAAATGAAATATTAAAAATAGTTAAATATTAAGTATTAATATATATAACTATACTTCTTATTTATTATTATTATTATTAAGTAAATTCAACAAAAAGTATAAAATAACTAATATTTCAATATGTATCTAAAAAATAAATAAAAATAATATTTTGATATTTAGAACAGGCGGATAAATCAATACTAAAAACTAAAATTTAATCAAATATAAAATTTCTAAAAATATATATATAATCACATACCGAATCGAATTTTTTAGATTCAGACTCAGAAATTATTAAAATTTTCAATTTTTAATTTGATTTAGTCAATTTACGTTTGAATCCTCTAATGATAACTAAAATTTGGTGTCCATCTCATTCTAAAATTTTATTATAAAAAGCAATGTAAGTATCCAAAAACATATAAAAAAAATAAAAATCCTAATAAAATAATAATGGGAGGGGTATCCAATAAATTGCATGATATTTGAATTGGGGAGTAATGATGAAGTGCGGCGGCATGAGATGAGAGCATTAGACGGAGAGGGCCCATATCATTTTCTGGGCTTCCTACTCTCCACTTTAATATATTCAACAGATATTTGCTCCATTGACCTACCACATTCACACCCCCTCCTCATACTTTTTATTATTATTATTATTATTATGGCAATACCAACAACAATGAAATAATAATAAATAAATGAGAACGTTGCAAGTGACAAATATTTAAATGAAAATGATTGAAGGGCTACAGATACAATGTTATTCTTCTGTTGCAGAAATAAATTATGATTCATCAATTATTTCTCAATATATTTATACTCTTTGCAAAAATAAATAACAATGTAATAAGTATATAGACCTACAAATTTCAGTAATTATGATTCAAGAATTGATAAAAAAAACATTGAATTTTTTTATTCTCTCGTGTATTAATTGAAGTTTTTATTTTTTTTGGTAGGATAAGAGGAGATCGTAACGACTGATAGAGGCGAATTCTTTGATCGATTAATCGACTAAAAAATATGTTAGATTATAATAAAAAAATGGTGAAAATCTCTCCCTCCCTCCCTCTCTCTCTCTTTCTCCTTCAAGAATTAAAGGTTAAAAGACTTTTGCCGAAATTATTTCATTGTAAAACGACAATATTGAATAGTCGGATTTGAGTCCAAATGAATTGGGACGCAGATAAAAAAAATCTCGATGGGGCGACTCCCAAATTCTAACAAACCCACTTGAATTGACCCGTTGTCCTCTCTATATGACCGACCCTAATACAACAAATTGATCCAAAAATTTTACACTACCAACAAATTTCATTTAGTCGAAAATTAAAACAAAAAAGAAAATCTCCACCAAAATGAAAATTAAAAAAAAAAAAAAAAAGAGAGAAAAGAATAGTAAAAAGGAGAGGGAATTATACATAGGTTTCTTTGGCTGAATTAGTTTCTACATATTTAAGTATGGTAGTCCTTAGATAACCAATCCAATAATTCGAGTATAAAACTTTGATAGTAAAGATATTGGGAGTGTTGACAGAGTGCAGAAGTCTTGGGGTTTGGTTGTCAACCTTGCCTTAAGAAAAAGAGATTTACACTTCTTGATTTATGGTGTGTTTATATAAATCATTCTTATCTTTAAGATAATTACACATAAACTCACAAAAATATCATTATCACTTACACAAACCACCTTTTTCTTTTTTGAAAACTCGCACACACACCCCCTAAAAATGTTAATATCATTACGCAAACCACCCATATTTTTTTACTACTAAGAATAATTTTATAATTATCTAAAAAATATGAATAATTTATGTAAATAGACTATTAATCAGGAGTGGAAATATAATTATTCATAACAAAAAAGAAGATAGGTGAGAAAAGAATCTTCCACGAATAAACCCATTTCAGTTTAGGGTGGGCTCAGAATTTGTTTACTACTTGTTTTTGGGTTTTCAAGTTTGGAATATAATAACATGTCATTTGTGTTGACTAATATTTCATCTTCTTCTTTTTTTTTCCCCTTTTAAAAAATAATGAATTATATCATTAATTGTATAAAAATATCTTATATTACATACATCACATCAAATCAGATACACAAACACGTCACTCAAGTTGAGTTTCAATATATTTTTATTTGACTTTTTGAAAAAAAAATAATCTCGAATTGGACGATAAGTATTATTATACAAGACGTGTTTAAACTTCATTTCTTTTGTTAATATCCATTTCTTAGACATATAGTAGTTTTTTATTGATAAATAAACAAAAAAATTCACTCAATAAATAAATAACAACACCCCCCCCCCCCCCCATGGGGTTGTTTGCAAATAGATGATTTAAATTGTTTTTGTTTAACAACTTCTGATTTTGAACAATACTTATAAAATTAAACTACTTAATTAAATTGTTTTTGTCTAATACTTATAAAATTATAAGTATTCAATTATATTTTTATAATTTATTTTTTTTATTTTTTTTTACTTTTAACTTTTATTTTTAAACTTTTCAAATTTTACTATTACTTAACTTATAATTTTTTTTAATAATTTATTTTCATCATAAAAGTAAAAATTATTATACACACCCCTTACTAAAATGGGCCCATGATTTAAATCATGAATGTATGGGAATTCGAAAAAAAGAAAAAAAAAAAACAGTTATATATGGGTGGGATGCTGAATTTTTTTTTTAAAAAAATTATTGTATTTATACTCTTTGATCTATGGTCTGTTTACATAGATTATATTTATATTTTATATAATTTTAAAAATCAACCCTGACAACGAAAACATAATGGTACTTTATTAACGATTTTATTTTTTGAGAGTTTTAATTTTTCAAAAAATGAGTAGTTTTGAAGACGTGTCTGATAGATCGAGGTGTGTATGTAACTATTTGAAAGACATAAATAATTTATATAAACAGACTATAAATTTAAAATTATAAATATAACTATCCTTTAAGTAAATTAAGTACGATATTTTCAATTCGTCTAAAATCATTGGATAAAAGTGCAACATTGTGAAATTATCGAGTATCTTTCCCACGTTTGACAATGTAGCACTTTTTATACGTCAGACGGAGCTCAAAAGGCGAAAGCAAAACAAATCACATGCTCCTTTCATTACAAGGATCAATTAGTTATGACACTAAAAATATCTTGTCCTACCTTCTTAAGTATCTTTGCAAAGTAGTTTATTTTCATGTGATCAACATCATTTTGTAGTTTTACTTGGATGTTATTTTAGGCAAATCCCTAATATCATCTTCAATTTTAGGTTAGGAAAATGAAATTAGCATGCCATTTTATGATGTTGTTTGCACCAATCAATTGTTCGGTAATACTTTTACACGTTATTCAGATATTTAAAGTGATATTTTTATGATACTGTTGATGAATTCAAACGAGAACCAAATATTTACCTGAAAGTATATTTTTGCACATTGGCCCTGTAAAAATAGAAATGTAGAGACATTGTTTGAATAATCAATATTTCGATATATTAGTGTTGATTAGTTAAATTCACCGTAATATTAATATTTATTTCAAATGGGATGGTCGTTAAATATGCTATTTGAGTCGGATCAAACGAGAGACATTAGGGTCGAAACGCATCAACATTCGTTTATGGAGGAAATATTTAACGTGCAGTGTTTTGCATATGATGAAGACCGTTAAGATATTAATATTAAATAATTCTACTATATGACAACTTAAATTTTTAAGAAATTACTATCTACTATATAAAATTATTTATAGATTACAATATTAATATTCAATGGTTTGCCTCTCTAATAATTTAAATTTTTAAATGATGTGGTCGTTTAGTATGCTTTCGAAACAAGAAAATATTGGGGCCGAATCTCACGACCATCCATTAAAAAAAAAAAAAGGTTTCACGTGCAGTGTTTGCGGGGATATTAATATTAAATTATTCTACTATACGACAATTTAAACTTTTAGACGAGATAGTTAATTACACTTTTAATCCCATAGGATAAAGAGTTCAATATTTTTTGTCACTTGTTTTATGATATTTTCAAAATGATCTCAAAATTAAAAAAAAAAAAAATAGATTTAATCCTCTACTTCAAAATTATCTTAAAAATGGTAAAAACTCGATTCATTTAGTCATCTACCTTTTGGATTTATGGAACTAAATGTGTCGATTTTTTTTAATTTTGCTACTATTTTAAAAATCTTGTAAAGCATTATACTAAATCTGTCGAATTTTTAAAAAATTAAAATTATTATAAAAGTATCATAAAATAGAAAATTAAAAGTGTTAAACCTCAATTATATGGAACTAAATATTTAAATTAGGGCAGTAGTTGATGAACAGAATATATTTTAAAAATAAATAAATAAAGAGTTGGAATTTAAGGTAGGACGGAATTTAATAGTTGGAGTAATAAAAAGTGGGAAAGGGTGGGACCAAACAAGGCCTTACAATTGGCAACCTTATCGCATAGTCTTCCCCACCACGGCACGACACGCACCTCAGAACCACAACGTGGCGCGTGTGAGGACGCGCCAACACGGCCTGGCTATGAATAAATATCTGGCTGACATTGGCCGAAGATATTATCAGCCTCGTCTGACGTGGCACCCGAATGATGTTATTGACACGTGTAAAAGCGTCTCCATGTGGAGCCTTCCTTAACTGCACTTTTATCCCTCACCGCCTCTCTCTCTCTCTCTCAAGAGATTTTCGTGCGGAGGGTTTTGTTTTTCCTTTTTTTCTTCGATTTTTTTCGTTTTGTTAACTACGATCGGCGTTTTGATATTCGGTTTATGGAAGGGAATTTCCGGTCGGAGGCTCCGCCGCGGTCGGCGGATGTTGGTTGCGCGGAGGAGTTGAATCGGTCGAGCTCGGACGCGTCAGCTTTGACTGCTGAGAACTGCAAAGATATTTTGCATCCCTCGTCGGATGCGAGACTGGTAATTCCTGTTCCTGCGATCTCGATTTTTGTAGCTCTCCGATCGAATGCATTGTACGCTATGGTTCTGATTTTGCGTTTGTTTTTCTGTTTTGTTATTTTGAGGCTCGATGCTGTTGTAGTTGCTAGTGATTTAAATGAATGAGATGCTGTGCTTTGTGATTTTATTGTGAAGTTTATAGCGGTAATGTGGCCTTAAATTTGCACATCGTGGAGACCGCAGGCTTTGCGTGAGTTACCGTCCGTTCTGAAGTTTTTAAGCCGCTCAAGTCCTCTGTGTCCGTCTGATATGTCCTGTGGCTTCGCACTCAGCACTATGAACCTCTTGTTTGATGAACTCGGGGAGAGCACATGACCTAGAGATTGACATGGGGTTTTGAAAAGGTACATGGCCTTTGGATGAAGACAAGGGATTTGAGAAGCATACAAGCGTCGAGGCTCACCTTTTTCTATCATGGTCCCTTTTTGGGATAAAATTATGTGGCTCAACCAAATTGGACAATAACTCGCACAAATAGATGCCGCATTAATTAGTAGATTTAATTTGGAACTCGGAGAAGATTTTCTATGAAATTTGGTGATTCTTTAAGATTTTAACTTCGGGTTGCTTTCTTCTGCGTTTATAAGGATAAGGGAAGTTGTTGTGGACTGAAGGCAAGAATGTCTCTCTAACACTTGATTGTCACATGGAACTATGGAAGAGTAATTCGGATGGAGTTGTTGCTTTTTTCATATGGTTGTGACTTGTGGAACACGAAGGATTTTCTATAGCTAATATGTGTTGTGATGGCATGAGGTGAAATGAACGGAGTTTCAGTCAGATGTGTGAGGGATTTGAACTTCATGCTGTGGTTGGTTTTGGAATTAAATCTTCCCTTTTCTGGGGTTGTATGGATTTGTTACACAAATTACTTATCGATTAGACTACTGTAACCCAGAAAGAGAAATTGAGAAAATGAAAATGGAAAGGTAATGATTGTAAGTGACAGGAATAGAAAGATTTGGAAGCTTAGTTGGTTCCTAAAGTTATTTCTGAAAGTTTCTTAGTAATTAGCTGGAGTTATGATTAGTGGAATCTTCTCGATGATCCAAAGTCAAGATTAGCTTATTTTGCTTTGCTAGAATTCTCATACCACATTTGCCAGAACAGGTCTATTATTGGGAAGGAGGGACGCAGTTGGTGACTTGCTGAGGCATCTGAAGTATTCCAGCTGTGCCCTTTAATCTGATTAGTTTATGGCGATTGACATCTTCGATCTATCTTCATGTGTTTATGCACATGGTGAATTGCAGTAACGAACAAGGAATATGGAGAAGACCATAGTGATATAGTTATGGAGAAGTCCCAGTTGTACTTAAAATAGAAGATCCTCTATAATCATTTATCTACAAGAAGGTTTGAAGCAAAAATAGTTGGTAAATTGAGATTGACTCCTCAAACTGTCTCTGCCTTAATTTAAAGCACTATAGTTATTCCTCTCAAGATGAATTTCAAACTTGTGATCATGGTTACAAAAGGTTGAAGGGTGACTCCTCATTTTTGGTCTTTTGACATATTTCAGCTAAGTTTACTTCCTTTCTAATGAATTTCTCTAGACATTGGAATCCTCCTAAGTTTTCAATTTATGACATGCAAAATCAAGTAATATGTGTTGCCTCATATTTTTTATGGTTTCTTAGGGTATATATAGCATTCATATCTTTACATGTCCAACACTCAATCTATTTGCAAATAGACTTTGAAGTCTGAAAGTCGTTGAGTGGGCTCCCAAACATTCCCTTATTCTAGCTACGATTTGCTTTCGGTTCAAGTCAATCATCCAGTTGCGCTTAGATTCCAGATTCTGCAAAAAATTAAGGAGAAGTTGGATGGAAGCTTAGGACTGTGAACCCTTTTGAAAACTTAAAACTCTAAAAGGTTGAAACTTAAGAGCTTCTATAAAATGTATGGGATCATGGTCACGGCTGATTTGGCATTTGGCTTTACATATGTGTTGAAAGGGTATCCTTACATCCCTTCTTGTTGCAGGATGACAGCAAAACATGGACAGATGAGAAGCACAGTTTATATCTTGAATATTTGGAAGTTTCATTTGTTAAACATCTCCACCAGTCAATGGGTTTGCTTGCTCCATACTCAGAGCAGAACAAGAGGGACAAAGATATATCTCAAATGAGGACGATCGGCGTTCATAACACTTTGGAGCAGGTTGAGGAACTTATTTGGGTCCCATAGTTATTGCTTTATTATGTGAAATTGGATTTTAGCCATGCTATTCTATAGATTGAGGAAATTTATCTGTTTCTTTTATGTTTACAAGTTACCTGTTTTACAGTATGGATGTCAAGAAAAGGTTAACTGCAAAGGCCGTGATCCTGTTTCCCATGCCTCAGTCGATTCCCGTGCGCCTCTTAATCGTCCAGGGGCATACCGTTTCAAGCGCATGGGAATGCACTGTCCTTCAGTCTCAGCTGACCTGCCAGAACTATTCACGGTGTGCGGTACAGAGATTTGCAGGAAGGGTATTATATCTCATGGATCAGAAACATGTTCACATCACTTTTCTGCCGATAGCCAGTTCCATGGTGACTCTTATGGCTTAATGAGAGGTAATCTGAATCCTTATGGATGACTAGGTCTTTTTTTCCTGGTTATTTTAAGGAAAATCTCGTAGAGTTTGCTTGGTTAGTGATGTGAGTTTTCTGTTATCTGAGAGTGCCTGAGGATATATTGTCATTTCCGTCACAAAAGTATGCATGAAGGTAGAACAGCACATATTCATGCATAAAAATAAGTTACTTCCTTTTTTTATCTCTTGTGAGTTTGCTTCAAGCATGTAAACATATTTTCCTACCATCTCATGCATCAGTTTTAATGTATGAGAAGCTGAGATATCCTCAAGTCATTTAGCTTCTTGCTTTGTTCTGTTTTCGTTTTTTACTTTGATTCTTGACTGGTATAACTACGCAAACGTGTTTGCTGAGCATTCTATGTTTCAGAAAGGTCTCAAGTATTACTTCTAACTATTTTGAACATATCTGATTCCCCTGCAGAGGGTTCAGATCAGAATTTTGTGGATGAAGACAATCAATATAAATCAAATCCCATGTCTCGAGCGAAAAGGTTGAAGACAGCTTTAACAGATAGTTCTAGTCACGATCAAGTAACTTCTCAAATTTATTTCCTCTTCTATGTACAAAAAGCTACTCGATTTCATATTGATCCCAGCATCATCCTTCCAGATTGTGCCTTCCGGAAACCATCCTACAACAGATCAATGAGCAATTCATAGCTCCACTGTTGAGGTGAACTAGCAAGTCGAAATTCTTTGAGACAGGTAAGTTGCCATGGGACGAGAATTGAAGGGACATTTGCAATCCAGGTCAAGGTGATTTCGGAGGATGAAGTTTTGCATAGTATGAAACTATAGGCACTAAGGTTTTAGTTGAAGCTACTACGGGAGCTTTTGCACTTACAGGAATTTCATTTGTTTGATTTAGTATATACAAATGTAAAAAAAACATATATATATATATATATATTATATTATGTGTATATATATGTATACCCCTATATAGAGCAGAGGAGTCTGCCTTCTCCCCTTCCTTTGACCGAGGCATTATGAATGTTATGTAAATGATTCATATATATTAGTGGTCAAGGCCTGCATGGTGATTTTGGAAGGTGCTTCAGAGTTTGAAGTCCAATAGTATTTAGAATTATATGCTAATATTCTTTTTTTTTCTTTTACAAATACAATATCTAAAATAACATTTGATCAATTTTATTTTTCTAATGGATTCTCAAATTAATTTTAGGAGATTCTATCATTGCGATTTTTACGAGTTCAGGCAGATCCAATCTTTACGGTCCCTCGATAAATTGAAGCCTAGAGTAGAATAAAATGAAGAATTTTGTCTATGTTATTTTATGTTTTGTAACAAAGGGGATAGAAAAAGGGCCTATAAGCCCAAGAATTGATATGATTATACATCTAAATCTAAGCAAGTCTTATGAGCTCTCATTCATGCATCCGATGTACTCTTTTAAGTACACACACTTCATCTTGAAAGTTTAGGATGATACGCCCAAACACGCCCACGAATTGGATAGAACAAAGAAGTCTCCGATTGAGGCGCGGACTTCCACATATTGAATCTTTACAGCAGAAATCCAAATCCTAATCCAATGCCCTTCTTCTCGTCTTCCCCCCTTTGCCCTCCGAAACACACACAGAAGACAGTCCCACGAAATCATTCTTGCAATGCACTCAGAAAATCACCATCAGCCCCCCGCAGGCTCCCCTTCTGTTGCACCACACGAAATGATTCCCATTTTTCTGGGCAGCCATTCATGATCACATGCAGACACTATTTTACGTAGAGCTCTTTTCTCTCTTTTACCTTTCTTCAGCTCTCGAAGAATTTCTGGGATCCAAAATTCATGGGGACTTTTGGTAACTATAGACAGTATTCCAAACTTTCCCCGATGGAAATGTTCCATCAACGTCTTATTCATCTCCTTCTTCGAATTCGAACAATAAGATTTGGTCCAAGTTTGTTCCGGTTTTGGTGGGCTTGGTAGTCGTAGCGGAGATCTTGTTCTTGGGCCCTCTCGACATGGCCAAGGACGGTGACATACTGAATTCAGGGGATGAACCCTTCTACCACTCCACTGTAACGAAGCCGTCCCCCGAATATTCCGAGTTGGGTCAGGACCGGGGCTTCGAAGCCGAGGATGGCTGTCAATTATGGTTGGAGAAGGTGGACTCTGTGCCTTACTCTAGGGATTTCGAGAAAGACCCTATTTTCATAGCAGGATACCAAGAGGTGTTTATTTCATTCAGATTTTTATTTTTTCTTTGTGGGGAATTGTTATATTCCTTTTGAATTGTTGTTTGGAAATCTGGAAGGTGGTTTCTTAGTATGTGCAGTTGCATGCTATTCTGTCTGTGTGAGATTTGTGCTGAAGGAAAAGTTTGTAATTCAGAATTTATTATAACTAGCCAAATCGGATTGCTGCTATCTATTGACATTGTTAATTACTTTTTGTTGAAAATGCTGGAAATGGCTAATTGATGTTGAGCATATGGATGTTTCTGAGTTATGAAACACTGAATATGTGATAACAGTGCAAATGGCTAGAGTACGCTATAGAGGATATGTGAAGGGCTATTTTAATGTGCTCTTTCTGGTAGTCACTTTCTTGTGCTGTTGTATCTTTCGTTAACTGGTTGTTAGTTCATTTGGTTGGCTTTCTTATCCAGCATTTACATGTTATGAATTCTATTGTATGATATGTAGGAGTTGAAGTCCTGTGCTGTCAAATGTACGTATGGGTATGAATCTGGTAAGAAGCCTGATGCTGTAATTGGGGTCCCTCAGGAATCTGCCACTAATGTGCTCCGGTCAATGGAGTCAGCTGTATATTATGCTGAGAATGATATTGCAATGGCACGACGGTGGGTAAGCACTCATTGTAGTGGACTTTTGCTTACTCTTCCACTCTGTACACTTCCAGATCCATATTCATTATTTCACACTACGTGTTCTTTATCTTTCGAGCAAATAAATTTGAGATACGCATTCGGGAAAATTTCTCGTTGAAATCTTTAGTGGGTATGCACTAGGTAACTGAGCTATGTTCTTTACATGGAACTAGGAGAATTTTGGTGTTTGATGTTGTTCCCTTGGAAATTGTTCTATGTATATATTTACATAACAATAGGAGTAAGAACAACAGAGAAGTTATTAATCCTTCTCCAGTTCTTATATTCTGAGTGTGTTTAAAATATCACCTATAGAACTGATAGACATCTGGCCAAACAAAATAAAGTTATGTCCTACAAGTAATCCACTTTTTTTTATTATTCTTTTAACCTAACATTGTCATTTATTAATTTTTTTTCAACTTGAGTTCTGAAAATTGGTGGATCCTACTTTAAATTATATTTTGATAATTTTAAGATGCTATTTTATAATATATCATAGCATATCAAACTTTAGATTCTTTTTGGAGAAGTTGAGGATGATGTTGTAGACTGTAGAGAATGATGCTTGGTTTCACTATTTTTTATTACTATGAATGATTAAAGGATCTTGTCATTTTACAAATTAGTATTACAGGTGCAGAAGGTATCTTGCAGATTGGAGTCTTTCCTTGTATTTAGGTCATAGGGTCTTAGAGAAGATATTGTTGTTAGGCTGGAAAAATATGTGGCTCAATATTTAGCAACCTTTTGATGCTCAGTCTTCACTTGATGGACATTATTGGAATTGGATTAGTAATCTGAATCTGGGGTCCTATAATTGCTTTGAAATCATATGAACTAGGGTTTAGTAACTGTGGAGAGCATGCTATTATCTCTTTGAGGCAAGTTCATGTAAACTCGTACTTTATGTATTATTCCACAAATTGGAAATCTCTTTTGATTATTTTCTGCATCCTTCTACTAGTTCTAGCTAGCATGAATTGGCCAGTGTACCTTTCATATCTCATCCATCATTGTATTAACTTAAATACAATATATGCATTCATGTCGTAGGAAAGGGTATAGTGTTGTAATGACGACCAGCCTTTCATCAGATGTGCCAGTGGGATACTTCTCCTGGGCTGAATATGACATAATGGCTCCAGTTCAACCCAAAACTGAAAGTGCTCTGGCTGCTGCTTTCATTTCCAATTGTGGTGCCCGAAACTTTCGTTTGCAAGCTTTGGTTGCTCTAGAGAATGCCAACATCACAATTGATTCCTATGGCGGTTGCCACCACAACCGTGATGGAAGAGAGGTCAATTTATTGAATCTTTTCATCCGGTTTACCTAAATTTATTATGTTTTAAAGATGGAAAAAAAGTTTCCTGTTCATATGCAGTGTGTCCCCTTTGGAAAAACATTCCTGCTTGCAGATGTGTTCCCTTGAAGTACTTAATTATCTACATCACTTGTTTTTCAAACATGACGAAGTTTAACTTATAAGAAGAACCTTTCTCTTTCTTGCATTGGCAGTGGACAAAGTGAAAACACTGAAGCGGTACAAATTTAGCTTGGCTTTTGAGAACTGCAACGAGGAGGATTATGTTACGGAAAAATTTTTCCAGTCTCTTGTAGCTGGTAACAATTTACATCCTGCATGCTCCTTGCTTTGTTAGTGAACTAATCAAGTCTTGAGTGGTTTAATTTTATTTCTTGTTCTACAAACTGGCAGTTTTTATAGTTTTGACTTTTTCAGTTAGATTGATATGTAAAAGTCTGTAGTTGAGACAATTGGACATGGGCTCAAAGATCTGAGGTAGAAGCCCCAGTATCCTACAACTTCAATGTTGAGTTGTAGAAATTGCAACTGCTGAAAATTTTCTGAGAAATTAAAAGTTTGAGCTGAGGATGGCCTATTTTTGGTAAAATAGATGACTACCTGGCTTAATCCTCAATGGTTAATCATTTTGAAGGTGGGTTTTGGTTGTGTAACTTCCAGAAAATATTTCACTGTTTTTTACCTTGGGCTTGCTGTTGAAAGTTTCCTATTGTAGATTGTTCAATAAAATCTTAAACTGATTAAGATTGACTTCATGGTACTGTTGCACTCAAACCATAATACTGTAGGTTCTGTCCTGTGGTTATTGGTGCCCTAATATCCAAGATTTTGCTCCTTCTCCCGGTTCTGTGTTGCATATCAATGAGGTGAAAGATGTCAATTCTGTTGCCAAGAGGATGAAATATCTTGCTGAAAATCCCAGTGCATACAATGAGTCATTAAGGTTGCTTTAGATATTGACACGCCAATTTTGTGTTAAAAATTTCATTATAGATTAGATAAGCTTATTGTTTTTCAGTTGTTCATTTTTGCATTAATTAATGCCTCAAAAGCATTTATCCTTTTCCATATTATTTTTTGTCAGTATATTACTGAAGAGACTGGATGATTTTCCAACATTATGATGGACGGAAACACATTTTGGTTCGTTCTGTGCAGGTGGAAGTTTGAGGACCATCTGATTCTTTCAAGGCCCTTGTTGATATGGCTGCAGTTCATTCATCATGTCGTTTGTGTATTTTCTTGGCAACCAAAATCCAAGAAAATGATGAAAAGACTCCACTTTTAAAAACCGCCCCTGCAAGTGTACTCGTGGCTCAAAAACCACATATCACATTTACGTGAGAGAAACGAGGTAGATTTGAGATGGAGTCCATTTTCTTAAGGTATTCTATGCGGTCAACACTTGTTTTGGTACTAAAAGAAAAACTAATGCTAAGAATGAGATTCTTGAAATCATGAGTATATATGTGAAATATGCATCTAATCAAAGTACAACTTCCACAGAGAAATTGAATTGACTTGTGTGATTTCTTATACGATTTATATCCATACGCTCATATACACTATCACCAAATTTGAACTAATAGCAATGTCTTCAGAAACAAGTCATTGTTTTACTTTAATATAGACATTGACATATTCATGCAGGTCCGACAACTTAACTCTGGATGCCATGTCATCTGCCGTTCTGTTGAAATTCAAGTATCTGAAGCACATACCTGTTTGGAAACCCGAGAGGCCGGAAAGCTTAAAGGGAGGGGACGAGTTCAAAATTTACAGAATATATCCCATCGGAAAAACACAGAGGCAAGCATTGTATAGCTTCAGATTCGAAGGGGATTCTGATTTCAGGAATCACATAGAGAGCCATCCCTGTGCCAAGTTTGAAGTCATCTTGGTATAGACTGTCTGAGAAATTCATTAGGTTTAGGAAATGGGTGATTGCTTCGGGTATCTCTGACTGGGAGCATCGCTCGATCCTCTTCTCGCCCCCGTTTTTAGGGCTAACTCCTGGATGAGTTGCTAGTTGCTCATTTTTTCTGGCTACTGATCTCTCACATTGTATTCTTTAGCTTTATTTCGTACATAATTCCACGTCTTGTGGCTAAATATGGTAGGGAAAATTATAACCAAAACACGCCCTATCTGTTGCCTTTGTGTTGATGTTTTGCATCACAGATTATCTCTTGAGAATTTGAAGATTAGGGAACTTGTAATATTAAACATGATGACAACAGGGGATGACAGTGATTCTCCACAAAATCACCTTTGTAGTATGTTCAAATTTCAGGTGCATTATGTAATTATTATCACAAGAATTATTATTGTCTAGTCAAATAAGATTTCATTTAGTTTTTTGGATTAAGCTACATATTATGACTTAATTCTTAACAATAGTTTAGGATAAATTGCATAAAACCCCCTGTGTTTCAAAATTTAGCTAAAAACCCCCTGTGTTAAAAAAATAGGCAAAAACCCCTATGTTTTTCAAAACATTGCATACTCTTCCCTTCCGTTAAATAAGCCTTAACGGCGTTAAATTTTGACTGACTTGACCGTTATACCCTTTTTATAACAACCGTTGATCTTTGTATGTAAAAAATGAACGGTTCAGATCTTAAATAATTTAAATATTTTATATATTTATTTATATATATTTATATGTACATTATATATATATAATAATATATATATATATATATATATATATATAGATATATATACACACATGAGGGCGATGGCCGTCGCTCCCAGACTGGGCGACGGCGACGTTGCCCAGAACAGCCTGGGCGACGTCGCCGTCGCCTCTGCGCAAGGGGCGCGACATCGCCCCGTCGCTAGGGGCGATTTCGCCCCTAATCTCAGTTTCTGGGCGACGGAGGTGGGCCTTCGTCGCCCAGTCTTCTTCTCCGTCGGCGACGAGGCGCTAACGGAGAAGATTGTCTATTTATTAAAAAAAAAAAAAAAAGAAATTTGACCCCCGCCCCCTCGCCGTGGGGTGCCCAGGTTCTGGGCGACGGAGGTCCAGTCGTTCTCCGTCGCCCAGTCTTCTTCTCCGACGGCGACGAGTCGTCGCCGGAGAAGAAGAAGAAGAAGATACAATATATATATATATATATATATATATTAAATATTTAATTTAAATATATATTAATATATTTTTATATAATAAAAAATTCATAACTTAATTAGTATATTTTATAAATAAATATTTACTTAATTAATAATATATAAATTATAAATACTTAATAAATATCAGTTAATAAAATTGATAACTTAATTAGTATATTTAAATAATAAAATATTATTTAAATAAATACTAATTTATATTTAATTAGTATATTTTATAAATAAAAAAAATATAATTTAAATTAAATAATAATTTAATTTAATTAATAATATAATAATATCATAAGAGATTTTTATTTTTATTTATATAAATTTTTAATTTAAAGATTGAATTTGTCAAAATATATTTGGATTAAATAATATTTTAAATTAATTGATAATGTATTATTTATTAAAATATATTACATGTCAAAAGGAGGGCAAAATGGACATTTGCATACATAGACTAACCTTAAAAATGCCAAAAATGAAACCCACTTGCAAAATGAGCGAGTGTCATCCACTCTCCGTTAGTTTATAACGGAGAGGGCTTTTTTGCTGTGTTTTAAATAACACAGGGGGTTTTTCGCCTATAAAAAAACATAGGGGGATTTCACGCTATTTCACCAAAACACAGGGGGGTGTTATGCAATTTACCCCAATAGTTTATTTATTTATCATGAGCTCGTATCATAATTTCATAGGGACAATTATACTGCACTCTCATAAGGTCTCATAAGGTTTGGTATAATTTATATTTAGATCTTTTGTTGTTTGAAAAATTAGTTTTCTTATTATAAATAGATCTCTCTGTTAATCAAAGTTCATTGAATGTATACCTCATATAAGTAATATACAATTTTTCATTCGATTTTGTTTTACTATATCAACAAATTCGATGAATTTTGACTAGCAAATGAATCAAGTTCTTAAACTGAAACAAACATCAGGGGTACTACATATAATTTTATAAAATATAAAGTGTTTATGTATAATTATACTAAGTTTCAAGAAAGGACGGTGTAATTATCCTAAGTTATAATATGTAAATTATTCCAAATAATAATAATAATAAAGTAAGATTATTTTTTAATTCGAGTCGAATAATCAACTTTAAATTAATAGCATGAAAAGTATATTGTATTTATTAAATACTAATTGCACAAAAAAAATAGTAATAATAAAATAAGATGATTAATTTAGGGTAATGCGGGGCCCACCAAGCGCAGGGTCACGGTGGGGTCCAACCCAGTATGAGGCACTTCCACATGCATAAAAACGTTAACGAGAGCTCCCTCAATTCACTCTGCTCCTTCAATTCTCTTTCCTTTTTCTTTTATCTTCTCCGCTATTTCGCGATTCAAACTTTCTGAGATTTTCTTCTTCGGAACTATGCGATTTGCTTCACTTTCTACACACTAAATGCATGTGATTTGGCATGACCTGACGATTGATCACATCGATCGGTAGGTGAATATTTCAATCATCGGTTGATTGATGCGCTGTCGTTTGAGAATCATTTGATGGATCCGATCTGGACGCAGAATGACGTCCCTTCCGCTTCGCATTTCTTCCTCGCTATCTACTTCGCTTTTGCGTTCGTTGCTGCAAGGTTCATTCTCGACAGATTCATCTTTCGCGTAAGCTTTTTTCTGCGGAGAGTTAGAATTTTCTTTTCTTTTTTTTTTTGGTGTGTGTGTTCATGATGTTTTCTGGTACTCGGATGCATGGTGTGTGTGGAATGCATTTTGGTGGTGTATTTTGGTATTGTTTAATTTACAATTTTTTGCGATTCATTTTGAGCTATAGCTTGGGAGATGGTGACATTTTCTTCTCTACAATACACCTGGATACTGACAAATCCATTGATGAAGTCGCTAATACAGCTGGATAGTGAAAAATCCATTGATGAAGTCGTTATACATATCTAGTAAGAGTCACACTGAGGTGATTGAGCAATATAAAACATGATTTAATTAAAGCATGTTGTTCAATCTTAGTTGAGCAATAGTAGGGAGCTTGTGAGATTTGCTAGATACATGGAAGTAATTACGACTCTGTTAATTGGTGAATTGAGAAGTTTTGATTTATGGATTTTGATTATCGAACAATTGGCCTTAGCAACTAGTCGCTATCTAGGTTTTCAAGATTGATTCAAGTAATTGCTCAAGCACTAGCTGCAGCATTGGTTGGGCAATGGTTTGCTTAATGCAGTTTCAAAAAGTTGGTTGAATTGTTGGTGCCTGCCACTGGAATATTTACTTTTTGTTTGTATGACAAATATGTATATCATCTTTGACAGGAACACTCTTTTTTATCCTGATTCAGATTAGATGTGAATCTCTGATATGAAAATCTCATATTGATCAAGCATGTAGAAGAGGTTATGGTGTCATTCTTTTCCCAGGATGTGAATAAAACCAACATGCAAATCTCAATTGTTTTGATTTTTTAAAGCAAGAATTGTTATAAGAGCAGGTGGTTGTGTTTGTAGAATGTCCCATATCTGATTACTCCCATTCCAACTCTGGTTAATGTTGTTACATGTAATGATACTGTTTCAAGAAGTATAACTGCTGCAATTTGTCTTGTCTAAATTATGATACATTAAATTTGAGAGAAAAATCTTGGCATACTTTGCTTTGTTCTTCATCAGGAGAGGGTTGGCATAAGTAAGTAATGCTTTGTCTACTCTTAAGTAATGAAATTGTTTGAATTTGGAAAGAGTCCTGAGGTTACTTTCTCGGTTTCTTTTCTAGTCCTTCTAGAAAACAAAAGAACTATGTATTTCATCCCCTGATCTTGTAAAAGATAGTTCATACAGTGTGTTTCTTGAGTCAAAAGAAAACAATATGATGCTGAATACCTAATGCCTTGAATCTTAGACTAAATTTGATCCAAATGAAGCATGGCTATCTACTGGCCTTATAGTACTAAAGCAATCTGAATTAGAGACTATATTCCAATAAATTCCAGATAACTAGTTATCCAAGTAACTCTTTGAATGTAAACATGTTGCAATTGGATCTACATTGAACCTTTCTTCATTGCTTAAGTATCTAGTCTGCAACTTCATTGGATACATTCTTCTACGAGATAAATGTTTAGGTTAATTTTATAGAAGAGTCCATTAAAAGAAGTGAAGATAGTTGGAAATATGTTCTTGCTATTTGGAAATCTTCCTTTTTGACAATTGATTCCATCTATTCCAGAGGCTCGCGATCTGGTTATTGAGTGGTGGTAGCAATCACCTCAAACTTAATGAGGAGACGAGGGCAAAAATAGCAAAATGTTCAGAGTCAATGTGGAAGCTTACATACTATGGTACTGCGGAGTTTTGCATCTTGACAAATATCTACCCAGAACCATGGTTTAGTGATATAGAGGCATACTTCACAGGATGGCCTGATCAAGAATTGAAGTAAGTTCTATATCTTGCTAAGGGTCTCCTTGGAATAAGCTCATGGATCTTATTGTTCATATTCTCCAGTACGGACAGATGTAGTCAATGTGAACCTTTGCCTGTTATTCTTTTACATTTTATAGAGTTCTTTGCCCATGTGGGCCTGAAACATTTTGTTCCCCTATGATAGTTAATCTAGAATTACTTCAACTATTTCGAGAGGTTTGTGATGCAGTGTGCCAGCTGCTTTTCATGGATGCAGCTCTGACTATGTTCAGAAGCTCTTCCAATCCTTGCTTATGTAGAGGAATATTCTTCAATATATTTTCTCTTTATGTGTCCATGGGGCTGCATTAACTTCACCACTTGCATGTTTTACAATGTATCCACTCTGTTTGGGTTGTGCTGTACCTGAATTAGCATTTGCTTGATTGTTTCAGGCTTCCTGTAAAACTTTTCTACATGTGCCAATGTGGGTTTTACGGCTATAGCATTGCGGCCCTCCTTACGTGGGAAACGCGACGGAAGGATTTCTCTGTTATGATGTCACATCATATTGTCACTGTGATCCTAATTGCTTTATCATACATCACGAGGTATTTTTATTGCTCCTCGACTGCTTATGGTTGCTGAATATAATTAAGATCATTGTTACAACATTTACTTGGATGTGCTATGCATAGATTCTTTAGGATAGGAGCAGTAGTTCTTGCATTGCATGACGCCAGTGATGTGTTCCTCGAAGCTGCTAAAGTTTTCAAATACTCTGGGAAAGAGGTCGGAGCTAGTGTGTGCTTTGGTTTGTTTGCCGTATCATGGCTTGTACTAAGGCTCATAATCTTTCCATTTTGGATCATAAGGTCATCAAGGTTGGTTTGCAAATAATCCTCACTTCAGCCCTTTCAGATTTTACACATTTTCTCTTCCTCTAATCATTTTGTTGGTTGCTTTTCCTCAGTTTCTACTCATGCGCAGTCTTGATCTTGTCAGACACATACTTTGGCTACCTTATACTACCTCTACAACACAATGTTATTGACCCTGCTTGTTTTTCACATTTACTGGTGGATTCTCATATCCTCAATGATCACAAGACAGCTGAAAAATAGAGGACAAGTAGGGGAAGATATACGATCAGGTCAGCATTAGTTAGCTTCAAGTCAAGTCCATCTTCTTATCTACTATAATGAAAACGCCCCGCAATTAGAAACCTTTATGAACTTCTTAGGTTCTTGAATTTATTATTAGGTCAAGTTTTTTAGATGGTTTGGCCTTTACATCAATATCTACTTACACTTCTCAATCCCTTCACAGATTCTGACGATGATTAGTTGGAAACCACACTATTTGGAGAAGTACGTTTATCCTGCTCGCGAAGTATCTTTGGACACTGCAAGGTTGTAGGTTTGTCTGCCAAATGTGAGTTGATTTTGCATTGTTGTAAAAGGAAGAAATAATTAGGAATTTGTAGCACTCATGTTTCAAGAGAATGTCAAGTGTACAATTTGTAGGTGCTTTGCTTGTATAATTTTTGTTGCTATTAGCTTCCAGGAAACGAAAGCAGGATTTAACCACAACTTTTACTATTTTCAGAGTTGTTCATCCTGTTTCCAATTTTTAGGTTCCAACAGCGTAGCTGTTTTTTCCAAGACATGGGAATGTAAACAGGAAATTCTAACTTGAATTGGGTTGCAACAAATTTGGACTAATTATACGGTAAGTGTAATACACTTGTCGTATAATTGACTTACAGTTAAAAAAAAGTGATCAAATATATATTACGATGTAATTAGTTTGATTCAATCAAATTTGATTTGAATAAAAAATTTCTCCAAAGAACTATCACCCCTACTTGATGTGTGGATCTATTACATTAAATTATACAATTTACAGTTTTTTAAATCTGAACTACTTACCTTCAATTCTTCTTCTCTCTCTCTTTTTCTTTAATTTTTCTCTCTCTTTATTTTTTGTTTATTATTATTTTTTCATTTCCCTCTCTTTGACTCTTTTTTTTTATCAAAAAAACAAAGCATATTACATTTTCTACTATAAAGAATATAAAAATCTAATAATTTAGTATAAAATGATACCTATTTCTAGGTAAATGTACTCATAAATAGAAAGTTCGGACATATACTAAAAGATGTAAATATAAGTGGAGTGTAGGACTGGACATTGTTGTCGGAAGAGAGTAAAATAAAAACACAAAACAGTGTCCCACATGACTCTCTCGAGACGATTCTTATCTTATCATAAACCATAAACCATGGTCTATGGCCCATTGTGTTCACTTTTCATTTTCATATAACATCCTTTTCCAAGGCTCTTTGACCCTTTTTCCCACCGTCTACAATTTGACAGTCAAAGTGATGCAACCGTGTGAACATGAGGTCACACCTGCCACCTAATCATTCTTTTCATTACACGACAAATGAATAACCCTCGTCATCACCATCAATTCCCCCACGTTCCAACAATGCCAGGTTGTCTCTACTCTACTACGACCAGATCAAACTACCCCGTGTAAAAGTAGTGTTTCAGACTCCCACGTGGCATCCCATACATATATATATATATACACCCCTCGCTTTTGAGTTTCGACTATTAGGCTTCAAAATCAAAACAATTTCTTCACATAGTCAGCTCTTAGTCTTACAGTCGAAACACATGCAGAGGTCAAGTAAAAGAACCGAACAAGAAGATAGGAACAGCAGCAGCTCCATGGACCACCGTCCGCCCCGCCTAAGCTGTGAAGACGAAGTTTCCATCATGGTGGCGGCCTTAGAGACTGTCATAGCCGGGACTGCCACCCATGACTTTAATATTTGGTCGGATTCGCTGAGCTCCTCCTCCGCCGGGGCCGCCGCTTCTGACGGGTTTTTATCTGTTTCTCAAGAGATGGAGACTTGCGGGTTTTGCAGGATAAAGGGGTGTTTTGGGTTGTAATTTCTTTGAGGAGGAGGACAAGAGTATTAATAACAGTAGCAGCAGTGGTCCGCCGGCCGCGAAGAAGAGGAAAAAGAAGAATTACAGGGGCGTGAGGCAGCGGCCGTGGGGGAAATGGGCGGCGGAGATAAGGGACCCGCGCAGGGCCCAGCGTGTTTGGCTCGGAACCTTTGAAACGGCGGAGGATGCAGCACGTGCTTACGATAGAGCGGCCATTGAGTTTCGCGGTCCTAGAGCTAAGCTCAATTTCCCCTTCGCCGACTACACCGCATTGGCGGCGCCGGTGGGGCCTCAGCATCAGGAAAATGTGGGGACTAATCGGACTGAACTGCGGAAGAAGAGTCGACGGCATGAAAATGAAGGAGCAGCGTCGGAAATTGGGTCGACGAGTAACAGTAATAACGAGAAGGATTTGTGGGAGATGATGATCGGAGAAAATGAAATTGAAGAGTGGATGGCGATGATGGGTTCAGCGGGGATTCATTGGACTCTGCTAATGGCGGGAGTGTTCATGTCCATATATAATAATAATAATAATAATAATAATAATGTGGTGTATTAATTAGAGTTAGTTACAGGGGGCTGCTCTTTTTTGAAAAATTTTGAGTTCAAATTTGGGTTGCTCTGTTTTTCAGTTTGTCCACACTGTACTTTTACTTAGAGAGAGATGTACCAAAAGAAGTTAGATAAGATGACGTTGCTCGAAGGCCTAGCTCAATTGACCAATCACATAGCAAGTGTATCACACTTGCTTTGTGATTGGATTGGTTCGACCGAATCAAGTTTGGTTAAGAATTTTTCAAAATAACACTTACAATTTTTCAAAATACTTCTTAATTTACTGAATTTGTATATTAAACTTTTATGTGGGCCCAAAAGGAAATTAGAATTAAAAGGGCAAAAAGTTAAGTATAGAAACTCCTGCTAGCTAAATAGGGCCCATTTGCTTCACCTGAGATGAATAATGCTAATCCTAACTTTCGAGTTGAACGTGTTTAATCGAGTTGAGTCAACCAAACACTCCCACTCTCATATTTAACATGTGATTCAATCAAAATATTATTCCCCACACACACGATTTTACTGGAAAAATAATGATGATGAGGCTTCCAATTCATGTGAGTGCGCTTTTAAACTCAACCGTGTTTTGGTTTTTGAGTCATCTCAAAGCTGCAGCACTACAGATTTGATGCCAACCGCATTCTTTTTTCCTTTAAAAGTTGGCAAAATTTCATTTTTGGTCCCACTAGATAGGGTCATTCTCGCTTTTGGTCCGAGCTTTACGGACTCAACACTTTTTGGTCCCAAAATCCTAATTTTTTAACAGAAGTGGTCCTGTTCCGTTAAAACTTAACGGAAACGGCACGTGACGTATCACGTGCCGTTAGTCAACGCTGGTCAACGGCTAGTTTTTACTTTTTAAAATTTAAATAATTTTTTTATTTTATTTAAAAACATCTCAAATTTTTTAAAAACTTAATTCTTCTTAATTTAATTTTAAGACGAAAAATTTAATTTTTAATTTGAAGAAAAATTTAATTTTTTAATATTTATTTTTTTAAATCAATTATTGAAAAAAAAATTGGGGACGACGGCCATCGCCGCCGCCCCCGCCGAGAAGGGCGATGGTCGCCATCGCCCTCGAATTTGGCGGGCGTCGCCGTCGCCCAGAACAGCTCTGGGCGACGCCGACGCCCGGAACAACTTTGGGGACGGCGACGTCGCGCCCAAACTCGCTGGTCTGGGCGTGGCGGCGTCGCCGCCGTCTCCAGATCCACTGGGCGACGCCGCCCAGAGCTTCTGCTGGGGTGGCGTCGCCGTCTCGGGTGGTGGCGGGAGGGGGAGGGGGTCGCTGTGGTGGCGCGGGGGAGGGGGGCGGTAGGCAGGGGTGTGGGGGGGGGGGGGGGGGGTGGGGGTTAGGGTAATTTATTTTAAAATAAATAATAATTTAATATTTTTATTATATATTTTACTAATTTATATTAAAATAATAATTTTATAATATTAAAATAAACTATATAATTTATATATTTGCTAAATATAACCCTTCAATTTTTTAAAATCAACAATTACGATAAATTGGTCAGATCTAGAACTGTTATTATTGAAGAAAGATTCAATAGTCATTAAAATAAGAAAAAATGTATAGTAAGTAAGGCCAACACGGTCAGTTTGTAGAGGGGTTTTTTTCAACTTATTTCTAAAATAGGAAAGGGTTTTTAGCCGAATTTTTAAAATACAGGTGAATTTTATGCATTTAAACCATTAATTTGTGACAATAGCATTCAATATTTTAAGCAATTTGATATGTTTTGTGACATCTTTTGGCCTATTGCTATCAAGATAAAATAATGAGAAAAAGATGAAAGTGTTTGTGGGTTATTTACATATATAAATAGAAAAAAAATATTTTTTGACGCATTTAAAAAAAAAAATCCTGACAGTTGACTAACACTTGTCATGTGCCGTTTTTCCGTTAGAATTAACGGAACAGGACCACTTCTGTTAAAAAATTAGGGTTTTGGGACCAAAAGTATTGAGCCCGTAAAGCTCGGGACTAAAAGTAAGAATGACCCTATCTAGTGGGACCAAAAGTGAGATTTTGCCTTAAAAGTTTGATGCCAAGTTTTTGGGCTCCACTCACTCAGATTTTGTATATTAACTCTTGTGATTGTGATGTCACTCTCAATTTTTCCTGAGAAAAAAATTCTTACTCCAATCGCCTTTGATTAGATAAAAATGAAATCAATTAAGTAATATATGTTAATTATATTTATTATATAATCGATCATTTTTTTTTTAAGTTTTTTGAATTCGATGTTGATATATTTATCGTATAATTACTTTTGATCTAACTCAACTTTGATTTAGACTACAATTTCCCGTTATGTTGGTTCAATAATAAGGATAGATTTTCTTATGAAATTTTATATATTTAGTTCTTTATAATGATGTAAGGACTGTGTTATTAAGTAATTTTTTTTTAAGTATGCTGTTTAAGTAATTTATAAGTATTTTTATAGGTTATGATTTCGCGGATCTAAAAAAGTGAAAATTCTTATTGAAATCATGTCTAACACAATCAAATTAATCACATGACAAGTGTTAAATACTTATTATATGATTGATCACTTTTCTTAAACTGTACACCAATCACACTGCAAATGTATTATACTTAGGTGGCGTATACTGTGAGTATGAGTTATAAAATTGATTATTAATAAATATGTGGAAAAAAAAATAGGGATTAATTATAAAGGGTTTCCTTGAATTGATTGTTTTTGCAGAAATGATCAAATTCCATGTTTATTTGTATGGATAATATGAAGAATAACTTGCAATTACTTATTTACTCTCATTTCTATATAACCAATAAAATTATGAGAATTATAGTATCAACTTTGAGAGAAGAGCAATCAGTTATCTTCAATGCACTAGTGGCCTCGCCGTTTCTTCCCCAAACCCATCTTTTATTGGGATTTCCCACAATAATTGCTCCAATAATCATAAATATTTTGCAAAAATTCAAATCCCACGTCCTAATCTTGTCAACTGATGATTGGTTAGTTCAGACCGAAGTAATTATAAGAGTCCGTGTTATAATGCCATCATGATACTAATAAAATTTGTCCCTTTTCTTCAGAAAATATAAATATATTAAAAAAAGAGATGATAGAAAACAAAGGAAATGATGGAATCATATTTGTGCAAGTATTCTTGCAAAATGCATGTGTGAGAACTTCTATGAATGAAGTTGCTTTATAAATTAGATTAAGGTCACTCCGAAAGAACATGGTTTAAGTGGCATCTACATCTCCTAAGTTTCAGCAGACATCAATAGCATAAAATGGAAAATCATGGTACAAAATTATACAGCAGATGCAGATTTTCTCCTTCACAACGCATCGCGTGCAGCAATCCTGCATGTTATGGCATCTGATACTGAAGATATCCCCAACTCCAATGCTGATATTTTATAGTGCTGGTGGATCCAAAACAAACATAAATACTCCGATCAATCACCAATGTAGTATAAAGCATGTTACAATAAAATTAGCACTCACACACACATATCGAGGGAGGGAGAGATAGAACAAACCTTCTGTATCTGGGATTGATCAGCTCGCCCCGCCAATTCCTCCAGCCCGATCTCGGTCCCCTTGATAAGTCCCTTTATGACTGTCATCTGGGGCACAACAGTGAAGTTATTTTCCTTATCACTCTTTTATGTGAAGTAAAGAAAAGCTCAAGAAGTGATGGGAGATGGCAAATTCATAATTCATGAATGCAATAGTCTCACCTCATCAGAGGAAGCACCAAAACGGGCTACAAGAATGTAACTCGTGCTGTCAGATATGCCGCACCTTTTTAAGGACTCTGATATCTGGTACAAGCAGTACAGATATAACTCAAGTACAAAATACACAAAGGATGATAGATGAGGCAAAAAACCTTTCTTACATGTTTAGAGCCCGAGTAATTGTAAACAATCTCTGAATGAAGAGTGCGAGTCATCAATGACTCGCGTGATTTAGCTACATGCGTCTTATATATGCAGCAGCAAGAACAGGGAAAACATCCGGTATCTATCCCAATTGCAAGTGATAAACATCAGGGAACCAAAACTATAAAATTAAGGACAAGTTAATTTCATGACACCTTCCACTTACTAGTGAAGCATTGAGAAACGCTACTTCTGGTTCCAAAGTTCCCGCTTGCATCAAATCCAGAAGTTCTCTGCATACAAACACTATGCACTTTAGAGATTTCCATCAAGCCGTAACAGTGAGAGGTTCACTGCCAAAAACGGACATGCAGCACTGGGAGTATATGAATGACACAGTTTCATTGCTGAAACAGAAACAAGTTTGTTTCATTGCATCATACGGTTTCTTAGCATTATCATGAGGATAGTCTCCATCGTGGTACAAAATTTGATTTACTGCTGGATTGGCTATCCAAATGCGCAACGCTGGAAACAAGACTCATCATCCAACAAAAACAGAAGCAGAAAAGAGCAAATTCAATCAAATTCAGCTGGTCTTATGAGAATTATCATAGTTTCTGAATACTCTCCGGCAAGAACTAGAATCATAGGAAACAAGTAAAAGTTCAGAAATTAAACAAAAACCGCAGACCCATAATTCTGGAAACAAATGTACTCCAACACAACTTTTAATTTCTCATCCAAAGAACTACAACTTTTCAAATTGTCAGCAAGTAATAATAAACATGATATGGCATCTTCAATTACCATGTACAGCAGCTATATATTTCTTCGTATTTCGTGAAAAGAGATTTTTTTTTTTTTTCCTGACAGTTCCGCAATTGCAAAGACAGTCGTAGACAGAAAAAAGGAGAGAAGCGTACTTGGAGTTGGTGACATCGGCGAAAAGAGCAAGAGAGAGAGTCGCACCGCCGACGTCGAATGTCTTCATATCTGCTCTCCGGAAGCAAAAACAAACAAATCAATCGAGTTTCTATTGAAGAAATTTGGGAATTGAGGGTGCGTGTACGGCGAATATGGAAACTAGGGTTTAGTGCTGGAAACAAAATAATAAAAGAGGAAAAATCTATGTACGAGGTGAAAAAAACATTCGCGCCAGGTAGGGGTCGAACCTACGACTTTCTGCTTAGGAAACAGACGCTCTATCCACTGAGCTACAGGCGCTCTTTGGTATCATCGGACACTTTTTAACTGGAGACAGATAACGACAATCGTCCACCGTCCACCACTTAAAATGTTTAGATCACGAGACATGGACCCATTCAAACACATACATTTCACCATATAATATCTATAGCTATTTTGGATCTTCATTTCGATTAAGATGGTCTTTCCCATCAATCCCACACCTGACTAACACAAGTATTAGAAAGTTTTAACTTGGTAACTCTTAGTGAACTCAGATTCAAAAACTCTTGGATCAAACTATTTTGAGGGCATTACAATTTTATGACAATACCAAAAGTAGCTTATCCACTTTCAAAATAAAACTACAATGCTGGAGAAGTGTTGTAAATATAAGCAACATACAGACAGTGTATTAAACCACTTGCACAAAACAATAACTTTGATGTAATAAAAATACAGCAAAAGTGGTGGAGGAGAACAAGAGCAGCAAACAACATAGGAATAGTGAGTAAAAGACAAAGTGTGTTGAGTAGATGGGAGACCAAAACAAACAGAGTCCCAAGTCTCCTCCACCTTTTCATGCACTTCTTTATGTGTAGTTCAAACTTTTTAGCAGCTTCAGTGAGTATAAGTATAGGGAATCAGCACATTTTGACTACTAATCCAGAGCAAAGTGGGAAAGATGAACCATGTGACCTCCATTTCTGCCCATCTATCTATTCAAATGGGAATCTTTCCCATCACACTTTCTATTTTTAATTGCTTTTTTCAAAATTCAGTGCCTAGATTTTGTGTTTCTTTTATTAACTCCCATGTGCCTATCCCATTGGAGTTTTCTCCACTTTGGGCTACACTGTTTTTTTACGTGTGTTTGTTGGTTCTATCGATAAGAATGAATTACTTTTAGTTAAAATAATTATAGGTTCGATTTTATTTATTAACGTATTAATGAATAATTTGTATGTATATTATTCATGTATAGTTTGGGGGCATAATATTCTAACCGTAATCGAAATTTGAATCCATCCAAATTTTTTGTAATAAGAGGCACAATGTTGATGGGGGTTACACATTGAAAAATGCCTATTGAAACGGATCTTAATTCCCTCCGAAATAATAAGAATTATGAGACGGACAAGAATTCACGTCTTGTTTACTCAGGTCAGACGGTCTGACCCGATCATCCGATATGTTGCTCGTTGATCCTCAATTGATCTGAGAGCAAGCCACAAGATAAATGCATTCGTACAGATTCTGACACACAAATTCCTATAAATACTGGAAGCTCCACATAATGTATGCATTTATGCCCCCTCTATAATTTCAAGTGCACTAACTTAACATCATCGGAGGGTTTTTAGCAGAGTGTCGCCTCAATATACCTACCTAACGATTTGTATTGTAGATCAATCCATCAACCAAATCGAGGATCGAAAGTGAACCCTTCTAACATAGATACCCTAATCAATAGGTATCTGAGTCATCCGCGACCTCAACTCGAATCAATTATACAAAAACTATATATATATATATATATATATTGGTTAAAGGAATAGTGAATCTTTTTGTTTTTTCCATGTGATATAGGAATAAGTTTCTGAAAAAATAAATATTTATTGGGGTTGAAAGCACATGAATGTGAAAACATAAAAGGTTAAATTTTTAGTAAATGATAATATTCAATATGATAATAGATCTGATGAGGATTATTATATAGGCAGCATTCACTTTTCCAACACCGAAAGAACGCCATAATTGTGGTCATCTTGTCTTCCATAAGTCAATAGTCTTTGCTTAAAGGCTGCTTCCTTGTTTTGGTATCAACCATGTATTTCACTACCTTTGCCTTCATCTACTGATTACATTCACTCATTTTTTATTTGAGTATTACGAGTTTCAATCTCGTTAAATATTTAAAGTTATTTGTGAATGTATTATAATCTGACACTAATTTATTTATAATGTTTAATTCAGTAAATATTGTGCTGAAATTTTTAATATGTTGATGGGGTTACAGTGACCGGAATAATTGAGATAACTACAATTGAGTTTATTGTAAATGTATTAGGGTGAATTGCATGTAGACCTCCTCAAGAAATGAGACATTACACTTCCTTCAGAGAAGTTCAAAAATTATACTTACACCCCCTCCGAAAATTCACTATTTACACCTTATTCCATTTCGTTAGAGTTTGGACGGAAAAATGTAGACATTAACTATAACGAAAGGGGTCGGATACAAAAAATGAATTTTCGAAGGGTGTGTAAATATAATTTTAAAATTGTTTTGAGAGAAAGTGTAATTTCACATTTTTAAAGTATCTAAATGTAATTCCGCTTACAACGATTGATTTAATGAAAACTGTACTAAAATTTTAAAATATTGGTGGGTCTAAAGTGAGGAAGAGCTTAACAATTTTTGTGCATCAAAATGAAGAAGCATGAAGTTATACCTCCTATCCTATATAAGGACTCAGCACATTGCATGTGAACTCCAAGACCAGACCAAAACAAGAAGAAAACACAAACATCAATACCCTTAACTTCTAGCTTCCTTGTAATCCCAATGGAATGCTTAAACATGTTCAGCAACGACAGCCTCTACAACAACATGGGTCCAAGAATCTCATTCTCAAATGATTTTGCTGATCCTCAACAGCCCATCAACCTAGAAAACAGCTACAGAGAAGCACCTGCATCCTCGGACTTTCAGTTTTCTGTCTCTAGTTACACTATGATTTCTGCTGATGAGCTTTTCTGCAAGGGAAAAATGCTGCCCTCGAGAGGGAATTGTGTAAAAACTCCCACTCTCAGAGATCAGCTTCTTGCTGGAGACGATGATTGTGAGGAGATTGGACCGTCGAGGTTAACTAAAAGTACGGGCCGGTGGAGGGAGCGATTAGGACTAAAGAGATCACATAGTATTGTACCTAAGAAAGCTGGTAAGAATAGCGATGGAGGTTTAGAAAGAATCGATGAAATGAAGATCCCGGAAACGGCATAAGGTGAGGGGATAGCCAGTGAGAATTAGTTGATTTTGGTGTATATTCATTGGGGTTGGGGAGGAAGATTTTTGTTGTTGTTGCTGCTGCTGCTGTTGATGTTAGAGAATATTGATTTCAGGTTTGGACTAATGTAGAGTGAAAGTCAGTTGTTTTTTGTCCCTCTTCCTCAATTATTAACCTGTGTACAATGTATAATCTTTCTGATTCAGTAGTGTTCTGTCTTGGCTTGACATTATGTTATGCTTGTAAGAAAATTGAACCTGGGTTGTATCAACTTGGTTTAAATACCTTCCTGTTCGGAGTGGATCACATTTTTTGTCCAAATACAAGATGATTGTCTCAACTCAAGACATATTTCGAGGAACTAAAAATATATGATTATAAAACTTGTCAGCAGATAGCAAACATGTCAAATTCACAAAAGATATACAGCCTAGTACTGTTTCTGAATTTGGGTTGTCCCTATCTTTGGGACGAACAAAACAAAACGTTACATCGTCAGAAACTTGTATTGCTATTAACTTTGTGCTGTCCTCGTCCAACACGAGGAGAACTATACACGGTAACTGGTGAATAAGAGAGCTCTCACCATGGAGCACCAGCGACCTCCTTAAACACAAAACCAAGCTCCTCGTTTTTCACTTTAAGGGCGGCAATCTCGGAATCTAGTTTTCCGATCAACATTTTAACGTTCGAAAGTTTCTCATTGAGGCTTCTCATCTCTTTCTCTGCTGCAGCTCTCTCAGTTCTCTTCAGTTCAATAACAGTTTGGGATTCACGAGAAAGACTCACCAGTTTATGTATCCGAGCACGTAAAAACCCAACCGTCATGCCTAAATCCTCAAAAGCTTTCAGAGTTTTGTCCCAACTTTCTATGTGATTAGAACCCATGTTAGGATTAGCCGCTCGGATAGCATCAGCTATGTTGATCGTTTCTAAGATCATACCGGCAGCCAACTTACTGTTAAGTCCCGGGATAACTTTCTCGTGAAGAAAAATGTTTTGGCTGCGGCATAGCTCATAGTACTTTGTTCTGAGATGCATTGGTAGCTCAGAGTCGAGAACTAGGCCGTCGACGTGAATGTTGAAATCTTCGAAGCACCTTACGTCTTTGAAACTGAGAAGAGACTCTGCAAACCTGATGCCATCCACGATTTCTGGACCGAAAATTTCACCACCATCACCAGATTGATCAGGAGCAGGCTGACTGATAGGAATTGATCCGCCGTTATCATTCTTTTGACGATTATCCACTGCAAGCAGCTCCAGATATTTCTCCGCGGCTGTTTGACTAATCCCTGCATTTTCTTCCAGTTTGTCTTCCATTTTCACTAACATCATTTTCAGTGAAATTGTAAGATCCCTTTCTTCGGTGTCTGAGAAATAATACAAGTAAATACTGCAATGTGGAATCACAAACCTGCGTCGATTGGCTCCGTTTGAAAATCTAGGTTTAGAAGGGTAATAGCCCCGTCAACTTGCACTAATCTTCTTGCTCTCACAATGTACACCTTAATAAAACCAAACAGCAGACAGTCAACAGTAACTTCTCACCACACAAGATGAAATGATTGAAAGTCGGAACACTTACACCTGTCCTCTTACATTTATACAAACTTCCAACAACAAATGGAAACAAAAAAACACAAGGACGGATAATAAGATTAAGGCTAAAGGTATTGACTACCTTAAACTTGAGTGGCTCGATCAGTTGAAAAACCACGACATCGCCCTCGAGCAATTTGTGTTCAACGGAGAAACCTCTCCATCCACCGCTTAGGCCTGTTTTATGCACCAAGTACTTTGCATGGTATTCTTCTTCATTTTCATCAACCAAAACCATTATTTCATCATTCTTCGGTAGATGGCCATGACAAAAAAATTTCGGCAGACCCTGTAATGTGAAGAAAACTGGCATTGAGAAGTTTTTCCCTCATTTCCAAGAGCGCATATACAGCATCAACTCACCAGCCAGAATCCACCAGAGACGTGTGATCTGAGCATAAGTTTCGAAAAACTAGGAAAATGTGGGGACAGATTTGCTTGGACCTCTTTTGCTCTCTCCATAGCTGAGGTTGTGACACTGTCTAGACTATGATGATCACTGGTTGTCTCCACCTTGGGTGGACAACTGTAAGAACAGCGAAAAATTGTATAAGAAAACAAATGCAGTTGTGAAAACCAGTTATTTCCTCACGGAAGATAATCTTTGTAAGAAGTTATAACATTAAGCTTACCATGTAATAGGTCTTGCATTAATTACGGATTCTCCCTGCTCGAGTATTTAAATGAGTTTGTTAAAAGCTGATCCAAGAATTAGCAGTACAGCAACAGAATAAATATGATGGACGGAAGTCATCAAGGAGCAAAAGGTGTGGTAATAATGTAGATGGGATTGTCTCACTTAAAACCCAAACTGAACCTTAATTTGAACAGCATGACAAGAAAATGAAGTGAACAAATGTTGTCTTGGTAACTTACACCAAATGGCCTAAAACTGCCTCTCTTTTGACAGCGATCACACAAGGTAACCAAATATAGAGCATGTTTTCAGCAAAATGTGACTAGCCAACAACTATGTTTAGCAAACACCTAAACTGATCCAACCAGAACATTTCAATGTAATTAACCCTTAAAAATAAACTAAAATCATCCTTGGGACAACTACAAATGGTCAAATAGCAAGTAGCAATCCACCCCCAGAAAACAGAGATAAAGGGATATTTGAAAAATTAAAGACAAGGGATTACTGTGAATTATACATAACACGGAAAACTAATAATAAATGAAGATTCTTGTAATAATAAAGATCCTCACATCCTTGTGCCTGTTATCAAGACTCATTAGCCTCTGCTTCACCAGCTTTGTCTTAAACTCCCGTGCCAGCTTCTGCTTAAGCTGTTAACATTGAGTAAAAAAAAAAAGAAAAGAAATGAAACTCACTCAAAACCCATTTTTTATAGCATAAAAATATGTCGAAGTTAGCATTTTTCTAGAGAGAGTAACCTTGGACTTGGAAGAAGAAACAGGGCTTCGATTGGAAATACTGAACTGAGAGATGGCCATAGTTCTTGTTTTTGCTTCACAGTTCTCACAGGAGAGATGAAAAGGACCTCATTCCATCATAGTAAGTATCGACCGTTGAGTTCAAAAATCTGCAGAGTTATGGAAAGTCAGTAAGAGTTGAAATCATGGGATTTGACAAGATTGTCAGACCATGTTTCTAGTTCCTCGGAGATGGCAACACAGCTAAAAACTCTCTTCATAACTGTCCTCTGCTCCACACAAAAACAAAAGACCCTGTTCATATAATTTGAATTTGAATTAATACTCATCTGTTGCTACTATCTAGCAGTACTAGGTATATCATTGCGTAGGTAGTATGAAAAGAGGAATTTTCTCTTTTTCCAATGTGACCTTGTCCAAGTTCAAATATTTTAGTTGTGATTTGTTTTTACATGTAATAAAAATATTTAAATAATTTAAGCAAGAGTAAAATTAATATTTACATACATGTTTATAGTACCTTTCCAGAATGGTTGTTGGGTGATAGAAGCATTCAACCAAGAAATATTACATAATTCTAATTACAATCACCGGCAGAAGAACATTAAGACAAACATTCAACAACTGCTTACACTTCTGGTATTTTACAGACACTAGAATATACATTAATGTGAACGTATCACCTCCTGCTATCACAGTACAGCATTGTGAGCAAACTCAATAAGGAGATGATGACTTCCAACATGTTGCATCCAGTAATAATTCGTAATTCATCCGCAATCAGAGCAAACCCAACGTACAGCAAGGCGAAACAGATGACCTTTCCATTTGAGCACCTTCGTGGATGGACCGGGTTCCATGACAGTGTCAAATGAAGAGGGGAGGGGTGGTAAATGTATGAAGTGCATTGATGTAAGACCCATTCTGCTGCTTAAAGGACTATATACATTCTGAGCGACGAGGTCAAGATTTGTGGTAAGCTGAGGTAAGATGCAATTCCATCAAAATCACCTGGCATATAATATAAAGCCATCATACCTGAATTTTTCCCAGGGTTCCTGTGGTTAAAGTTATAACTTGATTCTGTGCTATTTTCCTCTATACAATTATGCACGTGTGAATTGAGAATCTTTAAGTGAACCATTCCAGGTTGCCTCAAAAGTCCTCATAATCTCGACCTATGCTTAATGCCAGTAAAGGGTGACCGTCTACGAATAGAAGCAAATGGTTCACCGTTCAAGGAGCCCGAGAACTTAATATCCCATCCTTCAACATTCTTTGGAACGCATACGTCAAAAAGTATTTGCCCAAGAACAGTGTTTGTACTCATACGAGGGCTTGAGCGATGAGGTGACCTCTCTTTCCGCTCCTGTGGGGATCCAAATTCTCTGCTGTCTCGGTTCTCTGATGAACTTGGCAGGAAAAAATGGTCATTTGGACAAACTGCAACTCTTCTGAAACTTTGATTTGAGTCAACTGCTGCATTCTGGAGGTCACAAATTAAGTCTGAGATTTCATCATTCACACCGTCCATGGGAGATGTTTCCCCAAGTTTCTGAATTTTTGCAGAGAAAACTGAAACTGCCTGCTCAAGCAACTCAGTTATTGCAGCAGTGTACTTTACAGCTTGATGCCTGTCATGACCTGTAACAGGGAAAGGACGACTAAATTGAAATATGGGGAAAGAAGGAAAAGGAGCAGTAGTTCTGAGAATAGGCCTCGAGATTCATATGATGAACAAGCCAAAGACATAACTTCCAGTGCTAGGTGCCGGAATAAATTTAAAATAAGTGGCATGTCCGCAGATCATCAAACAGCAGAACAAAAATAGTATTTAATCGATATATTTCTTGCCAAGGCGCTCAACAAATAAAATGCTCAAGAGATACTTTCGTGAAAGCATAAAATGCTCAAAAAGGAGTATAGATAAGTATAAAATGAACCATGATATTAAGTATTCTATGATTCCTGCACCAAAACAAAAATAAGTAACACCAGAAAATGTAGTTTGTAGATATGTGGATGCTCCTAAAGAAGTCCTTCTCTACACTTGAGACACCCCACACAAGGAACAAATCAAATGATTATGCTAGTGTCAAAGGTATTGAAATAAATTAAAATCAATATCATATGAGAACAAAGGCAACCTGAAGAATAGTGGAATGCTGGCAAATTTCCTTGTATAGTATGTCAGGACTTGGAAATCAAAGCAAAAGCAAGTAAGATACTGGAAAACTTTCCCTAAACTAGTTCTATACCCATATCAGGATATACTATTTAAGTTCAGTTCGAGCCTTCAATAAGGATTTCTTGAGAATGAACTAATTTGCTTCAGGATTGATGCTTTGGTTGTTCTCCAAATATGCAATTTAGTTAGAGTTCGTTAGTGATAGTGACCATAAAACAGAACTTAAGAATTACCGAGCTGTAGCAAATAGTAGACCCAATAAATCATTCATGATGGCAGCTAGCTCTTAAGGAATCATATATCATCTTGACAAAAACTTGCCATAAGTTATACAGATCCAAATCAGTTCACATAATGAGGAGAATGAAACTGAATATAAACTGACCTGGATGAGCAGAGGTACTCCTAATCACAACTTTTACATTACCCCCCACATCCTGTAAATGCTGAGCAAATTTACATAGAGTTGAAAAAGGAGCCACATCATCATTTTCAGAGCATAAAATGAGAAAGGGGGCACCCAAACCCTACAGGTAAAAAAATCAAAGAATAGGAGGGTCAAAACAACAAAAGTAAGTACATAATTTGGGAAATCAAAGGTCAGCTGGAAACTTACAACTGAGGAATGAAGTGTTTGCCAGTACTCTGCACGTTGGGATCCAAACCTGGTGAGGAATAAAGCATCCAAGCTCGAAGTAACACCTTTTGCAAACAATGATACAAGCTTTGATGTGCCAGGCATTTTGAATATGGAGCGGTGCAAAGCAAACCTGGCACCCAAGTCAGCAGTGAATTCTATAGGATCAGAATCATAGATCTGGCCTGAGATGCAGCTTGCAACCAATCTACTGTCATCCTTCATGAAACAAAAAATGGGTAACTAAAAAGAAGGTTTACCAATCCGCCAACACCAATTCATTTATTAAAGTTCAAGGACAAATCTACCATATCAAACTCCACTTCAGAACATCCTTCAATAATCTGCATGAATTTGGAAAAGAAAAAAAATGTTAACATAACACTGCAAAAATAAGCAATGGTTACATTTTTTAACTATACTGCTATATTCGGATTTGCTCCAAGTATGTCTGCAATGGAGAATTTCTTCTGTCTTTTCTAGAATACATAAAGGAGAACGGACTCAAAGAGACCAGCCCAGGGCCTAATTGAAATAAATACATTGACAGTTCCAAAAGGAATGGTCTTAGGAACAAAAGGACCAATGCATGAACTAGATCTATGTCAATGTGCATCAACTATGGAAATGCAAATCCATTGACTTTACCTGGAAAAGCTTATACATACAAGCTTTAGAACCACCAGCAAAAGTTGCAAGCACTACAGGGCATAGTCCACCTCTAAGCTCCTATACATGTAAAAAAGACAGGATGAACAACAAGTTCTACAAAGAATTCTGCTGAGTCAAAATGCATCTAATAACACAAGCTCTCTATATGGGGGTTATCTTTTCACTAACTCATAGTCAGGAAGCCAACAGGGTTCTCCAAACCCCAGAAAAAGTGGGACAGAAATGCTTGTTGGATAATTCACATTGCTTTTCAAGCAACCTTATAATGGACATAGTGTCACCTATTCTTGACTTAAAGGGAAACACTTCAAATGTATGCTTCTCATTCCATTTGCAAATTTTCTGTTACAGAAACATTGAGATAAGACTGACCCTAACAAGTTCACCAAGGACAGCAAACGCAAGTGATGCAGCCCTCTCTGGAAAGAATCTGCAGAAAAATAGCTCACTGATGGTAAGTCGATCATAATGAGGAACTTGCTATTCAGAATTATAGGCTAAATCAATCGAAACACCAATTTTAATGAAAATCTAAGAAAATATATCAAAACTTGTATTCTTTCAACTTGTCCAAGATACTCAACTTTGTTTCTCCACTTATATTCACCCGTCGAGCAGAATAAAATTGGAGATTACTGTATTCCATAATCGAGATATAGCTCTTCAAAACTTTTTTTCTTTTGTTTTACCTCAGCACCCACATAAACACAAGGTGCAGTCAAATTATCCCCACTTCACAATATGCTGAACCCAAGAATGGCTTCAATTCGTATAATTCTCTACTGAACTTCACTAACGACTACAATCACCACAACAAAACAAAACTTTAAATTACAGCGAGAAGAGCGTACGGATTGAGATAATCGGAGCGGCAAACAAGCGAGTTCCAACCCAGGGAAGAATAGATTCCAACAAAATCCGCCAATTGAGCTTCGCTAATGGAAACCCAAACGAAGACCACGATTACTCCCTTCGCTTTAAACTCTTCTCCGCAACGCCGCACCCAATAGAACCTCCCGCCGCCGCTCATCGTGGCAAAAGCTCGCAGCTCTTCCCAGTCAATTTATCGGAATTTCGAAATGATTTCCGGAACAAATGAGGGGTTTTGTTTGTGACCGTTGGAGTGAAGGGGTGAGGGAAAGAGAAAATGGAGAGAGAAATATGTGACTCGGAGTCTTAGTAGCGGCATAGTACGTGCCACCTCAGACGATGCGCACCTTGGGCGCATAATAGATAGATTCACTCGACTATCCTGCGCCGTGCTGGCAGTAGGTGTAGTTTAAAGTTTAAAACATTTTGAGCTTCACTTTTGGTGGATCAGCCCAAACCATAATAAGTAATTATCGATGTCCAGTGGGCCTCAGCTTGTGGGCCCACATTTTAGGCCGAATTTTGGGTCATCAGTGTCAATAATTTGAATAACGACACCCCATTTCTTAAGATTTGATACAATTACACGTAAATTTTCTATAATTTAAAAATTATATTCTTATTACTTTCGTCTAATAAATAAGTTGCTTTCATTAGTTAAAATTCATCGAATTCACTAACCTAAAAAAAAAACAAGGGATAAAAGTATATATTTGTCCAAAATTGACTTATTACTGATTTATTATAAATTAAATAAATTTTTTTATGATCAAATTATCATTCTACATCTTCATACATTAATGCATGTGAGGGGATATTTCGTTACCGTTATAAAGATAGTTTAGTCGGAAAAAAAATTATATAACCAATAATAAGTCTGTAATAAGTCAATTTAGGATAAATATAATCAATGATTATAATTTTCATTCAATTTTTTTTGTTAATATTAACAAATTCAGTAAATTTTGACTAATTGGATAACATACTTATTAGACAGAAGTAAACTTTAATAGTACTAAATGTAATTTTCAAACCACATAAAAATTTATATATAATTACACCAAACTTTAATTATCCCTTATTTGTAGTTTGATGAGATCTTATTGAGACATTAAAGTTTGAGGTTTCAAAACTTTAAAGTCAAATTGGTCATTTTGCAGAGTAAATGAAATAATATTTATAAGGCCCAGACGTTAAGTAGTAATACTAATTATATATAAAGTAACAACTCCTTTTATTTTGCCACAATATTAGACTAAAAAATTTAATAGTAAAGGGACATTATCTGTTAATCAATTAAAAATTAGTTGGTAAAGTTAAGACTTTACGAGAATGAGAGCGTAGGTTGTCACTATTATTAGAGGTGGCAATTGAGGAAATCTATGATATAACTATCATTAATTTACTAAAAATAATAAATCAATGTTTAAATATTCATTATTAATAATTGATGATACATTTATAATAACAATTTAGTGATATAGAATACAATAATAATGTCTGTATTTTTATATTGTTAATAGATGATCATCGTTGAACATGCATTAATAAATGGTTAAAGTGATAATTGTGTACGCAAATATTATCACTCTAAGTAGATTAGTCGGAATTACCAACAAATTTAGTATTTAGAGAATTAAAGGAGAATTTAGATCATCATTCAATTCTCATCTCCTAATAGGACAAAAATTGAAAAGCGCATATGCGTGGTGAAGAAGAAGATGATGATGATATAGTGAAATATATTTTTGATCTTATAAAATAAAGTTTAATTTTTTTTAATCACATATTTTATGAGATTTTTAACAAAATTATGAAAAAAAATCATAACTAGTCTCATAAATTTTATAAAGTAAAGGACTAAACATGTCGAGTTCTCTTAATTTATGAATTTTATTACAAATTTCATAAAATGAAGATCTAAATGTGTTGATTTTTTTTTATCAAATTTTAATTATTCTAAAAAATTTATAAAATAAAAGATTTAAAATATCACTCTCATGTGGTATTAGACTAAAAAATGTAATTTAATGGGGAAGAAGTCAACCACATATATATATATATATATATAGATAGCAGCATGTTGGAGAAGGGGAAAGGGAAGATGGAGAGGAGAGGAGAGGCACTAAAAAGGCAAAAAGCAATTAAAGTGGGTCCATTTCACAATATACCATTGGCATTGGGCAAAGGAGGCACGAAGACCAACAATCTAGCTACAACTCCAAATTCTCATCCAATGTGTAATTGTAGTATTATATATGTAGAAGGAAAAGAGAAATGTAGATCAAAGGACCAACCTCCTTCCTCCATCCATCTCATCCCACTCCACTCCACTCATTCTTGTTTGCTTCATATATACTATTATTATTAATTATTATTTACACAATTTAATAAGGAAATTAAAGTAATTAACACCAGATCCAAAGCACATGATGGATGGCATCTCACTTGACAACCACTCCATTACGCCACGTGCATTACTACTACTCCAGTAATGCATGCACAGACATTAATCCATGAATCTTCCTTACACTTGCTGCTGCTGCTGCTGCTGCTTTCTTAATTAATTTTTGCTTGTATATACATCAAACACACATTAGCTGCTGCTGCTGCTAATAGTTTATTAACCCAACCAAGTAAGAATATCTTCATATGATAATATATCCATTATTATGATCATAGATTATAGTGTCTTGAAACTACTGAATGTCTGCAAAAAAGTTTCGTACGTAATATCCCCACTGTTAATTTCTGTCCTACACATTCAGGATAAAAACATGCAATACAATGCTTGATCTTACCACTGGTATCAGTACACATTAAAATATCAGAAAAACAAACTTATCCAATTTCTCCATATATGAACATATGTCTGTTCAGATATATGTAATCAATTTTATATGCTGTTTTTAGATATGGGTCATCACTTACTCAGATTCCAGGTGCAAAAGGACAAAATTCTCAATCAAGCTTCAAAATCAATCCACATGGCCCATGATACTAATCACATAACATATACACTGAAACATAGGACGTACGTGTATATGTGTATGTATTCACATCTACACACATACATGTGTGTTGTGTGTGTTTTCATGTCCACACTCTATACAGAAAAAGAGGGTTTTCTGTTCATGTTGTATCAACTCTTTTCTCTCTTCCAAATGCCTACAAAATCCGTACCAAAAATACCAGACAACACGAAAACGACCAAAATATGCCCAAACAAAGACAGCCTTTCAACTGATCAAAACCAAAGTGATACCAACCATTAAAAATCTTTGTCACTGAACTCAATCCATCTGCCAATTAGAAAGAGCTCGAAATGAGTACATCCTCATAGCACACAAACTTCCATTGAAGAAATCAACTCCCACTTCTTTACATAAATATATATGGAAATATGCTATACACAGAGAACCAGATTACTTCGCTATTAGGAAATCTTGAAAGTGCGCTCTTCTGGAACAGGTGATCTAATTCAACTTAAACCCAACTAACAAAATAAGGAAAGGAGAAGGTGTAAATCGAATAAGAAAAATGGGAAATTCTAACTCGGACATAATTTGGTCACAATCCTATGGCTATGTGATTGTTTTGGTCCGACCAACCTGGCTGACTTGGTTAAGAACTGAAATGATACCCTTCTTCTTTTCTTTTTCTTTAGTCATAGTAATACACATTCAATGATGTAAACGAACCCACTGATACCTCCCATCCAATGGAACGTCCTTGACTATATCATAGTTGTACCTGAAACCATCGCAAATCCATTTGACCAAATCACTACTAGATTTACTTTTTCAGCAACTGGAACATTCAAGCTAAAATGAACTAGGTTTACATGTTGATCAGGTATCCTTGTAATGTGGAACGTGGAAAGACATGTAACGATTATATGCAGATGAATATATATGTACTCACTTTTCAGCAAATCGTTTCTGGTCGTACTTTTCTGCTGCCGCGAAGAACTCCTCCAGCTCTGCCGCCGGTGGCGTCTTTGACACAGAAGCTGAAAATTTCCCGTATTTAGTTGACGCCATAGGCGATGATTTTTTCGATGGCGCAGATGATGAGTCCATAACCATGAATTCTTCCGAGTCAGCGGAGAGCTTGACTTTTGGAATAGCCTCTCTGAACAAAAATAGCAGTAAAACACAAAATTAAAACACGGACTACATGATAAATGCCACTGATGAAACGGTGAAAATTAAAAATTGAATGTATGCAATTAATATAATTCAATGTATTTTCACTCACCTGAAAATGGGCAACAAAAACGTTCATGTACGTAAAATACATACAATACCTCACTGTGCATATATATGTATACATATCATTTATCCATGTGCAGCACATGAAACTGAATCTTTGGAAACTAGAGAGTGAATAAATGCAAAATAACTCAATTTATTTTGATTATTCACCTAAAAATGCCGTTGATGGACGTGGAAATTTTCCATTCCAAAACCCTTGGTTTGCAAATCCACATTCTGAAAAACATTCCAAAAGAAAATCAATAAAAGCTGCACTTAAACCTTTTATATAAACGAAAACTCGAAGACAACTTTCTGATAAATACTAAAACTGAGTTCGAATTTCAAAATTTCACCTCCAGATCTGGTGATCTCGATCTCCTCTCTCCAACTTCAATCGATTCATCGTATTGATACCAACAGGAGGTCCTAGACGCCGCCGGGGACTCTGCATTCTGGACCAGTTCTACGTCGCCGGTGTACTCATTTTCAAGCTCACGGTACAACTTCCTCTTTTTACTGAAATTCAACCACATAACATCTTCCGTAGCTCTAATCCTTTCACATTTCTTCATGTACTCCCCCATCTCTCTCTCTCTCTCTCTTTCTCTCTACCTATACATACATGTACATATATATATACTCAAACACAGATATTTCTATACATGTGTGTAAATATACGTGTGTGTGTGTGTGTGTGTGTGTGTGTGTGCTGATTATCAAAAGCTACCTGCAAAAGCTGAAAGCTAGAGAATTTTCATTTCCAGTGGCGGAGCTCATTACTAAAACTGGACGAGAGGTAGGGGCAAAATGGGAAATCCGGCAAACGATGCGGATTTGATCCAACGGTGGAAATTAAACAAAGCGGTTAACGTAGCATGTGGTCCTGACTCCGTTACGGTGACAGTCACATGGGCCATGGCGGTGCCGTTACGAGAGATCGGGGATCCTATGGAGAATGACTGCTAACGAATCAACAAATACCTGAATGGCGCGTGGAGGATTGGCTTACCGGGGCAGCCGGTTTTTTACCGGGAATCTTGTCATGACTCCCGGATTTTTCTTAACCTAAATGTAAAATCAAAGTTTCATGCAATTTGAATTATATATCAGAATAAATTATATTTAATACTCGCAGGGTTTGTTTTCTTCTGACAAATAAGTTTCTCTATTAATTAAAATTCATCGAAGTTGTTTATATTGATAAAATAATTAGAAAAGATTGCTTATTACTGACCTGCATTAAGTCAGTAATAACTCAATTAAAAGTAAATATCAATTTTCATTCAAATATTTTTTTAAATATCGATGAATTCAATGAAATTTGATTAATAGAGAACTTATTTATTAGATGAAATCAAATCTAAAAAATATTAAATGTAATTTTTAAAATTATAAATAATTTATGTGTAATTATATAAAATCTCGTTAAAAAAGAAAAAAAAAAGCATAATTGTCCCTCACAAAAATAATAGGATAAATTTTGATGTTGCAATTTAAAGTTGGGCAGCCCACAAAAATAAATACCAATTGAGTGTGAGTGATAGGACATGAGGGTGAGGGCAACTATAAATGGGATAAGACAATAAACGTGGTACCAACATTGGATTCCCAAAATTGAAGAATTGATGGATTTGGGCGCAATGGAGGACACCATCCCCCTGATACCAAGGGCACATTTGTCCTTGTCTCCCAGTTTTGCAGGGTGAAGTTGCTGCTTGCCGGTTTGCATTTTTTTTTTTAATTTTAAATTCAATGATATATTTTATTTTAGATAAGTGATAGTTACCTCATTGAAAATACTTATGAATAACGTATTATTGTTTGAAAAATTATAAATATTTTCATCAAATAAAAAAATTATTTAGTCTCTGGATTTTGAAGTGGATATTATTATTATATACTTATTGAATTTTTTTTTGAAAAATTAAAAAAAGAATATTTGAAGAGGTGCTAAAAGTTTGAGCGTGGGTAAAATAAATAATTTATAAGGAATATTAGTCCATAAAAATACTTTAAATATAATTATAATTTATAATTTAAAAGAGTATTTTTGTCAGTTTATTACAAATATTATATGAAAACCTAAAGAAGCTAACATAATGGGCTCATTTTTTTATAGATGTTAAGTTAGGATATAACTATATTTTTTTAAACAACGAGAATATATTTATAATTATATCAAATCTTAAATGAGGTGGTTGTAATTTATCTTTTATTTTATTTAATATATACATATCATGTATATAATATTTATATTTATTTAAAAAAAGTTACACATTGTATATATATAATATACTAAATAAAATGAAATATGCAATAAGAATCCAATCCCTATACTTTGTGTGTTTCTCATTTATTATCCACCTTTATATTTATAACAATGCATTCCCACCAAGAGGATTTAAATTGACCTACTTTTGAACTTTGATGCTATATATGTTTAGTGTATTGTACCATAATGACAAAATATTAATAAGTGATATTTTAAATTTTTTATTAGTGGAAAATTATTCATGACAAGAATTTTGTATAAATAGTATTTTTATAGTCACAATATATTTATAATTAGTGATCTATTTATAGTGGCAATTAATTTAATATAGTGACAGTTATATTTGATGTCATTTATTGTCATTACACGTGACTTATTACTAATTGTGGGTACTGTGCAGTGCTAATTTTATATATAATTTTTGGTCACTAATTATTACTAATGACAATTTTCACATAACGATTGGCAAGCTCTAGAATGGAAGCTTGTTCAGCTCGAATGCTTAAGTTAATATGTAAATAAAGAAATCAAAAATAATAAAAACGTAAATATTTTTCTTGTGTGCAAGTATAATTGACAAGTACTCCCTCTTTGATGGGAGAATCCAAAATTTATATGTAACCTCATCCATCCGTTAGTGTAAGACTGGTGATGGGAAAAAAGGATGAAATTTGAGAACTAAGTAGGCGAAATTAGGTACGTTAGACTTGTCACTGAAGCTTCTATTATTAATATATTTTTTTTAGTGCAAATTAGGTACGTTAGACTTTGACACATACTTTTAATATATAATGCGTCAATTATCTCTACACCCAATACACAAAATACTTTATAGAATCATAACAAGCCCAACACAATAAGGTCAAAATGAATTTAGGTAGTTGGGCTGATGTAAGGCCCAAAATTGTCAAGTTCATATGTAAAACTAGTGTTGGAACAGGTTCCTGTCCATGATCTTACAACCAATGCAATAATCTCCATAAAATAAAAACAAAGCAACATGTGGAATGGAAACATTAGGGTCGGCTGTTCCGCTTCACACGCATAAAAATATCATTACCAATAATGTTTATACAGATCTTATGATTATTACATATATATATTAGATGATGACCTGATCATCCCATCATTATCTTTGAGTAATACTTGCATGGCTACTTAGTATCTCATCTCCTCTCATATCAAACCATACCCTCTTGAAAACAGCCAAATTAGACAGAAAAAACAAAATAAATGACCAAGCTGGCACCAACCCAACAATGGTAGATACATCATTTTTTTTTTCAAATTTTTTATCCAAATCAAAATTTAATTAAATCAAAATAATTTATAAAAAAATCCAACTAATTTATCAAAAAATTCTTGCACAAATTAAATTTAATCGAATCAAACTAATCACAAAACAAATATATCACACTTATAATATAATTAATCACTTTTTCTAAAAATTTCATACTAATCAATAAGTATTTTACACTTATTATTTAATTAATTCAATTTCAAGGTTCGGACAAAAAAAAATTTCCTTTGTGTCCCACAATCTCTCTACTATCTAGCCGGAGCTGAGGGTCTACGGACGATTGAGGAAAGCGGCAATGACTCTGAGCATGGCGACAGCCTTGGGGCTGGTGGGGTTGATGAGATTGAAGACATGGCCCTCTCCTGCAACCTCCACTGCTTTCACTTCTCCTTTCCACCCACTTCTCTCTCCAACGCCTCCTTGTACCGCCAACCCCTCACCCTCAACACATCTTTCTCGGCGACATACACCAGAACCCTCTTACACCCCACCCTCTTCAGCGTCGGATCCATAACCGGATTCACCAACGGGTCATCCAAACCCGAGCTATTGGGGTAGGCATACAGCCAGAGTTTCTCCAGTTGTGTTTCTGCATACCCATTATTGCCTGCAGACTCGTTCTTCTTCCCCAAGAAGTAGGGACAGTTGAGGAACATCCCATTGACTTTAATTTCTGGATCCAACCCGACCCGGATGGCAATCTGGTTTGCAATGTTTCCACCAGCAGAGTCTCCGCCCAAATAAACACGCCGGAAATCGGCGTACTTCCTCAGCCATGGTTCCTGGCCAGCGTTATTCCCTCTGGAGTGGGAAAATGTCCATTTCAGTGCTAGCCAGGAATCTTGGTAAGCAATAGGGAGAAGGTGCTCAGGGGCTAATCTGTAATTAACAGATACTGCTATGACTCTAGCTCTGGCCACAAGTGAGTTCAAGTGGCGGTGGTACGTCGGAGAGAAGGCGGATTCAGTGAAGAACCCGCCGCCGTGGAAGTAGACCAGAAGAGGAGTTTGTGGGTGGAGTGGCGGCGGCGGCGGCGGCGGCGGCTCTGGGCAGGTAGATTCTGGCTGAGAGATTGAAGTAATTTGATGCAGATACAATGACATCTTTGGAGTGAACCCCAGTTGTGGGATCAAGTCCTGCAGGGCGAAATCCTGGCCGATGAATCTCTGTATTGTGCCGTTTTTGAAAACTCTGATGAAGGGATAGATGTCGTAGAGTATGTCGGATGTGGAGTTTGTAAGGGAAAATGAGCAACGGAAGAGGAGAAAGATTATGAGGAAGAAGGGTGAAGATACCTTAGCAGACAACATGTTTGATTGATTGCAAGAGATGAGGAGTGATGATAGATATATATAGGATAATTACACTTTCCATCCTTGAAATTTGGTTTAATTACTCATAGATTTTATATTGTTTGATAAATTATATATATTACCCTTAAGCTTTTCTTTTATCTAATAAATCAGTCAACTCATTAGCTAAAATTCATTTAATTTACTGATATTAATAAAATAATTTTTATTTATTTTTGATTGACTTATTATTAACTTATTACATGTTATATAAATCTTTTTATAATTAAATTACTCTCATATATTTTCATACGTTAATGCATATCAAAAGGTATATTTTTACAGTTATAAAATAGTTTAGTTTGAAAAAAAAAATATTTGAACTACAGTTAGCCAATAATAAGTTATATATCAATTTTTATTTAATTGTGTTGTTAATATAAATAAATTTAATGAATTTTAACTAATGAATAAATTAATTTATTAAACAAAAGTAAATTTCAAAAATATTAAATAAAATTTTTTAAGCTACAAAAAAATCTATGAAAAATTGTGTAATTATTCCATATATATATATATATGTATATACTTGCGGATTGTAATTGTTTGTTGATAATTAGTATTCTTGAACTTTGGACCACGGATAAACGTGCCACGACTTTTCACAAAAATAATATTAAAGAAAAAGTCTTTGTGAAAGGCATTACTCGAAGTATTAAAAAAAATTATATAAATAAACAACATGGTTCAGTAAATATATAGAAATAGATATATATTTTTTAGGGTAAATTACATCTACTTCCCCTGAGGTATGTCATAATTACGAATACTCCCTCATTATTTGAAAAATTACAAATATCCCCTAATTTTAACGATCATCTAACAATTATCCCAATCTATCCATTTTTTATAGTGAACTGACCAAAATACCCTTATGAATTAAAAATAATAATTTTATTTATTTTTTAAAAAAATATTTTTCTTATCGACTAAGGGGATAATTTTTTTATAATTTTTAAAATTTTTTCATCCATCCCATTCAATATTTTTATAAGATTTTAATTTTTTTTAAAATAAAAAAATACAGTAAGGGCAAAGTTGATATTTTTTTATACATCCATCAAAGGATTACATAATTTTATCAAACATCAGGGGGGTATTTGTAATTTTTCAAACAACGAGGAGGTATTTTGTAATTATGCCAAACCTCAGGGGAAGTAGTTGTAATTTACCCTATTTTTTAAAGAAACCATGTGAAGTAACGACTTCATATGCATTCTTTTATATAATTAATGGCCTTTAAATTTATTAATTAATAGTAAATATTCAATTATTAGTAATTAATAATAAACATTATTTATTTATTTATTAATGTAATGTACAAAGAATTGACAAAATATAATCAATTATATTGTGTAACTTAACTCGGAATAATGATACCAACTATTTTTTTTTATTAAACATTCTAATGTTTTTAATAAGAAAAATTATGTACTAAGTAACAAAATATATTGTGTAGAAAAAATTGATCAAAATAACATTGTGCACAGATTTATTCTGTCGTTACTTTGAGTAAAATTGTACAATAATTGTTGTCAATTCTTTGTATACAATATTAATAAACACACATAATATTCTTTTTGTCAATATTAATAATTAATAACAAATTTATGTTTTAATTATTAGAAATAACTTTTAAATAGTAATTATTATTCGAAAAATGATTGGTGATGACAAGAGAGAAGCGTCAAGTTTATTTTGAGAAGTGTCAATTTGAGGAAAAGAGAGAAGCGGTGAGGCAAGCAACGTGTCAAGTTTATTTTGAGTAGTGGCATGCTAAGCTAACCACCAATCTTATGTGTGTATATATACAGGGTTAAAAAAGCACACACTCCTAACGTTTTGGGTCGTTTTACATTTTGTCTCTCAATTGTTTTTTTTTTTTTTTTTTTATATTTGACCATTCAATCTTTGATTTTTATAGCACTTTACTCTTTTTTTCATTTTTTGGAGAATAAAATGAAAATATTCCGACGGTGTGTTATACACGCGCCTATAGCCGATTTAGTGCTAGGAAAATAATTTACACACCACAAAAATAAAAACAATTTTTTTTTTTTTAAAAGAACCCCAACTTTTGTCATTGCCACCACCATCGTCTTTTTCTACCCACAATTGCCATTTCCACCACCGTATGCCGACGTCTCCGGGCAACAGAATCACCACACTCTGTTCAGAACCACAATGAAGTCAGTTATCCTTGCCCAGTCACAAAACCCAATCAAAGAGGCAACCACCACAGCGTCATTCACCAAGTGTTATCAAAGGAGCACACATTTAATAACTCGAAAAAATGGTGGCTTTTTAATCGACAGAAATTCCTCCTCTATAAACTGTAGAACAAATACAAAGAAGCTGCATATAGAAAAAAATCGAAAAGCGGACACACGCATAAAATTGTCGTTCGGGGTCTTTGATTTTTGAAGAAATGTAAAAATGAACAGTGGAATGTGCTGAAACACTGGTCTCCGCGGATAAACGCTGTGTACTGTGTATTCGATCTATACATATTCACACTAATTAGTGGTCCAGAGGGTGAAAGCCGATATTCTCTGATGGGGAACTTCTTCTACCTTTCTTCCGTCAATCTTCAAGGTTTGTCTCTCACTTCATTCGGGTTGTGTCTCGTCAAATTTGTGAAGGTGGAAGTATATTTTGCACATTTATCTCAGAAGGTGACCTAGCGAGAAGGGGTGGGAAGACGGTGGGTGGGCTGACAATAAATACAATAAGAAGCAAGCATTTCTTCGTGCTTTGGTGAGTATAGTTATTTTCGCTTTACCTATCTCGAAGGGTGTCTCTGTCGGAGCGCGTGGTGTCGGTCCCAGAAGAGTGGTGATGGGCTGCGCTTTGATTTAGAAGTGGTGCTTGGGGCTGAACCAGGTGTTATGGGGGCTAATATGTGCTAGGCGACCTGAAAGAAGAAGACCACTAGCATTTTTTATATATTTTTTTTAAAATAGTGCGACTCGTGAAAATTACAACTTGTCCCCACACCTTTAAATTCTACAGCTCATAAGCGATGCGGCGAGGGTGTGCCATTGCGCATTTCTTACGCAGCGCCCAGAAATATTTATTTCACTGTACTCTGAAAGAGTGGTGCAAAACGAGGGGTATGAATGTGCAAACAAAAATGCAAAAATGTTGTGGGTGGCGCCCGTCGTTCCGAGTGCCTATAATAAAACGAGCGCCATCCATAAAATTAGGTTTGCGGGCCAGGAAGGCTGTCAAAACGCTCTTCATAGATTTCGGGGCAGGTGAGTTGTTACAGCACTGAGCTGTTTCCTTGACGCTCTTAAGCGCCATATATATAGGATTTCTGAGAACCACTTCCCATGACACTAACTCATGAGTGTGCCATGCTGTCTTAATCTGACCAATACCATACACGCTTTGTGGGTATATCTATAATGGTTAGCGCGCAGTTGGCCACGCGTAACCCGGCTTCAACCGGTTCAATTATACATACCCTAGACGTATCATGCAACACGATTCCTCATGAACCGCCCAGTGTATGAAAAGATTAATGTGAGATGAATAAGAAGAAAATAATTTATTGAAATAATATCATTGTGAGATATAAACAACTCACTGAAAAATGGGCACCCGAACTAGTTATGTGAGCGTACGAATAAGAGAAATGTGGCGATATCGTGATTGCGCCGTGTGGTCATGAGAGAAGACAAGAGAGCTTACACGTGTATAGCCCAAAATAGTTAAACCGCATGTACCTCAGCTGATCAAGTCCTATAATTTTAAAAAGAAAAACATGAAATGAAGGTATATTAAATAGTTCGGAAGTCGAGTAAGTTTGGATGGAATGGACTCAAATATTCTCTTTTTATAATAGGTGACTGGTGTTAGCAGTGATTATATCCTGAGACGTGGCTACTATGCTAAATTCTTATATATATAGATATTTTGTAGTTCTAGGCTTGTGTATATCACGAATTAATGAATACGTCTTCCGTCTCGCAAAAAGCATGAATTTATTTTGTCCGATCAAGAAATTGCTCTCCGAATTTCATCGTAATTGTACTGATATTCAGCTACTAACCTGAAGAGAAATTGTTATAAAAATTAATATTTACTGGCTGAGGTAAACTGTCAGGCTAGTGTATGTAAGCTAGCGTAATTTTAATTGTTTGGTCACAAACGGTTCGTATATTTTTGTTTCTATCGGCACTCAAGCCAACTTATCAATATCCTACCGTACAGTATTTCACTGTTATTGCATATTTTCACAAATGGTAAGTGCATATAGTCAGGTCAAAAACAAATTAATTTGGACTTGCTAATAAGCACGTCAGTAGATGACGTACATATTATACTGTATGTGTTAATGAGTCATAATATGTGTTTGGCAAATATCATTAATCATCTTAATACTCTCATAAGCTATACCTTATTATAAGAGGAGGAAATAGGCTATCTCTCTTCTGGCTCTCGTATCGGCTTCTCTCTTTTGTCCTGCTGGCGCTCCTAAGATTTTATTGTTATTATTAAGTTTCTAACTCACATCTTTTATTATAACTTTCCGGGATCCCTCGAACTCATTTTTATGATTTATTCTGCTCTACCTCCGTATATTTGCATATATTATCTCCTTCTCCAATTTTCATCTATAGTATAAAGATCAAAAGGTCACTAGGTTTAACGAGTGATACTATATACAGTATATATATATATATCAACTAAAAAATTTTTATTTTAATAATGATTATAAAATGTTTACAGCTACACAATTGGCAGTAAGCCATAAATACTAGTGGATATCTTATATATTAATCTTCGGCCGTGTTCACCCTAGTCTGTTTAGGTGGGGCGGCATGAGTCGGATGGCAGTAGCCTCTTCTTGGGCCTTTTGCCCAGCTCTCCTAAAGCTTCTTCATGGACCAACTCATAAGGCCAGTCTTTTCTGTGTGGGGTCGTCAGACTCTTTTCAACGACTTGGGTTTACGCCAACATATGCCTTGGTCGACTTTTAGCTTTGTCGAGCAATTTCGAGACATTGATTGCATTGTTGCTCGTGTTCAATTGTTTCACGTACAGTCCGCACAAACTATTATTAAACAGGTAATAATATATTTATCTTAAATTATTGCTCCATGTTACCGTTCCCATCAATGGTAATAACACCGATAAATAGTGTTTCATATATTTATAGACGTATGTAAGGAATACGATTTTATTTAATGTGTTATGAAAAATAACATTATACCCATTAAGCTAATATAGGTGTTTTACGACAGCGAGCTTGCACTGTTTCTTTTTCGGAAGGATGAGAGCAAGTTAATGAGAGGGTACTGAGTTTGCTATCTAGATATCTCTTTTATAATAAAAAATATTAAATATATTTATTGAGAGGAGTACGCACAACTAAAAAATTATTTAGGTACTGTGAAGCTTAATGATGCTAAACCCATTATAAAAAAAACAATAAGCTCCCACAGAACACGACCATTACAATGGCAATTGTTTGGTCGTATATCTTTTTTAACAAGAGAGACGTACACAGTGGTGGCAAGTTAGGTTAATATTAAAAGTAAGCAACGAAAACTTTTCTGCAGTTGGTTGAGCCCTTGGCAGAGTACGTACTGGTTCCCAGCATCAGATAGGTTCGCCAGGCATTATTATATTGTTATATATTATATCAATCAGCGCTATGTATCGGCAGGCATACCCGAGTTCCGGATAAGGAGTAATTATCATTCATTTCCCTAAAATTGCTTGGTCTCATTGTGCAACATAAGAGCGTGGTTTAATAGGAGTTTATTGAAAGTTAACTCGTGGAAGCCCCCGGTGAAGCTGGTACTCTCGCGAATAGCCGTCACTAACAATATATGCGTCAGCAGCCCATCGTAGTTCAATGAATGTTACTCGAATTTGCGTGCACCTATTGGACGCACTGAGTATCTCCAAAGAAAATTGGAGAGACGATCTTGATCCATTATACCTTTAATTAACTTATCTATTCGAAGTCAATAATCTTCTTTCAATATAAACTACTTTTTATACGGTGAAGATATACTTTCTTATATGTATTAATGTTTAAAAATATTTGAGAGTAATTTGATTATAAAAGAATTTATTGGCTATAAGTTAGTAACAAGTCAATCAAAGATAAAATAATTTCTTTTAATATTTTTTTTATTAATTCAATAAATTCAATAAATTTTAACTAACAGTGGCGGCATGGGCGCCGGGCACAAGACTTTATTTCACTTATATATAAGAAACAATCTGCACATGAATATTGTATATATAATTCTATTAACGTCTATATAACAACGCCTTTATCCTGTATAAACATATAATTTCAAGACAACTTTTTAGATGACACTGTGGATAGGACGTCTCATACTTTATATCTTTATATCAGATCTCACTAGTTTTCATCTCTTTAACCACCGTGTGCACGCGCGGATGCGATTACCCTACGTGCAAATGCTACAGACAGAAACATTTGTGATCGCGACAAAAAGTAATTAATTTTTAACTATGGCTTCTTACCCATCTATCTCATTCATGGGAAACTTCTTACTGTCTCGATCGTAAGATTTCGCAATTTACATCCATTTATATTTAGGCTGATCGCCTTGGATTTCCGGTAATTCTTCTATCACGCCCCGTATTGTTTATGGTGAGATGCACAAGTGATGGACTGATTCAATTACCAATCATACTCAGAGTAATATACGTCACGAGAACTAGCAGACTCGGATAGAATCACCGTTGAAAAAATTCAATATATATGTGAAGTTCCGGCCGAGCTAGCTTTGACAGTAGGCACCATCATAACTCACATCCCTCGCTCCGACCAAACAAACAGTCGCTTTCGCGTTTGACAGCTCCTTTCGCAGTTGAGTATGTAAGCTGCGGCGTCGTTTGAGTTGGAAAGCAACCAGGTCGAGCGTCCAGCTGAGAAGGGACCTATGTTGATATATTTTTCCACACTTGTATCAAATCAAAAGCAACATGTCACAAAGATATCTTGGCGAACACGAGGCGGGAATGTCGACCTTCGCTACGAGAGCCGCCCACGCAGCCTGACAATAATTTCTCACTTCCATCTCAAAGCTTGGTTGTAGCTACGTTCCCAAAACCCACCGGCAGCGATTCAAAGAATCCGACCAATCGATCCAATTACGCCTAGTTTTTTCTCAGAATTCATATTGAAACTAAACTGAAAGAGTGGCCGCTATCACCCTTCAGTCTCAAACATCTCCACTTCTCCACAGACTCGCTCTTCTTCAATCCTTCATAGTGTACTCGCACCTGGCCCTCCCCTCGAGCCATCCTCTCGCCACAGAGATTAGAACGTGACAGCGGAGAACTCGCTCTCGCTAGAACGCTTTCTTTTCCTCCGCTTGTCCAATTATCTTTTGCACACCTTGATGTCTTAAACTCACTCACAGCGGAGTCTGCACACCCGCTCCGCCTGACTCTCGGTGAGGGGTCGGGCGGTCACCGCGGGTCGTCGAGGCCCGCGGCCAGCTACGTCGTGCTCGGGTGAGAGGGAGAACTTCGTACAAGACGTTGGCATAATCTGCTCGCTCTCGACTGCGGAGACAGGGATGCACCAAAAATACCACCACGTTTCCACGCCCAGGAAGTTGGTTCAGTTCCCGCTATGGATACGCCGCCCACGTCCGTTCGGCTATGTTTCGGCCTCGGCAGCAGGCCGTGCTCGCCACACGCGCGCAGAGGAAACAGTCTCGGCGGACGCGGGGATAGTCGGCGTCTGCTAACGTTTGCACGCGACCCCACGAGCATCGTGGGGGCTTTGTCCGTTATCAGGTAAGCCGCGGATCCACTGGAATGCGGCCGACACGAGAGTCATCATACTGTTACGCGATCGGCGGGACATCGAGGGCTTTCGGGCGCACCATCATGTAATCAATGTCGATATAAGAGTGGGACCGGTCGCACGGTCCGATTGTCGCTGCACCGACTAATGCTGAGGCAGAGAGAGGAAATTGTGGCGCAGAACGTGGTCGGCTGTTCCCGAGCGGTGATCCAACCGCAGTATCGCCGCGTGTCATGCTAGACAACCTGCGCGGAGTGGGCGAAGCGGGATGCTTCTGGCGACGGATCACGACGGGCCGGCGCGGGGAAAATGGTCGGGCGGACGCGATGCGTGACGGCGATACGCCCCGGAGTCTGCTCGGAGCACGGCTCCGACTGCGTCTGTTGGGTGTATTCTAGACGGCAGCTGTGTGGTCGTGCGGACCGGGCGGTGTACGGACCTGCGCGGCTTGCTCCAGTCTGTCGAGATTGGATGTTGGTTCCTTGTCACCAAGTGTGCAAAGGGGGAAAGAGCTTCGATGGTGGGTCGGCGCAATCCTTGGAAATTTGAGGCATTTGTGATGAAGAAGAAGTAGTTTGGGTTTCGGAGAGGAGAGGTGTAGCTTCGCGGCGAGGGAGCTTTGCTGCTTGTTGTGATGAACATAAATATCATCCACTAGCCTAAATCACAGTGAAGCTAAATGTAGGATCATTGAACTTTTGGGTCCCAGTGTTATGCGCTAAATATTTACTGTAATTACATAAGCTTCACATAACTATTATTCTATTTTTTATTTTTAAGGAGAAGTGTATAGATTTTATAATTATAGATTGTGCAGATATGATCACAGTTCAATCTTAAAAATACATTAACGGGCAATTGCTGTAATGAATGTTTTACATAAATCGAGCATTATTTTTTTTTTATTTTACAGATTATTGTTCCTATAATTGTAACAAATATTGCATATTGCATATTAAACATACTGAATTATAATATAGTTAGTTGATTTAAAAAGAGTGATATAATGATGTTAAGAAGATTATGAGACTGTTATGGTCCCGATTAAGAGTTATCTTAAATTTTTTTTCAGGCTCCATACTTTACCCCTTCAGGTGCGTATGAACTAGAATAGATCGAAATTATCCTTTATTTCGTCCGAAACAGTTAGAATAATGAAAGGAGCTCTGTAACATGCAATCAGCGGACAGGCATGACTGATAGCAGTCTATACCAGTATTTTACTTGCCACCGCGCGGCGGAACGGCTTCGTTCGTTTTCCTGGCGCGTTTCCGCGCCGGGGTTTATCGTATAGCCCGCACGGCCCGCGCGCGGCGCGCGCCGGGGGAAGGCGGGGGCCGGGCGCCCGTTTTGTGGGCGACCGTGTTCGCCGTCTGGGCTTTTGGCAGGTTTCGACAATGATCCTGTCCGCAGGTTCAGCCTACGGAAACCTTGTTAAGGCGACTTCTTTCCTCTGAGCAAATGATCAAGGTTCAGTGGACTTTCGTGGACTGAACGTCGCCGGAGGCCATTATGCGAACCCGCCACGGTCGGCGGCTGATCGCCGAACACTTCACGGGCGGCCCAATTCAATCGGTAAGGTAAAGACGACGGGCGGATGTGGTACAAGGGGCCGGGACGTAGGTCTATTAGATGTATCTACATGCTATGCGATGTCTGAGGAGTACTGATTAGCTATTCGACGACTCATATTAAAGGAAATTATAATTAGCTCGAATTCTTTGAGTGCATTCAGTTGAAGACGCAGCAATTGCAATGACTATCCCCATCAACCACCACTGCCAACAATTTTTAAAAACAATAGAACCATATCCCATTTCTCGCAGAGTGGTATGCCTGTTCAAGGAGTTCCAATTAGTGGTAAGTGGATGGCTATGAGACTCGTTGAATTACAGAAATTCTATTGATTATTTATTATAATTGAATTTAGATTGCTAGGTAAATCGACACATATAGGCGTAGTATTTTAATAATTATTAACAAACAAATAACATTCATATACTATTAAACAATATCAAATAACTAATATTTAGGCGGATTAAATACCGCACTTTTATTACATAGTGGATGATAACGATCCCTTAAATTCATTAGAGTAAGAAATATACTCACAATGTATCCTTGATTATGGCGAATAATTTTAATGCGCTATCATCCCCTGCCACTGATATTTTGGTTAATTACACATAAAAAACACTTTGTGGTTGTGCAAAAATTGCATCTAGGCGCCTATGAATGTTTGTTATTGTTCAAATAAGTCTTCTTAATTAGTCAAAAGAAATTTATCGAATTTATTGATATACAAAAATTGAAAAAACGAATTTATATTTATGCTTGATTGACTTATGTTGATTTATTGCAGGTCAAAATAAATATTTCTGATAAAAATAACTCTCAATACCTCTTCACCGTTTAATATAGGTCAGAACTTCGGCGGCGCTATAGAGGCGCGTAAAGATGATTATCCCACTCTGACTAATAGAGCTGGCCAAGACAGCGGAGAGGAATTAGACCTGCTTTACGCGCATCAAAAAGAACTATAAGTTTATTAGCCATTGGACCTGCTAGAAGGTATCAGCTCTCAAGTCTCGCACTGTGAATGCTAACAACTAGATTAAAAATTTCATTCAATTGGTATTATTTGAGAATCTATTAATCAACAGTAAGACTTATGATATATCAGTCTTTTTGATTAATAAACGAAGTATCTCTATTCAGAATAGTAAAAGTATGAGCAGTTTGTAACAGAGTAACCAATATGAATTGTCTTACTAAATCTATCAACATATTTTTTTTATATATAATCAAGCAACAATATCTTGAAAAGAGAAGGTGGTTTATCCTGTTTTTTATTCTCTTCTTTACTATTTCTTTCCGTAGCTCTTTGATCATTATCTTTGTCACTTTATATATCCGACATTGATGTCATCGAGGGACAACCGAACCTGAGTCACTAATAGTAGAGTGAATCAAGGAGAATGGGTTGGCAAAAATCAAAGCCAGAAACGGCGTGCGTTTTAGAGTCTGTACATTCCCTTTCACCCGTCGTCCACATGCATAGCTCACTCGCAGATATCAAATTAAGCACCAGCGCTGCGCAGCTCCACTTCGCTGGGTGGTCTCTCTCACGTCGCTGAGAGAGAACAGAGAGAGAAACACCTCCAAGAGAGAGAGAAGAGCACGTATGATGAGTGTTAATCCGTCCAATTCCCTCTGAAGGAAAATCTGCGCTCAATATATTTAGAATAAGGACATATAGGGAGCGGCGAAGAGCATCCACGAGCACAAATACATTATTTTTCCACTCTACTTGCTCATCTCGAGACACCCAAAGAGAGAATTAGAGAATCTCGGACCTCATTTTTACATACGTCGCTGTCCGTACCTAGTGGCAGAGGAAGCACTATCCACACGTAAAACGTCGATACTTATGCTTCGCCTGAGTAGGACATCCGAGGTGTTGCATGTAAGTATTTGGTACTTATACGCATCGTTTATGCGATAAAAGAGAAAAGTGGTAGAAGCTATAGGAAGAGTAAACGCGTAAAGTAAGAAAAGGGTAGATACGATTGAATCTGAGCTTCCCTTTTTGTGCGGCGTAAACGGCATTCGAAAGAGCCCACTGGCCGAAGACCCAATCTCTGTTTCGTTCTTCATATACTGGTTATTTCTAGTATTTATATAGGGAAAGTATTAATCCATTCATTCGTTGTTACCAAATCCGGTATTCTATTGCTATGTCTTCTTATACGTCCACTGTTATCATTGAGAAGATTTGTTGTTCCTAATATAGAGAGATTTGAGTATCATATCTCCCTGATCTGGACGGCAATTGAATTTGGAATGAGGAGAAAGAACCGCCGTGACACATGAGTGTTTTTTGCTGTAACAGAAGCAACCATGTGTACTTGATTCCTTATTATTTGTTGTCTTGTATTTTCCTCTGATTTTTGAATTTTTTCTAAAGAAATTTATTCAACTTTTTGCCATTTTTTGTTTTAATCTTGTAGATGCTTATATTTCTGTGGTTTAATCACATTTGCATATCAGAATTAAGTCCTCTTGTTTTACCAATTATTGTTTCTAGGAATCTTGGCTGCTCTTGAAGCTCAATCGAGCTGACTGTTTTGTTTTTACATGAGTTGAAGAGTTGTGAATTTGTGATCATAAATGGGATTTAGTCTTGGATTTGTATGCTCTGCATTCTATTGACATTCTGACATTTGCTTGAATTTCAGGAGAGCTTAGCTATTAAACCTCCTAAGAAAACTACACTTGTATTGAGGATGGTAGTTTTGATTTTGGTGATGATATGTGGAGTTTATATATGTTCGGTCTGTCTTGGACAATTTGGCGTGTGGCGCGCCGAGTAAATTCTTCATTTTGGCCCAGAGAGTTAACTAAGCTGCGCTTGTAGGAGACCTTGGTGAGGTGACGGTCGAAGAATGACACACCTCGTGGACCAAATAACACATTAATGTGGCATTTCCCGCAAACCAAAGACCTTTTAGCAGGCTAAAAGGCAGCGCGCCATATAGTTTGAACCGACCGCTGTATGATGTAAAATGAGGTGTATCAGATTTGACTATCAGTAATTCCCCGCTTGGCTGAATTAATAGGATACTAGACAACGCCGCAAGTAGGCAGATCCGCGCTGGCGAGGACAACATTTGCAATTTTTGTTCGACCCGCAAGAAGGTCCTGGGAGAGTGGGTACTCAGTTAATCTAACGACAGCATTGTTTTGTTATATAACCTGGCCAGTCCCATCAAATATAAACTAGTCCAAATAGGGATGAAATAATCGGTCTCATCTAGTTAAGGGTCACGGAAGAAGTGAAAATATATTCACAAACCATAGAGAAAACTTATGGACAAACGTTTATAATCTAGACATTGCTTACAAGTGCGGCAAAAATGAATGCACTGCTGCTGCTGGTTGGGTGCTTTGAGAGAGGCCTTAACACAGGTGAGCTACTTTATATTTTTGATAGATAAGTTGTCGTCTTGCTTTTTAACCTAATTATGTACAAATTAGGAGATTATGCACATTGCTCACATGGATTATGTCCACTAACAACGATGTTAATTGTTGTGACTATGGGTTATGTGAGGGCTTATTGTTGTATACTGGCGTAGTAGGCGATGGTCGGAGATGGGAGCGGGAGGGAAGGGCGTTGTGCAAAGGTATGTGCAGCGACGCGCCATACTCAAGAGCGTTAATTAGTTTCTTTACTAATCGCTCACTGTCCTTTTACCCTGGTAACAAAAATCTGAAAACGACTTGCCAACTAAAAGAAATCCATTAACAGAATAGTGAAGGCAACTAATAATTAATAATGCTGTTTCCATGCCTCTATACCTAATTTTAATACCAAACGGATCAACATTATCAGCATGAAATGTACTTTGATAAAATTGTCGTTATCCCTAGTTTACATCAATTAGTATCCTGGCATGTGATGACTATATCTGAATAGTTGTTTTTAATGTATTCTCTCAAGAAGACTGACCAGAGCTAGGTTATTAAGAAACTGAAATTGAGGACCTCGTGTGGATAGTTCAATCTCCTGTTGTATGTCGAGTCAGTTAGTTGTATTGGGTAATTTCTCTTGCGCGCAGCCGTTGTTGTCGTATGATCGTGCCCCTTGTTTCCTAAATTCCTTGGACAATGAATTTAGACTACCGCTCGTATACTTTGGTGTGATTGGTGGTTCCTCTAGTCTCGCTTCCCCTCGTTTTTCTTCTGTGGCTAATGAAGAATGCACGTTTTTTCCTGCTTCCTTTTCATCTTTGCCGATACTGAAAACCCTTGAAAGTTCTCTCGCTACAGCCGGTTCAAAACTTGCCTTGCATCTTCAGTGGCTCTAACTACACACCACGTTCGAATAGTAGGCATCGTGTTAAACTGTCCATTTTCATTTTGAGCACTAACTATCTTTGATTTAATTAGATCAATTACGTTCATTGAAATTCTTGGTTCACAAGATAAATTTGCCTACGTCAGAAGAATGAAGTAAGCAAGGTATTGGTGTCTTACCATACTTCGAGTCACTCTCATGTTGCAAGGGATCTTTACATGCAGAATCACGAACAAATGAGATAAGTAATGAATATATTGAAGAGTAATGCAGCGTTTCAGTCATTTTCCTCTTGCAAGATAAAATAGTGAGAATGCCTTTTGCGTCGAAAGTTGCGGTATTTTCAATTCTTGCGCACTTCTTAGTGACCATGCCAAGCAACTGAGAGACTGGACACCGGATGGGGAGCGGCAAATCCTGTCATGTCCACGGTGCGAGATCCGCGCACGGAAGGTTATCTTCCCATTGAATTCCCACTCCGCTAGCGACCAGCGCTGAGGGCACAGTCCACCCCCTTAGAGCGCAGTGAGGAAAAGAAAGAAGATGGGATAATTCCTCCGGGGCCTATAAAGTTTAATTCTTATAACAGTAATGCAAGGACTAAGGCGATGTACTTCGCTAGAGTCCAGAAGTTAGAAACGGAGTCTCTAAGTTATATACGAACAGTTGCTCATATCCGAATCGGTGATCTAGACAAGTATTTGAAATAATCTGGTTACCAAATCCTTGCAATATTTACACGGTTCGTCATACTAGCGAGTAGTCAAGGCTCATCACTACTATGTAGCGACATTTAATTACACCTCAAAACCGTACAAGTGAGCTATAGACGCTATGTTATGAATTAATTATTGCGAGAATACTACTCTTACCAGATGAGTAGGTATCATCAGAAGTCAAGTCTGTAGATTAGAAATTGTCCGCATATACATTATGCTATAATCCTCACAGGAATATACTGCAATTGATCAGGCTATTGTTCTACATGTCCCATCATACTAACTTTTTGATGTTACTACCTTCAGCACTATTTACTCTGAGAGTTTCCAAGAGAAGGTTCGAGGGTGGAAAGTCTACACAACACAAGGTAGGACGTTATTTTGAAGGTCTCCACATACAGCAGACACCGACTCCACAGTCGGTCAAGTAAAAGACTACACTAAAGGACCCTTGTCTTCACAGGTCGAAAATTGGTGCACGGATGGCTTCAGAAAGACTCTGAAGGGAACACAGTACAAGAGTTTCCTAAGAAGAGAGATGTACAGTTTGTAAAATGCGGTGCGAATCTCTCTAAATGTATAAGCATGGGAGCCCAGCCCAAGACGGCGACGGGAATGTGTAGTTTACGCTTATTTATTCACAGTTTCTGAGCATTCTTACGATACGACGTAGAGCACAGCGGGAATGGCTCTTATATACCGGCATGGGCGCCCAAACAGAGGTTGCCGCAAGCGCATTTCTGGTGCACTCAGCCTTAATTCCTCAGAAACTATGTTGTTTTATGCATATCACGGCATGGTGGGTAGCTACACCACACTGATTGTGGAATCGAAAATCGGATTCAGCTGTCCAAGTCTAACGCCGAGAGGTGGTGAGTGCCCCAATTGGCAGGAAACTCGCTGAATGGCTGACCGCTGCCCAGAATACATACAGGTTGTCTTGAAAGCCCATCTAGGGAGGCGCAGGCTTGTCTGAAGTATCGGTATGCAAGAAGGAGTGCATACTAGAGTAGCTCGTGTCCTGGATGTTTCCAGACCCAACTCCACGATCAATATGTATGCGCTGCGGAGCCTAGCCCTGACCATGATACTTGAAAGTGTGGAGAGTCTTCGCGCATTTATTTGCGCTGCGTGTGAGACTGAGAAGAGGACTGTGGCTGTATTTGGCTTATTGGTTTTTTAGGCGCTATGAATATTTTTTATGTACTGATGATGTAATTGATTGTTGTCGAAAATAATTGCGCAAGACAGTAGAAATGCATTTCGCGATACACATGTTATTATTGTGGTAAGACGAGGGTTAGTGGCAATGGAAGTGAGTGTCATATATTATCGCGAGGAATGATTACTTCGTTGAAGTTGTCGTGTACCACTTTCTCCTTCACATGAACAAGGCGGGCAGCCTCGATTGGCTATCGCTAAGCACGAAAGGAAGCTCTGGGATAGAGCGGGCTTGCCAGGGGGTGGTGTGTCGGTTAGGTTAGGAGAGTCGTCTTTGAGTAGTGTCAGTTCTAGATATGTTTGAGTACATATGTGCAGGATTACATATTGAAACTATGTGATCCAACAGCGACAGATATGTTGATGAAATAACAATCGCGGGTACACAAATCTAGTCTTTATTGCCAATACAAATACAACTCACACACGCACACCATTGAATTGCTTGTTGTCTAGCTCGTGTTCCAATCATTTATAGTACTTACGTTAATGCGCAGATGCCCATTTTCGCATAAGGCGGCTTTTAAGGCAGACTTATTATTGCAAAGCTCAAGAGGTGTTTGTAATTGCAGACTAAATGATCATATTTTTTGTCTTGAAATTCAGTGTCTTCTGTTCAGACTCGAGCGGAGACCGACATTTTACAAAGCGGCTCTAGAGGTAGCAGTAGTAAATGTAAGGAATAAATTATCATAATGGAGAGATTTAATGGTTTTGCGATGGGCGTAATTAAGAGCATCATCTCGCCTGTTTAATGGCCTCTATGAATGTGGCATGATATTACTTTGTTTACAGCGAATCACTTGCTGTAATTGGCATACTTGCACTTGAGGACGAAAAGATTGTTGTGCACGTCTTATAGACACACTGTGTATTTACACAAGATATTGTTGGAATCTTTATCTGTATCCGAAAAATAGGATGCTTGGTAAAAGTGTTGGCAACAAAGTTCACACGTAGGGGGATTTCTCTCAGAGTTTAAGAGTATGTCGAATTTTTTATTTAGGACACGCTTCGCTATGGTTGTCTAAATCTAGGAAAGAAAAATTACGCAGTATGAAGGTGAGACTTCGTTTTGTGAACTTGCGTCCGACTCGGTCTCCCTTAGTCTTTCTCTAACTTTCGGCCCTCACCTAAAGCACACCAGCCATCCACCTTCGGCAGGCAACAGGGCTACTAGGCAAGCGCCACCCTCAAAACCGAAATTAAACCCTAATGTTTAGTGATGTAAATAAAGTAAGACTTCAGGAACTTCTACTAATATTCTTAATATGAAGATAGGTAATAAAGCGTTTCTTTTCGCAGCGCCCCCATATATGCTAAATGATGACTGAGTGAAAAAAACCATCATGAGTTGTTTCAATTTCAACTAAATATTTGTTTAACTTGGTTAAGATTTTATTATAATTTTTTCAAAATTGTTTATAAAGTTTTAATGGTTACAATTTAATTTTTTATCACATTAAAAAATAACAATTGTTAATAGATAATAGAAAGGTGTCCACATGCCACACAACCCAGAAAGAGGAAATAAGAAAGTCGTGAATAAGAGATATTTGGACGACGAAACTCATGTTATGGATTTCAACCAAACGGCGAGGCCGTGGGGCCGGACCCCACGAGATATCCATCAAACACGTCCAGCCGGTCAATTCACGAATCGAAGACTAGGCTGTTCTCTCCACCTTACTCCCACCCTGGCTACAAGCACGAATGGGCCAGATCTAATAATTGGAAAAACTGGGGGGACCGCCCGGGAGCCGACGGGCGGGGTGGCATAGGCCGTCGACCGGCCCGCTTGGACGGCCTCCTACCTTCGGCAGGGCAACGGGGCGATAACTAAGCGAAGCTCACCCTAAAGCATTAATACCCAGCGGCCCGAGGCGGGACCTTGCATGGCCGGGATTCACTAAACGCAAACGGGTGTCTACTGGAGCACCCACAGGTAGCTCATGGTCTGCAAATCAACCGCGCCCAACAGAAGTCAGGCAAGCTTACTCTGAATCTTCCATCGCCATTCCACACTTTACGAGAGCGCGGTTTCGATGCCCAGGCGTCCGCTAAGCGCGAAGGTACAGGTGCCACACGTTTGAATCCACCCGTAAAAGAGCATCCCGTCCGTACTTCACCGACCGTCAGAATCTCCCGCATCGCGCCATGTTTTAATTCACACGGTCAGCCCGACTTCACCAAGAACTCTTCTCTCACTCCCTAGGTCTCCTCATTCCTCTCGGTCCTCTCTCTCCGCCTCTTGTACGCGTCTCCCGTCTCTGTGGCGTCTCATAGAGCTCGAGAGTCTTCTACACGAACCCAGGTTACCAAGCGGTACGCCCACTAGATTCCCAAAGAAAACTCAAGCTTGGAGGAGAGAGAACGATATGTATACGGCGTAGACGGAGTCAGCAGCAGCAACAGCAGCAGAAGCAGCAGCAGTGGGTGGCGATGCAGCAGCAGTACCAGCAGCAATGGATGGCGATGCAGTATCCGGTGATGGCGATGCAGCGCAGATGAGTGTACAACCAGCATTACGTGCCCTAACTACTACCAACATCCCCACCAGACTCAACCTCACCCACCCAAGCCGAGTAATCAGATTCAGAGTTCGGGTGAAGATAACAAGACGACTCTGGATTGGAGATCTCCAGCAGTGGATGGATGAAAGTTATCTCCATGCTTGTTTTTCTCAAACTGGAGAGGTAAAGAAGTGTTTTATGTATTCAGTTGTATGTATTTCTGATTTTTGTATCATGTTTAAGCCGTAGGATCTGGAAAGTAACATTATTGAAGTGAATGCCTGATTTTTGTTCGGCAATTCTTGTGATTTGTCCTCATTTTCCCCTCTCGTGGACGCTGCATTTTAATGTTTACGGAAAGATGATATAAGAATTAGATCTTGTGCTATACGCATTTTGTTAATCAAAGAAATGTATCATGCTGAGTTTAGAACCAGAAACTTGTGAACAATTTCAAGTAGCGCTTATGGTCATGCACAGACGTGCGTTTTTATTGGTGACTCAAGATATGGATTTTGTGTCTTGCTTCTTTCCCATATTCGTTCTTCTTAGTGGTTAATGTTCTTGGATTTGTGTACGGGCGCCTCTCTTAGTTAAGCTAAAGAAAAATTACATGGGATTGATGACACAAATGCTCTTATGTTCGGGAAGGTTAAAATAGGAGATTAAATTGATGAGTCATCATCGAGCTGCTGTTGACATGCTGTAAACTGTGGTAATAGGCTCTCAAGATTGTTTCATTACATTCTCAGAAGATACATAGCTATGTTTACTTATGAAAACCCCAGTTCAGTGTTTACTTGAGCATTCATTTATTTGCCACAGCCTACAACTTGGTAGAAGTATACACACCATGAATTTTGTCATAGCTCGTCCTTTGAGAAAATTTGACTCTGGAGTTCACTTACAAGCTAATAAAATAATAGTATACCTGTTTTGGGAAGGTATGGTACTGATAGATTTACCGGCTTAGATAGAATTATTATTTTGGCTGCAAATCCTGCGTACATGTAATACCTAGACTAGCTCCATCAATGAGACAAAAGAAAGAAAAGTATTTTCTTTCTAATAAACATAAGGTAGGTAAACTTTGCCAATTGATGAAAGTCAGTAAATCTTTTGATAAGGGTAACTCAATATAATTGAGAGAATGGAGATGGTATCTTATTTCTGAATTAGACAGGAACAGCAGCTGACATTTGTGGTACTAATTTTGAAGTTTATCTTCCGCTTTCAAGAATGGCAGCTTTCTTTTTATTTACCTTTCACTGAGAGCAGGAGATGGGGAATAAACAGAAAAGATACGTAACTGAAATGACAGATATTGAATGATTGAGCAGAGATATCATTGCCCACAAATTTCCATCTGTGTCTCCAACCTTTTGACATCCTGATCATCTGTAGTCACCCAAATGTGCTATTTTACTTTCTTTGCTCGTCTTTTTTCTATTTTCTTTTCTTCTTCTCTTTTAATCTTCTTCACTATTTCTGCCTTTTCTTTCTCTTGCCTTTTGTTGGGCATTAAGATTCTTTTTAGGGTTTAGAAGTATTTTGCTCCCTTGATGATAAATAAATCCTGCTTTGACAAGTCACTTGGGCTACCATGTAATGACTATCAGTCATTGAAAAGCTAGATCCTTTTAGAGCCAGTTCTTATTTAATGCTCTCCATCCGAGTAATTTGCTGAAACCAGGTTTCCGCTCCTCTGGATCTTTCTAGCATTAAAATCTCGTCTTCGAGATAATTAAAGTTAGATCAGAGCATTAGTGTATTCTATACCCTTGAGTTTTGTGAATGCGGCATACAACTCGACTTTCAAATGGGTTTGATCCATTCCTTGACAATATAGCAATTACTTTGCAAGGATCGCCCATCAGTGAGTCTATGCTTTCAGGACATTTACTTCATGCAAAGTTCTGTGAATAGCATCCATCGTATACATTAACAATTTTTTCGGAGCTGCGCTGCTTGCCATCCATTCAATGTTTCAAATACAAGAGATAATACGTGACAATGTTGGTGCCAGGTCGTTTTGTCACTGATTTACAACGTTTTTTTGCATTGCCTATGATGTATGCATCCCGAATACTGTATCAGAGGATCTATCTAAGGAGTGGTAGTGTTTGCCAGAGTTTATTGTGTTAGCACTAATAATATTGTGCTCTATAAACTGATATGTATATTTTTTATCGCTATGGTTCAACGTAGAAATTTAATGATAATAAAGTGTAGAAAAAAAATGGGACGACTTAATGTTTTCGAATTCCTCACTGGTTTTACTCTTTGATCTTAATACTACAAATAGAGCAATTTTCGCTCAAGACATGTCAAGGTCATAAGTCTTGTTCTAAAAATCTCGCAAGTCAATCAGACTGCGTAACTAAGAGGCGTCCACCAGTTCAGAGATATGACGGTTTGTGATGACTTAATCATACTACCTGTATTTCGAAAACGACGAGCAAATAAGTAGTTGTGTTCATAGAGCTCACCAGATGGCGAAATGCATCACGTTGCAAATGCCCCAATGCAAGATAGCAAGCCAGCATTTTCAGCCATTATCACCTGGCAGGCTCCCTCTAAGCCACGTGGTGACCACAGACGGGTAGCGCGGAGCGCTGAAACTCGCGTTCTGATCTGGAGAGTCAATAATTTAGGGCTTGGAGGATTATGGCTAGCTGATTGTTACCGAAGAGCGATACAACTGCCAAACTTAACAAAGTGATCCGTGGAGCCTTATATTTGTCTAAATGAGAGTCAAAAGTTTATCCATACATCTACTGTAGAAAGGGTGCAAAGTGGTAGTATGATTTTCAATATCATACACTAAGCAGGAGAGCGCGCGCTCGAAGGGGATTAGTGGGCATATAGGTATTCTGAGGTTTATGGTTGCAATCAATTGAACACACGATTAAGTCAGAGCCATCTGATTGCTGAAAATGAATCAATTATGAGCGATTATATTGTGTCAGGATTTTGCGTATAGGGTAGTACTGAGAAATTGGTCAGGTATAAAGAACGCGTCGCAGACTCGCTAATGCGACGGGAAAAAACCTTGAGCAAGAGAGGCGAAAGCATAATTGTGCCTGTCACACGAGTAAGGTACAATGGATGTAATTGCTGACACGTAATGCTGCTGGAAGCATTTGGCCAAGACAATGTTGAGTTCTTTTTTCCGTGGTAGCTTTGACCTACATAAGATAGGCTATCTAGAGCGCGTATGACGCTGAAGACCTCTGTATTCACTAAAATCTTTTGGTCCGACTTTAAGAAAAAACGTTGCTGATGGTACTTACGCTAGTCTGAGTAATAGTGTTGTGGTCAGTTCTCTGTAGAGGAGATCAAAAAAACGCACATCCAATGTGGCTGTGCCGGCTTCATATGTGTAATGCCCATATGTTGATAAATCGATGCCTCCTGCCAGTAGTCATGTACAAGCGAGCGTTCTCATAAAAAATAAATATTAGCAAAATTCACTAATCAGCCGATTCCCTAGACGGTATAAGCTGACATAGGATGAGCTATCCGGCTGCGTCGGTGAGACTTCATTTATCTCTTCTGTCATTCTGTTTTTTATCCTTCTCTTCATGTGAAATAGTAAATGAAGTGGGGAAGGTGCAAGTTTTCAAGCAACTTACTCCCTTCACTCTTACGTCAGAATTTTACTATCTGTTAAAAATAAGCTCTAAGACATCAAAACTTTCCTTAATAGTATTCTTTCACGCGCAGGAATCACTCGGTCGCATAATAGTATGATCGGGATTTCCAGTGGCCTGGTATATAATCAATAGCCTCATCTATGTTGTCAAATTACACATTTTAATTAATGCTAAGGTAGGTCTAGACACAATTGCAGTGACGTAGCATTTATGGTTTAAAAGCACGCGCACATGACGTCGTCTGGTGCGATATTAGTGAACGGCAAACACCATAGGCGCCTGGGCGACCCCTGGATCAGGTCCACTGCGCAGGCAGAGTGATCTCAGCTACACACTATGCCGCAGCAGAGGTGAGTTCCTCGCCGTCAGATCACTTGAAGTCACAAGTGATCTCCAAGCAAAAATTATGACTCCTGACACACCTTCTGGAGTGCCGGGCAAATGCTTGGTGATGAACGGGCCGTGCCTTGTGGTGGTGGCTTGGACTCTGTATGTCACTGAGATGAAGCAGCATCAGAAGAGTCTTGTTACTCCATATGGCGAAGGTTGTCTCTGTACAAAATACCAGCTGGAAAGGGATGTGGTTTGTAAACAGGGACCCTCTCTTGCAAGCAGGTATTCTGTGAGGGGTCCGATTGCCTGAGGTGCATATCTGGCTCTTGTGAGTGCTCAAAGGACAGCATAGAGTGCATGCCAGCTGCCTATGCAAGAAACATTATATAGGAAGCCATCTCTCATTGTGTGGTGAAAACAGAAGAGAACTGTGTGTCTTACCTGATGGGGGGTGTCCTATACTGAGAAATTCTAGAAGATCACTCGGTTTATAGTAGCTTGAAGGTGCACAATAAAAAAGCCTGCATTTAGCTGGCAGTTTTCAGTGTCGAACGGAGACTCGTGTGTTTTTATTTCCTATGTTATTTTTAAATGGGTGGAGCGGTGTATGAGCAGTTATGCTTTCACAGCATTACTCTTTTGGACACCAACAGAGAAGAAAGTGGAAAAGTAATTATTCTTGCGCCCACCAAAAAAAAGCATATGCGGCGCTGGCGCGCGGAGCGAGCGGCACGACCCTTGTTGGCGCTTAACATGCGTACGCGTGCCAACAACCCAAGAAGAAAAAGACTCTTGGTAACTGCTAGCATATTTTCTCGAGTATAGGAGATCTCCTCCACTCAAAATGATAAACTGCACAGTTTGGACAACCTCACAAGCTGAGAGAAGGACAACATCTGTTGGTCACGAATACTTATCGAGCAGCCGTTCGGTTTAAGCCAGAGGGCGACGTAAGCCTGAAGTCGCTCACGAGTTTTGACGTCAGTAAAAGAATTCTGTGCGCTGGATTGTGGTGAGTAATATGTTAAATCTCATGTAACTTCCAGCATAATATTATACACATAATACACAATGATTGGGGCGAAATGGTGATACTAGTTTGTTAGCGGCGATCGGATCCTCGTGTCAAAGCGTTCTCGCATGGCCGTGTACGGGGAGTACGTTGGGCATCTTCTGATATGTTATGGAGCACCTTTTCACGAAATGAGGACAATTTTTGTGATGGATATTACACGCGCGCACAAACCTCCCAAAGAATAACATGTAGTTGACCTTCACTTGTCTCATGAGAGCGAAGTGTCACCGGAGATAAGGTCTTATAGCCCGAACCCACGTCAGCACTATGGTCCCTTGACTACATGTAGCTGCTTCCTGCTCACCCGAGTTGTTCGTCCGCCAGCGGCGCAGGAGTGTTTCATGCAGGACTCTAGAACACGCTATCTACATTGTCGTTTCACCTCAGTCTGGTGTGTGGAGAACGCTCACATTGCTGCACAAGGGTCAAGACTGACTACTTCGTTATAAAGTCGGTTCTGATATACTTTCGTGGATATTTGTGTGCCTCCTGTGGCGCTGCAAAGATGGTAGATCAGAACATAGATGGGTAAATTTCTATTATCTATAGAATCCAATCCATTGGAATTTATGTAGCATTAGTAATAACGACATGAACCCATGAGAAGTTCTAGGATTGCTTCTATACAGGAACAGCCTGCTCCAGTATGTCATTTCACTAAAGCCGTGGCATGATCCTATCTCAATTTTCTGCTTCAACAGAAGCAAATGCACTAGAGGAACTGCAATTCGACGTAGAGATTATGGCAACACACGAGTTGATTCAGGCAGGCGAGCTTTGATTGCGTGGACTTTCTGGGTCGAAATCTGGGTGAAACACACAGCAGGTAAGAGTGTCTTGCAGTATTCTACATTATTACACGCGACTTCGTGACGTGAGTCTTCCTCGTTAAAGTTGGATTGGCTCCGATTTCTTATAGGAGGAAGTGGCGATCTGTTTATTGTGCTTGACTAAATGGAAGGTTGCCTATTGATGCAAGGGAAGAACTAATGTAATAAGCTTTACAACAAATTGTTGCTATTATAGACGGTGTGGTGGTCTTCAGCTATTATTCACTTAAGTTGGTCAACCATTGAAAGAAAAAGAAAGGAGAACCGCTAGAATTTAAGATAAAGCTGTGGCTGAGCATCTGCAGTTATAGCTTTCTTAGGAGAAATAATGAACTTGACGAAGGAACCCCAAAAAAATAAGGAGCCAACCAAAGGGATAGACGTACGCAGCGCATATTTCGCTCGTTGTATATTCTGGGACATAGTTCTATGTACTGGAATTTCCAGGTGTGACGGAGACCCGAGCGCCACTGCCTACCGAGTGCACTGTGCGTTTTGCGCATGCTATTCATCCGGCGTTCAGGTCCACATCATATGACTCGTCTAATAAGGCACAGGATACAGGAGAGAAGAAAGCTGCTTCTTATCAGGCTCCCCATCTCATGATATGCTCCTGGATCTTCTGTTTGAGATCAGCTCCTGTGGAATTTATCTTCTTTGTTGGCGCATGAATGGGAGGACTCTGTGTCACATATGTCGGCGAACCGGACGAAGGTGTTACGACATGGATACGGATAACACAAGTGCATGGCTCCACAATTGAGCCACTGGTGCATCACATGCGATCCAGGGGACCAAGGACGCAGCCAAGTAAGCATATTCATAGAGCTGTGAGCCTACTGCTGTTGGTTGAGCCGCTTATCTTCTGTGGATGTCGGAGTCTTCGGCGCAAATGAATCTTGAGGGAGACTTGCGATCGGAGTCCGGCTACCGACGAGAGTGCTGTGTAGCCCTTTGGCGTATGTTTCTGTAGAGTATGTGGGCATCTGCCGTGGGAGTCACAGTTTGGTTTGTTGTTTTCATTTCTTTGGTGCACGCGCTTACGCATGTGCAATTATCTCTTTTGAGCTTTGAAGTGCTTTAGGCTAGAATGTGACTCTAGTTCTTGGACTAAAATATATTACATACAAAAGGCAGTCTTTTGAGGTCTCATAAGCAAATCACGATTGTATAGAGCCTTCGGTGTGTGCTCTCGCATGATTAAAGAAAAGGTCATGACAACAGGCGTTGCAGAACCTCCGCGCTGTTCGCACACCATAACTTCTTCCGGAAGAATCCAGGGGATTTATTGGGCGCTGAGTGAAATATCTGTTATACGGAGCTGGTAGATAGCAGAAAACTGCCTTGCATGCAGCTTTTCCATATCTAACGAGGAGAATTTGGGCTGACTCGGAGATCATCTAGTCCACTCTGTGGAGATCACACTGTCTTGTCGTCTCAAAACCCATCTGCAACATCATAATTTGTGCTACAGATGTGGCGGGCCATTTCATGTAAACTGAACTGTGGTGCAAGTAACAAATCGAAGTATAAGAGTGTCGATAAATTAGGCGCGATCCTATGTGCATCAATATACCGGCATTTGGCACACTGCACCCGGAGTCACAATGCAGTGGTAAGCACTGTCCTATGTGTGAGAGAAGCAAACCATAAGCACGATCCACATGAGTATGTGGTAACAACAAGTGATCTAATCTTCCATGCCTCATTATGACTCTCGGGGTATCACAGTAAAACTCCAGTACACTGCATCGAGACATGAATCTAAACACATCAACGCCGATAGTCTGAAAAACTTTCATCTTACGGGCCTGGCACTGAAAACCAATGTGAGAACAGGACACAAGCCGTATCTCCTTCCTAGTTTACTGACCATTCAAGGTTACAGCTGGTCCTTTTTACCTAATCATAAACAGCGTTTAGTGGACTCGGACCACATGAATCTCTTTTGATGCGAGAAAGCAACTAAGCGGGATAAACACTATTATTGCAGCGCGAGCCTAAGCAGCGTCTGTGTCTTACAGGACTGGTGGAAGAACCAGGCCATCAATGTGCACAGACACACAGGTTGGGCAGGCTGTACGGGGACTTATGGGCCATTGTGGTTACTTGTCCTTCCGGACTTGGAAAAATAGGACAAATGAATCAAGCAACATAATCAGTAATAGCGTAATCGGAAGGATGAGAGAGAGACCGCTAACACGGTGTCACGACATTTCTTCACATCATAGGAAGTATTTTCAGGGTGAGCAATAGCAAGGAGCGCAGAAGACCTTTACGGGGAGGGTGAGGACAGAGATAGATGTAATTAATCGCGGGGAGCGAGACTGCGGGCCAATGAGGTAGGGAGATATGAGGGACGACATAGAAGAACAATAAAGTTCTGTAAATTGGCGTTGTGGTGCGAGCCCCCAATACCAGGGAAATATTTTTCTATGCCCCTCCACTTTGGGTTAATTACTAATCATTGAACTAGTTATTTCCTAAAATTAAAAGATAAATTTATAGACATAATTAGCAATTTTTTAATGTGTATTGAAATGGAGCTGGAATACATTTTTATCTTTTAAATCATGGATTAATATAGTGGTTAAAATATTTTATTTTATTTTAATTTCCGAAACTTATGGAAATTGATAATAAGGTAAACGGAATTTCAACTTGAAGACAATAATATGATTTATTAAGCATATGAAAAAAATGTTAATGCACATCAATGGCAAAAATACACCACACACACACACACACACACACACACACACACACACACACACACATATATATATATATATATATATATTTATAATATGCACGTACAAAAATGTGTAGCTACCATAGAAAATTTATTAGTACTTTGAATTGAATCAAAGACATCTGTGGAGTATTATTATCAGAATAATTAAATAATATAAAACATTTATTTTCACTAAATAATATAAATATCACGCTATATTATTATATTATATTATATTATATTATAGGATTTATTACACTTAAATCCTTTTTTTTTTTTTACAGGAAAATGAATGATATCATTACACTTAGACCCTTTTAAAAATACAAAAATTACACTTTTTCTTAATTTAAAGTTACACTCATACTATCTTCAAAAATTATTTATTTACACCTGATTTCCTTCCATCAGGGGTTGGATTAAAAATGCTGACATCAAGAAAAACAATCATATATATTTTTTAATTTTATTCATCATTTAACATTCTCATATATATTTTTGTACTCCTTATAAATGTACTATATATATATATATAGAGTGAGATTGATATAATATATTTTTTTCTTATAAGTACAATTACATTGAAATGTTAAATGAGGAGTAAAATTATAAATTTAAGTAATTTTTTTACTGATATCAATATTTTTCTTCCAAACTCTAACGAAATGAAGTCATGTGTAGACGGTGAATTTTTCAGAAGAGTGCAAGTGTCATTTTAGAACTTTTCAGGAAAAATGTGATTTATATTTCTAGAAAGGATTTAAGTAAAATTATCCCTATATTATATTAATATGACATTATTTTAATCATTTAAATAGTACCAAAAAAGATCAAGCATATGCAAATGACATATAAGAGTAAAGTCCATATAAATAATTTTATTGAATTTCAAACTTGAAAACCAATACAACAAGAATCATGTTATGCTATCAAAGAAAAGAAACAAACACACCTTGCCCCTCTACATTATTTCTTCAAAAATAAAGAACAAAAACCAAATCAGAAATAGAGTCGGATTTCAAGTAAACAGCGACGGTTGACAATGTCATGTTTGGCTAATCAATAGCTTAGTTATACCCAGGGATCAAGGGCCAGACAGAGAACTTCATTAGCCCAACCTTGCAGTGGAATCCGTCCCTTTCTCCACACGCAAAATAGTGTGGCTGCAATCTCTTCAACACGAACTCGAATCCGTCCCCACTTCCGAACTCCGATCTTCTCTTCTTTGCTCTTTTGAGGTCGCAGTTTTGGAAACTCCAAAAATTGGGTAGCAAGTAGACGCTGTGGGGGAATGTGGTGTCGTTTGGTGGATCGTACTTGAAAACTGTACAAATGAATAATGGTTAATTACAACGACTTATTTGGTTAGAATGTAACAAAACTAGTTGAGTCGATGACTAATGTACTCTGTACATACACTTTCTATTTCCGTAGAAAAAATTCGTCCCACTCATTCACCAATTCATTGAGATTGCCTATGACACCTAACTCGATCTTTGGTTGCAAAATATTAAATAGATCATCACCTCGACACATTTTGATTGAGCTGTTTCTAGCAATCAAGTTATCCAATAGTAACACTTTATTCCTATAAAAGATAGATCACGGGTTGGAGTAGTGAATTACCTAAAGTGTCGTTCAAGTAAAAGGGAGCATTCTTGATTGCCCAGTCGGTGTAATTGAACCCAAAACGCCAGTTCTGATCCGACCCACCAACGATGATCCTCCTGGAACCACCCAGAGTCGCATTTTTGCGTCCAGCAAAACCCCAGAAGCCGCTGTTAGTGTGGTTCCAGGCGGTGCTTCCTGCATTGTAACCAGTAGTGCTGCAATTCTTGGATGGCGTTGCAGCAGCAAACATGCATGCAAATGCAGCAGCAACAACAAGAACAAGAAGCCCTCCTGATCCACCTTTCATGCCCATTGTATATGTATAGTGCCCTTCTTTTCTTTTCTATATTTATGCAGTAATAAATTAATGAAGTTGATTGATTTGGTGATGTTGTGATGGAGGAGCAGTTAGGGTTTATATAGTGAGTGTTCGTGGGGTAATTGAATGGGAAAAGGAGATGCAAATCTTGGGTAGGTAGATGGAACAGGTCAAAACTGAACTTTTTTTTTTCTTAAGTTGGTTGGTGAGATGGCATTATGAAAATACGGTGTGATTTTTTCTTGTTGAGTTTGAATTTGTTGGAATTTCCAAGTCTTCCACTTAGTGTGTATTTTGAGTATGTTTGTTTACCTCTCTTCCTAGTTTATGTTACAATCCTTTTTTCAACCACTAGTTGTCCCCAAGTCTAAAGGATGAGTCATTTTTCCTTCTCGTGAACCGCGCCTAGCGCCTATAGGAGCAAAGCTCATATTCCGCGCATAAAAAAGGGCTGGTCCGTCAGAAGTCCGATTTCATTCACAATTTGTGATTGTTACTAGCTTAAGAGAATTTCTGCACACAATAACGTTTGAATACTGAACTTTTCATAAATAGATATATCAACCCCACACATATAAACACAGTGGGTCTTAACCATTGCACGTTTAGCATACAACTTAGAAGTTGTTTCATTTTCACTTTCTCCTTATGGAAATCTATTACAATAAACTACTGCATATTTTGTCCTGCAACATAAAAGAGTGATATTCTTAGTACCTCAAATAATAAGGGGCCAAATTTAATGTTACATGTTTCAATATTATGCAACAATGAGTGGATTTTGGTATGTACACAATTATATGATTATTGTAACCGTAATATAGAATATTTTAATTAGATTCTTCAAAATATATTAAAATAATAAAGATTTTTGATGTGGCAATTATTCGAACAAAGGAGAAAATGAGACAATTTTGCTCGACATATTTGACGGGTCCTGAAATATTTGTTCAAAATCATATTTGTGGGGGGGGGGATGTTTATATAATGTGTGGTAGGGTGTTTGTACTTATGCTGGATTTTATTATTGAAAATTGAGTTTATAGCCCGATGTATATTTTAATATTACTGATATACACATTAGTATCTAAAAAATATATAAGTTAATTGAAAGTATTTACAACAGAAAAACAGTGTCAACATACACACAAATACAGTAAAATAGCAGATATATATATATATATGTGTAGGATGAGGCGATTCATAGTTAATTGCATAATAATTCAAATGTGAGAAGAAAAAACGTATAAGTGGAGAAATTGGGGAAAGTACATTAAAAGTTCAAACATTCTGAAAAAAGAGATTAATTCATATATTACGGTAGCTAGGTCAGAAAATAGAGTTGAATATACGATGTATGAAGGGGTATTACTCTACCATATATGTACGTTTCATCGAGTTTTATTCATATTGAACCAAAACAATCAACAAAATATGAGTATTTATTATTATAATAATGAATCTGAAGATCTGAATGTTACCCACTTATTGACAAGCCTTCACAGGTCGTCCTCGACGACTTGTTTTACTATATTGATGTTATTGTCATTAATAAATTTTAAAAAGTAAGATAAACACACTTTGTGCGTGTGTTTTTCTCAACTAAGACAAAGTCGAATGAATAAGGCAGTGATAATCCCATGATGATTGAAGTCGGAAGTGGGCTTTCACCAGAAGAGAAGAGAAAACAAGTCGACCAATTAGGCAATTTGCGATTTGTATTCTTCCAAGTATAAATATGAATATGAATATGATGATGCTGATGCTGATGCTGTTATGACCCTATATCCACCTAACTTTAACCATCACATAATATTAACAATGCCAGATTGAGAGCAAACCCAGAAGAGAGTGGATGCTGCATGCATAGACGATTGTAATTGAACTTATTGGAAAAAACATCAGTAGATGATCTCGCAGCTGTGTACTGGACGTGATATCACAATGCCGTATTCTTGCTCAACACCATCTGATACTCATTTCTTCATGAAATAGTATTGTTATTCCAAATGAAATCCTACCATCCATTCAGAAATCTTGGTAGTGCCTATGTCATCTAAAATAAGTCCATCTATGGACTATGGCCACATCAATCAGTATTCGATGAACTATTTCTCATTCTTCTTGGCTGGCCATAACAAAATCTTCAGCTATTCAACCTGTTAGTGGCATTGCAGCTTCTTAATGAATCTTGTATAGTGCAACTCAGTACACGGACATGATATCATAAGCAATCAACACTAATAGTCTGAAAAAGTTTTCATCTGCGGCCTGGCGCCAACAACGTGAAGAAACGCGTGGTATATGCTCAAACCGCATTCTTCCCATGTACCCAATTCAAGGTTACATTTCATAATTTACACAAACAGTTTAGTGATTCCACATGATACCAACTCTTCCGATCAAATAATTTATTCACATGCCTATGCAGTTCTTACATCACTTGGAAGGCCATCCTTGGCCATGTCTGCTAGAATGTTAAATACAGCATCCATGTTCCCTTCTTTGTAGTTGACCTCCAGAAGGACTTTGGCAGGGTCACCATCAATGATTTTACAGCTTCTCACTGTATCTTGTAAAATTTGACTCAGCTCCTTTGTCATTCCCACTTTGTGGAGTTCTTAGTTATAGCAATAACAGTTACTCCGTGAGGAACAAATCCATGATGTACCATTTCCCTGTAAAGATCAATGGCTTTGTCCAAATTTCCTGCTCTGCAGTGACCGTGTATGAGAACATTATAAACTGCTTCACTAGGCTTGTGATTTTCTGAAGCATTGCCTTGAAAACTCGATCAGCTTCATTCATCAAACCTTTCATGCAGAATCCTTTTATAAGAGCAACCACACTCTGAAATTCAGTGTTACTACAACTTTCTATCAGCAAATCATACGCGACATCATGAGGAACAGGTTGCTCATACAACAATTTGAAAAGAAGCCGCTTTGCTTCCCTACTTCGAGCCTGCTTGTTCAGCCCATTTATTAATACACTATAGGTAACAACATCGGGAAAGAAACCCTTATTAATCATTTCATCATGGAGATGAATTGCACTTCTGATATCATCTTCTGCACAATAAGCGTTAATAAGCGTGGTATATGTACACTTATCAGGCTGCAGATCTAGTTTCCACATTTCCTTAAATAATTTACAAGCTTCAGTCAATCTCCTCTGTTCGCAAAGACCTTGAATCAATGATGAATAAGTAATGGCATCAGGAAGAATTCCCTTCTCAATCATCTCCTCTTTCATTCGGAATGCCTTATCTAAGTCAAAATTTCTACAGAACCCAGATATGATTGTGCTGTAACTTACAACATCTGGTTGTACTCCTTTCGCAGTCATATTTTGAATCACTTCTAAACCATTATCAATCCTACCTGACACACAATGCCCATTGATCAATGCATTGTAAGTCACACTGGAAGGTGAGAAACCCCTACTAATCATTTCACTTAAAAGTTTGTACGCTTCATCCATGAGACCCTGCTGAGAGAAACCATCAATCACAGTTGTATATGTTTTCTCGTTTGGGGTCAGTCCCCTGATCTGCATCTGGTCAAAGAATTCCATGGCTCGATGCAAATTCCTTGCTTTACACATACTATTTATCAAAGAAGTATAAGTCACCACATTCGGAGACAACCCATTCCGCACCATCTCTGCATGTAAAACAAGAGCTTGGTGAAAATTTCCCTCTTTGCAGTACCCATTCACTAGTGTATTGTATGTAATTTCATCTGGAACCAAACCCTTTGCCTTCATCTGCTTAAAAACTTTGTTCGTCTCCTTCATCCTCCCTTCTCGACACAAACCATTGATTATCACATTGTATGTAATCACATTTGGCTCCAAATTCTTCTCCCACATCAATTTCAATAACGCATACGCATCGTTGATGTTCCCCATCTTACAGCAGGCATCTATCAATGTATTATATGTAACCACATTAGGTAAACAACCCTTTCTCTCCATCTCCTCTAAGAAACGTAATCCTTTATCCATTTCCTTATTTGCACACAACCCTCTAATCAATATGTTGTAAGTAAAAACATTCGGTGAAACACCATTATTTATCATGTCATGATACACATTTCTCGCTGATTCCACATACCCACTAGCCGAACACCGAATTATCGCTTCTAGAACAGAATTATACGACAATACACTAGGCATGAACCCATGATATTTAGCTAAATTCATAATGTTTGAAGCTCTATCTATCAATTTCAAACTACAGAAAGCTTTTACCATCAAATCAAACACCGCGGAGCTCGAGTTGCAAGCCTGGTACGTGTCTCTAAGGCATGAAAACACTGCATCGCCCTTCTCATAATCGGGAAAACTTAAAGCAACGTCCTCCGCCAGGGATTGGGCGGTTTTATACAGCTTGAAGCGAGTGAGAATGTGAATACAGAGACAGTGGCATTGTAGATGGTTACTAAAGAAGGGCAACTTGCGAGCCCAACTCAGAAACCTTAGGGTTAGATTCCGGTTATTTTGGGATTGGAGGAGTAAATAGGAGGCGGTTTGAGGGGTAAATTGAGATACTAAGGGGTCGAGTTGGGAGGGGTGATGGTGTTTGAGGATTGATATGGCCTTGTCGACGAGGAGGGTGTCCGGCGGAGACGAGAAAAGCGGCGGCGGCGGCGTCGGATATGCTGAACTTACCGATTTGGGTAGGAGATTTAGGGTGTGGAGAGGTCGATGTAAAGGTTTACGGAGGGGCATTCTCGGAGAAAACGAAAACCGACTGTATCAAGTGTAGAAGAACAGCACAGTATAGCAACGACGAAGGTTTTCGGCGGGTAAACAGAAACCAGGGTCGGGTAGGATGAAACCCACCCGGAATATATCGTAAATTGCATATAAAGTTCTGTAAATTGCGTGTTGCACCCCCAAGACCCGGGAAATATTTTTCTGTACCCTCCACTTTGGGTTAATTACTAATCATTGAACTAGTTATTTCCTAAAATTAAAGAGAAATTTATAGATATATTAGCAATTATTAATGTGTATATTGAAATGGAGCTGGAATACTGGCTTGATTTTTCATTTTTTATCTTTTAAATCATAGATTAGTATAGTGGTTATAAATACTTTATTTTATTTTTTATGGTTCAAAAAATGACATCAATTAAATTTAATTGATTGGGATGCAATTAAAGCACCAATAAGTCCTTTCTTTTCTCTTTGTCTCTCTCTCTCTCTCTCTCTCCCTTTCATCTCTATGATGAATGAGGTATTTATACATACAACATTATACTAATTTGGTAAGTCAACTATTCATTTTTTAGTTTATTTCCTTCTTCAATATCTTTTTTCTTGGAATTGATTCTTTCCTTCTTTGGTACATTTCTTTCCTGAAATGTCAACCTTTTTCTTTTTCATTGATTTTTTTCTTCTTCAGCACCTTCTTTTTCTGAAGTGTCCCTTTTCATTTCTAGTTTGATTTTTTTCTCTATCACTCTTATAAGCCCTAAGACCTCATCTTCCTAGCGAGGCGCCTTTTCAGGACAAAACCATGAATCTCATACGAACTCAGAGCGAACAATACGTCACGCAATGGATTTAAGTGTAATTAACCCTATATTATATTAAAATGATCGCTTATATGCAAATGACATTTCTATATATATATATATATATATATATATATATGAGTAGAACCCATATAAATAATTTTATTGAATTTCAAACTTGAATACCAATACAACAAAAATCATGTTATGCTATCAAAGAAAAAACAAACACACCTTGCCCCTCCACATTATTTCTTCAAAACCAAAGGCAAAAACCATATCAGAAATAGAGACGGATTTCAAGTAAAAAGCGACAGTTGACAATGTCATGTTTGGCTAATCAATAGTTTAGTTATACCCAGGGATCAGGGGCCAGACTCTGAACTTCATTAGCCCAACCTTGCAGTGGAATCCGTCCCTTTCTCCACAGGCAAAATAGTGTGGCTGCCATCTCTTCAACACGAACTCGAAACCGTCCCCACCTCCGTCGCTCACTTCTCCTATCTTCTTTGCTCTTTTGAGATCGCAGTTTTGGAAACTCCAAAAATTGGGTAGCAAGTAGACGCTGTGGGGGAATGTGGTGTCGTTTGGTGGATCGTACTTGAATACTGTACAAATGAATAATGGTTAATTACAACAACTTACATGGTTAGAATGTAATAAAACTAGTTGAGTTAATTACTATATGTACTTTGTACGTACCTTTTTTTGTTTTCGTCTCAAATTTACAATGTGACATTTAGTAATACTATCACTTACGAATTCATCGAGAATATTGTCTATGACACCTAACTTGATCTTTGGTTACAAAATGTTAGATAGACCTCGACACATTTTGATTGAATTATTTATAGGGAATCGAGTTTTCCAATAGAGACGCTTTATTCCCTATAAAAGATAGATCACAAGTTGGAGTAGTGAATTACCTAAAGTGTCGTTCAAGTAAAAGGGAGCATTCTTGATTGCCCAGTCGGTGTAATTGAACCCAAAACGCCAGTTCTGATCCGACCCACCAACGATGATCCTCCTGGAACCACCCAGAGTCGCATTTTTGCGTCCGGCAAAACCCCAGAAGCCACCGTTAGTGTGGTTCCAGGCGGTGCTTCCTGCATTATACCAGTAGTGCAGTTCTTGGTTGGCCTTGCGGCAGCAAACATGCATGTAAATGCAGCAGCCACAACAAGAACAAGAAGCCCTCCTGATCCACATTTCATGCCCATTGTATATATATAGTGCCCTTTCTCTTTTCTATATCTATGCAGTAATTGATGAAGTTGATTGATTTGGTGATGTTTGATGGAGGAGGAGTTAGGGTTTATATAGTGAGTATTTGTGGAGTAATTGAATGGGAAAAGGGGATGCAAATCTTGGCTAGGTAGATGGAATAGGTCAAAATTGAACTCTTTTTTCCCTTAAGTTGGTTGGTGAGATGGCATTATGAAATAAGGTGTGAAGAATCTTTTTGAGTATGGATTTTGTTGGAATTTCCAAGTCTTCCAACTTCATGTGTATTTTGATGTTTACCTCTCTTCCTAGTTTAGTATACACCTGTTTTTGTTTTTGGTTTTTTGTCATTTTTCTTACACGAGTTGTCTCCGAGCCCTCTGAACTTGAGACTGTCTATCACTAGCCCGAAGGAATTTTATTTATAATAAAATTCGAACATAAAATTTCTCATTAAATAAATCAATTAACTCCACACGTATTAACGCAATAAGGCCTTACATTAGTGGACCAACCCTTTGAATTCTTGTCTAGTATACAACTAGAAGTTGTTCATTTACCCTTCTCCTTATGGAGATCTATTACGCTAAATCAATGCTTTTTTGGTCCTACAACATAGAAGGATGGTATTCTTAGTACATTCAAATATTAAGGTGCAAAATTTAATGCTCCATGTTGCAATTTTATGAAATAATTAACATTACCTTGCTCGCTGAAAATATAAATTTGGTGCACCACATAAAATTGGGTATTTTTCGATTTTGGAGAAAAATTCTCGTGTTATTTAATACATAAGGACTAAAGTTGCTACTTATCAAATTTGTTGACGAAAATTGACACTACCCCTTAATTTATAGGATTTAAAGTTGAACCTTTGCCAATTATCCTAGCTAATTTATGAATTTTAGTCCTATAAATTATGGGGTTGAGAATGTTTATATAATGTTATGGTAGGGTATATGTATCTATGATGGATTTTATTATTAAAAAATGGCTTTTATACCCCCAATGAATGTTTTAATATAAGAATATTTAAATATAAGTTAATTGAAAGTTTTACAATAGAAAAACAGTGTCAACATATACATACACACAAATTAATCTAGTACAATGGTAGATACATATAATATATATGTATATATTGATACGGTACATAATTAGTTTCACTAATCATCTATAGTACATGGATATCGATAAGGACATGATAGACACGGACACAACGATATGAAAATTGTAAAAAAAAAAAAAAAATCAGGCAATGATATGACTAAAATATATATATATATATATATATATATAATATACATTCTTAATTTTTATAAAATTGAAATATGCAATATGAACAATACTTGTCCAATATTGCACCGAATAATTTTTGAAAGTGTCCGGTGTACCATAACTAATTATTCAAATTTGAAAAGAATAAATGTATAATTAGAAAAATTGAGGAAAGTACATTATAAGTTCAAACATTTTAAACAAGATATTAATTCATATATATAGGTAGAAGAAGTAAGTAATATTACCGTCTTGTTTGATTCCTAGTTAGGTCAGAAAAAAATAATTGAATATACGATCTATATCTGTCAATGAAATGAAGGGGTGCTACTCTACCATATACATGTACCATAGTTCTACCATAAATGTCGATTGAGTTTTATTCATATTATACCAAAACAATCAATGAAATCCGCTAACATGGGTATTTATTATTATAACTAATCGTCATGGTATGTTGTCTTTACGTGCATGTGCATATAATAAATAACATTATACATTTTAAAATATATTATGAATAAGAAAATATATATAAATCAATACATCATATTTAAAAAAAGAAGAGAAAACAACAAAAAAAGAAAAGAAAGAAAATCAACTTGGAGGTATTATTGACATAACAATAAAACTAGTGTTACAGTGTCATAAACTATCATTTATGAGAGAAAAAATGTCTTTATTTTTAATATAATACTAACTGTTGTGGCACGCCGTCCCTGCGTGCATATAATAAATAATTGTTTACACTTATAAAATATATTATATAAGAAATAAGATTATAAACTAATACATCATATTTAAAATAAATAAATAAATAAAAATAAAATAATTTAAAAATATTATTGACATAAAAATATGTGTAAGTGAAATCTTCATATTAATATAAATAGATCGTATAAATCACATAGATGAGAAGAAGAATTTGAATATATATATATATATATATATATATTATATATATATATATATATATATATATATATATATATATATATATATGGATAGTTAAAAATACACAAGGACATTTTTTATAATTTAAAATTTTGATGTCACAATATAAGTAATCACCATTTGTGAGTTAAAAATAAATTTTTTTATATAATATAAATATAAATAAATAATATATGTGAGTTTGGATGTTACCCACCTATTGCCAGTCTTTGGAGACTCGTAAGTCGTCCTCGACCACCACTTGTTTCATTATATTGTTGTTATTAAGAAATGTTAAAAGTCTGATAAACCCACTTTGTTTGTGTGCGTGTTTTTTCAAATAAGAGGAAGTCAAATTAATGAGGCAGTCAGTGATGATTAATCATCATCATGATTGCGTGGGCTGGAGTGAGTTAGAATTGGGTAGTAGTTATACTGGTAGTGGGCTTTCACCAGAAGAGTAAGAGAAGAAAAGAGAAAAAAAAGTCAACCAATTAGACAATTTGCAAGTCGTACTTATACATACGAATATGATGAAAAAATTCTTATTCGAATCAAGTTTAATCAAATCAAATGAATTATAAAGTAAATGTATCACATTTTTCTGAATTATAAATCAATCCTATAATAAGTGTATTGCACTTATTGTCATTTAATTAATTCAAATTCAACCAAATCAAGCCGAGTTAAAATTTCCTGAATATGATGATGCCGTAGCGAGCATATACCCACGTCACATACATAATCACGTTAATTAAATATAAGGATTCTAAATTAATTGGAAATAATTAAATGTAGTTTTCAAGTATCACAATTATTTTAAAAGAAAATTTCCACAAACTCTACTCAAGCTCCACTGTTTGAGACCCGAAATACAGGGGTGTGGGTGTCTATCTTTAACATGATTGCTGGGGAATAAAGGGGGCTTGATCAGGTGGCCATATTAACTCAGTTATTGGTTTTTCTTCCCCATATGAACTAATAACAACGGTAAGGTAAAAGAGCAAATAGCAATGCTACATAATAATACAACATTATCTCATCAGCGTTAAATCAAAAGTTGATAATTCCAATCAAACATGTTTCAATTGCTATGAATAATTCGATTCAATACAGCTGCCAACTCAAAGTTACAGATTGCTACAACACAAAAAAGAGCTGTGCGGCCTCTTAGCGCTGACTAGGTTCTCTTCTAAAATGGTCCAGGGATAACTTTTACCTAGAAGGGGTCTGGTTTTGTCAAGATTCTCTTCTCAAACCTAAAACATCCAATTTGAAGCATATAAGGGAAAAACGAAACTTGTGTAAGCATTGAACTATAAATGCTACCATCACAGTAACTGATTAAAAGGGCAAACGACGAAATATCAGACAAATAAAAGACATTCAAGGTACCTACTATCTGCTGCCAGTTTCTTCTGCAACCAAGCCGGTCATTTTATAAGGAGTTCAATACCTTGAACCCCTTCAGGTGATTTGAGCACGACAAAAAAGCCTGAACCAGTTGACCTAAATTACCAAAGAAAAAATAATATATCAAATTTGATGATGGATATCCAGCGGTAGAACAGAAATCGGCTGTTACTATCAATGAGAAACATCATTATACATCTGGGGTCATAAATCTATCGTGGGTTAGCTCTTACTCAGTTACTATTGGAACATCTTGGCATACGCTTTTCTCTCCTGGTCACGTCTATCAGCAATCTACTCAAGGAAACCCAAGAAACGAGAGAGATAGTGAGGTCGCTGCACAAGCATAGGTAACAAAGTTCTAATGACAAGAAATTCAAAGATATGTGTCGCTACCTTCTTCTTTGCAGCAGCAAGCTCCTTCTTTATTGCTCCTGTAGCAAAAGCAGTAAAATGTCAGAAGGTTTCTTAAAGGTCAGAGTTTTTCCTTACCTCTTCAAATCTAAATGATTATTTGTCCAAAACTAAAATATATTCAGGCACTCAAGAAAATTGTGAGCTTTCGAGGATATTGTTTAAAACACCAAGGAGAGCTAGCATGTAAAATCCCCAATCGTTTCCTTTAAACATCATGAAAAGGGAAATGCATATAGAATCTCAGAGAGAGATCTTCTACTAACCATCATTTGGTTCCAAGTCCAATGCTTTCTTAAAACTCTCTACTGCAGCATCAATATCATTGAGAGCCACATGTGCCTGGTCATTTTAGAAGATACATGTATCAGTATTGCAAATATCAGAATAGCTGTATGCATAAGGATTTTTAAATGTCCCGAAGGGCAAAGCATGAAATAAGCCAACGGGGAAGAAATAAGAGAATATGTACCAAACGAGCAGGGAATATGTATACGTTTTTCACTCAATAACTCATATAACCAAATATATATGACCATATTTCACATAAGTAGTAAGAGATATTAGCACGTATTACGAGTAGGTGAAGGACAATGACTGTATATCGGAATTATCAAAAATCAAGCATGATGGACAAAACTAAATTCAAAACAGTAACTAAGCAGCAGACAAAGAACTTATAAAAGAGCAAAAAGTTGCATTATCCTGGGGTTTTGGTTCTATGTTCTGAACATAAAAGATAAAATTATGAAGGTTAGAAAAATAATCCTTTAGGCACAAGCTTTTCATTTACCTCCTTATGAAACAAAAGAAAATGTCAACAATGGATTACAATGCGTCTGGTAAATTTGATTTTCTGCTACTCCCAAAACAAAAACCTTACTATTTTTTTCCCTTTTGGTGCGTGTGTGTGTGGTGTGTGTGTGTGTGTGTGGGGTGGGGGGGGGGGGGGGGGGGGGGCTTGCATTTATGCACAAGTTATACCAAAGGAACAACGAAGAATGTAGAAAAGGAAAGAAAGAAACAACATGCATATCAGGATCTTCAAGTACTGGCGGTTGTATCAAGCTGGTTCATATTTAACCTTGGTACTTGTGCTAAGCGATTAATAGATTTGTAGTTTTGTCCTTACCCATCCATGGATAGACGGGTTGTTGGTAGATTCTCACTGAGGAAATGCACAACAATTTTCTTAATAAAGAAGTGAAGAAATACTGACTTCATAGCTCCTCTCTTTAACGGCATGAATTTATTTGTAGAAATGACCTCTCCGACTAGATTCCAACCAAAATGCATAACAATTTTCTCAATACATTAGTGAAGAAAATACTGACTTCATAGATCTAGGTCTTCATCTCCGGCAACATAAGAAGTTATTCGTAGAAATGACCTTTTGGTGCTCAAACAACCTTCCAGATAAGGCACCAGAAAAAGATGACAATGTGATGGGACTAAACACCAACCTGGCCCTGGCGGAACAATGCCTTTGCATTATTTTCACCATCACGCATTGCAAAGTCTGTGTCCAGAAGTGCTCCCTTCAAATCTCCTAGTTTAAGTTTACAAGCCTAGAAAAAGAGATGATATAGATTAGGTGAAACAAGAATATTTGAACATAATCCTCAGCCACACCGAAATTTTGTATACATGTACAGTTTAATCGTTTATCAAAGACATATTATATGCACATGCATACACAACAACGCACCACGCATATATATATATATATATATATATATATATGTAAATATACAATGTATGTCTGTATATTGCAAAATCCTCGGAGACATGTTCAACATAATCATTAAAAATTCATTACAGCTTGAGGATGTAGAATCCAAATCATATCCATGGCATGTGTGAAGATATAAAAACAAAGGATATCAATATCAATACCAACGAACAAGCAACAATGCAACACCTAAAGCCCGAAGAAAGAATGTTGGAAAACGAGAAGGAGAATGACCTGGAAAAAATGCACATTTATTGCAGATCCTTTATCGTATTCGTAAAAAACAGTTTTCGGGCCTTATCTTTAGGACAATGGAGAGAGCAATAACGGAAAGGTGTGGAAAGATTTACTTAGAAACCAAACTTAGATCTCCGGCATAAAAATAGCTTTAACTTGTCACTTTGATTTCACTAATAGCATTCTCCCTAATCAGAAGCTACACCATGAAAGGAAAAGACTAATTTGAACATCGTAAAGAACTAGTGGGCAATCAAAATAGGAACTTACAGAGCTATTGGTAAATATCTGTGCCTTCATCTTTCTCAAATACATACTCTTGTCTGCTTCAAGAATAGATGACCAAAACAAAGAATTACGAATCAGATCCAATTGGCCAATCGATATTCAGAAATGCTATAACTGTAAGATATAGAGAGAATATTCTGACTACCTTCATCGATTCCTTCCTTTTCCCAGCACACATCCAAATAGCGCAGAGCCTTTCGGTATTTCCTTAGAGCCATCTTATAGTCTTGCTTCTGCAAACATCAGAGGCAGGTATTTAACAAGAAAGCTAGTTGAATAAAAAAGGAAGGAGAGATTCGTGCGGAAGCTGTAAGGAGAAAGGGCAAATAATCTTATTGGTCACCATTTTTCAGATAATTATTACCTTAAAATGTTCATTTCCATAACCCTTTATCGATTCTACAGCTGTTATCCACCAAGAAAGCTCACTAGAATTGTCATTGAGATCGGCAGGCCAGTCAGGATACATGTCACCATCTTTGAAGAAGTTTGCTATTCCATCATCAGCTCCCTCTGGAATTTCTCCACAATCGGCAATAACAACGTCAACTGTAGGACGATCATTTTCACCAGTAGTGACATGCTCAATGGAACGAACAACTCCATGCCTTTGATTACCTTCCCAAAAACAACATGTTTTTCATCCAGATGAGATGTCCGAGTTGTGGTGATGAAAAATTGGGAACCATTAGTATTGGGCCCAGCATTCGCCATCGACAGCATACCCTTCCTTTCATGCTTTAATTCAAAATTTTCGTCTTCAAATTTCAGTCCATAAATGGATTCCCCTCCAGTTCCGTCACCAGCAGAAATATCACCTCCTTGTACCATAAAACTTTTAATGACACGATGAAAATGGGATCCCTAAAGGAACGTAAAACTATTATAAGAAACTGTGCTGAAAAGAAGCAATTGCCTGATCCAATGACAAACATCTGGTGAAACAAGAGTAATCAACATGAGAAAAAGGAAAAAAAAAAAAATATACAATCTCTTCTGCACACATGGCATACCTAAAACAAGAACAGAATTACTCAGAATCACAGAAACATAGGCCACAGCAGTTAACCGAAAAACATTCATCAAAAGTTCACATTATCCTGTCTCACAACAGCCCTTACTAGGTAAAAAAAAAGTATAATTTTCCACTCATACATTTCAAGAAGACGTCAACCTTTGGAACATATTCCCTAAATTCTCCTACTACATTAACAATTTATCCAATTAATTATATAGTACGAGAAACAACAAGCACCCATTGCCGCCTTTTCTTTTTAATAAGATTCAATTACTACTTATGATCGATCAATCAAGAACAAAGCACGCTTGAACACAATACCACACACACTTCCACATCCATGCGCTTACACAGCAGAAAAATGGATAACAAAAACCTTGTAATGCAGAGGAACGCCAGTATTCGGGCCAATTCCTTTCTCTCCAGTACAAAGAGCCCTAAAATTCTCCGCAGTCCTGGGGACTACGTCATTGTACAGTTCAACAACAATTCTCCCTTCTAGCTCATCTCCGATGCTTATGTCCAGAAAGCAGCGAGGCCTCCCACTCATTGTTGCGTTCCTTCTCTCACAGTGCACGTACTCGTGCGTGCGTGTGTATATAGGTGTATGTATATGCGAGCAGAAGAAGAGTCTGGAAGAGTAGAGAGTGGAAAAAGAAAACCCTAAGTCCCGCTTAATATATATTTCGAACTCTTGGAGCTTTCTCCACTCGTCATTATTCAAATGCCTACAGATTTACGCGCTGGTCCTCGCTATAATGCGCCGCGTGTTTATTGTTATTTTTGCTAGTTTGACCCTCATTTTTGTCATAATTCAAGTTCAGCCCCATTTTTTTCATTGTATTTAACATCTAATCTCTATCAAGTTGGTAAATGAATTAATTATGATATATGGTTTTGTTCCACTTTCCATTTTGTGAAGTTGTGACAAATTCACTCTTTAAATAATAATTGTAATCCAAGTTGAATTTTTAATAATAGTAAGGAAAAATTATGGTGTTGTACTGAAAATGCATCCTATGCCTTTTCTTCATTCAAAAAATTAATAATAATAATTATTACCTTAAACCCCTTATAAAAATTAAAAAATACAATTTACCCTCATGTGAATTGAGAAACAAGCAAAAGAAAATTCTATAAAAATAAAATAAATTACCCCATATATAAACCATTGGTAGAGGGTGATTAGCTTAATTTTTGAAACACGGAGGGGTAATTTGCTAATAATATTTATATGGGTACATTTGCTCACTTCACAAGTCACAGTGGGGTAAATTGTATTTAACCCTATAAATTATGAAAAAAATTTATATATACCACTCCCTTTTGACTTTTGATATTAGTAGAGTATATTTGTTAATAAATTATAGAGAGTGCTAAATGATGAATAAAATTTAAAAAATTATATAATTTTTTGTCGTGACATCGACAAATTAATAAATATTTAAAAATTTTAATTATGAAAATTCGTCGATCCAAACGTAACCGAAGTGTAATGGGTGCAGTGCTCTCATCTAAGAATAGTACAACATACTATTCAACAATAGTCCATAGTGGTTAAGATTGCCTGCAACCACTTGCCATAAATGACATATTGGGGTCTCACAAAAGTCTGCAGAAATATCAATTGAGGCATGTTGTTGAAAGGTACAAACTTAGCGAAACGGCCCCAATGCAAGAAATATAGATAAAAAGCTAACAATTACTTTGTTTTAATTCCCAAACATGCCTTAACTGAATGGTAGAATTGAAAGGTACAAGGTAAGTGATGGCATGATTCAGTAGACCACATAATAGTGCAGAGCTGCATAAGGGCTGAGTCATGCTCATTCCACACCCCAATAATCCACCCCCAATGTTGCAACACTTTTTTTACATGCATACCCATCTTATCATTTGTCATTCCAATTTATTTATTTTTGGGTAAATTACAACACCATACTCTAAGTTTATAATAGTTATGAATACTTCATGATGTTTGATAAAATTATGTAAGTTTTGAATCGGGGTATAAAATTGTCAACTTTGCCTTTACTGTATTTTTTTAGTTTTATTTTTATAAAAATTAAAATCTTATAAAAAATCGGGATGGATGAGAAAATTTTAAAAAATTATATAAAAAAAAATTTATTCACTTACTCCATAAAAATATTTTTTTAAATAAATAAAATAATATTTTTAATTCACAAGGGCATTTTAGTCAGTTCACTATAAAAATAGGTGGAAACCTAACGAATTGATTTAATTGTTATACGATTATTAAATCAGGGGTTATTGATAATTTTTCAAACAATGATGGGTATTCGTAATTATGTCAAACATCAAGGGATGTCGTAATTTACCCTTTATTTATTGAAGGATAATCTACATCCATACTCTCTTAAATTATGTTAGACCCCCTGTGGTTTGGGAAATTACACCTAGCACCTCTGAGGTTTGCCTACATCTAACAAATAAGTCCCTTCATTAGTCAAAATTTACCTTATTGACTGATATTAACAAAAAAAATTAGAAAAAAAATATATATTAACCCTTGATTGACTTATTGCATGTTAAAAAAAATTCGGACTAAATTATTCTTATAATGGTGAAGATATACGTCCTTAGATACATTAAAATGTAAAAACGTATGAGGGTAATTTGATCATAAAAAAATTATTTGACCTACAATAATCAGTAATAAATCATTAGGGTTAATATAGATTTTTTTTCTAATTTTTTTGTTAATATTAACTAATGAAAAAACTTATTTGTTAGATGAAAACATGCCTAAAAAAATGAGAGTGCAATTATTCCTAAAAATAAATTCACATTAAATAATTCAAATATCGCACATTTAATGAGACTCGAACTTATAATTTAATCTTATTGATATGACATGAGCCTTAACCAACGGAATAAGAGATCGTTGGTACATGAGAAGTGATCATAAATGTGTTTTAATTCTCCAAAGAGTGATTTGAAATATTGGGTTTCAGTGGGGGCCAAGCCCATGTAAATTGTACAGTTTCACATTTGGATGGTCCGAGAGAGAGACCACAAAAAGAAAAAAATATTTATAATAATAAATAATAAATAAAACGAATTGAGAGGTGTTTGGCAATGAGGTATTCCATGGGTATTCAAATAATTGAAATGGATTTGCATTTTATTTTTTTTGTTAACTAGATGCCTCATTCTATTAATTATTTTAAGGATATTTATCTGGTTTATCTTTTTTTATGTTATGATTCTATAAGAATGGATATTCCGACACAAGAAACAGAGGTCGTGGTAGAAATAAATAAAATGGAAGTATGAGGAGGATGCCAAGCTTGTTGAGGCTCTTGATATTGTGTGAACGTTGGAGCTATAAGCTGAAAATGGATTTAAACCTGGTTATCTGAATTATGTGGAAGAAAAATGCAAGTGTCCTTACCTAATTCAGGTTTGAAGCCAAGCACATATTGAGTCAAGAATCAAGACTTTAAGAAGGATTTTTTAATATGTTGTTTATGACATGTTGAATGGTTCTAATACAAGCGGCTTTGGTTTTGATCCAATAAAAAAATGTGTTACGGCAGAAAAAGCTGTATGGGAGCATATCTTCAGGTTTGTAATTTTAACTATTTATGTGTACTCGTTCTGTCATTTTTTTACCTATATTAACATACAATGATATTATTTTTCTTTTTCAGAGTCATTCAACCCATGTAATTTGGCAAAACAAACCATTTCCTTTTATGATGACTTGCTTGTTATTTGGGAAAGATCGGGCCACTGGAAATAATGCCGACGGTCCTACAGATATGATGGAAGAGATACAAGAGAAGAAGTTAACAATGATCCAAATGATGATGTTGAAACTACTATTGAAATGGTCTTGAGGACCTGGATGCTTCTATGTCATTCTCTCCTTTACAATCCAAGAACTGAAGGGATACAAAAAAGAAAAAAGAAGTAGAAGTGTTGATAACTTGATGATCATGACAGAGGGTATCAAAGAAGCAGCTTCAGTTATGAAGTGAAATTGCTAAAGCTAGTCAACTTTTAGCAAAGCAATGGAGTTGAAGAAGTTTCAGAAAAAAACAGAAAATGACTCTGAAATAAGAAAGATCCCAATCTCACCGCCACAGAAGTTATCAAGTTGTGTGTGTGCCGTATAGCTCAAAACCATGAGCTAACTGACGTATTTTTTAGCATGAATGAAGAAGGAAGAGAGCAGTTGGTTGTGGCTATCTTACATGGTGATATTTAAGAATTTTTGTCTGATAGAACAAGTTCACAAATTTTTAACCTATAGTGTTTTTTTTTTTTTAGTGCATGGAGTAGTTCCTTATCAAATAGTCGTTTATGTTACTAGTTGACTGTTTAGTTTTAATTGATTAAATTTAAGTATCTTTTTATTAAGTATGAGAAATAATTGTCCATGCATGATAATTTAAACGTGATATTGTTTGGTATTAGTTTCAATTGTTAAATTAATATTATATACATTAATTAATTTGGTGTTTAAATCAATATTATATCTTTTGCAGAAATTGTTTATGTGTTCTATGTAAAAATAAATTTTTCCATAAATTTTTGTATTCACTTATTAGATGTTTTATAAGTGCATTTAATGTTCCCAAAACAAAAATATATTAAAGGATAAATTTGTCATAAAAATAATTTCATTCCATTGACCGTTTCTTTTTATTACCAATCATGTGAATGGAATCAACTAAGTAATGAGCATTACATTGCTTTATATTTCTTGTGTATACCAATCATAGGAATGGTATTCAATATGATTGATTTCCCTTCCTTATTCCATTACTAACTTCATTCCATTCCCACTCAACTCCATTCCCTCATGCCAATCATGACCTAAGATGTTTGAAAATTTATAAATATTGTGCAATTTTATTTAAAAGAGCTTATAAAATCTCAAAATAAGATGTTTTGGATTTTATAAACTCTTTAAAAAAAAGTTAATATTCATAATTGTTTTATAAGATCTTATAAATTATATAAAATTATGTCAAATGATGAAAATATCCCGATCTATACACTCACACACTCTCTCTTCTCTCACTATCTCTCACAGACATACACACTCTTTCTCTCTCTAGGATTTAAAAAAACTTTTTTTACTATTTAATTTTTCCATCGTTCGAAAAAGAGAAATAATTTATTGTTTAATAATAAATTATTATAGTTATATAAAAATAAGTGATTTTGTAAGAAATAGATAGAAAAATTAGTTGGTTGCATTTTAAATAATACAATATGATTTTGTAATAATTCATATTATTCTCTTTAATAAAAAATATTTGATAGTGTTCGAGGTTGTATGCATATTTTTGGTTGCACTTCGTTATATTTGATATTCTTTATTTTGTTATTTATTTTTCAATAGCACATACAAGAATGTATTAACTCTGATACCAAACCAGAAATTGGTATCGGAGCCTAAGGTTATTCTTAGTATTAGGACATCAAGAATAGTACATGTAAATGGAATTATTATTTGATTAATTACAGAGTTTAAGATGGCAAGAACACAACATATACATGGGTGGTTTTCCTGTGAGACCATGTTAGAATTCCTTCTCATAAGCTAGTTCACAGAGCCACATTTCTTCCTAATTTCTCCACCTTGTCCCGTAAGCACACCGGTATTCCCAAGTTTCACCATTGATGCTGCAAAATGCGTGGCGAAGAGAAATGGATCAGCACTATAGTCCTTAACCATTGCAGCAGTCTTTGTGTCTAAAACTAAAGCTTGATCAGATTCAAGAAGGCCGTTGTTGTTCATGAGGCTCTTGTAATACATGTTATCGAATCTGTACATGCTCTGAGAGTCCAGAGGAGCAAGCTTGCTGTTTGATTGATCGATGTTTGGACATGTAGTTTGCAGGCCTGAGAGCATTGAGGGATCAAGAGAGGGATCTGGCTTGCCTGAGCCTTTGAAATTGAAGAGCCTGTTCTTGAAAGTTAAGCATTGAGCAAAACCAATAGTGTGCCCCCCTACAACATCAAAAATTACAAATGACTTGATGTTTTTGGGTGCGAATTTCTTTGTTCCAAGTGTAAATGTATATCCAAGAACTGGAAGTTAGAAGCTAGGACATACCTGATAGAACAACCATGTCTTTCAGGTCAAGACCCTTTGCTAAAAACTTGGCAGTGATGTTCTCTATAGGCTCAAAAGGTGCAGGCAGCTGCTCATTTGCTGATTTCTCACTCGCAGTTAAGCTGTCTAGCCTACCAAATGAAACAAGCCAAAATGGCCCTCCTGACTACATGAAACCGGAACACAGTAAATAATGACTAAGTACCTTGCATAAGGAACAAAACTTCGTATTTACCAGAACAACGGCTTCTCTAGCCGCAAGAGCCAATACATCAGCACATGATACAGTTGAGGGGCAAGATTTTTCCACATCTGCCTTTATGCTGTCAATAACTTCAAATCCTCGAATTGAGTTGTGGTTTGGGAAAGCATTCTTCTCTCCTTTGAAAGTGTTCGTGTCATCAAGAAGCACAGAACCGTCACAACCCTGAGCCACAAACAAAGATAGCAACTCTGTAATATAATTGATTGTTCTACTGAAAAGTACAATACAAGATGACAAAAAGTATGTAAGATCGGGAAAACAGGAGAAGCAATACATCTACAAAACAATCATGAAAGTGCAGCCGGAGGAGAGAAGCGCCTATTCTAGTGTCATTTTGTAATGCCGCCCAAACGCCCCACCTCACTATCATGAACAAGTTTGGGCAAGATTTGTCATAGAAACTGTAAGCAAGTGGCCCATCAGACTTGTCATTATAAGGACTTCCACTTACGAAAGGTGCTAAATACAGGACTATGCAGAAGAGAGCAGAAGGATTGAAGGCTTTCAAATACATTGCTTATGCATGTGTTATAATTATGAAGAGATTTTCAATTTTGTGATAACTAGCAGTGGAGTACTGAAGTTGCTTCAATTTATTGCAAGAAAATAGGAATCATCCCATTCCATCCATTGGGGGCTTGGAAAAAGTAGGATTTCCACTACATTCATGGTGGCCTAATGACCATGTCTGCCGCAAACAGAGTCATGCATCAACATCTTGAAGAAGATAATATTGCATATGATACATCCACTCAGTCTCTTAATTATTTATTTGTCAAAGAGTGAAGTGTTGCTGCACATAAGACGTGTGTAATCCGTCTTTCTGATAATCCAGTAAAAGTGCACATAGTATGTGCATAAGATCGAAACATTCTACAAATGTTCTACATCATGACCATGGAACGAATCACTCGCAAGTCCACACACATTTGTGGGATATCCTCATATTTTCCTATTATCTTCAAGAAGTGGAAATAAATGTGTCGAAATGGCATTCGACACTTTAACTAGAAGATGGTAGGAAAGAAGTAACAATGTGGTTTATGACAATACATCTGCAGTAAGAATTGTTGACAACAAAGGTTTCTTGCGCCACTTCACTTTTGTTCGTGACTGAGATAAGGATTAGACTAAAACTGAAACAGGATTGGCTTAGCACAACGCATTAAGTAAATTAAAGTTCCCTAGTACCCAATAGTGGGACAAAGGCTAAAATTCATTGAATTTCCCGATGGTAAGAACATAGCAGCAAAAAGGAGGTAATGGAAGAAATTAACTGCAAGTACTATATGTTTTGGTTTGTGAGAAGGTCACATTCTCAAACTTAAAAAAAAAAAATATATATATATATATATATATATGCAAATTCTTCAGACAACCTCAATTGCAAGTTTGCAACTAAGGAAACTGTGACAGTAAGCACACAAATCAAAACATGTAACAAGCAGATCAACAAGAAGAAGTAGAATGGAGCATGTGAACAGCTCAATAAGCCATCTTTCTACGTTGGAGCAGCTAGGGTTTTAGAATATCCATGAATCCGTGGAATAAAATGGAGCAATGGCGAAGGGGGACAAACGCTGAACTTACATAAGATTTGAACCCAAATATTTTTATGATTTGTTTGATAAAAGATTTGCAGAGTAGGAGGAGAAGAACATAATTCAAGGGAAATCCCAAAGATGAAAAAATAGGGAAAAAAGAAAGGAGAAATGGCCCATGCAGGTCTCGAACCTGCGACCTTCGCGTTATTAGCACGACGCTCTAACCAACTGAGCTAATAGGCCATGTGCTATTTCTACTGTCTAGTTCCTAAATGAAGATGACACTACTCTTAAAACAATTCAAGTTCCATCCACTTTGTTAAATGAGTTAAATTACAACCATCTCCCCTAATGTTTGATATAATTATAAATACTCTTTTATTTTTGAGAAATTATTAATACCCACCTAATTTTAATATTTATCTAACAATTAGCCCAATCCGTTAGTCTTTTTTAAGTTTTTCATCCATTTTTTTATAATGAACTAACCAAAATTCCCTTGTGTACTAAAAACTATAATTTTATTTATTTTTAATTTTTTTTGGAGTAAGCGAATATATATATATATATATAATTAATTTTTTCTATCCATCATTCGATTCTTTACAAATTCTTATTTCTATAAAAAAAAAATACAGTAAATGTAAAGTTAGTTATATATATAGAGTTGGTATATGCAAAATTATTTAAAACTTACATATAATATCATAATTTTCTATAAATAATGTATTACATATGAATAAAAATAATAAATTATATTAAAAAAAAAAAAAAGAAGAAGAAGAAAATAGAGCGGGGCGGTCCAATACAAAATTCGCAACCCACCCAAGCCTGATAATATGAGTGCCAAACCCACTTTATTTGGTACAGGCTCCAAAAATCGAGTTCAATTTATCATATCTGCTGCTTAATAGACCCTACCCTCACTTTTTCCTCTTTCTTTAAAGGCTTATTACACATTGAGCAAATATAAAAAATAAAAATTGAATTTTCTTTTCGTCCAATTCACTTTGAAATTTTATTGTGCTCTCACCTTTTTCTTTCCTCAATGATTTTTCATAAAAAATTTCAAAAAAGAAAAAAAGAGAGAAATGTTAATTTTGAAGAATGATTTTAAATTTCTAGAAGGATGAAGTATCAGAAAAAGACCTGCAAGCTCTCTTGCTTTTCTTTCTTCTCAAACTATTATCTGTACTATTATAAATATCTTATAGATACAAAATGGTAGTTATCATATTATTACACCAAACTTTTTAAATATAAAAAATGCCCTTCGTATATTAATCTATTTAACTTCCCAAGTTGTAGTAAATTAACTTTTCAACCACGTTCCTTAAGAAAATTAATTCCATGCAATTATTGCACTCATAAATTAAATTTACTCACTTTTATTTAATTTTATTATTAATTAAATTTAAAATAACATATTAGTATTAATTGTAGTTTTCATTTTTAATTTAATTCAAGTAAAATATGTATTGGCAGTTAATGTTTTAAAAAGTTATCAAGCAGCTTTTATAGAAATAAATTAATTATGAGTTTTAATAAAATAAAAATATTAATAAAATTATGCGTACAGATACTGTGTGCCACACAGTGTCTAGTGTATTTGATAAAATCCTATATATATATATATTTATCTTTATTGAGCATGGGGGTCAGATATACACGAACTTGGGCTTTTCTTTATCCAGCCCATTTTGAAATTATGATAAGCTCTCTCACCTTTACGTTTTTACTTCATTCTTAACCATTTAAAAATTCTGACTATCAAAATTGTTGGCCCATGCAGGTCTCGAACCTGCGACCTTCGCGTTATTAGCACGACGCTCTAACCAACTGAGCTAATAGGCCATACATGCATGATTGTCCAATTATGTTATAATTTATATATTGTTCAGGCTCACTTGTTCGTTTTCCTTCCGAATCCATTGTAGTATGCTTTGATAAATTCAGACCCCCTTGGAACTGCTACCCTCTCAATATTAGCACGACGCTCTAACCAACTAAGTTAATTGACCCATATAAACCCTTCCGTCTTTTGTCCACCTCGATAAATCCTTACCCTTTTTTTTTTTTTTCTCTTTATTACTAAATATCGAAGCATGGAGTAAGCGTAAAAAATAATTTTATTTTATTAAAGCTCATAATTATCAATGCATATTTTACTCAAATGAAATTAAAAGTTGATACTTTGTACAATATATATAGTATTGATAACGATGATTATATATAATTTCAAAATAAATACTTTCATTGAACAGTAAACTTAAACAAAATGAGAGTAGATTGACTTTTGAGTACATGTAAATACATGAAATTAATTTTTTTAATGGAACTTGATTGAGTATTTAATTTTAACAGGAATTGAAATGTTTAAAGACATTTTTAAAATTATAATAATTTGACATAATAATATTGAAACTTTAAGTCTAAAACCCTCCTCCCTTTTGTTATGAAGTGGATCATATGTAGGAACTTGGGTTTTTTCTAGTCCAGGACATTTTGAAATTATTGTCTGATCTACTTTACTCCACAAATTTTATCTACAAACTTTAATATAAGGTGAGGAATTTATAATTTTAAAGAACAATGAAATTTCCAACAACAATTCAGTTGTGGACTGTCATAAGAAGATGTCAATCTTTGATTCTGTTGATCAGTTATTTGAGTCGTATGTTGTGATTCCACTACACAGACGATCTTTTTGTCATCTTCAGTATCTATTTAAAAAGATATACAGAAAGCAAATTCAAAGAACTTTTAGTTACACATCTTAGTTACTCATCTGAAAACCTAAAATTTGACTCACGAATATAGAATCCTGCCAAATCCTCAGACAGACATAAAGAGCTGTTCGTTGTTTAAAAAATTACAACTACCCCCTTGAATTAAGGATTGACCCGTCTAACAAATACCCTTTCTGGCAGCCTATTGTAGGGGAATATTTGTTAGAAGGCCGTTAGTTCCAGGGATATTTATAATTATAACAAACCTCTAAGAAAGCCAGTTGTAATTCACCTTATTTCAAAATCACATGCAATTTTCATCGCCCCTCCGACAGTTTACACAAAGTTCACACCTGTGCTAATTCTGTTTGAACACAGGAAATGGCTGAATCGGCAGGAAAGCTTCTAGTTCCTAAACTAGGAGGTGCTATACGCATAGCAAACATAAGTACATTAAAGATGACAACTGATATACTCATACCCAAAATATTAAAGAAAAATACATAAGTATAAAGTTGATCAGTGCTAGCATCATTTTTCCAGCTTAAAACAACTAAAGCCCGACAAAATTTCCATTGTCCTATATGATCTTAAAGTTCGACCTTATTTTGGCTTACCTTTATTTGAGGACCCTTTTTTCGATGATTTCTTGAAAGATTTCTTGTTGGCCTTCAACTTGCTTGAGGTTGATGACAGCCCCCCTTGTTTCCTTTGCCTCTTCTCCCTCTTCACATATACATGTTCACAGCCTACATTCCGGCAAAACCATACATAATTAAATGACAAATAAAGCTACAATATTTGAGGAAAAATGGGTATCCCCTACAAGGAAGAAAGGCACACCTTTTCTACATTGAGTATCTCATGAGAGTTCTTGGAGATCAGCTGGTTTAGAACTTTCTCAGTTTGCTGTTTCTCCAAGGCACCCATTCCTGATCCTTCTACAGCAGGTAGGAACTGCAGGACATAATTTGAAAATCAGTGAAATCCTTACTATTGAACTTGGAAAAATAATGTACTTTCAAGGGTGACTGCAAGACCTTCCGATACTTCTTTTCATGCTTCGGGGGCTTCTCTCCCGGCAATTTCTTGTCAAACTTGCCCCCACTGGCTGTTGAAATAGCTGCCATTCCAGCAACATTTTGTAACTCATCCTTGCTAACTTTCTTAGGCATTGCTTGGCTTCCCGTTATAGGTAAAGCAGTGGCAGCAAGTTGAACATGGCTGCAAAGCATTCAGAGCCAGTGTTCAGTAAATTTGAACTAATTGGGAAACCTCAAATGCATTTTGGTATGCTATAGATAATACAGTAAATTCATCTAAAGAACACATGCATATAAATCCCATGAATACCAAATTCAGATGAGAGCAGAAGAGATACACTGAAGCTCAGGATATACAAAAGGAACAATTTTATCAGTTATAAGAAAAGGAAGCAATCAAGAACTGACTAAGTGTAAGGATCGTTTCACTACTTGGAATCAAAATTCTCCAGCAACTACATATCATTGTGCTAAAATTCAAATTCAGATGTAGAATACAAAAATGAACCAATGGACGCGATAGTTCCATGCATGCATCAATAGGCCAGTAGCACTCCATCAAAAGACAGCCCCTAGTCTTCATTCCATTCATTAGCAGTGTCTGCCCACTCTGTAGATCAATGAAATAAAAGCAGGTCTAAGGGCTTTCCAAGTAGCAACTGGCTAATGCCTCAACCCTCTTCCACAAATGGGGCTTCAACCAAGAGTGGCTTCTTTTGGCTGGTCTAGCATACAAGATTCCTTTCATCCCAGTCTCACTTGCCTAGCAATCCACATTTCACTCAACCAATCAGGCCACTCTAGAGATCTATATTCATTGACCTCAGTAGTGATTTGACAGACCACAAGACCTATGTATCTAATATCCTTTCAGATAAACCTCATCCAAAGTGAAGGATGTCTTTTGGTCCGAAAGGTAAGTGAAGGATTGCATGTTAATTGGATTTCAAGGAGTACAGTCACCAAATTGCACTAGTGGTTTTCTTTTATTTCTACGAGGTAGACATTCCAGATCTCGAAATTCAAATATAGAATACCAAAAATTACAGGAACAAAGGATATTCGCATTAGTACAGGAACCCTTCCAGTATTTAAGGGAAGAGGAAAAAAAAGAAAACCTTGGCAAGGCACCAGCTTTTGCTGCTTGTTTCAGGTTTTGCAATCGATTTTTCTCCTGTTTTTCAACTTTGCTTTTCTTCTCTTTACGCCTCTCAGCAAAAGGATCTGTTCCTGGCTCTGGAAAAGTAACGGCCTTGTAAATGCAGACTCATGATACAGTCAATGGTTAACCCAAAGTAAATTGCTTGAATCATCTTCAAAAGTTAAGCATACAATTAACACATCCATATCAGTCCTAAATTCTATTCATTTTCCAGCTTTATTACATTCAAGATAGGAAGTTTCATATAGTTTGCCAATACATTTAGGTAAATACAACCTGAAAAGTAACATTTTCAGATAGGCATTGCACAAGTAATGCCATCCATATAACCAAAGAATTATTGACTGAAAGAGAAAAAAGCAAGGACATTGAACATTATACCATCAGTGGACTTGGCCTCAATGATAGGTATATCGTTGTCATCATTTACACGATCATAGCCGTGGCGCCGTTTCCATGTACCAGTTTGCTCATCAAAGACTAGTTTTTCTTTCTTGCGCTTCTGTATACCTGCACGATATTTCAAAGGGACAAGTTAAACCCATTACACCATCCACCAGGTCGTGCCTCAGAATTTATCAGAATTAAACAACATAAAATTTATTTTCCTATACAGGTGCAAACAAACCTTTCTTTTCAGCAAAACAACTCCCACTTAGTTGGAGGCCTAGGCTTTGGAAGCTGAAAGGCACATAGACAAAGACAATTTAGATGAGCAATCACCTAAAATCTAGAGGAAAATCTTGCATAGGACACATCAGGTAAAGATCACCAAGTCACTAAGAAACTGGTATTTTGAGCATAATCTCCTCACAACAAAACAATCACCAATCATAATACAAGAGAATTAGTGTAAGTCGAGTACGGAAGCTCAAAAAAATCTCCTCACATGAATCTTTTGTCCTCTGTCACCGTCCACCCCCACCCACACCCACACCCACACCCACACCCGTCCCAGCCCATTTTGAAATTCGCCTGCCCTATTAAACTTCTAAGAGAGAAACAATGAAAGAGCTTACTGGCTTTGCTCTGGGCAATTTGATAGTAGGAGCAGGCAACTTGACAATGGGCCCGTCGACGTCTTCTGTCGAAGGCAAGCTGAAAAGGGCATCAGCAATTGCTTGAACTAATTTGGTGCCCTGCTCAATAGCTTCCTTTACTACCTCCTCCCTGTCAAAGAAGTACTCCATAATCATAAGATGAATTATAAAAGAAAGCTTATTCCAAGTACGAAAACCGACTTCAGAGAAATTCTTCCCACTCGTCCATGAACCGAACACAAATCAAATTAAAAATAAATAAAAAAGATAGACAAGAGAAAAAACACCTGGAAGACGGGGGAGAAACGAATTGGTGATGTGGGTCAAACGCCATGAGGTTGCCCAGATCTACCTCGTACTGCGATTCCGCCATCTCTTTATCTAACGGCGGCGCGCGGCGAGTCCCGGAGTAGGCCGGTGAGTGAAAATATGGTATGCGAAGAAGGGAATTAGGGTTGCCAAGCCAGGGTTTAAGGAAACACAGAACGATGTCGTGCGTTCGCTATTCTACAAGGAAAAAAAGTAAAAACACATGGAAGTTTATATTTTGTACAACTAGATATTGTCGTTCCACGAGCATATAAAAAATTTTGATGTGAGATGATAAAAAAAATATTATTAATAAAATAAATTATAATTATAAATTATAATAAATATGGAGAAGTAAGGATAAAGAAAAGTGTGGGTAATAGGTGGTTATAAGAAAAATAATAATTGTAAGATTATTAAAAAATATTAAAATTACTAATCTGATCAAATAATTTTAAAAAATTGGGATAATCTAAAGTTTGTACGCTCAAATGGTTCTCTTTTATATATTTTATCATTTTTTGTCCCTCCTGTTAATTATTCGTTAAAACTAACGAAATTTTCAAACAATAAATTCACTGCCTAGAGCTTTTGAACTTTCGCCCCTTCACCACTGAACCAAGTCCAACAATTGGTTATTTTTTAAATGAAATAATACTTAAAACTTATATTTAAAAATTACCTCACCAATACTCAAAAACTATTTAGCTGCTAAGAGGACTTGCACTCAAGACCTTGTATCGACAATTCATTACTTTACCATCCACCAAATGCACCACTTATTTATTTTGACAAACAAAATGCTACATATACATAATTGTACATAATTGTAAAATAAATACATGTTAAAAGCATCTCAAAATCATATTAAAAAATATTAAAATCAACAACATAAATCATTATCATCCAACATATCATGATAATAAAAATTAAAATTAATAAATGTAAACCATTAATTTTTTTTTATAAAATTAAGATCTAACGATCAAGATCAATTGATTAGATCTGACGGTTCTCATCTAATCAATAATGGTCCAACGATCATTAAAAAAGAAAATAATATATAATATAAGGGTATAACAGTAATTTCATGCTAAAGTTTAACGCCATTAACCTTCCGTTTAAAGAAAGGAGGTGCGCCGAATAAAAAAAAAAACACAGGGGGGTATTTTTCCTATTTTTAAAATAGAGGAGAGTTTTTGTTGAGTTTTTAAAATATAGGGGGATTTTTTTGCAATTAAGCCATTTTCAATAAAATGTTTGATTTAATTTAGGGGTAAAACGGTAATATTAACATAACTAAGATAAGAAAATTTATTAATCATTAAGTCCTTAAAAAAAAAAAAACCAAACAAGTCCATATTAGATGGATTTGAAGTACATTAAAGTGCCACAAAAAAATAGTTTCAAGAATTTAAAATCTTTTGTATTTCATATAGATGTATACAAAAAAGTTTGAAAATTTTATTATTATAAATTAGAAATATCGTATTCAAACTCTATTAATTTAAATACAACAACATTAAAAAATGACATTATTTTTAGGGATAATTACACTCTCTTCCCATGAAGTTTGATATAATTATATGTAGACATCATGTGGTTTGGGAAATTCAACGAATTGACTGATATTAACAAAAGAATTAGAAAAGAATTTCCATTAACATTTGATTGACTTATTACTAATTTATAAAAGTCAAATAAATCTTTTTATGACTAAATTACCTTCATACGTCTCCACGCGTTAAGTGAAAACATATATTTTCATCATTATAGGGGTAATTTATTCCGAAAAAATAATTATTTAACATGCAATAAGTCAAACTCCAAGGGTGCTAGGTGAAAATTTTCAAACTACAAAAGCTATATATGTAATTACACCAAATCTCAGGGAATGAGAGTGTTGTCATCCCTTATTTTTATTCTCGTAGCACACAACACTAACTAAATTGTTATGCAATAATTTTTTGTTTATTTTATCAAAATGTAAATAAGCATTAATTTAATTTTGCCCCTTGTACTGTAAAAGGTGATGTTAAAAATACCCATCTTGTGGATCTTTCTTCCTACTATACTCCATTAGCTCAAAATAGTTGCTAATGAAGAACCAAACATCGAAAACAAATTACACATTATTACAAAAAGAGAAAAAGATACATTTTCATTATAAAGGGAAAAAGAAAAAAAAAAAGTATTATCAAGATACATAAGTCAGCCCCAAAAAAAAATTAAAAAGAAAGAAATAGAGATCATAACTCTTCCATGACATGAGTTTCTGACGTACAGTCGTGCAAAATCCCAAAATGTTTTAATCTCCTATCTAAATCAACATTACTGACCACCTTAATTGTTCAAAAAGCATAGTACAAAAAAACATATCAAACGATAGCCTCTGACTGCAAGAAGGACGTATGAAAATCACATGATACACCGCGGTTGCCCATCCTATCTCCAAGAAACAAACAAATCCTCGTGTCCATTTTTCCTTCATTCCCCCATGGTTTTAACTAGATTGAGACGGCCACCGGCTTTCCCCTGCCCATGGTGAAGCCCCTGGTCCCGTCCGGCATTCTTGGCCCTTTCGCGGGCTGCAGGCCAGGGCACGACAGGCCCCCGTTCGATGATGGAGTAGGCAGGCTACGTGCCCCTTGAAGCTGGGGACGATGCTTCGACTTCCCTCTATTTCTAGACCAACTCCTCTTCAAGACAGCTGAATTTTCCTCAGACTAGTTTGTAACAACAGGAATATACGTACACCGGCTTAGTTGCAATTAGGAGAAACGTTAACGACGTTTTTAAGTAACACGATCACAAAACGTAACAATAAGAAGTTTCGGTTGTTGATGGTAATCAAAACTAGCAAGGGACCAACTTACATCAGTTGCTTCTGAGGTGCTGAGCCGGCCGGAGGCATCTTCGTGTGATTGGTGTGTCGACAGTCCATCATCTTCTAGACACACTTCAAACTCAGACTTCCGGCTCTTCAGCACAGACTTGGGCTGCAGATTAACCTTAACAATGTCAAAAGTTCATGGTGAAAAGAAGCTTGAAAGAAACGCGCGTAATTCATGAAATTCAAGTGCTAAGACTGAGTTTAACCTACCGAACGCTTAAGCATAAGCCTCACTCGCATGCCTTTTCGCCAGTTCCTTTCGTCGTTCAGCTTCTCAGCCTAAGGATGTCAGTATAAACAAGATTAGGAATGAAATTAAAGCCTATCGCTACACGAATTGCTCTTGTTTTCCATGATAAGAGGCGAAAAACTTACCGCTTTCTCAGCTGTTTCAGCGTTCTCATACTCTACCAGTGCATGCAGCTTCAAGGAGAAGCAAATTAAGTAAGCAACAAATGAATGAAAAAGACATTCTTGAAAGCATATGAAATTGCGAATTCTTGTACCTTGTTGCTGATTACTACATCACCCTTAGAAGATCGTGATGAAGAATTGTGATCCTGCGGTTGGCATATACGTATCGACCTGATACTGCACATCGACGTACATACGTTAGCCGTAATCAGTAAGGATGTAGGGAATAATAGAAACCAGTGAGTAAGATCCAAAATGGTGTAGTGCTCCAACCTTCCGACCACATTAAACATTTTCTCAATCTTCTGATGGGAGTGATCATCAGGCAGATTTTCAGCTATTACAGTTCTCATCTGTAAGAAATAATGACCAGCAGAAAAAGAAAACTTGCGTTATAAATATTCTTATCGAATTCATCAAAAAAACAAAGAATTTCTTGGGTGATGAACACACCTGGAGGTCCTCTTTTTCTTTCTCAGTGAAGGGATTCTTGCGTCGCACCTTCTTGCCATCGCTGCTTACAACCTACAAACAAAAAGGTGTCAATCCAACACAAGAAATCATGAAAACTAATGGCATCACTCTCAAAGGACTCACGAGCTTCGTAGAGGAGCGAAGAGCCTGTGCCACCATTTGATTGTTAACGTTAAGCGATTTGAGTTTCTTCAGAGTCGAAACGAAGTTTATTGGAACTGTTTGACATAGTAAAACATGTAAGAATGAAAGACAACATCATGAATTAAGGAAAAAAAACATTCAAGAACCCTAAAAGTACCATAGCCTTCTGGATCTTTGTTCACATGTTTGACAAGAGTTTCATTGGCTAGCATGCTCATATCACTGAACATATATTCCGCCTGTCACACATTTACAACCCCATATACACATATAGTCAGGAATAATATTAAAAAACACATACAAAAAAAAACAAAAAGAGATCTAAACCTGTTTGATGATCTTCTGCTTAAGTTCATCAGACAATGCAATTTCCTTGGTCTGGGTGTTATTGGTTTGGTCCGTGCCCGCCTTCCCATTGGGCTTGGAATGGACCAAAGGCAACGTAATGTCTTGTTCCGCAACGTAGATCCAATTCCCACTAGTCCCATCGAGGTATTGGAAACACGGGTAGAAATAGCCAGTTATGGGGACCTGGGCCGCCGTGGTATGCGCCAACGTGGGCACAAACTCGGGCGCGGCCACGTTGAATTTGAACGACCTATTGTTGTTACTATCCCTCTCGTTTTCCATAGTGGCGTCGATGTCCCTGTCGCTCACCTGTGCCATTTTCGACGATCTGACTTTGTCAGAACTCGCTCTCGTTTGTTGGTACGAACGTGGTTGGTCTTCTTCTTCTTCTTTTTTTTTTTTTTTTTAAAGGTTTTTAAATTCGAGAATGGCAAAAGTGTCGAGTGTGGTGACTGTTTTATGGGGAAGAATGGTTGTTTTTTCCTGAATTGTAGTGTGGTATGTGTTGGGATGAGTAGTTGATCGTTTCCACATTCCGCTCTTGAGTGAGAAGTTCGTGGCGCTGCGTTCTTGCACATGATCGGTGTTCGTAGGTTTGACCAAATCTTTTTGAGGTTTGGAGAAAAACTCGTGTGCACGTGCACTTGCCCAACGCCCTTCTAGAAGGATTAGGTTTTTTGTTGCCTTGGGCCTCGACCCGCCAAAGCCCAATTTGATTGGGCTGTGTCCAGTTGTATGTGGGCTCTTATGCGTAGTTTGAAGTTTATAAGCTGTAGGCTTGTGGAGAATAATCCGGACCCAATAGATTCTTATTTTACCCGTAGAATATCCGTACTGGGCCTGAGCTTTACTGAGTAGGTTTTGTGTATGTGTGTATGTACTGTTCATAGTAGGTTCAGAAAATAAACTGAATTAAGAAATAAGTTTCTTATAAAATTAATTTGTTTTAAAAATATATATATTTCATGAACTCCAGATCTGATAAAATAAAAGTTTAAATAGTAAAATTATCAATAGGTGCAAAGTTATTATGATTGAAATTTAAATATTGATGTTGACTTTGTTTAAATGACGAATCCTCGAAGTTTATAAGTTTATTAAAATTATAAGTGATGCCCCTCAAAATTATTGGGCCAAACCCATAAGGTAGGTATACTAGCCCAAACTGACTCATCAACATGACGGAGAAAGGCCCATCAGTAGGGAAAAAACTCATGGGCTTACCCACTACTTTGTTGAACTGGTAGGCCTAAGAAGTAAACTCATTTTAACCGAACACATCATCATAGCTAAGAGGATACATCATGTAGTTTGTCAACACATTCGTACAAATCATTCTAAAATATCTTTAGGTGGTTCCAAGTAAATTTGCAACAAACGAGCTAGGAAATCCAAAATTAACCAACTCTTAGATATTTAGGCACACATGGCAGGTTCAGTACAGCTCACGTATCTCGGTCAATATTTATCCAAGTTATAAACGGTTTGTATGGATTATAACCAACTCAAAGGGCTTTCCAACGCCGTATGGAACTCAGCAATTAACCCCGTATCATGCTCCATATAAGTTTATAAATAGAGGTCTCTTGTGTAGTCATTTAGTAACATAATTTTTCAATATCAAACTCAATTATTCTCTCCATTTGCTCTCGATTTTTAAGTTATTTTAAGTCTATATTTTGACTCCACACGATATTTATCACTCTCATATTATATTTCACTCTTATCTTACTTTAATTCAAGTTTTCACTCTAATTTTTTCATAAATCATTATTGACTTAAGCATCAAAGTGCTAACCTCTGGTTTGCAGGGCTAGTCCTATTATAATCTTAGGATTTTATTTAAGATCCTTCAACCATTGTGGTGTGGCAAAAAATCTGGTACACATCAATAAAAAAAAAGTATTTTATAAATTAAAAAGTAATTAAAATGTCTTATATGCCCTTGAGTGGGCATACCAATTATGGGTTAAAGTTGGAAGGAATATTGTTGACACACATTGAACAAACTCTTCCTATTATATGTTGCATAGTATCAGATTCTCTATTCCAATAATAAATTTGACATTCAAGAAATTTTTGGCTGAATTTGAAATTGGAATCTACTCAATTATAGTACCATTAATTATTATTTTTTTTTTTTTTTTTTTAAAAAAGGATCCCTTAAGTAGTATGAAAAGCTAATTAGTTTGGTTCTACCCTTTTTTATTCACCTAAAAAAATTATTTATTTATTTATTTGTTTGTTTGTTTTTCTTGGTGGGGGGTAGGGTAATGGAGGTGGGGTGACTCATTTGTCTTGAAGATTCTTTCTCCATTATTTGATTTGTGAAGGGGACTGTTTGGGAAGCACTTTGGATAAACATCACAAGGGATTGCAAGAATTTTGACAAGTGGGATATATAGCTTGTTAGGTTATAGGCTTCAACCTTGCAATTTTCTTTTAAGTAATTGACCTTCTTAGCCCCAACAAAAGGTGATTTTAAGTGCTCTTCTTTTTCTTTTTCTTTTTTTTCTCTGGAAAATAAAAAAATCCAATGCCCATTTTATGGTTCTTGCAATCAATTATATTTATGATTAATTTGGTTAGAACCACAAAAAGTTTTCATAATAAAAATAATTTTTTTTTATTATTAGTGGAAACAAATCAAATATATATTTTTTTTATTTAAATACAATTTCTCTGCTTTATTTGACTAAAATAAGGCACGTTTGGGTTAAATTTCTTTCTATAGGAAGGGCGCAAATATGATGTGTTAAGTATTGTTGATGTGTGAATTGAAAAAAAAAATACGTCAACGCCACAACAGACATAATCTAGCGGTATTATTGACGTCGTTAAGTACTGTGGATATTTTTTGGTACGTTACTTTAGAGGGTTGTTTACTACATAAATCATAGCTCATGGGTGGTAAATGTAATTAATCTTATATACTAATAGGGATTCTTTTTATATATTTTCAAAGTAGAGGTGCCTTTTGAAGAGGGCCATCCATGTAAAGGGTCAAGATTGGGGATGGGACATTTAATCAAAAGTCATAGTGTAGAAAGAAAGAAAGACAACATTGTAGGGACTAAACTAGCAATTAAACTAAGTAATAATAACGTTGGGATTGACCCCAAAAAAAATGGGAGGGGGGGGGGGGAGGAATTAAGAAAAAGCAGCAGGTTTCTGGGACAGAGGTTCTCAAGTTTGAACATTGAAGAAATCAAGATTCTCCTGTTTTGTCTATCTGTCAACCATTCTTTACATTGTTTTCTTTTACCAGATTCCATTTCCAGCCTTTGGGTTGCCAACAATATTTTAAACCTTTGATTCCCAAAACATTTGTTTGCCTTTAGTTGCAAGAACAGACACAAACAACGTTCAAATCCTCCAATCCCCTTACACTTGCTCCTATTCTTCATTTTGGTTCTACTGTCAACCAATCACGGTCCACCAATAACAACACTACTCTAATAATTAATTAAATCACTAGTTTTTTTTATTTATTTAAATATTATGAGTCCAAACTTTACCAAGAATGTACAACTTATAATATTATGTGGGCATGATGATGCTTGATTTAATAAAACGGACAAGAACATTTACATTTTTTAATTTACGTTCTGTTTATAAATTATCTATATTTTCTACAGAGATTATCTTGATAATTAAAAAATAACAATGCTTTGTGTAATAATGTTGACGTTTTTAAAAAATATATATGTAATTTTCTTAGAAAACATGGATGTTTTGTTTTAATAAATAATGCTGATATTTTTTGTGGATTTATGTATAATTTTTTAGAGGGATAATTAGACTCCCCTTCTCCAAAATACCCTTGTTAGTTCGGTTCAGGTTAGGACATGTAAATATAATTATTTCTTTAAAAAAAAAAATAGGGTCAAATGTGAAGCAAGAAAGCAAATGTAAAACCTAAAACGGTGGCCTCATCCCCACCGGTTGATTAATTTAATGAAGCGGCGGCAATAAATAATGGAACAGCAATCTTAGAGGCGATAAGTACAGATCTTGTCTGTAGAATACTTTCTAATCAACCTTTTTGACAAGTTTAAAGAAAATATCATCATCATCATCATCATCATCATGATTCTATTCTTTCCCCTGCCCAGACATCTTCGACTTTCTTCCGATTCAACAAAATAGAGAAAAGGGGTTGCTGAATGCTTCGCTTCCATGAAACTGAAACAAATCAAATCAAATGCTGTGAGGATGTAGGTCTGTAATTTTGCTCACGTACTGCTTGATAAAATGCGTGTGTGATTGAATTGAGGGTGTGTTTCTTGGGTTGTGAAAGAGTGGTTACAAGTAATAGATTTCAACAAAGGAATAGGCGAGATGATGTGTTAGAAGTGGACCACGTACGACTACGACCTTTCTTGTGATGGACAAAAGCTAATGTTTGGTCTTTCCCTATCTTAAAAGGCATCATAACCTCACCGTTCTCATATCTTCCACGTACCCATTATCATCCTCCTCTTCATTCTTTTGTCCAAAGAAACAAGATAACTTAATTTATGCACAATGAGTTGGGGGAGTTGTACGACAACATAGTTCTCACGTCAGGCAAAGAGAATCGGACTCACAAAATTTTGGATAGGAAGAGGGCTGAAACCTGAAATGTTTACCAACAAGAATTCTCCTGACATAAGGGCTACAGTAGAAGTGCTAAATTCTGATCATGGGCAGATGTCATATGATGTTGTTTAGGTAATGAGTGAACATATTTACCAGGAAATTGTAACTCATCACTTCAAGAAATGAACTTAAAACCTGGAAGTTCCTTATGTCTCAAAACCAGAATAAATCATAACTCAATTCAAGAAAACCGCATAGGGATCTAAATTCATCATCTAATCCTACAAAAATTTCAGACACACACACACATACACACTGCCTCAACATCTTTCTCTATGTTACTGTATAGTAATTAAAGTTTATTATGATCAGAAGTCCTCCCAAGTCCCATGTATCATCACTTTCTCTGTATCTGCAAAAAGCTCATGGTGGACAAGTCTATACATCATCTTTCCCGGACAAGTAATTGCGGCTCTCTGATCTTTCATCGTCTTCGTCTTCCATGCTATCGCCTCCAGTGACCGATGTTCCCCTCGAGGATCCCGGTAAGTGAAGCGAGCCCTGAGGTGAGCCAGACTGGGAATTGCTCGGCTTTGAAGATTCACCACATTGTTCTTGGGACATCCACAAACCTCCAAGCAAAACAGGCTGATTGGTCGAGGTGTTTGTTGTCGGAGGAACTTTTCGCGTGTGGAGCCGGTATTTCTGGAACGAAACAGCATCAAGAAACATAGGAATAAATTCTCTTGCATCATATGAATAAACCAAATTTCACTGAAGACAGGAACTTTCAAGATCGAAGTACCTGCAAATGACTTTTCACTTCGTCGTTGGTGAGCCCATCGACTTGCATAAGCTCTCTGATCTGCTTGGGAGTAGCAGCTGCATAGGATTGAACGAAATCGAATCAGATTTGCAACAAGAAAATGTTCAGAACCACCAAAACACTTTCATTCAGATTATTACATCATTCCTATAGCACAAACACTAATCCAAGAATTCGAGCAACCCTCAAAGAAATAACTAGTTTTCTCGAGTTCAAACCTTGAGCACCGCCAAGATGCTGCAGGGCATTCACGAACCGGCGATGCAACTCCGGTGACCAGCATCTCCGTTGCTTCCGAGCAGTTTGCTGGTGTGCGGTCTTCAAATTTGATTGACCATTAGTTGCAGATGAGGACCCTGATCTGCTAGAACTGGATTTTGAGCTTAACCCACTGCAATAAATCTCATCCTTTGAGTTGTTGATTTCAGGTGTGCGAAGCGAAAGCGACGGCACTCCTGGCAGTTCATCTCTGCCTTCCTTCCCCATCGGCACCACTGGAAAATTAGCACATCCCTTGAACGGCGCAAACGCCCTCCCTGTTACCCTGTTCTTACTACTCGGGAACAAATCATCCATCGCCGGCCGATTAATCACTTCTTCCTTCCTCTGTTCACCAAAACAGAACAAGAAATTCATGAGCACGCATGAACAAGAACCGATGCTACCAAATTGTTGTAGAACAAACAAACTTTCAGCCATTTTTTCTACCTTTTATTGCAATCTAGTTTTGTGTCGGAGAGATTATAGTTGTTGTCGGAGTTCCATAACTGCACAGAGCTCATCCAATTCATTTTCTCGCTGCTGTTGACAATGTCCTCTTTCCCACCCTCAATTTTCTCCTCCTTTTCTTCACCGGCACTGCTTTTCTTCAACGGTATGAATTCTTCCAGCACTGGCTCCGCATTTGATCTCTTGCACTGCATTAGCTCCTCTTTCACTGTCGCAATCGCTACAATCAACCAATTTCAGAACCCATTTATCAGAAGAAAAAAAAAATGAAGAACAAACCCAGTAACCAAAAAACCCATTTCAATAATTTAAAAAAAAAAAGTTAAATCAGTGAGGGTAAAAAAAAAAAAAAAGGAAAAAGGAGCAGACCATCGTTGAGGAGGAGCATGCAAAGAGGGAGCTCCCGCTTGAACGCATCGATCTTCTTCATCTCATCTTGCAGCCTACTAACGTAACGATCAAGCTTCAAAACCTTCTCAGATGCGCTCTGAATCCTCGAAACCTCAGCAAGAAACTCACCGGTTGTTTTCGGGACCCAAGTTTCCGATGGAAGAGTACAATCTAACGTGAGCTCCGGCGGGATTAAAGATCCCATTTTCTTCCTGCGGTTGATTATAGCTTCGCAGCTGTTGATGCGTGTATGTGTGTGTATATAATAATATATAAAGTGAGGAGTGTGAAATGGGAGAATATAGAGAGAAAGAGAGAGAAGCAGAGGAACAAGGAAGGATTGCAAGGCGAGAAGATTCTGTTGAACAACGCCGAGTTTTGACAGAGGTGAGCCCAATGTATGTGTGTGTGTGTGTGTGTGTGTAGACAGATAATTATTTATGATGAAAACGGGAAAAGTCTTTTTCACGTCGTCGCATATTTCATCTCTCTCTCTCTCTCTAACTTAGCTTGAAAGATCTAATGGTCGAAACTAACCTTTGATTCTTTTATCTCTTGACATATATTTTTCTTTTATTTTCTCCATTTCAATCTTTTATTGTAAACCAATTGTACATTTATACATCAACTTTAATGCAACTTATCCTCTTCTAATATTAAAAATAACCAAATAGCCTTTATATATAAAAATAATAGCAATTTATCTTTATATATTTTAAAAAATAAAGTAATTTATCTTCCTGACTAAGAAGATAATTGCTTTAATTTTAAAAATATAAAAATATAAATTGCTATATTTTGAAGAATACAATAAAATAAATTATTATTTTATTTTTCATAAATAAGTTGTTTGCCTATTTTTCATAACACAAGTAGATAGATTGCAATTTATCCTTATACAACACTTAACTTGTGTGTGTGTGTGTGTGTATATATTATATATATTTATAACTTTGATAGTGTAAATATAATGAAATAACTTGAAAAATATAAATTTGTCTTTGAGAAAAAAAAAAAAAAAAAGTCCCAGATACTCTAAGGAACAATATCTTTTGAACGGTTGAGTCGCATCCAAAAATACATACTATAAATAATTAAGCAGCAAATTAGTTGAAGTCGAGCCCATAATTTGTAAATTTTTATTGGTTACCGTTGCACTTTTGGACTAATGAATTTCAGTTAATGTTAACTCGAGTTAACTTTTGAACTGTCTAATTACGAATCGTGGTATCTATGAATAATTGACATTCAAAATTTATGTAAATTGATAAAGTAACCTTTTGAATATATACATGTAAGATTATAATTCATAATCTAAAATGACATTTTCATAAATTCATCCCAAAAATTAGAACAGAGACTAATAAAATGAATTTGTTGTTAGATGAACGCTAAAATCATAAAAAATATTTGTAATTTTCAAACGCTAATAATATATTTATAATTATATCAAATCTGATGGTACAATTTTTTATGAGACACAGGTAAATATCAATTTTGTACATGAATCCTAGGCACAATATATGTGGTAAAGAAATAAACAAATGAAAATACAAAGACTAAATGACAATTAATGGTACAGAAAAATGGGAGTAAAGTCAAATTAATATGGGAAGATGCATTTTTGGTTGACAGCGCATAGGTTTGGTGAATTGTGACAAAAATTGTGAAAACATGATTCCTTTTCAACATCAGGACAATCCACATGATACCATCAAAGTAATCCACATGTTCCAAATCTTCAGTTGAATTTTTTAACATCTTCTTTGCTACTTAATTATTATTATTATTATTATTTTGGGTGATTTTTTTTTAAAAAAATTAAAGGAAATTAGGTGTTTGCTTGTTTTGAAAAAAAAATACCTAAAATAGCAAAAGAATATATGCCAATTAATGGGAATTAGAGATAATCATGTTTACATTTGCAAATTCTTGTTTTAGAAACATTTATTGGAAAAAATATAAAACATTTATTGGAAAAAATATAGAACATATTTGAGGATGTGCAGAATAAATAATTCATAGAGCATATTAGTTCATGAAGATTTATTTATAATTCTAAATAACATTATGAATAGTTCACTACAAAAATGGGATTAAAATCTAAATGAGGCTAATGAAACGAAGGGACATTGCAATTTTATAAACAACGAGAGAAAGTATTTATAGTTATGTTAAACCTCATAGGAGATGTATGTAATTTAACTTTAAATTCATTGTAGCTACTTCAATTAAACGAACATGGTCGAACATAATGTTTTATATTCAAACTATGGATGGCAAAACGGGCGAGGCAGGTCCGAATCTAATCTATCGAGTTTGGACCCAATTTTAAATTTTAATTTCTGATACCTGATCGATATCCGCTCTATTGTTGTCGCGAATTAAAATATTGTCAAATTTGATCATTAGAACCCATTATCCTTAGAATTAAGCATGTCTTTAAAAAAAATAAAATGTTATAAATCAATGGATTTTATAATTTTTTTAGTGAGATGTAAATTGATGGTATTGAATTGAAAGAGAAATTTAAGTATGTTGAGTGTGGTGATGACATTTGGCAGTAGTCACGGATGATGCGTGTGGTACAACCAATCTGCTCCTTGGAGATAAGGAATCTATCTGGTGGGACAGGGTGCAGGATTGCTCACCCCTGACTGGAAAGCGATAGCCGGAGAGAGAAAAAGATTCCCATTTCTTCTAGATCTATACTAAATCGACGCCCTTCTTTCCTTTTTTATTTTTTTATTCTTTTTCCAGCCGTTAGATTCCATCGTTTTGTAGAATCTCGCGCAAATTTCTTACTATTTATCAGTACAACCCAGTTCTCCAAATAAAAATAATGGAAAATTACACTTTTTTTTTTTTTTTAGTTTGGTATAATTACACTTAAATTTTTTATGATTTGAAAAATTACATCTACCATTTATGAAATTTGCTTCCGTCTAAAAAATAAGTCCATGCGTTAATCAAAATTCACCGAATTTTTTTATATTAACAAAAAAATCTATATTTAAATTCTAATTTATTTATAACTGATTTATTACAAGTCAAATAAATATTTGATGATCAAATTACCCCCATATATCTCCACACGTTAATATATGTGAGAATATATATATTTTCATCATTAAGGTAAGTTTAGTCGGAAAAAATTTTGTTTACATGCTATAAGTCAATAACAAGTCAATCGAAAGTAAATTAATTTTACATTCAATTTCTTTATTATCAATAAATTTGGTGAATTTACTAAGAAATGAACTTATTTATTAGACGAAATCAAACCTCATAAGTGCTAAATGTAATTTTTCAAATCATAAGAGCTCTATGTGTAATTACCTCAAACCTCAGGGGGAGGGTGTAATAATTCCAATAAATAATTGCGTAAGTTGCATTAACATTCATAAAAATTATATTTAAATACAAAAATACATTCCATTTTTTTTTTATTATAAAATTACACACACTTCTCGATGGGGTGTTAACACAATATATCTTCATGAGTGTAATTATAATTACAACTTCAACTGACGTGTTTTAATTTAATAAACAACACGAAATACTTGTATATTTTAACCTAATATCAGGATTGTTAATATAATCTAACTTAATTAGTTGGATAAATTATACAAACACTCCATCTTCTACAAAATTGCAACTACACCCCCAAGAAGGCGTTAGTGTAATATCTTTTAAAGAGTGTTTTTTGTAAAATTTTGAATTTAAATAAGGAATTTAGTTATAATTATAACTATAATTTTAAGATGTATAATTGCAATTTTGCAAAAAATAGGAGTATTTATTCAAAATATATGGCAACCAATATTAAGATTTAAAATTCTCATATAGTAGTTCTTGAATAAATTCACTTACAATTATTCATATCAAATATTAATACGTAATAAAGATAATTACAACAATCATATCATATCAATAATACCAAAAAATAAATAAAATTAAAATACACTTACTATTACAATAGACAATAACTATTATATAATAAAACAACATCCTGTGCGTATAGCGAAATCTGAATTTCGCCAATTTAACTAGGCCTCGTTGACGTTAAATATAATAATTCAAATACCTCATTACTTTTTCTTACAAGACCAAAGCACTAATGTTATAGGTAGAAAGGTACCACACCAATTTCAATATTATATATTAATATTTTACATAATTTGGTAATATCATAACCACATTTCGCAATAATAATAATAATAATAATAATTGATTATGTTCGACAAATATTTATTTCTCGACACAATAAATGTCCAATTGCAACCAATTATTAAATTTTTATAGCTATTAATTATATCTATTCAGTCATCATTAATGCTTCGTCTTACCATGCTCTTTATTTATATTAAATTTTTACCCGTTCGAATCATTTACAATCTTAATTTATTCACCGGTAATAATAATAGAAACAGTTTTTTTTTTCATTTTATGAAAATGAATAATGAAGAAATTATTATTATTATTTTTAAATGAACAATTAGCGTTGCAACTACCGCAGCCGAATTTGTCTTTATATCACTAGCAATCGAATGAAATTTTTTATAAGTTCATATATTTTATATATTATTTTAGAATTTGTAAAATATCAAATTTTATTCAAAAAAATGAATTTTTGATATTTCGGATTAAAATAAAATTATAATGTCTATATGATGTTTGTAAAAAAATTAGTTAATATGATTAAAACTAATTATATTAATTAATATTTTTAAAATAACTTAATAATTTCTTACTTCTTCCAAGAGAATTTATAAGCTTCCAAAATTTTATTCTAAAATTATAAGCTTCTATATGAAAAATATAGAAGGGTTTTTTTTTTAGATTTAAAAAAAAAAAAAGTTAATTACATTTACATCCTCTAATCTATAATGTATTTAGACAAATCACTCTTTTTTTTTTTTTATAGGACTCGACAGTAATAAAAATATGATATTTTGTATAATGATGTTGTTTGTTGGGAGCGTATATGTAATTTCTTAAAAAGTAAGGTTAACATACTATGGGTGTACGTATATATTTTAAAACGGGAATGGTTTATAAAAGTAGACCATAGATCAATAATGTAAATATAATTATTCAATCAGTGCTAGTTCCTCCAAATTACTTTCCAAGTGACTCGAATCTATGACCAAAGTTATAGATACAAAGTGTTCTTATTAACAACCCATCTTGTCTTGTTGGAACCTAATTACTTGCGAGGGTAAGCACAATACTATTTTCTTTCGTTTTTTGAGCAATACATCAATTCAATAGTATATCGATATGATTAAGATTAAAATACATAAATTCAATCAGTAGATTAATATAATTACAAACAATAATAAAATAAAGTGAGATAAATAGTAGTGATGAATATTAAAATAGAGAGAGTGTGCGGTCAAAGAGCATAAGATTCCTTGCAATCCAAATAGCCGTGATGGGATTGGTAATAATTGCGTGGAATTTGGGTGTCAAGACCACCTCCCACCAACTCACCATTATTTTTTACTCTACGCATTTTTCTCAAACTATAATAATATTTCCATGAGGAATCATGCCCTGTAAAATACGCTTTTCACTTATTTAATAGTCCCTTCAATACGCTTTCTGGAATCCAAGAAATGGAATCAACACTCTTCTTTTCAAACTTTCCAGAATCCAAGAATGTGTTTCTTTTGCCAGTAATAATAATAATATAAAACAATAACATTTTTTTCCTTATTGGGTAAAATTACATTTATATTTTATAAAAAATATATCTAATTTCCATACATAATCTCTGGAGGTACTGATATAATTTACCAATTTTCTTTTAAATATTGATGGATTATATTAACAATTTGTTTTATGTTGATAATTGAGATAAGGAAATAAATTGGTTTTATTTTATGTTTGCTAATTGTATTTTTTTTTTTTTTAATATTTGTTGAGTTGCAGTAGTCAAACAGGATAATGTTGAGATGAGATCGATTTGAAAAATATTTCATGGCAGATAAATTTTCTTACTCGCGTAAGATAATAAACTTTTTATAATAATTTAAAAAATGCGTTTGTGAGCTTTTAAAATACCTTAAAATGTCTAGTAATTTAAAATTTTGATTACAAAAATAAAATATTAGGAATTTATATCTCTCTTTTTTTTAAAAAGACTAGCGATACATGACATACTCAATGTGTGAGTAAAAATATTTAAAAATTATAAATAATTAATTTTTTTATTGATAAGCCGATTATCAATAATGGGTAATTGGCGTAAAAAAAAAGCATCAAAGTTGAGGAAGTTTGTGGTTATTTTAGTAAATTCATTAAAAAATATTGAAATTACTATTATGATCAAAATTTATTGAAGAAAATGAATAACTTAAAGGGTAAATTTGGATATTTAAAAGTTGGTACGAAAATAGAGCTTTCTTTTATAATAACTTCTTCAATTTTTTAATCATATTAATATAAAATTATCATTACTAATACCATACAAGTTTTTTAATTTATCCAAACAAGTTAAAAGTTCTTTTCTTTTTTTTTTTTTTTTACAGAATAAGAAATTTTATAAACTGTGATTAAATAAAACTTATATTTTTTATTTTATTTTATTTAAAAAAAGAAAAAGAAAAAAGAGGGTGATCCAAATCTGTTCGAGGGAGCAGGCGTAAAAAATAGGTACATATATTCCTTCGCCCACAAAGATTCAGAGATGGAATTGGGATCCAAAGGAAAGGAGAGATTGAGAAGAAGAGATACCTAAATCAATACGACAACCAAACAGTCCCTTAAAAGCATCTTTCACGTGATCATCGCCCTTCTCACCACGCTATCTCTCTCTCTCTCTCTCTTTCATTATTATTCATTCCATTTCCACCCTCAACCCAACCCCATTCTTCTCATTTCGCTCCCCCCTCTCCTGTTATTTTTCTTTTAGTCCTTATATTTTTTTAATTGATTCAAATTTGTCCAATTTTCTTTTTTTATTATTTTTCTCCCGACCATTTCTCCAACCAAAAATTGGCCTTTCTTAAATTGCCCCTAAAATAATACTAAAATTGCAATAAACTCTGCTTTCATGGTCACAAAAGAGGTGCAATTTCTTTGCATTTTATATGAAGACACAATACATATACTGATATTTCAATCATATGTCGAATATACATATCTATGTGCAATAATTTTGCAGCTTACAACAGTTCATATCAATTAAGATATTTTTAAGATGGTGTCACAGTATTTAATAGGGCTAAATACATTTTGCACCCATAAAAGTATGTTATCCTCATCAATTTCCCCCTGAATTAAATAAATCTTTATTTACCCCCTTATCTTTATATGATCATTTAAATTAAATAAAAATTGATAAAAATACCCTTGACTTTAATAATATGATATATTTACATTAATGTCCTCTATCATTAGGTATATTAATCAATTTGAAAAGTTTATTCGATTATTGTTTATAAATTAATTAAATACGAAATAATTATTTCAAATTTGAATGTATAAATAGTCTGTATTAAAAATTAGCAAAAATTTATAAATTCTCTAATTTTAATTTAACAAACAAATATGCATTTTTGCATATTAAAATTCTATCCACTGGTATTTTAAAAATATAGGCTCTAACAAAACTTAAAAAACTTATTACCATACACGTGTCTAAATCTGGATCTAATGTAAAAATATTAGGTACATATATAAGTCATAACTATCAAAATGGGTCTGGGTTTGAGTCTGGATCTAGGTATTGCACACCAATTGATAGGTTTAACATATTGGACCTAATGTAATAGATGAAATAGAATTGTTACATGAAAAAAACAAAATAAGAATTACCTCATTAACTCCCAAATTACCTCACTTGATATTTGGGTGTCAAAACAATAAGTTCGATAACCACTTGTAACATTTTCGTCATTAAAATTATATCTGTGTAACGTACAAACACAAGTTTATAAATTTATTTTAATTTAAAAGTACTAACATCGACCTTATCAATTCGTGATTAATCCAATATTAATTTATTAACATCATAAATGAACAAAAATTAAAGTCAAATTGATTGATATATTACCTATAGAGAGCATTAAGTGAATATATCATATTATTAATAGTGAACGGTATTTTTGTCTATTTTTATTTAATTTAAAGTATTATCAAAATGATAGGGGGTAATTGAAGATTCTTTTAGTTTAGGGGGTAATTAATGAGGATGGTATAGTTTAGGGGTGCAAAATATATTTAACCCTATTTAATATGTATTTATTTGTATGTTCAATAGTTACTTCGAGCCAGAATTTTTCTGTATAATGCTGAATTAAATTATTGTCAATTGCATAATTGTTTTTACAATGCAATCTACCTAATTCAGATTGCCAACAACCACAAAGGATTAGATTAAAACTGAACTTGAAAAAAATAGAGGGATATTTTAGCAATTTACGATTTTTTTGGGGGCATTTTCAACAAAGACTAGTTTTTGACGGAAAAAGTGGTCGAAATTTCACTAGAAGGACGAGATTGAAAGATATTTTTTTAAAAATTAATTAAAAATACATGGACTAAAATAAAAATAACCCAACCCTCCCTCAAATGGCGAAACTAACGAGATATTTTGATTTTAAGTAAATGATTCAAATCCATCAATATTTCATAAAATATAGTTCAAAATTGAAAGTTCGACATTAAAATAACGAGATAATTACATTATCTTTTTAAATTTGGTGTAATTACACGTAAATTTATTGTAATTATAACTAGTATCCCGATAAATTTTTCATCTAATAAAATAGATCCACCCGTAATTCATTGAATTTACTGATATTAACAAAAGTACTTAATGAGAATCGATATTATCCTTGATTCACTTATTACTGATTTATTGCAAATCAAATAATTTTTTTCCAAGCTAAACTCCCCATATAAAGGAAGACACACCTCATCACATGCATTAATACGTGAAGACGTATGAGGTAATTTGGTTATAAAAAAAATTATTTGACTTGCAATAATTCAATAATAAGTGAATTGGGGGTAAATGCAGATTTTATTTTTAGTTAATATCAATAAATTCGGTGAATTTTGAGTAATTGATGAACTTACTTGTCAGACGAAAACAATTTTTAAAAGTGTTAGATGTAATTTTTCAAACAACAAAAAGTTTACGTGTAATTTCATCCAACCTCAGGAAAGAAAGTGTAATTATCTCAGAATTTTAAATGTAATTACATCAATATTTAGGGAAGGGCAATATAATTATTTTTAAAATAAATAAAATTAAGCTTAACAAGTTGTCCACTTATATCTAGAAAAATTCTTTGCTTGGGGTGGGGTCCACAAGAGTTGGATGATTGTGTGTGTTGGGGTAGGGGTACACCATGATTGGTTCTTCTTTCTTGTGCATTGATTCGTTCAAAGATTTCAATTCTTGTTCAACAATACTCTTCCCTTTGATTTTGAGAGAGCAAATAGGAATCATTCTTCTTCTTTAGGATTGGGCATGTGTATTTTGAAAAAATTTTATTCGAATCGAACCAATTATAGAGTAAGTATATTGTATTTATTACATGATTATTATTTTTTTTTAATTGTACACTAATCACATAGTAAATGAATTGCACATGTCTTATAATTAATTTAAATTTGATCGAATTAAATTCAGGTTGAAGTTTTCCATGAATCTTTTAGTCCCAAAACTTTTTTATTCATTTCCCCTTTTTAGATCAGATCATTTCCATAAATTACATACCCCCTCCCCCTGGGTTTTAATTTATACTACTATATGACGGTACCATATTCAAATGTATGTGCACAATTTCAAATTAATTGGATTTAAAAAATAATATGTGGTTTTTTTTATAAGAAATTATTAGGAAAATAATAATGAAAGTAGAAAAAGATATCTGAAAATAATAAATGAATAAAATTTGACAAAAGGGCGATGTTCAATTATTAAAAAAGATATATATTCACGTATTTAACTTATCGATTGGCACTTAAAATTAGAGTTTAACTCATTTTGACCTCCCCTGGTATGAAAAATATAAAAAAAAAAAATCCCTATAAAATTTTAAATATAAAGAGTCACCCTTATGTTATGAATAATGACTCATACAGCTCACTGATCAACCTGGTTTCAGTAAGTTTTTTTAATATATTTTTCATATCACAATGGGTGTAATTGATATTTTATTTTCTCAATTTTTTTTTTAATATTTTCAATATCACAATGTTTTTTTTTGTGGATTTTCCCCTTAATATTATTAGGGGTTTCTTTTCGTTTAACCAGATGAAAGTATTAAATTAATGAGATGATTGTTGGTATATAATAGATAGATACCTTCTTATAAGATATGTTCTAAGATTCAATTTAAATATGTATCGATTACTGGAGAAGATTTATAATTTGATTATAATGGACGATTTTGGTTCATTTTGCGTTTCAATTGCATGTAAGGGTACACCCTATAATGCAGAAAAAATGGACAATTTACAATACGAAAATATAGATAAATTAGGACACACATAGCGGTGACATGTCTATATAATATACATTTTTATTATATATATTCTTACTTTTTTATAAAATTAAAAATATACAATATCAACAATATCAAGATAAAATATAAAATAGCAATGTCCTACATCTGTATTTTTAACAAAGTGTGGCTTAAAAAATACACATAATCAGTTTATTTTTAAAAGTATGCAATAGAAATTTATTGGTTAAATGAAAGTAAATTTTATAAATACTAAATATAATTTTTAAAATTATTTATAATTATATTAAACTTCAACAGGGTGAAGTGTAATTATTCTTAAATATAAATTGAAAATAAAAGTACAAACAAACAGGTAGGCAAAGAAACGAGAAGAAACAGAATGAAAGCGGACGAGAGAAACAAACATAGTTTTGAAATTGGTGGTGGGGCCGCGTGAAACGTGGTAGTGTCGGCTGAGCCTGAGAGTCAGTGGAGACGAATCGCCGCATATCAAACGGCGGTGCTTTCTAGCATTGCGAATATCGCTGGGCCCTACCGCTCTAGATTCTCTCCCATCTTTCTTACACACACACATTTATATTTGTAACAATTCAATTGTATTCTGACTAATCTGCCTTTCTTACACTTTTATTATCCTCTACTTCTCATTCAATCTCCTAATCATTCTTGTGTTGCAACTAAAAGGTGAAAAGCAAAACATCAGAAACAATGAGACTCTTTTTTTTCTTTTCATCATTTTAAAAGCATGAAAAATATATATATGTTTTATGCATCTTTTAGTAGTAATGTCATTTAATTGACTTTCTTTTTTACATGTACAACAAATGCGAAAAATTCAGACACAAAATATCATTAGATTTTGAATGCGTAATAAGATTTATGTCGGTATTTATTATCAATAATGTATTTTTTTATTATTTAAAATAATGCAGCTCGCAGAAATTTGACTGTTTACTGCTTGACCCTTGTAGGGATGCAATCATCTCATGTCGACGACTGTCATTTATTACATTGTTAACTGTATTGAAAAATAAAATTATACCTACACAATTATAATTACTAAATTATACAAATACTGTATAGTTTTCGTGGGATACAACTTCGAACTACGGAAGAGGGAATTTCGAGAGAGCTTATAAGTTTTTCGAACCATTTTATAAAATATTTTTAGTGCTTGTAAATAAAGAGTTTGGTAATTTTTTTTAGAGAATGAGATTATAAAATTCAAAATAAGATGGTTAGAACTTATAAGTTCGTTTATAAAAAAAAAAAAAACAAGTTTATTGTAAAATATCTTATAAATTTATACATTTTATAACATAATTTTGGACTTATAAAAGTTGTTATATTTTTATTTTAAAAATAAGCTTTTCAAGTGTTTGGATAAATTAAATTTATGAAACTTATAAGATGTTAATAATAATAATTTTTTAACTAGTGTGAACAAAATAGGAGGAGTTTGTTATAATTTTAAAAATAAGTCGACAACTCATTTTTTTTTTTTTATTAAGGGGTGATTATATTTACATTCTCTAATGTATCGTTTTTATACAAACTACCCAATCTTTTGTTAATTACAAAAACCATCATTACCAACAAAAAAATAGGGGTAATTTGTGATTGATATTCCTGGTGGTGTATGTATAATTTTTTAAAAATTAGGGGTAATTTGTATAAATGATATTGACATTTTTGATAAGTGTATGTGCAATTTTTTAAAAGGTATAAGTGATTTGTATAAATAATCATAAGTCATAAGGTGTAGGTATAATTATCCATCTCTGAATTGAATTTATATACTTTTAACATTTTATTTTAAAAAATCTATTGAGCACTTTTCAATCTCTTATAAAATTTTGAATAAGTTATCCTAAACACCTTATGCCTGCGTTTGGTTCAAATTTTTCGTAAAATTTTTAAATAGTCCAAATTTTAGCAGTTTCACATGGTATTATTGAAGCAAGTGTACTTTCCTTTCATACTAACATGTAGTTATTATTTATCTTAGAAAATTTACCATAGGGTTTAGGCCTACTTTTAATTCATGTTTGGTGTAATTATGAGACAGTCCAAATTTATCCTATGAACTTCAATTAAAAATATTCAATTTTATTTTTGACCAATCATGATCCAATAGAACATATATATATATATATATATATATATATATATATATATATGGGTATGTATATTTTAATTTCCCCCTCAAAGCACCTTTTTTCCCCTTTTGTCCAAACACACCCTTGTGAAACTCAAAAGCCTGCCATGCTATATTGCTCTAACCATCACTCCATGTGGCTCACGCCTCCATCATTTTTGCCCCTTCTTCCATTATGCCCATCAGTGCGCTGTTTGCCACACCAAATACATTGCCCTTGAGATTTTTCTTTATCCTTTGGCAATTGTGCTCCTTTTGCTGTACATTTCCACCCATCTTTTAGTTGGCAAACAAAGAAAAACACTTTCTTTTAACGGTTGAAAATTCATTGGGGGATCAACAAAAATAGCTTTTCAAAGAATTATTCACGTGGCAATTAAAAGGTTTATTCACTATACATTCCACATTGACATATATTTGTTTATCTATCTATTGAAAAAAGCGAGATATGCTATATTCGATTGGACTGCAGACATCATGGAAATTCTTACTACCAGTAGACAATTACGACTCCAATGCCCACAGGCCCAATCTCGAAGAGCAAGGTTATCGTGCATTTTCGATCCCCCTCCCTGCAAACTTCTTTAGGGATTTGTGCCTGACATCTGAATGAACTCAAAAGAGTCCATTCATTTATTCACAGAAAAGAAAAAAAAAAAAAAAAAATACTTTGTTGGTGTATTTTTAGTAGGGATAATTCTTTTGTGTAGTTACACGTAAATTCATATGATTTGAAAAATTACATTTAATACCCTTGAAGTTTGTTTCCGCCTAATAAATAAACTCTCCTATTAGTCAAAGTTCACTGGTGTGTTAATATTAACAAAAAAATCAGAAAAAAAAAATCCCATTTACCCCCTATTGACTTATTACTGACTTGTATCAAGTTAAATAAAATTTTTTTATGATCAAATTACCCTCATACGTCTTCACCGTTAACGTTTGTGATGAGGTATATTTTCGCCATTATAAGAATAGTTTAATAAAAAAAAATTATTTAACCTGTAATAAGCCATTAATCAGTCAATGGAGGATAAATATAAATACATTCAAATTTTTTTTAATATCAACAAATTCAATAAATTTTGACTAACATATAACTTATTTGTTAGACAGAAACAAATTTCAGTTATGCTATATGTAACTTTTTAAATTACAAGAAATTACTAAAAAAAAAAAGAAGTTGTAATTATCCCTTCTTATTACGGATTCAAATATTAGAACTCTACGACTATAAAATTCTATTTATCAAATGCTTTAAAAATACTTTTCCAAGAAATCCCTTTTTTTGTATATTTTTTTACGATCTAAGTGAATAATTAAAATAATAATGCCTTTATGCAGTTTGATGATGGTGGCTGCATGCAAATGACTGATTCTTTGGTGATCATTAGCTGTTTTGTTCCCCTCAAATGACCCTTTGGGGGAAAAAAATAATCCAGAAACATCTACTATTATAATACCAATTATATTTTGTTGATTATTTTTTAAATAATCATCATACTGAGTCAGCAGATATTAATTAATTGGATTAATTTAAATTGATGGGATCTCTGCTTTTAATTATCACAACATCAAACTCATGAATCCAGATCATGATAACCTATCTTCATGCTCTTTATTGCTCTCTACCTTTATAATATTTTTCCCCTTATTTTATTTTATTTTATATATACATAAATAGATTCTCTATGCTTCAATTTTAATAATAATAAAAATAGATATATGAAGTGGTGGTCATGTGCTATCTCACACTTCAAACAAATCTATCATTCCTATGTATAATGTTCCGTCAAATACGGAGCTTGCCTTTGAACACGACTTAGGTATTAATACCCGGGAATATGTTTTTCCAAATCAAATTTGATTCGATTATATTAATTATAGATTATTTGTAATTTATTTGTTATGTAATTGATTATTATTTTTTAATTATAAATCAATCACATTATAAATTATATTGACAGCCCTAAATGATGTGGTTTACGATTCGATCGGTACACCATTATATGATGTATTTTCATCGGGCTTCATACGATCCTCGCTGGAGGAAATAGGCATTGAAACTTATAAGCTGCTGATAAAGTTTTTTATTTGTAAACAATGTGCGACGCTCTGCCTACATCATCAAATGTCATCAGCACGAGTTGGCAATGAAAGAGTTGTGCATGAGTTTATCATTTAAAACGATTGGTGAAATGTTTATACCGATCACCTAATTTAATTACAGATGTACCATTAATTGTCTGCAACAATAATATTTTACACAATTCTTAATAATTACATTGTATCAAAATGAAAACTATTTTCATTTAATATATATCTTTTAGTATAATAAATTATTGCTTGACATTTTATTATTGATGTTATATTTTGTTGTGGTGAGTGGGCTATATATATAGCCTATAGTACCAATAGGGTCAATTTGCATATTCTTTTGACATAGAGAGTAGAGCCAATGTGTTTTCGGCAACATTTGGATTGACAAAGGTCTAAATAAACTAATATATATAATATATATATATATATATATATATATATATATATATATATATAGGATAATTACATTTTACCACAAGATTTATTGTAATTATACATAATTTTTTTTATAATTTAAGAAATTAAATTTAGCACCCTTGATGTTTGCTTCTATCTAACAAATAAGTATATTCGTTAGTTACAATTAACTGAATTTATTGATATCAAGAAAAATATTGAATGAAAATTGATATTTACTCTGAATTGACTTATTACTGACTTATTGTAAGTAAAATATTTTTTTCCCAACTAAACTACTCTTATAATAGTGAAAATATACATCTTCACATGTATTAATACGTGAAAACGTATGAGGATAATTTGAGTATAAAAAGATTTATTTGACCTTCAATAAATTAATAATAAGTCATTTTTTTCTGATCTTTTTGTTAATATCAATAATTTTGATGAATTTTGACTAATGGAAAGACTTATTTGTTAGATGGAAGCCAATTTTAGAAATGCTAATTGTAATTTTTCAAACTACAGTGAACATACGTATAGTTGCACAAATTTAAAAAAAAAGGAAGTGTCATCATCCCTTTTTATATCTATACTATCTCTTCCAAGTAATTAATTATATCAATAATTAATTATTCTTACATATTTAAACTTAATTTATTTTATAAATATTGATTAATTTCTAATTAAATAAATATAACAACAAATTAAAATTATACACACATATGACAACTCCTGCAGTTCACAAGTTACGGCCTTCCAATCTCAAGTCCAACAAAACGCTGACATGGGCTCAGCCTGAACCATACAGTTAGGGCCTTCATATAGTGGCCCAAAGTTATGTTCTGGGCCTAAGCTTGTTGCAGGCCCATATCCCTTATTTATTTTATTTTGAAATAAATAACATCCATCTTTCATGATATTCGATATAATTATAAATACTTTATTTATTTGAAAAATTATATTACTCCCATGACTTTAACATCCGTTTAATAAAGAGCACATTTCATGAGCTTCCGTTAGGTTTCCATTCAATTTTGTGTTGAACTAACCAAAATGGCATTTTGTATTATAAATTAAATTTTTATATATATTTTAAAATATTTTTATGAACTAATTCTATGAAATATTTATTTTACCCACGCTCAAATTTTTAATATACTTCTTAAAAAAATTCAGCAAGAGTAAAAAATAATGTCTACTTCACCATCCAGGAACTACATAATTATTTTTTATTTAAGGGGGTATTTATAAGTTTTTAAACAACAAGTGACATTCATAATTATGTCAAACATCATAGAGGTGAGTGTAATTTACCCTTTTTTTTTATTGGATTTAGATATTTCTTCAATTTGAATATTTATTGGGATAAATATTTACCCAATATGTTTCCTTAAATAATTCAAATGATTTTCATTTTTTTTCCTAATGTTCTCCTTCTAGTAATTATTCGTTAGAATTGCCATATAAATTAAAATTAATATCTAACATTAATAAAAAGAGGAAATATAGAGATCCACATCAAGCCATCCATGAGGTCAGCAAGGTATTGGGCTTGTCTTTCATAAACTGGGCCGTGTATTTTATTGGGCCATAAATTGCTCATTTCACTGCACACACAAACAACAACACAAGCAAGAAAAATATTTATGCACAAAATGCAAATGAAAACAAGAAGTATGATACGAAAATTCATAATTAAAACAACAATCGACCTCTTTCATTTCACTAACACAATATCAATCCCTCAATCGGTCTCGTTTGTTTTGGGGAGGATATTGGGGATTAGTGTTTTTTGTTTAGGGCGAGAATTAGGGATTTTCCTTCATTTTTTTTTTAGAATAATCCCTAGCATCACGTGATGTTGGTTTCCCCAGAACCTGCAAAAGCAGGTTGTCACACTTATTTCAAGCCGATCAGCTAATATTTTTTGTTTGTTTTTCAATATTGGGACTGACGTTTTAACCAAAAATTAAAATAATAGACTATTTTTTATTGTTTCGAAAAGTATGAGACTAGAATTGTGAAATATCTTAAACTATGGGACAAATATTGCATTTTTTTTTTTCCGTATAGATGTAATGTATATATATAAATAATGTTAATTTTATTATATATTTTTTATAAGTATAAAATTATTACACGAAAATATTAAATGAGGGAAAAATAAAAAATTTATCATTATTTTTTTACTAGCATTCATGATTTCTGTCCAAATTAAAATGAAAGCGGTGAAGCGTGAGCATTTAATTTTTAGATGGGTAATTTTGGGGAAAAATGAAATTTTATATTTTGTAGGGGGGTTTAGGTGTAATTAACCTAAATATATTAATGATGACAATCGGATTTTTACCGTTACTTCCATTTCACCACTTACTGTCGTCTGCTATTGACGCTCTCTCTCCTGGTACTTCTGTTTTGCCACTTCCCCGCAAAATTGCTCTCCCATTGGGAAAAAGAGTGAAGAGATTCATGAATTTTTCTTTGTGCGCGCAATCGTGAGAGCGGACTTTTCACGTTTATTTTGACTTCCTTGGACCCCAAAGAATGGGTTAAGTTATTTAATTAGGGTTTTGGAGTTCTTGGTCTTGATCGATATAGTTTTTGGACATGGCGAGCGAGACTGCAGAATCAAATCCGGTCTCTGTTTCTGGTAGTTTTTGTGCTCTATCTTTTCAAGATTTTGTTATTTCTTGTATTTGGAAATTGGAAGTGTTTTCTACTTGTTTCAAGAATTCTTTTTGGTTTTATCGAATTTCTTTATTCAAGTTGTTAATGTGTAATCAAGTTTTCCTTTCTTGATTGTAAGATGGGAATGCCGATAAGTACAACGTTGAAGCCGCAGAAATTCTTGCTAATGAGGCTCTGGTATGTAATTAGTTTGTCTATCACCTGCATGTGCGTGTATTTTCCTCCCTTATTATTTGGTTTATGTTTCTTGAATGGGAGTTATCATACGTCTATAACATTTCTTTCCCTTCAGCGTTCGCCCATATCAGATGCAGTGCCAATATATGAGCAACTTCTGGCCACATTCCCCACTTCGGTAATCCCCTTGCAGAGAATTGCACTGTCAGCATCATTTGGTATCTATACCTAATTGGTTTTAGGCGATTCATTTGGGGCATACAAGTGTTAAATCATCCTGGTCGAGTCTTTATTATGCATAGCGGGGATGTGAGAGATGCATGTGCAAGACTTTGATATAGAGAAGACAGGAATTGATCACATTATTATAATTTTGAAATTTGAATATGTTATGTGGGTTTGTTGCGAGGAATTTGATCTATTGCTTGGGAGTGTATTCTGGAAAATTTGATTTTGGGAAATTGCTTGCCTTAAATTCGGGGATATGTTTCAAATTTATTGATTTTCGGAGCTACTTTTACTATGAGGTTATTGGCACAATCAAACTTTAAGGTTCATGACAATATAAAAATAAGTCCACTTTGTTCGGATGCAAAATAGCCCTCAAAATTCAAAAGTACAGATTTAATCCTCTGCATGTTCACTGCTTCTGACCTTTGCAAGAGAGTTCCTTCGTGTCTGCATGTCAGTCATGAGATTATGAGATTTATCTAAGCTTACAACTCAAGCTGTTGCTGACAACATCTTGTTCACTGTTTCTAGGCGAAATATTGGAAGCAGTATGTTGAAGCATTCATGGCCGCAAACAATGATGAAGCAACACGACAAGTATTTAGCCGTTGTCTTTTGAATTGCTTGCAAGTTCCTCTTTGGTATATTTTCTACACTTAGCTTTATAATTTTTTGTTTCTAGTCTAGGCTGTTGGAGGGAGTGGACTTTGGTGAATGATTTTATTAAGTATTTTCCAAAGATTTACCTTAAACATGTTGTATCCGTTCTACCACTTCCTTACAGGGTCCTTGTAGTGTACTGCTGAAATCTTATTGTGTATTTCAAACTGCAGGCGCTGCTACATCCGCTTTATAAGGAAAGTTAATGACAAGAAGGGAATAGAGGGGCAGGAAGAGACGAAGAAAGCTTATGAATTCATGCTTAGCTATGTCGGTGAGTTACTACTAGGGTAGTCCACTTATCATTCAATCTCTCTCTCTCTCTCTCTTCTCTCACTCTATAGTAAAGGCTTTTCATGGTAAGATCTATTAGCTTGGAAAGTTACACAAATAATTGATGAAGATGTGGAAGTCTTTTTTGATCTGGTCTATTGGTTAGTAATCCTGAATAAAGGTCCTGCACTATTTATCTAAGTCTGCACCCGTGTGACGGTAGATTCTATAATTTGTAATTTATTGTCACCGCTGATTCGAACTCCTGAGTTATGTACTCATGTCTGATTCTGATTCTTGATATAAGGAAAAAGGTGTGAGAAGAAGCTTATATTCAAGTGTTTGGTTTGTCTTCGATGAACTGAGCCTAACTAAAAATCAATCTGGTGTTCTTTTAATTGATACTACATAGTTGCAATGATATATTGGTTATTAGAGAAAATAGACATATATATGATTGGTTCAACTCTGGTGCCTATGAATAGTTTGTTGGCCCTCAGCCTGTTAAAATTATCTATTAATGCCAAATGATGTCAATGAGGTCGAATTTTGTCTGTTTCCTGGTATTGCATCTCTATAATTTCACTTCGTCTATGATGTGTTCCACTTGGAAACTTATCTCGTCTAAATGTAAATATTTCTTATGGATGTTGACAGGAGCTGATATAGCATCTGGTCCTGTGTGGATGGAGTACATTGCATATTTGAAATCTGTACCGGTTTGTTTTATTGTTCTTTTCACCCTTAATTAATGTTTTTTGCTGCTTTTCTTTGAATGGATTTACTTTCTTGTTATTTGCTTATATGACGATGAAACAGGCCCAAACAACACTCGAGGAGTCGCAACGGATGACTGCTATACGTAAAACGTACCAGAGGGCTATTGTTATGCCTACTCATCATGTTGAACAGCTTTGGAGGGACTACGAGAATTTTGAGAATTCAGTTAGCCGTGCGCTGGTAGCACCTTTCTTTTGATTTCACTCTAACTGTTAGATTTTACATTTTCTGACAGCTGTATTGCATCTTTGAACTATTATAAATTTTCAGCGGAAAAGTTGGAAGCATACATTCTATCCTGTGTATATGTGCAATTTTCTTTTAGAGCTCATTCAAGGTTTTTGTACATTTTTGCTTCTGCAGTTTTGTTAATGTGTTTGTTCAAGTGAGATGAAGAAGGCTTATATCTCAATTTTAAAATCTACTACTACTTATTTATGTGTCCTCATTTTTTTGTAAGTTAATGGAGAATTAAATTGAATTGTGTTTTACTTTACAAATAAATCGATTTGACTCATGACCTTTGGATGAATACCAAAAGGTGGTTGTGTGGATTGAATATCTAGCTCGATGTGGCCGGGATTTATAGATATTAGTTGCTTGGTCTTTCTCTTGATTTTCTATTGGATCTGTGAGCTTTCTTTATAGTTTTCACTGCTAACCTCCTGAAAGAAATTTCCTCGTTTGAACTTTATTTTATCAGCTGTCCACTTATGAAAATTAATCAGAAAAAAAAAAAAAGAAATATGCATATGAAAAGTAACATTTAACTGAACAATAAATAAACCTCTCAGAGTTGGAACATTCTCTGAGGAGATCATCTGTTGAATCTTTAGCTTGGTTGGTAACTGTATGATGTATATACTGATTTGAGTTTAGGAAGTTCCAATCTGATTGTTGAAGTATGTTGTAGGCAAAAGGGTTATTGGCTGAATATCAACCAAAATATAACAGTGCTAGGGCTGTTTACCGGGAGCGTAAGAAGTATGTTGATGAAATAGATTGGAATATGCTTGCCGTTCCTCCTTCTGGTTCTTCTAAGGTACTTCCTTCACCAAATTTTAATTTTGGTGATTATACCATGCCTAATTGAAATCCAGCATTCACTCTAACTTAGTTACATGCCAGAAGAAATATTTCATGGAAAAGCACAGCCACACGCATGGTTACATTTTTGCATACATAGTATAAACCTATTTGTGTACACACACTATGGATTCAACACCTTGTCTTGCATAGAATGTAGGACTAGGCAGATTGATTTGGCTGGTTATGTTCAGCTTGATTCTTTCCTTTTGTTTTCCTGTTTGAAGATCTGATATGGCTCAAAAAAATGTAATAAACTTTGTGTCTGTTGATGATTTGCTTTACTTATTGAAGCAACTGGATGCCATCATTTGTTTCAGTTATTACCCTGCGTCCATTTTACAGGAGGAAATGCAATGGACAGCATGGAAAAGGTTATTAAGCTTTGAGAAGTAGGTATCCTCCTATTTTATGTTTATCTCTGTTGTGTGAAAGTGTCGGGCATGCTTAAGACTTGATAGTAAAATATTGCTTAAACTCTGAGTTCCCAATATTCTAACCTATATGCATACGCCTTTAAATTTGTAAGTATCTTATGTGTAGCTTGATGCACAGAGTTTGGAAGTTTTGTGTTTTTATCTCATTGTGTTTCTGTTAGGAATGTTGTTGAGTATGGGTTTGCTTGGCCTCTGTTGCCTCAGAAGAGGAGTTTCCTGTTTGGAATTCTTGAGTTTAGCACGTGGAGGTTTAACTAGTACTCCTGCATGGCTGTTGTGCCGAGGGTGTAGGGCTTACTACAAGCTTGCATGGTTCTAGAAGGCATGCATGACCATGTGGGTGTTGCCCTTTGACTGACCAGCTCTCAGTTGCTTTGGTGGAGTCAACTTCAACCCCAGTGGAGAATGGCCTGATTTTTCTGTAGCTGAACATTTTCATGCAGATGTTGTTTTGGACTTGGGACCAAAAAGGATTATGGGGGAACCTTGTATGGGATAAATGATGTTGTTTATAATAGCTTTGCTGGATAGAGATCTATGGAAAGCAAGATTCACAGTTATTGAGAAACAATTTCCCAGTCATCCCGTCTATGACATTGTTGGTACAAGAAATTACATGGAGGTAAATATGAGGACAGTTATTGAGATTATCCAGACAATTAAACTGGTCCTAAACCACTAGACAAGGGGGTCCACTTTACTCCTTTATCCAATTTGTACCTCGTTACCTGTTTCTATTACTGTGATCCTTTTTCACCTTTTGCTGTTGATTTCATGTGTGGCCAAATTTTTCTGACTCCAAGCATAGTTTTCTGAATCTTTATGCTTTGGGAGCACCCTCTATGGTTTATTGCATCTGTCTCTTCCAAAAGTGGCCTTGTTTAATTGATATGATATGATTCCTCAACTCAATTCTTCAACTCTATGACTGAGACCTTGGTCCGCGTCATTTGATTCTTTTGTTGCTTTCTACTGTTATTTTAGTCTTTGATAAATGTCATGGTACTGGCATCAAACCACTATAGTCCACCCAAGTTCTTAGGTAACACTTAGATTCACTTCTTTGCAGAGGCAACCCCCAGAGGATCGACAATGCTTCTGCAAACAAGCGAATTGCGTTTGCTTACGAGCAGGTACTCAAGCCATGGATATTATTAAAGGGATTTTTGCTTGTGTTACAGCACTTTCTTGTCCTTTATATTTCGTATCATCTTCTGCTCTGCCAAGACATAGTTTGTAGAACTGGATCTTCGACACACCACAATCACATATCTTCAATGTATGATTTTCTGATATATCCCTTGACTTGCATGAATGAGTTCTGATGCACATTACATCAGAAGTGAAGGCAACTACTGTATTGAACCTTGTTTCTTGCATCACCAATTAGATTTTACCAATCATTAAATATTTTTGTAAAGGAAATATTGGGTGATCAATCATTCCATGACGATTTTATAGGAGATACTAAACAACTTGTTCACTTTGTTTTCATTTCATTGCCATTTCTTAACGAAATTCAGAAGAAAATAGTTAACCGTTCTTCAACACTGACCTTCCCTGCTCCCCATATTTGTAGTGGCTTGAAGTGAATATATTTTGAGGTAGAGTCTCCTGCTGAAACCACTCATGTTTGAACTTTTCCTGCCTTTACTTTATCATCAAAGAGTTGCATTTGAATTCATAAATGCATGGCAATAGAGTTTTGTAACTTTTTATGTGCTTTTCTGTATTTTGCTGCTGGTTGAATAATTAATCAGAGACCAACTGAACTGATGCCACCAACAACTCAAATAATGTCTTGTATACACCCATGTGTTTACTTATATGATATGTGAATAATGGCATGCATTATTTGCATAAATGAGATATTGACTTTCAAGCATGTCACATTTCCTCCAAACTAGGTAGCAACATCCATATGTTCTGAGCAATGCATCCTCTGAGATCCATTAATGGTTGTTTTCCTGTAAGGAATTAGGATTGGTCTCTACCTTTTATTTTGTTGCAACCCCATGACCTCAAACATGGATGAAAAAAAAAAAAATTTGAACAGAGAATCTGCTCACATATTTGTTTTCATGCTAGTGCCTCATGTATTTATATCATTACCCTGATATATGGTACGACTACGCTATGTGGCATGCACAAAGTGGTTCCAGAGACTCTGCAATTAAAGTTTTCCAGCGTGCGCTGAAGGCTCTTCCTGGTATTTATCTCTCTGCTGGAAGAATTCATGTTCTGAAGATTTCTCATGTAAAAATTCATTGTTTGTTCCACGATCGCGTGGTGTTGATTTTTTTAATAGCTGTCGGTCCGCATTTCTGATAAAACTGCTATAGTTTGTCTTATTTGTGCTGTTTTCTCCTGCTGTTTTATGTTTCATATTTCATTGGTTTCATATGCTTTCATGCAGATTCGGAGATGCTAAAGTATGCTTATGCTGAGCTAGAGGAATCTCATGGAGCTGCTCAGGTATAGCATGTGGCTGCTTCTTGGAGACTTCCATTTAATCATTTTATTTGTTTTTCGACATAATGTGTTTGTGCAGGCTGCAAAAAAAGTGTATGAAAGTCTTCTAGGGGATGGTTCAAATGCAACAGCTCTATCACACATCCAGGTATGAGATACAAACAGAGGTGTAAAAATCAAGGGAAAAATAATTCGTCCTGCTATTTATAGGTTGTTGTGACCCAGCTGATAAAAAAGTAGATGTCAAACTAAAGGATAATTGTGTCCTGTCAGATTTTTGTAATTGTAAAAGGTTATTCTGCTGTTGAATTGATACAGTGGTTTGTCAGAACTCTGGTTTTGGATTTTTGAAGTTTAAAGCATTCTGCTAGTGTGTAGTTTAAGATTTTGATTATTAAGTTTTATTTCTGTTAAATGTACCCTTATTCAGTCTTTAGATTTACTTTTAGTTCAATTCTTTAGTTGGAAGGATTTTTAGAAACGTATAGAAGAAAGCTAAATGATCAAGTTCATTGAAGTTAGATTGTTAAGTAGCTTGTGTTTTCTTTCAATTGTGATCATTTTGCTATTTTCTTGACTTTGGTTATGGTTTTCTCCACTGGGCAAATTTTTGCAACGTTTCATTTTGGTGTATTGTCTGCATAATTTGGCAATGATAGGTAGTGCTAATTAGACCAGAGATTTATATTGGATTCTTCTACTAGGTAGCTAAACATCAACAGACTACACCCAGTTTGCTTCCGAAGTTGTTTATGATGTTACACTCTGCAGTTCATACGGTTTCTGAGAAGAACTGAAGGAGTTGAAGCAGCTCGCAGATACTTTCTGGATGCACGCAAATCTCCAAATTGCTCTTACCATGTTTATGTTGCATATGCAATGATGGCCTTCTGTCTAGATAAGGATGCAAAGGTGATGGTTGATTATTGATTGTTTAATCTTTTATACTTTTGTGCTGGTAAGGTAAATATTCGCTGAGGATGGGCAGGGCTGTTGCCAAGTCAATGTATAAATTATGCAGGAATACTATGGTTTGTTTTCCTAATAGGAGAAAAGAAAAAGATACCAAAGATGCAAAACTCTTCCGACCTTTCTGCCTGAAAAGGAATTACAGTGTTCTTTACAGTTCAATTCCTTCGTTGAACGACAGTATGCTACCTTTTTTATGCTTGTGTTATTAGTGCTTCTTGTACCTTAATATCAGGAACTTAAGTATAAAACTGGCTTTAAATAATTTTTTATTTTTTTACACATTTAATGCTCAATTTTTGACACATTTATATGAATAGCTAAACGAGGCATGAACATTTTTTGTTTTCATTTTTTCCATGTAAGTTTCGTTTCACTTGTAACTAGTTTGAAGTTTCTGATATGGTCCATGCTTGATCCTTAGAAGTGCCTTTTGTTTCAAATAAAAGTTTCAAATGCTAAAGCTGTTTCCCCAAACACTAAAAAGCTGATTTTTTAAAGCCAAAAGTTCTTACATCACATCAGTTTTGAGTCAACTTACCTTATATTGCAGATATGCTGATTTCTTATGCCGCTTGAATGATGATAGAAATACCCGTGCTTTGTTTGAACGAGCATTGAGCTCACTTCCACCTGATGAATCAGTTGAGGTAGGGCAGCATTCTACTTTGACCCTGATGTAGCTTTTGTTGATTTCATTCTGCAGTTGTTTATGCGAAGCAGATTGTATTTAATTTCTTCACTCCTAATATTACATATTGAAAAGGGATAAGTACGTAGACACCCTTTGAGGAAGAGTCCACATATGCAAGCTGCCCTTGTTGAATAGTTATAACATCACTGCCTATTTGAAGTGATGTTGTTTACCGATTTGAAGTATTATGCAAAACGTTTCTCAATATTGTAGGGATCATCAAACAGAAAGAGTTTGTATCAAATACAGTATATACTTCCTTTTTTTATGCTAGAACTCTGCCTCAGATGCACAGAAGTACTATATGTGATTTTTTTTTCTCTCTATAAAATTAGGCTTAGAGTTATTGACTTATTGGAGAAGTTTCTTATGCTGGAAGTAGATGCTTGTTTCTCCATCCGGAAAATGTTGATATCATCACTGTCATGAAAAACTATGAAAAGCCAATTTTGGCCTTTGACATTTGCAAAGTTATCTGCATCTTCCACATGTTGGTTTCATTTCTTTCTTTTCATTTGCAGACTTCATTATTGTGCACCTTAAAATGCTTACTTTCGGGGCAAAAATTAGTCACAATTTTTTATTCTACATTAATAGGTAAATTCTTTACTTTGTTGTAGGTTTGGAAAAGATTCGTCCAATTCGAGCAGATGTATGGAGATCTTTCCAGCATGTTAAAAGAAGTTGATATAGATTCATATATTAGTGTATAAGAGTGTCTGGTGTTTTCCAATCATTTCTTGTCAATAGCTTTCTGTTTGGTTGGTTTCATGGATCTCCTTGCCATCACATATTGTTTGCTCTAACTCACAATATTTTTGAAATTAACATCACTATGAGCATTGATAACAACTTTGGTGGAATGAATATATTTACTGGGATAAAACTTTGCAAAAGGTTATATACTAGTCTGAGTTATGCAGTTTGCAAAATATATTTACCGGGACAGCTCCACTGTTGTGATAGGTTGAGCAAAGGAGGAAAGAAGCTTTACTCTCCAGGTGAGAATTTTTAGAAAGTTGGCTCACTATTGCAGGATATACAAAGTGTGATCACGAATATAGTTTCTTGGATGGCGGATACCTGTTTTCGTCTAAGGCACTACGATTATTTGAGCTAGGCAAGAGGTACTTTCACCTCAATAAGTAAACTGTAAGCTCTTTATGAATAGGTGAATATTATTTTGGTTATTTGGGCAAGAGTTGGATCTAGGAGTAGAATAGTAGGCTTTGATGTTGGCTGTTCCTGGATCTCGATGTGGGGAAGCAAGGTTTCTGCAAGGAGTAAGTAATAATTATACTTATGGCTTTGGAAAGATAATCCAGTTGGGCTGGCTTACATTGTACATGAGACCTAGTTGTGAATGCAGAGAGGATTTCAAGGATCTCTCAAATAATTTACTATAGATCATCATGGCAAGGTTGTTCATCCAGACGTATCAAGAATGGTGACTCATAGTCAAGACAACAACCTGGTATGGATGACACATTATTCTTATACCATTTGGGTGTAAAACCACTTACAGATTCTTTAATGTGTTACAAGCTTAGAAGCTACAAGCAATGATTTTCAGTAAAACAAAATGGAGCAACTGATGATGGTGGGAAATTGCTGCTATATTGCTCGTCTTGGACTCTGCTTTTTTACAGAATAGCATTTATTGGTGTTTTATTTCTCCTTAAAATTAGAACTACTAGTCTCTCATCTCTGTTCTGCTTCTATCTGTATATGGAAGCCTTAGTTTTCCTGCATAAATGGAGAGTACAGCTAGCAAAAATGAGAGGAAGTCAGTATCTGGGATTTGGTTAATCCTTGCACAGAAACTTGTGATACGACATTGGAGCTTTGGGTGATAGCAATTGAGGTTTTAGAACAGTGTCAAAAAAGTTCAAATTTCCTGCTATAGATATCTATATTTTGTCATTATAAGATTACTATCATTAGCTGTGGATGAACTCTGGATTATCTTCATCATGTGTATGCACATATTAAAAGAAACTGTATGATACAAAATTTGATTTCATTTAGTTCATGTCTCTGGTGCTTATTGTAGTAGATGCAACCACTTGCACATGTGCAGGCAATACTCAAGATCTTGACCTTTTAATACTCTGAATATTTTGAACACCTCATCAGTTTTATCGTCTGTTATAGACAAAGAGAGTAGTTTAGTTATTGATGTGAGAATATGGTGTTCTGCTTGTATTTTGGCAAGATTGAGTAAAAACGCCTATGAGATCCTTTATTCTGTCTCATGAACATGAATTTTGTAGGTCCTCATGTTTCTGTGCTTTCTGGTGCAAGCACTTTGCCAAATGGTGGGAACAACAAGTGCGATCAATGATGTCCTGAAGTCTTGCCAACCTTTGTGGCAATTTGGCAAATTTTGCTGTTTGAAGGTATCTACTGATTTTTTTTGTTTCCCACTGTTATCACTGAGTCAAGTATGGTTTACTTTGTTCAGCATCAAGTAATCCCATCGTTGAGAATTGCCTTTTTTCTTGTTCAATTCCTTCTTGTCGAGAATTATCTTGGTTACTTGCAGAACTTCAAAGTAGTCAATTTTGACTTAAAAACTAAAAGGGTTAATTACACCATCCTTCCATGTTACTATGGTTTTTACGGATTTCCCCCCTTTGCTATCGAAATTATAGAGTTTCCCTTTTCAAGTTAATATGTGTGAAAAGTAGAGAAGCGAAGTATGTTCTATCTTGAAGATGCCCAACCTCTAATATATAGAGATTGATGAGAATATAACTACGAATTAGCCATTAACCTACCAAACATGCCTATCGAAATAATAAGAACTATCTTGGAATGCTCTCTCTCAAGCTGGAGCATATATATCAATCATGCCCAACTTGTTATATAGATCTCGAATAATCGGTCCTAAAGCTTTTATGAGGACTCGTCTTTGCTCGGAATGGAGTACAACTTTCTGATTCATGATTCAATGTGTTTTGTCCTCTCATGAAAAATGGATTGCTTACAATGTGAATAGTGATTATTGCAGTACATAGACACAAGATCAAAATATGTAAAACCCAATTCTTCCAGCAATTTCTTTAACCACAATACTTCACTAGCAGTGTGCCATGGCCCTATTCTCAGTTTGTGCACTCGATCTAGCAATGCAGTTTCATTGTGTTTGGTTTTTTTTTCTAAGTATTTTGTTTTGTGTTTTGGAGATAGAAAGAGAAAAATAGAGATAAATAAGTATGGGTTGGAGATAGTGTATGTTTGGATTTGTTTTTAGAGGTAATTTAAAATAATTTAAAATAAGTGGTGTAGCACTGTAGGTTTGGGATACAAAATCAATGTTCATTGTCAAATTATATCTCTTATATATATATATGTAGTATATATAAATGTTGTATGTTTAATGTTGTATTTTTGGGAGACAAAAATTACTGTTCGTTGTCAAATCATCTCTTTTATATTATATTTATATATATAAGTGCGTATATATATATATACATAGAAAGTCGAGAACAAAAAAACACACAGATAAGGTGTAAAAATAAGTAGTCAAACATTGGGTGTGTTTTGTGTTGTCTCGGGGATCCCAAAAAATGAAACCAAACATTTATCCCTATATTTGGTTTCATTTTTTTGGGCATTTCCCGATACAACACAAAATACACCAAATGTTTGTTTTTTTGTTTTTTTTACACCTTATCTATTTGTTTTTTTTTTTGAATTTTCTATATATAATATATATATACACACTTATATATTTAATATAAATATAATATAAAAAGACATGATTTGATAATATTGATTTTTGTCTCCCAAAAATACAACATTTATATATATAGATATTTATATATAAAAATATATAAAAGAATGATTTTAACAATGAACATAATTTTGTCTCTCAAATCCCAACATTAAACCTACACCACTTGTTTCAAAATATTAAATTACCTCAAAACACAAAACTAAATATAACTATGTCCAACACACACTTATTTATCTCTGTTTTTGTCTCTCTATCTCCAAAAATATAACACTCCAAAACACAAAACCAAACACTATGTATATATACAAGTGTGTTTCTTGCTTCGTGAAGTTTGTGATTGCTCAACATAGGTGCAATATCCTGCAGTAGACTTTCTAATATCCTTTGACCCGGCAGAATCTGCATCATAGTAGTTAATGGGGCATGGCGAAAAGGGCTCGTGGAGCCATGGTGCACGGCGTGCGCCTTCTCGAAGGACGGCGCAAATGTGAAAAATAATTTATATAATTAGTATTTTTTGACTAGAACAATGTATGTGAAATTAACATAAATAAATAAATAATACTTATATTAATTTTCCTTTCAAAAATTAGAGAAGCAATTTCAGAAATTAAAAGTTAAGATAGGATAGAAGGTTGCAAAAACAAAACCTAAAAAGAAAGGAAGAGAAATTTGGAAAAGAATAAGGGGAAAAAAATAAAAACTACTAATAAGGATAGTTTGGTCTATTCATATTTCAATTTTGCCGATTTATTTTCAATCTTTTTATAAACAAGGGAAAATAGTAATTTGAGCACGGTCCGTCAAGTTTGATTTATGGCTGTTAGTTGGAGGAGGTATACGTGATGTTGATAGTAAGCAAGGGAAATTTGCCACCATAGTAGCAAGGGAGGGCGGTATAATTAACTGGAACTGAAAATTAACAAACAGCAGCTTATGGATCTGAGATGCCTCTTCTAAGACTTAGTCAGACCATGTGAGAGAATTTCTGATGTCTAAGAGGGCAAACAATTAAAAAATGTTATATAATATGCCCTGCCATTAAAGCTATCAAAATCTCCTTGAGCTATAATATTTTGTTAATCAGAAACTAATTACTTGTGCTGAAATTTCTAGGTCCATCTCCCGATGTTGATTTTGTTATCCATATGTTTGCAAAGCAACATAACTACAGCTAGCAGGAAATCTGGAACACCTCAACAGTTGTCAGCTGGGCCTGCTCCTAGTACCAGTGACCTATCTGGTTCAAGCAAATTTAAACAAACAAGAGACAGACAACCGGGAAAAAGGAAAGATTCAGAAAGTATGTTACTATCTTTGACTGCTGTTGGATTCACTGTTATGCTACATGCTTTATTATTCTCATGTTATCACAATCTGTTCGATATTTCCCAAGAAGCTTCCTTTTGCCACTTTCGCTATGCTTTATTTTTGAGACTAATAGGAAGATATTGCCACCATCCTCTTTTTCTTTGTTTTTGTTTGTTTGGTCCTTTTTATTTTGCCCCTGTTCTTCCTTCCCTCTGGTTGTGTGCCATGTTGAAACCTTTCCGTTTCACTTTTGAGGCCATGTTTGTAAATTAAGTGGGTTAAGGCGTGCGAGATAATATTGTTGCATCAAGTAAAGCATGCATATGTCTGATTACTACTGTTACGAAGCAGTCAATCTCGCCAAATTTTTCTCTATGGTGTTCTTTAGCAAATTGAATTATTTAATCTTTCAATTTAGATGAAGAAAATGCAGACTTCAGTAATGAATTCATAAGCATGTAAATTTGGCAAGGTTAATGCTTTTCGTCATTCTTAGGGCAAGATGATGATGACACATCTACAGTACAAAGCCAACCGCTGCCTAGAGATGCTTTCAAGATTCGCCAACTACAGAAATCTCGTGCCAGCAGTTCACGTACTGGCGGTTCTGCATCATATGGGAGTGGATTTTCGGGTGATCTATCTGGCAGTTCTGGGTGATAGAATTTCTAGTCTGTTTTCAGATGTATGTAATTATTATTAGAAAAAATCTCATCATTGTTTGTAAGATGGTCACAGGTCAATAGAAATCTCAGGTGACTCCTAAATTTTTATTTGTTAGGAATAGTTTTAGTGTTGTGCCTTGGTACTGCAGCATTCATAAAATGAGCCGCAGTCATCTTTTGTATTTTATTTGTTAGATGAGGTTAAGACCATAGATGCAGCTTAACTAATCAATGTCCCTGCTCTCAACACGCCTGTTTTCTTCATAAACTGAACCGAGGTATTTTGTTCTCGTTGGTGCGTAGATGATCATCTCTTGGGGTATAACTTAATACTTCATTGTTTTTCTGGATGCTTATTAATATATTTAGATTGAGTGCGTTAATTTCTCCTTTCAACATCTTCTCCTGAAAGTTTAGTTTATCAAAAGGTTGTACTATACTAAGGTATAGGATTCTAGTTTGGGCTTTCATGCAGCTACGAAAGAACCGTTCTGAAATTAACTGCTGGCATAGAACAAGAAGACGCAGATTCCTTCAGACAAAAAATGGGCATTCATCTTTGAACCAAAAGCTACCACTGAGTATTACTACAATGAACATGACATGAAACATGTTCCTTTCTCAGTACAACTACGGGTTATAAATAGTTTAACTGATTGAGATACTACATTGTAAACAAGATGTATGAAATGCAAAAAGGTACTAGAATGGAGCATATCAAGACAACTCAATAGTTCTAGCTCATCAGCAAAACGCTGGTGTTCAGGGGCTGTTCATCACCACCTAGATCCATAAAAGGCTTCCCAAGCACAATCACTTCGAGGCAAAGGTTCTTGAAGATAAAAAAGCGACTCTCTTCATAGATGTTCAACTGATTACAAATAGGCGACCCAGCGTCCATCACCACCCCGTGTAGTGAAACTTGCCAAAAGAAGTGTTAACTGCAGAAAGGAAACAACTTTACGAATATGCGTTGCACCTCACACGAAAGAAACAAATGTTCCATGTGATAAATCCAAACCATAAATAGTTTTAAGATATGTCTTTGTAAAATAGCAAGAATTGTCGAGTACATGCAAGAATGATTGGGGATAAAGGGTAAAATGCATGCACAACCTTAACTAAGCAGGGAATTTTGTTTGTATAGAAGAGAAGAAATAACAAATCTCAGGAGTTGAATTCATTACCCATACAAGGATTTAACCATCTTACTAGGCCTCATCTGTTTTATGATTGTCAGTCATCAAAGCAGGCTGGTTGTTTTCTGATGTCCTTCGGGGCCTCCGGGACCACAGAAACATGAACCATAACGTCCTCAACAATGCTCCATTTGCAAAGTGCGGGATGAAAATACGCCCCCAATATGGATAATAAGGACCAGGGAACTTGAGCAATGTGAAGAATATTACAACAGCAATTAGATGCCACGGAACTTCTGCATGCTGCAATTAAAGAAAATACACTATATCATAAACAAAGCTCTGATGAGTCTATTTATCCTGTTACTAGGTCAATCATACAGTAGAGAACGGATAGATCTAGAAACAAAAATGCCTTAGTTTCTCTTGTTGTAAAAATTTAGGATCCAACAAACTATAAGGTGTTAAAAAGAAAGGATGACTAATGAATTTAATTATTAACCATAAGCATAAAAGATCATTCATACCAAACACAAGTCCATGTGCAATCACAAATATTCCAGGTCCAGAATGTCTTTATGAATTCAGTAGTAAACTTGAGCAATATCTAACCTAGCATACTGGACTAGAGTATTATTCACCTCAAAGTAGCAGAAAACAATGTTACGGCACATTTATTTTCAAGAATCCATTATCTTTTAAGATGAGATGAATGCTAAAATAATTATCTGACGAATGATATTCCTAAAGTGCTGAAGGGCAGCAGAATAAGCACGTTGAGAACTTGAGAAGTGGACACATTGATATACAATTCAATGAGAAATGTTTCTGCATATTCTCGGATTGGCTGCAGCAATATGTTTCACCTTTCATTTAATACATGACCAAATAATGACTGTCCACTATTCTGCTCTACAGGGCGAAACTCCATTTCATGCAGAAAGTACCATGTGTTTCTCAAGTATGGCATCAGGACATATTCATCTTCTTGTGGTTGGTAGTTACATATGTGTACCTGTCGCATGCATTAGCCGTCTTCACATGCATAGAAACAGTTAAATTTTTATCTCTAACCCAAGGGATGAATCATGGGATGGGAACTTCTATTTCTGCATGAGAATTTCATATTTAATTTAATCCCTAGAAAACAAAATGCACCTCTAGATATGGAGACGATCCCAAAGCAGCATCTTTTAACACCCCAGCAACAGCAACACCAACTAGAAATGGGAGGGGGATGAGGTATAGCTTCCTCTCGTGTGCACAATAAGACATTTCACTGATTGAAGTAACGGTAAATAGGGGTATAGATAAGTATTTGAAAACCGCTAAGACAAGGTCGACAACGAGTTGAATGAAATTGTCCAATGTTTTGTTCCAAGGGAAGCTCTTTACTGGCTGAGGCGAACTATCCCACAATCTTCTTGCCTTTTCCACAACATCGCCTATACTTAGTTTCCTGGAATCACCTGACTGATCAGCAGCCATGTTCATACTGCAAAAGACTCTTGGGGTATTTTGACATAATTGATTTGGTTTCCAACTCAATATGCAGCTCTGAGTTCTACGGAATGATGGAAGGTTCTGCAGAGGACAGGAAAAATCATCAGTGGGAAAACCAACAAAAGGGATTTGAAGTCCTAAAACCATATTCCAGAACTCATAAGTTACTTGCCAAATAACAAACTACAAATCTACTCAAAGAAAAGGAACAATTAATACGGAGAAAGAAGGACGACAACTTGGTCAAGAATTTCTTAAATTACTATCTTCAAAACAGAAAAGCCACTTAAAATTGTCTCGTAATTCCATTAACCCATCTCGGAAGAAACTATACCCCGACAAACAATTCCGTAAATTGAACAAAAAATTGAATGCATATTTTTGTCCACAAATTCAGAGAACGCGACTGATAACCTGAAGCGAGTAAACAGCTGAGGCATTGAAATTGAGCGCCATTTTCTCTGCGGTATAACAGTAAAACTGAGAGAGGATATCAGAGAGTATCTATTACTAAGTATGGGAAAATGGCACAGCGTTTTCAAGAAAATTTCAGAAACCTTTTCCCCAAGAGTCAAAAACCCATGGGCTCGAAATTTGGGTTCTTTTTCCCCATTTTTAGCGGTTTCAGATTAGGTCCATTTTCTTTTGGTTTCTTCACTTCTTTTTGGAAAACTTGCACTTTTCACCCTATAAATTAGGGACATGGTAATTTTGATCCCATGCTTTTAGGAAGATAATGAAGTCAGTCCCATAATTGTAAAAAAGTAGTCTTTCATTTGGTCAAGTCTTATTAATAATAATAACAATAATAATAATAATAATAATAATAATAATAATAACATAACCACATGCTTGCTTAATTGTAGAATATAGTAATAGAAATGTATAATTATGTGGTTTTTGAAAAAAATTTACAATGAGCATATGTACTATTATTTCTATGGGATGCGGATGAGAAATTTATAATATATATATATATATATATATATATATATATATATAGGTGAAAAAGTAAATCCTTATTAATATATTTGGCATACTCAACAATTATATTTCTAGTTATTTAAGAACAATATATTTTCTTGTCTTATAGGTTGGTTGTATTTTATAATAAATTAGAAGGTTAATGTTTATAACTAATTAAAAGAATTAATATGATTCAAACAATCAAAATAACATAAGAGAGAGTAAAGACACAAATGGAAGAAAAAAGACATGAACAACATAATGTGAGTAATTGAGAATCTCATCCCTTCTTCAGCAAACTCAGATTAGAATGTGAATGAAATGTTCAGGCACAGGGCAAAAGAACTCAGTCAGACAACTTTGTTCTGCCATTGATGCAGTTGAGTTTTGTCCTCTAAAATCATCAGCCTGGGGAACTTAGTCAGCTGTTTCTGAGTGTAATATCAAATTTAACCACCTGCAGAAGCAGCAAAATGTTATTGGACGGACAGCATCGAACCCCTTTTAAGACATCTTTGTTGACAGATTTTAGTTCAATTCCAAGGAGTGACTCAAATACCATTTTAAGGAAACAACGGCACAGAGAGGAGTCCCGTTGTCTCTGGGATACCCATCATTAAGTTAAGATTTTGTAAGGCCTGACCGGAAGCTCCTTTCACAAGATTATCAATCTGCATGTCCGAAACAGAGGTTTCAGATATGTAAACCAAATGGAGCAAGTGTTCCAACGCTACAAAGGAAGAATGAACTCAGTAAGATTTCAAACTTACAACGGAGATAATTATTGCTCTTCCAGGTATTCGATCAGGAAATACGTTTATCAAGCAGTAATTGGATCCTCTAACATGTCGAGTATGAGGGACTTCGTTCTTTCCTAACAAGACGACGAATTCTTCTTTCTGTGGAAATTAGAGGCACAAGAGTTATAGTCAACTGATCAGTTTCCTTGCAAGATAAAAAGACAAATGATAAACTATTAATTCTCACGGCACATTTCTAGAAGAATAATGCTACATCGTTTATCATTCTTCCTTGGAACAATAAAATCAATCGCGCGAACACACTACACGAGTATATGAACACATTATTCAGCTGTGTTGATTTTGTTCGCCTTCTTCTTTGTCATATTTGTTTTGGGTAATTTTCTGCTGAACAAGGGAGAGGGGAGGTGCAGGCTCCTTTTATGATCACACAAGAAATTCTGACGATCTTTAACTAACAATCCCTGGTTTTCGGATGGCTCAGCCTATACCAAAGGAGCTTCTAGTATATGATTATGATCATATGCACCTGATAATGACACAGATAAATCGATGGTATCAAATGTTGACTACCAGTAATGAAATAAAGCATTTACCTCATAAAAATGCCTCAAATGCTGATATAGATCTTCAGTAGATGCTCCAGGGGCCATTTCCACATATATAGTTGATTGCATACCACGGCTCTTTAAGATAATAGAAGTGAGTATAAGATTGATAATTGATGTATCAAACTTCATTAATCTTGGTGCAGCTGTATTACCATTGGCATTAAGTGTGGGGTAAAACTGACAGTAACTTTTGATTTTGCAGCCTCTGATAATCCTTGTTCGATTTGGCACTGGAAATCACCAATTGGAAACAAGTTACTCCTTTTCATAGTCTGGGAATGATGCCTGAAGCAGGCTTGGCTTCTATGTGAAATATCAAGTCAGAAACCTCATTACTTGTTTCTATACATGCCATCAAGAGAAAGTAGGCCAATTCTCATGTCATAATGTCTGAAAATGAGTAGACAGCTAAAAACCTCCATATACATATTACCTCTGCCCAACCTCTGAAGATTGTCTTACTACTATTACAATAGGGGAAGTCTTGCCAGAAGTACAGTACTGCATGCTATGTTTATTTACTTACCATGACGATGCCTGGTTACGCCATAAGAATGTATTCCTTCAGCTATTTCTGTATATAAATTAGCTTCCTTAGCTCCACGCCCTGCATTGAAAAAGTACTGAAAATTAATCGGTCACAGCAACCAATGCTTTTCTTTTTAATTTATTATTGCAAAGGGCCGCCAGAAGGCTGTCCACAAAGTTCAGACCTGCTCCACTAACACCAGATTTTGAGTCAATAATGATGTTCTTCACTTCAATGAGATTGGCCTGTAACAAGCGGAAGGGAACAGGATAAGTATTATGTTGTGCAACTTATGTTAAAAAGGATCTTGGCTTAGACTAAGAATTCAATTTCTCCATAGATAGGCCTGATTGTGCAAGATCATCCATTAATTATTGCAAGATACAGCATATTTGATTACTATCCTTTGTTTGCAACTTACTACATACACATGGCTAGATATGCAGATATTTCAAATAAGTACATAGAACCAACCTTTATCAAGGGGATAAGTGGAAGCTGAATAGAAGTTGGATAACAGCCAGGATTTGCAACTAGGCGTGCATTTTGGATCTCAGGTCGACATATCTCAGTTAAGCCATATACAGCTTCTTTCTGCATTTACCAGCATAAAGACTTAGGTACTGTATCATATGTTCTTTTCTTTTTTCTTTCTCCCAATTTTTAAGTGTTTGAGGAAGAAGGTAGCAGTCATAAACTTAAACTTCTTCACAAATCAATGTGATACTTTATATGTGCTTAAACCAGAACCTTTATCAAATAGCCCCACATTGTAAGTTCATTGATTGATCAGGACACAAGAAAAATTCAACCTGTAATTCCTGTGCCCTATGAGGCTGACCATACCATTCCTCATACTCAGCAACATCTTGGAGCCGAAAGTCCTACATAACCATCAATATGACTTTGATAAACATGACTCATAGAAAACAAACATTACTAAAAGGATATACACATGATGTAAAATAAGACATAGCATTCTTAGGATCTTGGAACTAGGAGAAGAAACACCAGAAGTCAAGAAGCAGAAAATACCGCAGATAGATCAACAATTTTCAAACTACTTGGCAGACCTTTGATAATTTCCTGCCAAATCAAGAAATATTACTTCTTCTGGACAAATCAATAACTGTGAATCTACATATCAAATGTATGAAACAGGGTATCAACAAATACAACCAGAAGAATTGCAACTGCATCAAATTAACAGGCTCAGAATTTAGGAGTATGTAAAGATTTAACAATGAAGTGAATGAACCTGAGTCGTCCCATGAGGCAAACAACAGAATACAGCATCAACAGGAGAAAAATCTGCATCCTTGACAGCAACCATATCCGGCAAATCCTGTAGAATCATATATTAATAACTTTTGGATATCACTTAACAACCCAAAAAGAAAATACCAAAGTTGGGCTACTGGTAAACTTGAGATGTTTGACGATGGGGCATAATGAAAAAGGTTAAATAAATTAAAAAATTAGATGCAGTTAAAAGGAACTTAAAAAGAAAGCCAGTGCAGCCAATGAATAAGAGAAAAAAATTAAAAGGTAAGAAATTATTACGTAAAAGATGGTGCAATTTTCATTCACAAGCACGACACAGTAGACGTACTTGTCTGACCAAATGAGGAAACACTGATCCAATCGATAGGCCAGCTTTCCTATCTGCTGTCATCAGGGTTATTTGATAGTTCGGATGACTCGCAATAAGTCTAATTATCTGCAGCCAAAAGACACCAGTTAAAAGCTTAGACTCGCAAGAATAAAATCAAACAGCAAAAATTTACTGAAAGAAAAATAATTCTTAACAATAAACACAACACCAAAATCAGGTCTTTAGAACACTCCAAACACACATTTGTTCACACACAATTTGTGGTGCCGTTCGAACTAATGGCCTATGGCTTGGAAGAAACTAGACCGCTAAGCTTGTAAGGCCCAAGCATGCATTATAAAATCAGAACAAAAGAATTCTGAACATGGCACCGGTAATGATCCACTGTAAACACTAGAAGACATTACAGAAAAAGTATGTCGAGGAATGCTACCTCCGAACCAGTGTATCCACTGGCCCCAAGCACACCAATTCGGAACTTCTCCGACTTCTGGGCCTTAATCTCTAAGTTCTGTGGTACTGATTTAGCAACAGAAGCTCTAACACAAGCTTCTTAACCATTGAATTCTTGACTTCGTCCTACAAAAGTTAATGACTAGTCACATTATTAATCATTAATCGCAAAAAATAGAAAAACCCACCAACCAAATTCTCAAAAGACACAAACTTCAACCCATTTGACATGAATAAAACATAAGTTAATCAATAAATAAAAAAAAGAGAATGATAGGCTCCAGTTTTGCAGGAGAAAGAGTTAAGACATTTGGGACTATTTACTTGGTATTTGACGAAGCAGCCTCCATCAATGCAGATTGAGTTCAAAGAGGATAACGAACCCATCACGGAGAAAAACACCTAAACAACGAAGAAATCAAAATTAAACTGGAGAAAATAAAAAAGGGTTCAACTCTGAAGAGCTGCTGGGAGCCCTGAGTGATCCGTTAATTCGGGCACCACGAGTTCATCACAGTAGTGATGCGTTTCGAACTAGAGTCGCATTTATGGTGAACCCCTCGTGTAAGCTTAATATTAGTTCAAATCTTAAGGAACAATAGGAAATGTAACCGTAGACACAGACGTGGGTCGATATGTGGGCTTCACCGTATGTATACTCATCATTTGGACAGCCCAATAATAGGCCCAATAGCTAAATTACCATATACCAATGAGATTAAATATCTGAACAAACCCAAGCCCAAGCCCAAGACCAAGCCCTAATTCACCAATGTACCAAATACCAATTAGTGACATAAACACCTTTACTTGAGTGATAACAATTGCATAAAGGATGAGTCAATTTACCATTATCACCCACTAAAATGTTAATTTGACCAAAATCATCTCTAGTAACCATTGAAAAATTATCCATTAGGTGTGGGCATCAAGTTGGATAGTGCGAGTTCAGATAGTTTGGGTTGGGGACTTTCCAGTAGTTATTTTGATTAATATTATCTTAATTTAAAGTTTATCGACTATCTAAATAAATTGAGTAGTTGATTTTTTTTATTTTAAAAAAAACTTAAGCTTATTTTGAAAGTCAATAATTTAGGAATAATTACACTTTCCTCTCTTGTTGTTTGGTGTAATTATACATAGACTCTATGTGGTTTGGAAAATTATATCTAGTACTCCTGAGGTTTGCTTTCGTCTAACAAATTAGTTCATCCGTTAGTCAAAATTTACCGAATTTACTTTTATTAACAAAAAAATTGAAAAAAATCTATATTTACCCCCAATTGACTTATTACTACTGATTTATTGCATGTCAAATAAATTTTTTTATAATCAAATTATCCTCATATGTTTTCACGCGTGAATACATATGAGGAGATATAACTTCACTGTCATAAGTCATCGAGGGTATATATAAATTTTTATACATTCTATATTTGTTAGACATAAGCAAACCTCAGGAGCGCTAGATGTAATTTCTCAAACCACAGGAAAGTTTACGTGTAATTACACCAAATTTCATGGGAGGGAAGTGTAATTATCCCAATTTTTAATAAAAATTATTTTGAAAAAACTACCCAAACCCAAACAAATCGGATTGGGATCCGAACTACATCACCCGATGCCCACCCCTAAGTATGATACTAAACGTTCTCCAACTTTCAAATTCTTTTTAATTAGAAAAAGAAATCAACAAGCCATAGTTTAGTTGAGAAAATTAAGGCCCCATAACTATAAGTGAGTTCGATTTCACCAACATATGAATTGCTCGTTTGCTACTCTACCATAATAGTAGGATAAATTACAGTTGTTTCTCCTAAGGCTTGGAATAATTATAAATGTTCATAATTACTTAAAAAATTATAAATACCCCTTCTGATTTTAACGTTCATGTAACAACGAGCATATTCCATTAGGGTTTCAACCCAATTTTTGGATGATCTGTCCAAAATTTCATTTTGAATTATGAATTATAATTTTATAAAATATCTTTACTAATTAATATTTGCAATGGATTATTTACTTACCCACCCTCAGATATTTTTACATTGTTTCAAATATTCTCTTTAAAAAAGAAATTGTAAAGAGTAAAGTAGTAATTTTTGCCTCACTGTCTAAGGACTGCATAATTATCTTCCGGGAAAAATGCAAGCAATTTTTTGTGATATTGCAAATGAGCAAATTACCCCCCCTCCCTATGGAAGAAAAAATAGCTACAACAATTTACCTCTCTATTTTTTTTTAATTTTTAAATGAAGTAATTTACCTAAATGTGGTAAATTATTTTATTTTAAAAAGTACAAAGAGATAAATTGCTATTTTATTTTCACAGGAGGGTAAATTGCTATTCACCCTTATTTTTCATTTAAGGGGGGTATTTTTAATTTTTCAGACAACGAAATGATATTCGTAATTATATCAAATCTTATAAAAAAAAACTAAGATGTGTAATTTACACTAATAATAATTATCTATCTACTTCAAATAATAATTTTAATGATTAACATGATAATATAATTGTAATCGATTTATATATATATATATATATATATATATATATCACGAATGAACACGGACTCTTAGCATGATTTCACAATCTTTACAAAATCTTATAAAACAATGAATAAAAGTCGTATTGATTGGCTGATCCATCTTCCAATCAGGTGTCTAAATACACCACTTGTCACATGTTAATCAATTTTCATTAATTAATACAAAAATGTGTGTGGTAGCAAATAGCAATGATTAATTTAATTAATACTGTTAATGCATTTCATATGAATAATCATTAACCATTTACTATAATATAATATAGCAGCTCCTCACTCCTACTATTATTAATTAATTAATTAATTAATTTTTTTATTTCAATTCAAAGTAGCACAACGCGGAACGACGTCGACGTGTACGGAAACTTTTTACTCCATAATTGGATTGGGAATATGCCTCCTTCCTTCCTACTGGAAACACGTTTCTTTCTACTACTGTAGCGCCTTTCCTATTATTTTTAGGAATTAATTACGATTTTGTTGGGTATCTAAGATAGACATAATGATTAATGCATACAATCAAGGCAAGATTCATGAGTGAACCCATATGCACAATCAAAGCAAGAATGCATAGGCCCTGCCCCCTCTCATCATTCATAATTAAATAAGAAAAAAATATTATACTGAAATTCAAGCTACAAATTATTATTTTTTAACTGAACAATATTAAAATATTGCAAAACTTGATTATTGTTCTTACCTTAACACTCTATTTTTAAAAATACCAAATGACTAACCTACAAAATATGGGTTATATTTTCTATGTCAGTAAAGAGTTTCGAAAAAAAAAAAAAAAAAAGAACCAAATAATATTATGAGAAATAGCAAGTTTGCTAGTTAAATGTGTAGAGATCGTGAATATCCGTTAAAATGTTGAGAAACAAGTTGTGAGATGAAATCGTCTAAAGAAAGTGAAGTTGAAAAGTAAAATATATCGTATCTAAACTTCTATTTTATAGAAGCACGATGAGAGAAATGAGGAGGTTGTTAGACCATTATTAAGATATCTTTTGAATCCTTTGGGATGCTTATTTTTTCGTAAAATAGTTGGTCCAGTTGTATGCCACATCATCTATGTCCCACCACGATAAGAACATAATCTGCCACATTAGTACGGAAAAAATGAGGGAATGCTTACCTATGACAAGTTCTATTTAGCAGTCTAGTCTAAATTGTAATGTTTATCATTACTAATATTCCTATGTGGTGACGTGCAATTTGAGGTGTGAAATATAATTGATGTGTTCACTGAGCCTTCGGTTATCAAAGGACTAGAATTAGACCTGGATGGATTGTTTTTTCTTCAGCAGGCTGAAGGTGATTTTGTGCTGGCTGAACTTGCTACTCCGCAGCTCACTAGTGTCTCGTGCTGATCCTATTGAACTTGCAAGAAGAATACACCATGCATAGAATTGATTACTATAAATTGGTATAGGCATCCTATAATACACACACATATAAGCAACAAAATTTACATGGGGTGACACTCAAATTCGACATTCAATTTGATCTATAATAAAATAAGATTGATGACGAAAAATTCTTACCCCAAATCAAGTTTGGTTGTACCAAACCAATACAAAGCAAGTGTGACACACTTCTCATATGATTGATCATTTTTCATAAATTGTACACCTTTATACGACAAGTGTATTGCACTTATTATATAATTGATTCAAATTCGATAAAATTCAATTTGAGTTAAAATTTTTGATTGATATGATTAAAGATGGAATAGGCAAAGAAGAGGGATAAGGCTCAAATTGACTTGTTACAAAGTAATAACAAAGTCACTTTCACAATATGAAAGATGGATAGTAGTCCAATAAACAATAGTGGCCATAAGCCATTCCTTATCTGAGATTACTCCTACCAAACCTCAATTATTTGCAAGTGTGGTTTGTTATTTGTGTGGGTATGTGGGAGGGCGCTATTGTTCATCATAAAACGTTGTCCCTTGGGAGTTCAAAAGGCCAGATATAGCCTCTTTCTGTATGAGCCCTAATCACTATAAATACCCCAAGAACACATCATTTCTGTGGAGGGAAATACGCGGAAAATAGAAGAAAAACAGATCGAACAGAAAATAAAAAGCAGAATCGCCCATACGTACATACACATATATAGATTGGGAGTGATTGAAATGCAGAAGCTGGAAATGTGCTTACAACTGTTGAAGCTTGCGGTGGAGTTCGCGGTTGCGCTTGTGGAAGCGGTTGGGTCTGTGATTAACCAGACCACTTCTTCTGCTTCTGCAAATCCTAATCGCGCGGTTTCTGTTCCATACATCGGCATCGTTCCTTGATTTTTTTTTTGTTTGAGAGGAAATTTCATGTATATTTGCCCTTGTTTAAATACCATTTTTATGTTTTTTTCTTTTGTTTGCTCATGAAATTCATCGAGAATCAAGAAGGGACAGTTATGTATACCTGCCTTTTTCTTTTGTTTTCTTTCTTTCTTTCTTTTATTTTTATTTTTTTGGAAGTGAGGTGATTTTCATATGAATAGAGAGAGTTGTGATCTGGAGTTGATAACTCTGTGAAGGAGGAGAATTGAAGAAAATTGGGATTTGATCTGATTGGTTTCTGGTAAATAATGCAGTATAGCTTCTCCTTTCTATCCTCCCTTTCCATTCATTTCCTGGAGAAATCTAGTCAGAAAGCACTTCCTCATGCAATAGCCAAACAAGCCAAATACACTTGTCATATAATTAATTCAAATATATCAATTTGAATTAGAATTAATCTAAACTAGAATTTTTCATGAACTTCAGAGTTGAAAGGGAGAGAAACATGGAAATTTCCTAGAATGAGTCAGGAAAATGATAATAATAATAATAATAATAATAATAATAATAATATAATAATAAAACATCTAATTTAAATTTCATTGTAAAAATCCTGAGGTTTTGCTATAATTATTATATTGTTAGGACACAGTTCAAACTTAATTCAAAATTGGAATAACATTGCTGGGCTTCCAAGAAACATGATGTTGGACTGTTTTCAACATCAAGAATTGACTTTGTATATTACTCGTAATGCAAATATTTAATTAGTCTTCACGAGATTTGCATGGTTAATTCTTTTTTTTTTAAGTAATCCATAATCTTGGCAGATGCTCTAGTAATCTGATACGGCCCTTCAAAATAATACCATAGTATGATTCTGGAATAATTCCGCATATCTTTGTTCTATTAGCCTGATGAGATGGTAATCTTATCTACCTCTTTCTAAAATAATGCAAAATTCAATTATTTTGACAAGTCAGAAACAGCTATATTATAAAAATGACCACTGCACTTGCATGGACGGCATTACAAGAATAAATTGATATAGATTTGTAGTTCCCAAAAATACAACAATGCATCTTTTAAGTGATTTTTTAGAATATGATTGTTACATACACCTCGAATTTTTAAAATCGAATCTATAAAATACACCACGGTTAGAACTACACAGGAAAAGCCCTAATTGCCATTTGATGGGTAAGTTAGTAAATTACAAAAAGTAAATTGAATATTATAACTAGGGGTGGCAAATGGGCGAATTGGGTTGGGTTTGGGTTGGGTCCAAACAGGTCGGGTCCAAAATGGGTTGGGTTCAAAATGAATCTAAATGAACGGGTCCAAAATGGGTTGGGTTGTAAATGGGTTGGGTCGAATTAATATAAACCATTTTATTAATTTATATTTTAAAATTTCACACAACGAAAAGAACAAAGGACAATACTTGAACTATTGAAAAAGATAATTACTACTTACAATGTAATATAACAAAATTTGTATTATACGTCATTTCTGTCTAATGACCATGTACATTAAGATTCTGTCTAACAAAATACTACATTAATAATTCATAACATTTTAAATGCTCATCTTGAATGAACATCAAGTCGTGCAACTAAATTCTCTATATTTGTTGAGAGATAATTTTTCTCTTTATCTTCATCATCTTCAGAATCATAAGCTGTAATATGAAATAAAATAATCACATAAAAATATAAAATCACTAAACAATTAAAAATATAAGAATAACATTATAAATAGTGTGTGAGTGAGTGTGTGTGTGTGTGGGGGGGGGGGGGGGGGAGAGGGTGGTGGGAGAGATGTAAAAGTGTGTGTATGAGAGAGTAACGTGTTTCGTGTTCTCTGTGTGTGTGTGTGAGAGAGAGAGAGAGAGAGAGAGAGAGGAATGTGTGTGAAAGATATGTGGAAGAGTGTGTATATGAAAAGAAGAGTTTGTTGAGAGAGATGTGTAAGAGTGTGTGTATATAAAAAAGAGAAATAGTGAATTTTATATATTTTTTTTAATTTAGTTTATGGATCCAACCCATTTTTAACCCATATACAATCCATACTTAACCCATGTCCAACCTATACAAAATATAATTTTATTTAATTTCAATCCATATCAACACATTTTAAAATTTAACCGACCCAACCCAAAACTAGTTGGGTTGGGTTGAACCCAGGTCTCAACCCATGTTGACACCTCTAATTATAACAAGAATAGAGTAACAAAAATTATATTTGATGAATAGAGAACAACTATTTATAGAACGATTACAAGTGAGCCATTGATCACAAAATAATCCAATTATAAAAATCAATTTGTACAAATTAAAGTTCTGATGGTATGGAAGCACGAATGTAAAGACCTTCAATTAAAGAAATGGAACCAAAGCTTGTGTGGAAATCAAAAGTATTTAGCAGGAAGGTCGTGTGTACAAACTTCATAAAATAACCCCGCATCAAGATTCGACTGTAATTAACTGATAACTACAATATAATTTATCCGTTGGTATGACAAGATGAGAGATCAAACGAGATAATTCCACAATGGTGTATAATGCAAGGAAACTAAAAAGCGGAGGGTTAAATGGTTCCACTAACAAGTGTTCCTGAGTGTATATTCTCCCTTCAAAAACGGGCGGGATACGAACAGCCAAATGCCAATAGCAAAGTAGAAAAAGTAACCTTATTTTTGGGTTCGATACGAGCCTTCAACCAGAAAAGTAGACTATGATTATTTACAAATAATAAAACTAATAAGATTATCTGTATGCACCAGCAAATAGATAACCTATTTCAACTTTCAAGAACTGGGTATCGAGGTGGAAAGAACCACAAAGGTCAAATATTGCAGCCCGTCCTGCATTTTACCCAACGCTGTAGTATGATCAGAGCGGAGACTTTCAGTAAATGCACTGGCCTTTTCTTGAATAGATTTCTGAGCGAGAACTTCTTGAGAATCCGTAGAAGCACTTTTAATTGCTGATTGATAAGCTTCTGCTACATCGGATATACCTGAGAAGTGAGACTAAAGATTATTAGATGAAGGGAAAAGACATGAATCTCATTTGTTAGTGTTTATTGTCATGGTAGGAAGAGTCGAGCTAAAGCAGCCAAATATTTTATTTATAGTGCTCAAGATCTTTCTACCACAATAAACAGTTCACAAACTTTATATCAAAGAGTAACTATATTGATGCCACCTTCATAGGTATGGATCATACGGGCCTCATATACTCACTTAAGACTTGTTACCTGTAGCGTCTCATCCTTATTATGCAATCATTACTTCATTCGGAAATGAAAATGCTTAATGTGGCACATGTAAATGGTTTAGAAAGCACAAAAATTTATTTCCCAGTTTTTCCCTTCCGCTTCCTATTGTTTGAAGTTATCTCCTCAACACTCGTTGAAGCTTTTTCTCTTTTAAGGGGGAAAAATAAAAGGAGAACACTGAGTGGTTAACCTCAACCAAGGCTATAAACCAGAAATAACAAGTACAGACAAAATAATTTCCACATCAAGAAAATCAAATTGACCAACTATAAATAATTCGACTACAGGAAAAGCAAGGTAAATATATCAAAGATTCTAAACCATAACTTACCAGTAATGAAACTATTGAAAACAGCTTCCATATTTCCAGTCATTGATTGTGCCTTTGATCTGATAATTTTAGCCTTTTCCACAGAATCCTCAGGCCAATCAATTAACCCAATTTCCTCCTCAATCTCTTGGTCTTGCACTTTGTTGGCATTAGATATGATGGATTTCCCAAGCATCAGCAGTTGAGATACAGCATAACAGCACATTTCAGAAAGTCTCTGTCAAAATTTTACATCAATCAAATCTTTACTACAAAACTTACAAACTAGTTACTATTGGCTTAAGAAAATTTTTGTGGTAACTGAAATAACTCATATGCATACATGAACACCCTCTGAATGAAGAGAATCAAGCCTCCAGAGGTTCTCTGAATTATGTCATTTGGAGACAGCCCAACCAAAGCACTAGCAAAACTGCAAAACATCAAACCCTCTTATAGCTTTACAAATCAGAACTGTATTTTCGTTCCAAGATTCTGTGAAGTCTAAGAAGAGAAAATATAGAAGCCAGGAAAAAGGTAAACTCCGACAAGCCTTTGACCTCTCTTTATGTGATGGCAGAGTTTGATCATCTCATTTCCATTAATTTTTGCAGCTTTTAGGCAACCACTAAGAATGTCTTTGGATTTGGAGCTAAAGATTTCAATCCACACAACCAATTCTTTGAGCTTGTTGGATAATTCTATGTTACAAAGCATGTCGAATCTTTGAATTCCTATTTGAACTATATTTTGTGGCATTTATAATAGATTTGAACTCCTTTCCTCAAACCATTCCTTCAAATCCATATCCTTTGTTCCAAATCCAAATGTAACATAAGATAATTCCACAAGTAGATCTGACAGAGTTAAAACTCCCAGAACGAATATAGGCTTGTTCAGTGACCTAATAAAAGAACTACTAACATCTCTAAAAGGTATATATTGGTTTGAACTTTGACAAGTCAGTAGACCCCATCATTGGAAAAGAAAAGTACCTAATACTTACATACATAGTACTTGGATGCAAAGAGTTGTGGTGCAATCCTACTACCTCTACAATTTGCTTACAAGACTAGTCTCAACATTTTCCTCTACTCATATAAGTGTGGTACTAAAGAAATTTACTGATTATGTACCACAAATATCAGATTGTTTTAAATTATGATTCAGCTATTTCTGAACAAATCAAGAACATCCTTTCCATGACTTTTCCACTTCACATTCCTCCACTCACCCCTCACATAATGAAATTCCTCAGTCATGCCGGTTGTTTTGAGGTTTACCCTTTTCTTGATGTTATTTATAGATGACAACAGAAAGAAAAACAAGAACAAATGGCACAAGCACCTAGGCAAGAGGTAAAGCTGCAGGATTCTTTCTAGACAGTTCCAGAATTTAGTCTGGCAATCAACAGATTCTGAAAAGGTCTATTTGGCTGCATTAGATTCCAAAAAAGAGCAAGACATATGAGACCATTTTATCATTTTAAAAAACATCTGATAAGAGACCTGTAGTTCAAAGTTCAGCCATAGCTCATGGGAACTCATTCCTTGAGATGCTAGGCCACAGCCATGATATGGTCATTCACATACACATGCAAACAGACACAACTACATGAACCATAATAAGAGTAGCAGTAATGCAAGTCTTATGATTACTCTCAGCAGTCCTACAATGTCATCGTTAACACTCAAAACAGACTACAGATCATGAATAAGAAGAAACAATGAGAATGCAAGATAAATTTACCCTGCAGCCAATTCAGCAGCCTTGCGGACACTGGAATCATTCAAATTTCTTAATTGATCAACTTTGTCATCATTTCCAGCCTCTATTTTCTTCCCTTTTTCTAAGTACATATTACCACCAATTTCAGCACCTAAGCTGAAAATCTGTTGGACTTCTTTAAGCTTTCCATCATAAGCAGATTTGTGTTCAGAAGAGAGTTTAGCTTTTCTTCGGTTATACAATAGCGCATGATGATTGGACAATGCCTCAACTCCTGCCAGGAAAATCGTATCAAACATCAAAATTACCATATTAGAACTAAATGGACCTAGATGAATATTGTGAAAGTAGTACCTCCAACTGCTCTGGACCTCCATAGATATAAAAGCATCTGTCAAATGTAACTTCTTCAAACAGTTGATCATCATCTATCAGTCCATCACTTTTCTTGGAATTCTTCTCAGCGTGAAGTCCAGTCTCTGAAATTAGAAGATCCATAGTTTCTTTTCCCACTAGCTCTAGCACTTGCATACCCTTTGCTGATAAAGCTTTTCCTGTCTACATGGAATAACCAAGACTGACAAATTGTGCCACAGCTCTGGAAAGAGAAAAAGAAGAAAAATGAAAAGGGTTGCTGGTGTAACCTCTAACAGAGATGGTGCAAGAGAACCAGTTGGCCCTGGTAGACCACCATCTTGAGTTGATCCAGTAAAATTTGAAGCTGAATCCTCAATCCTAGGAAAAATAGAAAACCATCCTGGATCAGCAAATTGTGATAATCCTACAATGAACAGACATAGCAATAGATGTCTCCCAGTTGTACTTCTTTATCTACAAATTGTGATACTCCCAAAATGATACTTTAGACATAGTAGATGATGCTGTCAATGAATGATAAAGGAAAGACATACTTGTGAACTAAATGGGCTCCTTCTTTCCATGCAGTTCCAAGGCTTGCCAAGCTCCTGAAGTAAATGATTCTACTGAAGTATCAAGAGCCCTTAAACCCTGCATGCACATCACAAAATTCAAGTTAATAAATGGAAATTAAATTTAAAAAATAATAAGAAACAATATGAAATCTACACAAGATTTGTATCGGACACAAAACATCTCTGAATGAATCTGTTGATAGCACTCCATGAAACAAAAAACAAATTAGAATCATGAAGAGATGCCCTTTGATATCAAGAGAAAGAGGGAGATCAGTATAGAAACAGGAAAAAAAGATGACTATTGTGTAGCATGTCTCACATATATATTCATATATTCAACCTGGCTAAGAAAGGAATCTTCACTGGCTTTCTCTAGTCTGTCAAGAGCTGCTTTGCGCAGCTCATTGCTTTCATCATCACTTTCCTCTTTAACAGCAGATGCTTCTGTACCATCCTCCTCATAAGATTCTGAATCTTCAGCCATAGTATCCGAAATGCTCTTTGCTGCAGTCCTAGCTGCCTCAACAGCCTGCATTCACAAAAGCATCAACTCAAAATAAGCAACATATAATTCCACCAAACAAATAGATGTGAATTGATCCGAGCATCAAAACAGAAATGAATCACAGCTCTTCAGGCCTCGCAATCCTTAATAAGTGGGCCGAGGAAAGTAATATTTACTAATTTGCCTATAAGGAATCACATGAACTACTCCACAGAAGATGTGCCAAGTACAAGCTCTACAAATGTAATGTGATACAGATGAGTGATAAACTAGATGAATTTAAGTCATAATGTCAATGCAATGCATTTGCAAGTTTATATTCACACAAACCATCAGCAAAAATAAAACAGAACTATCTCCATGTAACTTTTAAGCTCTAATCACACTTCCGCGAAACAAGAAAAGAAAAAGATCAACCACTATAACCTGTCAAATCGCACGTCAATTCCATTTTCAATTAGCTCGACTCACGGCTCCTACATCATCTAGAAATAACATCAATCTCAGCCTAACTACCGCAAGATAGACATAAGCGAAAAGAGTGTGTCGCATTTCAAACTAGAGTACTCGTTGCCTATGTAAAAGAGACATACATTACGAGAGATCTCCTCGGCGGCGACCGCAGCAACTTTCTGAAGATCTGATAGGTAAGACAGCGTTGAAAAACCCCAACCGCCCCAACCACCGCCGCCTCCACCAGTTTCCTCCACCGAAGAAGGCTGTCCTGCGGCGGCGGCGGCGGCCGCTTCCTCCGCCTCAGAAGGCTTGGCCGAGTTGTCCGCCATCCACACTAAACCTACGCAAACTTTCCTCAAATAAAACTTGTACAAAAGTTCCAGGAAATCCTGAACAAAATAGAGGATAGCTTTATCCTTTTTCCTTCACAACCTCAGGGAATAACTAGAAATGAGATTTGAATCTGATTACAACTAATTTTGGAGGATTTTAATCTCTAGGAATGAGGCATTCGCAGTGTTCATTCGTCGTTTATTTGAACCCAAACTGCTCGCTACCTGGCGATCTGCCTCGATGTTTTCATGAAGGCAATCGTGATCAAGCTGCGCCGTTTTGATACTACTTAAACGCCGTCGTTTGTAATGTTGGAATAAATTCGTTCAAATAACTAATTTAAGTAATATTTAAATTATTCTTAAAATATTATTGGGATATTAAGATTTTATTTTATTTTTTTCCCAGCACACACTCTTATTCACTCATACACTCACCTAAGTTCAAACTCAAAATCTCCCATACTAAATTTTAACTCCAAAATCCAATTAAGTAATAATTTTTGATCATTTATTAATAATAACATGACTAACATGATTATTGTTCTTTTCAATTTATTTAGAAATTGAATTTTAGATTCTAACTTTTTAATTAAATAAGCTACGAAATTTGTTCACCATTTAAATAAATTAGATAGGCCAAATAAGATAACGTTCGAGTTTGAACTGAATTTTAATTTTAATAAAAATTAATTTGAAAGTTTATCTTTGGTTTTTTTCTTTTTAATTCGATTTTCACATTTATAAAAGAAAAGAGTATTCATATTATGTATTCTGACGTAGTTTATAAGATGAATGTACCGGTATCTTACGGCTTAGGATCCTCTACTCCCATATCATACTCCATCTCCTGTTGCATCAATAAATTGATGCCACATGGACAATTTTAAAGAAGATAAAAGTCATGGGCATGAAAGAGAAAATACTAATAAATATATGGGCAAGAGAGAGAATATCCAATATTCTTGCTTCAACACACTACATACACTAACATTTACAATTACACACCCACCATCTCCCCTCTTTATTATTTCTTCTCCTCTCATTTGTAATCGGTCCTCACTTAAATAATATTTTTGTTGTAAGTAGAACCAAAACTGTTTTTTTGTATATACTAGCAGTACATATTTGAATAAATATGTAATTCGAAATATATAAATTTAAATATTTAAAAAATAAAAATATAAAAATTATTAATAAAAATATAAAAAAAAATTTGACCTGTATTGAAAGAAAAATTAAATATATTAGGTATTATAATATCACAAATTTGTATAATATAATGTAACTTACATAATAATAAAATTAAGGGATAATTACACTCTCACTTCATTTCTTGTGGTTTAGAAAAATATCTAATACTTCTAAAAGATTGCTTTTGTCTAACAAATAAGTCTATTCGTTAGTCAAAATTAATTGAATTTACTTATATTAAAAAAAGAATTAAAAAAAAATCTATACCAACACCTGATTGATTGATTATCGAAAATTAATTGAATTTACTTATAATAACAAAAAAGAATTAAAAAAAATCTATACCAACACCTGATTGATTGATTATTGACTTACTGCATATCAAATAATTTTTCTATAATCAAATTACCCTCATACATCTTCACGCATTAATGCATGTGAGGAGGTAGACTTTTACCGGTATAAGGGTAGTTTAATCTGAAAAATTTGTTTGATCTGCAATAAGTCAATAATCAATCAATTATATTAAGGGTAAATTTCATTATGTTTTGTATTTAATATAAGCAAATTCAGTGAATTTTGACTGATAGAGAGACTTACTTGTTAGACGGAAGCAAACCTCATGAGTGCTAGATGTAATTTTTCAAACCATAGAGGGTCTAAGTATAATTACGTACACCAAACTTCGGAGGGTGAGTGTAATTATCTTTAAAATTAACTATCATTCTTTGGCTAAAAAATTGTATATGGCCTAATTAAATTATACTTTTAATCCTGCAACTTAGAAGGTATTGACTTTTTAATCCTATAACTCAAAAAATTATATTTTTTATCCTACACATATTTATTTACTACCCTTTTCTTAGCAATTAGGCAAGTACTTTTTTCTTTTAAATAAAAGCTCTTGATCATCTTCTTTTGAATATACTTCAGAATAAGATTTTTAATTAAGTTTAAAATTTTATTTTGATGATAAATATTCTCTAATTTAAAATAGTAATTCTTATATAAAGTTTCAAACTAGTTTTAAGAATAATAAAATTAAAATTGAACGATTTTTTTTTTTTTTTTTTTTTTTGCCTTACACATAATACTATATACTCAAGTATACTAGACAAGTTAATTTTAGATATTGAGGAAGTATAATTAGTCTATTAATTATAATTAAATTAGTTTAAATTCCGTCAATTCAGCCTTTAAATTAGTGTGTGAAGCAGGGATATTGGATTTTCTCTCTCTTGCCCATATATTTATTAGCATTTTTCTCTTCATGCCCAAAACTTTTATCTTTTTTAAATTTGTCCACATGGCATCAATCTATTGATGCAATACGAGATGGAGTATGATATGGGAGTAGAGGATCCCAAGCGGTATCTTACTATGATGAAATAAATCAAAAGTCTAAAACTATTTAATTAATTAAAGTGAATTTTCGAGTTCGAGTATCACTTATAGATAATACTTGTTTGCTTTAGTTTCTTAGTAAATAAATTAAAATTTCGCATAGTCGTGTAATTGTTCATAAAAAAAAAAGTTAAAAATGAAGAATATGAGCGAACAATGATCAAGAAATTAAAATAAAAACTTGAATTTCTGAGCTAGAAGCTAAGCTATTACATGCAATATTGAACCCACGTTTGAAATATTACGTGACATAATTGCATATTATATATGCATGTTGTATACAAAATTTGACTAAGGGATGAAACTATTTTCACCTACAAAAAATTGGCAAGAATATATATATGTGATGCTCCTTAATAGCCCGGGATAACTGGCGGCGGTGGAGAGGCGTAGTGGGCTCCCAAAATGGGGGGGAGTTTGGTTGGCGGGAATGCAAATGGAGGTGGGGATTGTTGAGCCGCTTGTGGTGGCGGCGATGATGGACGGCCAGATGGTTTTGGAGGTTGTGCTTGTGTCGGTGACGGGGGTGGAGGTGAGAAAACCGGCGGTGGAGGTTTGTTAGTTACTGTTGGTGGTGGTGGTGGTGGAGGTGAGAAAACTGGTGGTGGAGGTGATTTTGGCTGTGGGGGTGGGGGTGGTGGTGAGTGAACACGCGGCGGGGGGGAAGCTTGTGGTGTTGGTGGTGGGCGGTGGTGAGCGAACGGGTGGTGGAGGAGAGGGTGACTGCATTGGTGGTGCAGGTTGAGGTGTGGGGACCACACGCGGTGGTGACCGACCTACTGGTGGTGGTGGAGGAGGTGACTGCACCGGTGATGCTTGAGGGGGAGAAACAACACGCGGTGGTGAGCGACCGGCTGGTGGTGGTGGAGGGGTTGACTGCACCGGTGGTGCTTGAGGGGGAGAAGCAGCACGCGGTGGTGAGCGGTTGATTGGTGGTGGAGGGGGTGACTGCACCTGTGATGCTTGAGGGGGAGAAGCAGCACGCGGTGGGGAGCGGTTGATTGGTGGTGGAGGAGGGGGTGACTGCACCGGTGATGCTTGAGGAGGAGAAACAGCACGTGGTGGTGAGCGGTTGATCGGTGGTGGTGGAGGGGGAGATTGCACCGGTGGTGCTTGAGGGGGAGAAACAGCACGTGGTGGTGAGCGGTTGATCGGTGGTGGTGGAGGGGGAGATTGCACCGGTGGTGCTTGAGGGGGAGAAGCAGCACGTGGTGGTGGGCGGTTGATCGGTGGTGGTGGAGGGGGTGATTGCACCGGTGGTGCTTGAGGGGGAGAAACAGCACGTGGTGGTGGAGGGGGTGATTGCACCGGTGGTGCTTGAGGGGGAGAAACAGCACGCGGTGGTGATTGAATCACAACAGGAGGCGAGGCAACTGGAGGTGGCAACGATTCATCTTTCTTTGGGGGAGCAACATTCACTGGCTCACGAGGAGGAGCTGGCGCAATAGACGGCTTAGAAGGTTTAGGCGGGAAAGCTGGGACTGGAGCCGGCTTAGGAGCTTGAGTTGGTGGCTTAGAAACATAGGGTGGAATGAAGGCCTTTGGAGGTTGCGGAGTTGTTTGCTTCGGAGGAGCAGGGACTGGAGCCAGCCATGGAGCCTGAGCCGGGGAAGTTGGACCATCTCCTCCCTTTGGCGACTCGCTGTTCCTGTTCGGCCTGCAAAATTTGCTACAATCTGCCTTCTTGCTCAATTCTAAGGCGCAGTCATTCTGGGATCTCTGGTGCTGCTCCCGGCCGAAACAGTTGTCCTTATCGTCCAGCTCAAGCCCCGGCAACGCGTTGGGGTCGCAGATGGGATTTTTCTCGTCGAAATAGTTGAATGAAAATGTGAAATTCTTCAAGCTCGGCAAGGTGCAAACTGTTTCAGGCACCTTGCTTCTGAACTTGTTGTCTGCAATGTTAATGACTTCCAAGCCCTGCATGAACTCCATGCCTCTCGGCAGGTCTCCCATAAACTTGTTACTGCTGATGTCGAACACTGTAGTGGTGTTCAATAGCGTGATTTCTTCGGGCAAGCAGCCAGAGAGAGCGTTGTTGGACATGATCAACTCGTCCATCTTGCCCGCCATCTTGCCAATGCTGGTGGGAATGCAACCGCTGAAATTGTTGTTGGAGATCACCACAATGGAAGCTGGGGAGTTGCCGAAATTCTCAGGGATAGTGGATTCGAACCGGTTGCTGTTCAAGAAGATAGCGTCGAGGTTCTTTTCAAACAGCTCCGGAGGCAATGCCCCTTCAAAGTCGTTGAACCTGAGGTCAAGAAACTTAAGGCTCGGAAGTTCCAGGACAACTTCTGGGAACGGTCCCACAAACCGATTATTACTCAAATCAAGCTCGTAAAGAAGCTTCAATTTCTTTATGCTCTCAGGAACGATCCCACAAAACCTGTTGGAGTTCATGTGGAGGAGGCTAACGTCGATTAGGTACTCAATCTCCCAAGGGAGGTGACCTGCAATGTCCGCATGGTTGAGATCAACACCAGCGACCACGGTGATGTTAGGATCGTCGAGCGCCTTTTCACAAACGACACCATTGTAGGAGCACACGTCAGTGCCCACCCAATTTGTGGTGAAATTCGTGGGATCAGAGTAGATGGCCTTCTTCCACGCCTGAAGGGCAATGTAAGCACTCTTGAGCCTCGGATTAGGGAACGTGGACGCAGCCTGATCGTCATGACCATCAGAATGCCCTGCGTCGTGCTGCTGATCATTCCCTAACTTTACATCGACATCGATAATGCCTGCCAAGGAAGAGAAAAAGAGAGAAAGAAAGATAGAGCAGGCGAAGAAGGTGTTCATTTCGTGAGGATTAGCCATGATTGGGAGAAGGCGAACCTCAACGCTGCTTATAGAATATGAGAGTGCTGGGAATTGTTTTCGGACCACAGGATGAAAAAGGTCAAGGTAAATTTTGGGCAAAAATATAGGAGGCGCAGCGTGCATTTGGCTTGTTGGTTTGTCTGAATGGATGGGATTCATATACGCCGCAGCATGCAATTGCTGAGAATAGGTAATGGTTGAGTCTTCCTTATTAATTTCAGCTGTGTTCGTAAGGAGACTGAGATGTTGCAATATTCACTATCTTCATTTTTTCATGCAAGTACCAAAATTTAAAACATTATAGCAATTCATTTTTTCACTTATATTATATATCTCTATATATAGGTCACGGTTTTAATTAATACAAGAACCTTAATCATTAGTTAATGTGGTATTATAGGTTTAATTTGAACCTTAATTTCACCTCGTTGCAATAAGTAAATAATTATCTTTTCTTTTGTTACATAAGAAAAAATTAATTTAATTATAATGTACGGATAGAAATATCAAATCACTTTATCTTGACTTTGCCGCTAACTTGGTTTTAATTATTATTTCGACGTGACGTATTTTAAAAATTAAACCAAATTAAATATAAACTCAAGCTCATTGTTTTTCTTTCTAAATTTAAATATTGGCTCTGATCTCTTGTGTTGTATGATTTATTATTATATTATTTCTTTTTTGAGAAACTCTTCAAGTTAGAATATTTCTTCTATAATTAAAAAAAAAAAAAAAAAATTTTCACCATCTCACTTAAGTTGGTTCAATATCAAGTATTCTTATATATAAGTTATTAATGTGGTATGAGATAAACCACCAAACTCATTGTACTCTCTTTACATATCTTTATCATTTTCCCCTAAAATACGCAAAATGATGCTAGCTAGTACATAATTCCTAGCATATCTTATTTTATATAATACACATATTTGGATAGAAAATCAAATAATAATAAATTCCATCATCCATTCCATTATATGTAGTTTGGCTCGACATATTACACTGTATGATATCGCATATGACAATACAACTATGTGTTGTTGAAGGGATTGTGAAGTATATATTAAACATAAAAAGACTGTTGAGGGGGGGACATTAACAAGGGTCTACTTGTTTAAGTCATTTTCATATTAACCTTATAGTTTGTGAATAGTTACAATTAAAAGATAAAAATTCTATCTATATTTATTAAATTATATTTTTTAAATAAATTCTTTTTTTTTTTTTTTTTAAATTCAAATTCATATTAGCAAAAGAAATATTTGAAATTTGAAATATTATCACTTTCACTAACTATCACCGGACATTCAAGTACGCATATATATAATATATATATATATATATATATATATATATATATATATATGATATTTTTTTAACAACGACTATTTTTTTTTAATAACTACAACAATACAAAAGTTATAGATAAAACAGGGGAGAAGAATCAATCAGCTTTCTCATTGAGAAAATTATTTTTTTTCTTTCTATCAAATAGTGGTTAATAGAGGAATATTAAGTTTTCGGCGTTCTTTTATGCCAAATGTACAATGTAATAGAATAGTGTATCCCATCTAAAAAGTAAAGGTGGCATTGAGACGGGTTTGAATGGGTGTGGGACTCATCCCACAAATTACAAGAAGAATTTAGGACCCGATGGGGTGTATATGATCTTGGTAGAGTTTTTTTTTTTTTTATTTATTCTATAAATATTTTATAAAAAAAACCTTCTTCTTCAAAATCATAATACAAGAGCAGAAACTTGATAATCAATAAAAATAAGACCGTTTTGCCAATCTTGAGAGTGGAGTAGTGAAAATTGAAGAGAACTAGGACACCAAGTCCTAATTTGGGGCTGAGGTCTTGGAGAAAGGGTTGATTGATACATAAAATATTTAAGTATATATATAATTATTTTAACAAGACGAGTTTTAAGGGTTCTTATAGAGTCGGGATCCATTTTGAATTTGAGTGGGTCATAATATTTAGAATTTACAATCTATTGTAACTTTTTATTTTTTTAGACTCGAATCGAACATTTTCCGTCAAATCAGATTTAATGTCACCCCTATTATGAGGTGGATACACTATCTTAGTCAACCATATCCACATGATCAGGCTTGGTATCCAAGCGGCAAGCACTAATCGTATGAATCAAACGTGTGATTATGTATGATAGATAGTTCTATCTTATATGATCATATGAACGAACATGCTCTAATGATATAAAGAGATAGAGATACTATATAAATGTGTGTACATAATTTGATAGGCTCTTTAAATTTTATTTTACTACATAAAAAATAGTTTTATTTTTATTTAAATATATATAGGTAAGTGTATGATTACTTATGTTTATTCAAAAGATTCACATATTTTTAGTAAATTAGTCAATAAACAAAATTTTATTTTGATATCAAATAATATTTAGAAATATATTTTTTTCGTCTTGAAATTTTATTTTTTATTTTCTATTTAAATTAGATAAAGTGTACTATTGATTATTTTAATTCAAATGATTTACTCACTTTCTAGATAAATTTAGTAAGTAGAATAAAATTGGATTTATTTTTTCATTTTATACTTATTAATTACTTTTATTTTAAGTTTTAAATTATTTATTATTTAAGTGATTTATAACTTTATTTATTTATTTTTTAAGAAATATGTTTTTATCATACCTTAACACGAGTACCAACAGATTCTTAAATATTTTAACGCGATTGGTGTGTAAATATATAGATTAATCTAAGAGAAAAATACAATTTATCCTCCTGTAATATTGTAAATGTGCAAATTATACCTCTATGAAAAAAAAGTAGCAATTTACCCCTCTCTCTTTTATAAAATACATCAATTTACCCCTTGGGTTAAATTGCTTTATTTTAAGAAATATATGGGGGAAATTGCTAATTCTTTTATAAGGGGATAATTTGTTCATTTACAATATCACAGTGGGTAAATTGCATTAAATCCATTAATCTAATATATGAGAAAATTAATCAAGAATTTTAATATTCATAAGAGTGAAAAATAAAAAAATAAAACTGAGAGTCAAGCAAATATTGCCGGCCCGGCCCAACCCAATTGGAGCGGGCTTGGATTGATTATTTGGGTCGGACCGAAATAATAAAAAACCCGCCCACATAGGGGCAAACACGTCAATTCGTGTTGACGGTACAGCTACAGAACGTTACAACGAATATAACGGACGTCGTGGCGCCTGCCTTTCCCTCCTTTTTCCCTCTCTCTCCTCCCTCAAAAACAGTACCCAAAAACGAAGTTATTTGTAGTAGGGGGGAGAGAGAGAGCGAGAGAGACAGAAGTAACCGAAAACTCCGGCTAAGAAACGATCAGAAAATCTTATACCAAATTCAACAATTTGGTTCGGAAGAGTTGATGATTTTCTTGCGGGAATTTCCGAGGGATTACGAGGATTTGTTAATGTTTTTGTTTCTTCCTTCTGATTATCAGATTTATTTTTTCGTTCAATTGTTGGTTATTGTACATTAGATTATGTTTTAGTTGATGAAAAGATCTTATCACTCGAGAATTATGAAGAACGCAATGGATAATTTACAAGATCTGATCCAGGAAGTCAAGCTTCGGACGGTCTGGTGGATTCTCTGTATATTCTCGGTGTCTTATTTCTTGACACGTAATTCCTTGACGTTTCCTTTAGGTTTTATCCAAATAAGAAATACTGAATCTGCTTTATCATTTCTAGTAACCGAATTGCGGATATGATGGTGTTTGGCTGATAAAAAAACGTTGTTCTAAGCTCATTATACTGCAATGATGAATTTGTGGTAACTTTACAAAAAATGTTGGAAGTTTTTATATGTCCTTTTCTTTTTTGGTTTCAATTTCATCTGTTCGGCTGCAACCTTCATTTGATTTACGTTGTGTGTTTGCTATATTGTGCTCTCCGAGTGGAGGAGATTCTTTGGTAGTTATTTAGAACTGGTGAACTTGAGTTAAAAAATATACGAGGAGGAATAGTTGTTGTTTCATGTAGATGCATGTATACATCTTACTTCAGTTTTGTTGGTTAGAGTTTATTATGAGGTGGGCATAGATTATCCAATCAACCATGGCCAAAACAATCTAGCCTTACCAGAAAGTGTTGAGCTTACAGGGAATCCAGACATGGGAGAGCTGTCGGTTTTTACTTTTTCTACTCTGAACTTATTTTAGCTGAACTAGTTTGATGAGAATAAGCATAGCTATTCGTTTCTGATCTGTTGTTTACTGAAGTGTAGCCTACACTGGGGATCACGCCATCAAAATTTTGAGCACGTTTGTTTTGTTTGAGTGATCTTTAACCGCAAGTATGCTTTTTCATCTGCCTATTCTTTCTATAATTGTGATCATTAAGATGACTTTATATGTCTTGGCAGATACTAGTAAATCGATGCTAATGAATATTCCCATAGCTGTGCTCTTGGTTTCTGGACTAAGAATATTGTTTAATGAGGTGGAGTTCCAGTGGAAGGCCCGGAGTATCAGACCAACATCCTACTTGTCACACTTAGAAAAGAAGCAGCTATCTGTGAATGATTCTCGTCTTACTTCCCTGCCTCGTGCAAAAAAATGGAAGAGAAACATAGATTCCCCTGTTATAGAAGCAGCCATTGAGGACTTCATCAACAAAATTTTGCATGATTTTGTCTTAGATTTGTGGTATTCAGATATTACACCAGACAAAGAGGCACCAGAGCTGATACGCGCCATAATCATGGATGTCCTTGGCGAAGTATCTGGAAGAATCAAAGAAGTGAACCTTGTCGACCTGTTGACAAGGTATTGTTTCCTGGTATATGTTTCCACTTCAATGAAGTTGCGAAAAATGTGATTCAAATTAGTTGATGATATGAATGACTGAAATCTGTTTCTGCTTTTCTCCAGGGATGTGGTAGACCTGATAGGAGATCATTTTGAACTTTTCAGAAGAAACCATATTGCTATTGGCACAGATGTTATGGGCACATTGTCTTCTGAAGAAAGGGATGAAAGGTTGAAGCAGCATCTCCTGGCCTCTGAGGAGCTGCATCCTGCTTTGATATCTTCAGAGTGTGAGTACAAGGTGTAGAAGTGTTCTGATTCAGAAGGCATTTTTGGACCAAACTGTTTTTGTATTTATTTCAGTTAATTTTCATGACATCTTATATTTGTCAAATATAGGTAATTCAGCAGCTTATGGGTGGGCTTTTAGCTGTTGTGTTAAGACCAAGGGAAGCACAATGCCCTTTAGTTCAATGCTTTGCTCGTGAGTTCCTAACTTGTTTTGGTAATGCAACCCATAATGAATTTCGCTAGCCCAGGGTGAGATGCTGTTTCCATCAGTTTCTTATTATCTTAAGTTGAAGATTAGTTTCATCATACTATGTGTAAAGAAGAATTTCTATGTTTTAGCTGGTTTTATGTTGGCATCATCCATAAATAATGAATTATATTATCTATTTGATTCCAAACTTATGTATTGGCAAACATTGTCATATTCAAACACCATTTATATGTTGATAATTTCTACTCCAATGCCTCTAATTTGTTGAGTAATGTATACCTTTTCTGTCTTGCTTCTGTGATGCTATTATGCTTGTTAATGGAATTGTGTCACTATAATTAATCCGAGGTTCAATGTGTACATCAGGTTTTTTGAATTCCTCATGCTAGCAACATCATTCTCTGTCCTTGCAGTCTTCTTCAATAGCAAGTTAAATTGTTTATACTTTATGTGATTGCTGTTCAGGACTCTGACTTCTTTAGTCTTTTTCCAGGTATATTAATGAGTTGATTGAGTATATAATCCTGGCCTACAACGACTGGTCCAAGGTTTTTTCCACTGATCAACCACCTAATCCGGAGGGTCATAACTGTGACCACACTGTTTCTGAAGAACATGGTTCCAACAACCAAGGGAGTGACGCGTCTTTATCTCGGTTCGATGATAACAGGGAACTAGACCCTGGACTCTTGCCTAGTACATTGCAGGATGAACATATACATCCACGGCCTGCTGACTGGGCAAAAGTGTTTGATGCAGCAACCCAGAGAAGAACAGAAGTTCTTATGCCTGAAAATCTGGAAAACATGTGGACCATAGGAAGACACTACAAAAAGAAACTCCAAAAGAAGGCTTCTGCAGAACTTCAAGCCCCTGAAGTTACAAGTTCAGTAACCATCGTAATACCTAGGAAAGATTTGGTGACTGAAATAGCAAAACAGAAGCCTGAAACATGTATCGAAGTAGAAGATAAAGCTTCGAAGCAACTAACACCCTGGCTCGAACAAGATACTCGACCTACTGATCACAGTATTGATGCCTTCAGCAGGTCACAAGATCTTAACAAGAAGGTGTGTCCAGAGGGAGGCTCTACTACTAATGACCTGGAGAATAATGACGATATTGTTTCCCCTGAAAACAGAAATAAACTTAAAAGATCAAATAGCACTTCTGATTTAGAAGTTCAGTCGAACCTTGGAAATGTGTTTACTAGTCAAACCAGTGCACCCAACTTTACTGAATCCTGTGGTGCAGATGTTAATAAGTCTAATGTACAAGGCGAAGTACCGCATGCTCCAAAATTAAGATGTCAGGTAAGACCTTCAAATTCCTTTCTTTGGTTCATGATTAATTGGATCTAACCTCACTTTAAAAATGCAAAATGCTTTTGTTATTCAAGACCAGTAGCTTCATGGCCCGGGCTTCTTTCCTTGGTTCAGGATGATAGTTTTCACTTCTTCTCCGCTATTACATGATAAATTCCCTCATGCCAGGGTAGTTTGCTAGATTGCTCTGGTATCCCACCCACTAAGTGTAACAATTTGCATATGCCATTGACTTACTATCTACCAGGGGAAAAGTATGGCAATCTAATATTGGCATCTTTACAAGATGATCTGCATTAGCTACCTGTATTTGCATGACTAGCTATTTTCATAATCAAGGCTTCAGTTGAAATAAGGGATTGTATAAGTATAGCTCTTATCTCCTCTGATTAGTGATATCTGGTCATATTCTGTGTTTTAGCTAATTTAAGTCCTTGATCTGCAGGTTGTTGGAGCATACTTTGAGAAACTTGGCTCAAATTCTTTTGCAGTTTACTCAATTTCTGTTACTGATGCTGAGAACAACACTTGGATTGTGAAAAGAAGGTATTGATTTTGAAAAAAAGTTTGAATAGAAGAATATTGCTTTGTCTGAAATAGATGTCATGCTGTTGATCTACTTCAAACTCAATTCAGTATGAGGACAATGTTGTTTTAAACAACATGAGAAAGCTTTCTGATTAGAAAGGTTTGTAGTGTTTTTCTGTGGCTGGTCAGTTGATTCTTCATTTGTAATACTTTGCGTGCAGATATCGAAATTTTGAGAGATTGCATAGGCATCTTAAGGACATTCCTAATTATACACTACATTTGCCTCCAAAAAGGATATTCTCTTCAAGTACAGAGGATGCTTTTGTTCACCAGCGCTGTATTCAGCTTGACAAGTATCTCCAAGTATGGTTAACCCTACTACTGGTGGTTGTGCATATACATTTTCTCTTTTTAGCTATTTTAACTATGCTGTCTCTATCAGGAACTCTTGTCAATTGCCAATGTTGCTGAGCAACATGAAGTATGGGATTTTCTAAGTGCCTCGTCCAAGGTGTGCATTTCCGATTTCTCTTAAATACATTTAAGTATCGATACCTTCTTTGTTAACTTTCAGTTTTTATCAATGAAGAACTACTCATTCGAGAAATCTCCATCTGTAATGACGACTCTGGCAGGTATGTGGTTCTTTCTTGGATGTCATTTTTCATGCTCATTCAATTGGCTGAACTTTTTTCATCATTCAATTCCGGAATGACTTCACTTGCATATTTATGTGGGACTTTGTACTTGTTGGTTAATGAAACCATTGAAGATATCCCAGCCCCCAGACAGGTAAAAACTGTAACGGTCAGGGACTGGTGACTCTGATGTTTGACTTCTAATACAGACCCTTATCTGAAAACTCATTGGATACTCTGTTATAAATTATGACCGAAGGCCCTTGGTAGTGTTATTTCGATATATACTGGAAATGTCATGTTTTGTAAGTCGGTCTTACACTTTATTGTTGTCTGTGTACTTCCTGTTCAGCAAACTCTTGGAAACTAGAAGCATGACACACATATCTGAGTGGTTGGAATAAAGACGGAAAGTTTGTTAGTCATTTGATTTATTTATTATAATTCTTAAGTCCTAACTTGTTTTCTATATAATCATGTTTACAATATATTATATCATTGGCTGCCTTTTCCAGTTAACCTCTTTTCTGGTTGCAATGCGTTAGTCTTCTGTTACTGTAAATTGAACAAATGTTTGTTTACCATGTAGATGGTTTCTGAAACTATTCATAACCTTTGCAGTTGAACATGTCATGATAGATTTAAATTTTCCTGAAAAGCACATGCAAAAGTTTATTTGGGAATGATTTGCCAGTGAACAAATTCGCTTAATCTCTTACTTTTGTGAGGAACTTGACTTCTTTCTTGTGATGTCGTTGATTTTCCGTGTTTAGATAATGACTTAAAAATTATTCCCACCAAATATTCTAATCATCATGACATCTCCCTTGACCCAAACAGTTAATGTGGATGATGCCGTGGATGATATTGTACGCCAGTTCAAAGGGGTTTCCGATGGCATATTGCGGATGGTGGCTGGTTCACCCTCCTCTTCTCATGAACAAGCCTCTCCAATGGCCAGCAGAAACCTGTCCTGGAATGCTGATGATATGAATAAATTGACTGTGAGGCAAAGTACCTCAGATTCGCTCAACAGTTTTTCTGATAATGAGGAAGGTGATAAAGATGCAAACCATGGGCAACAGGAAATAGAATCTTCTGCCCAAGCAAATGAGTCGCACTCAGACAGTGAATTGAAAGAGGATCCAACAGGGGTGCCTCCAGAGGTATTGTGAAATTTTAGTAGTGCAGCGCACTATTGTTTTCCCTCCTGGTCATATTTGTTTACTAGTCAGCTGCCTTTCTCATATGCTTTTGACAGTATTATTTGCCAGAGTAATTTCTTAATCTCATTTAGCTGAAATTAACTCTTTATATTTATTTATGTAAGCGACTTTCTTTTAATTCTAGAGGATTTGCCCCTTTTTGTGTCACTCTGTCAGATCTTAATTCATTGTCAGAGTTCCGAAAAAGATGTTTATGCAATTATAGTCAATCTTCTTTTGTTTTTTGGATTTTTACTGGCTTAATGCCTGTTTGTGGGGTCTATTCTTTTGGGAGTGCAGGTTTATATCTTTACAATTCTTTGTACTCTCAGCGAAGGTAATTTTATATCATCTAGCTATTTGTATTTAGATCAAGTTCGGATATAAATTTATTCTCTTTTACATGTCCATCTCCTGGACCTTTTGGTTTCCACATATGACAGGTATTGATTCCCATTGGTCATAGCAAATGCTGAAAATAGAATTCTTCTTTCTATTTATTCATCCTTGAGGGAAAAATTTGTTAAAACGTTTTTCTTCAATTTTATGCCTCGTCAGCTTCTAAATGTAGTTGATTCATTAGAGATGGCACAATTACTGGTGATTCACATTTGTAAAGCATATTTATCTTATACATTTGAATTTATTCATCCTTTCTAATAGCCTGTGCTATTTATTCATCCTTTCTAATAGCCTCTGCTCTTCATTCACGTCATGCCTGGGTTGAGGTAGATATCCAAATGCTGAGCTGTGCTGTTGGGCCCAAAAGGAGCTGTACTCCCATATTGTTTCCAAATGTTACACATGGGTCTATTAGGCACTTCCTATCACTGTTGTGTAATTTGGTTAATGCTTAATCCAGTTGATTTTCTCCTTTCTTTGCAGTGGGTGCCACCAAATTTAACTGTTCCAGTTCTGAATTTGGTTGACAAAATATTTCAGCTCAAACGAAGAGGCTGGCTAAGGTGATGCCAATTTTTTCACACCGTGAACTTGGTTTTAAGTTTAAAATTCAATGTGTGGACAGGTTCTTAGAACCATTTTATATTTCACATATCCACTGCAATTTCATGCATAAAGAGAATTCTGTTATAAGCAGATTACAGTTTAGCTTCAAGCCACGCACTTCTTTTTGGAATGTAGGAGGCAGGTCTTTTGGATATCAAAGCAAATATTGCAGTTAGTCATGGAGGATGCAATTGATGACTGGCTCTTAAGGCAAATCCAATGGCTCCGCAGGGAGGATGTCATAGCACAAGGGATTCGGTGGATCCAGGATGTAAGTCATGATGCTTCTAATCTGTGACTTTCTTCCTTTGAAGTTGTGTTATTGCAACTTCCGAGCCTGCGTGTTAAAGCACTTGGATTTTGGTAATCATTAATTTACTGAGTGAAAACAAGAATGGTGAAATATATTTATTCACACACAAGTCACTACTGTAGTGTTTTCCTTTTTCTTCAAGAAGCTTTATGTAGTTTTCTTATCATTATATTTTCATTAGGTTCTCTGGCCTGGTGGAACATTCTTTATGACTCTGCGCATTCAAAAGAAATTAAGTGGTACTCAAGCCAATCAGGGATCACAAACTACAGAGCGACAAGGTGGGAAGACAGTCACTCAACCAGAGTCTTTTGAGCAACAGCTTGAAGCTGCTCGCAGAGCTAGTCATGTGAAAAAGATTATCTTCAGTGAGTAATTCTTATGATTTGGTTGTTCATGCTCCAGCTCCCTAACACAGTAGGATCAACTCAAACATCCCTGCATTACTTCTGTTTCTGTTTAATGTAATTTGTGATGGGCTCTTCCTTCATTGACTCCCTGATCCTATAGGATAGAAGGCTGAAATGACAACAACCTTGTCATATCCAGCAGAATATATAGTCTTCTAGTTTGATAGGGTTGCTTTAAAGCATTTTGTGGATGCTATTATTCTCAAAGTTTCTCATCGTCTCCCTCGCTTTGGTCAGCTTGATCGGGGCTAAGCAGTATAGACGATGTGCTAGAGATATTTACTATTTCCTTCAGGTAAAACTCCCCTTCCTTTCCTTTCGACTTTTCTTTTGGATCCAAATACTAACACAGTTTATTTTTCAAATCATTTGCAGTCTACAGTTTGTTTGAAGCAACTTGGGTATGGAATACTTGAACTTGGTCTAATAACAATATTTCCGGAATTGCGTGATGTTGTGAGGAATATCCATGAAAAGATGCATATGCATCCTTCCGACAACTGAATTTTGCTTTCTTCCATCTCACTATGTTAACGTGGCGAGCCTGAGCCTGACCGCTCTATTGCCAATTTTTTTAAACAGAGGAGAAGTGGCATTGGGTGAGTGAAGGAAAATAGGATATGATATGATCATATGTTTGTCTATTAGTAAATAGGAGGAGCAGAGGCGTGAAAATGATGATAGCTTAGCTTCATTGGTGGAAGTGTCAACCAGTAGTTTCCGCGGTTGGTGTAGTACAGAAGTTTCTCCCGCAGCCAGGCTTTCTTCGACTTTGTGGACGGTAAAGTGTAGGAATGCAAACTTCTATTGTATCTACTAGTTGAAAATTTCCTGTGCAGCAAATAGTTTAAACGTGTTCCACATAAGAAGCAGCAGAAAGGAGTATACTACGTGAATTATAACTCAAAATAAGGGTTGAAAAATTAGAAATCATCTCTAATGAATCGAAATGTCAAATGGGATTCTGGATTCATTAAATAAATTCAAAACCCCTTTTGATGAAAGAATTTGGATTTGAACAAGGGGTTTTAAAAATATAATTTTAAATGATTCTATAATTAAATGAATTTGAAATTCATTACAATATTGCTAAGAACAACTTAAAATGATAATTGAAAGATTTCAAACCATTTGCTACATAAAATTATCCAAACAAGTATAGTAGATATATTAATATGAATTTATTATTTTTAATTCCAATTCATCAATCTAAAGGCAACATAAGAAAATAAATTTTTAATGTATTACAATAGGTAATTTGTTTTTGGAATCAATTCGATTGATTAACAGTATATATGATATGAATGGCGTTGAATTAGCCTATACTCATAATATCAAATAAGTATAATCTTAACAACTAATGATACTCTTAGTCGTTCCAAAGAAAACAAAATAAAAAATAATTGAAATACCCCACAAATTCGTTAGGAATGATTATTTATGCATTATGTAAGTTATTAATGTTTTTATAGTCGACTTACTATAAAGATCAATTTACATCAGGACATGCGACTTGCGACTTGATTAGTGCCCCGTTACGTCGAGGTATTATCCGTTCTAACTTTGTATGGGCCTCATGATTTTGTCTTAAAAAGAAGCCTCGCTACGGAGAGGATGTCTTGGGATTTATAAGCCACTTAAACTCCTCGTCTGCCTAGCGAGACGTATTTTCAAGACAAATTCGTGAGGCTCATATGAGCCAAAGGAGACAATACCTCGCGCAATAAGACACCAATCAAGTCACAAGCTGCATCATTTGGCACCGCTTGTGGGAACGAGGCTATGTGCCCCTCCCAAACCCCTTGTCTGGGGGCTGATGATGTAGGCAAACGTCCCACATTGGTTGCAGATGAGAATCTTGAGCGACTTATAAGTCCCAAAACCTCCTATTCCTAGCGAGACGTCTTTTTAGGACAAAATTGTGAAGCTCATACGAAGTCAGAGCGAATAATACCTCACGCGACAAAGCATCGATCGAGTTGCAGGCCGCACTAATACGATTCATCTTACTAAATTTCTTGATAAAAATTGACTTAGGTATGATTATATGACAACTTCCGAAATTTTAATTCATAGGGCATAAAGATTGATGATTGTAGTGGGTCTAGCAAGAGTAGAAGTCACATTTGAAAATCATAAGAACCAAACATCTCCACCCACCTTATCTCTATCTCTACACTCCAATTTCTCCCCTCTACAATCTTCAAAAACAATTTTCATCTTCCCATATTCTAAACCACACAAAATACACTCACATCCATCATTTTCTTCCCCCCTTATCTATACAACTACATCACAATTGCCCCATAAATTCTGCCCTCATTTTCTCTCCATAGGTTTCTCGGTCCAATCAACCAATGGCAACAGCATCGGCAGCGATATCTCCGGCGACCGTTCCGGCCACCATCGTAAGCCCCGGCAGATCTCCCCAGAGGAGAACCACAGTTAAGTACATCAATGGATTGAACTCATTCGGTGGACTTAAGGCTCATAACAATGTAGCCTCATTGGGCCTTCCAGTTTGCACCGAGCAATCCTTCGCAAACATCGTTAGCTCATTGAAACAGCAGTCGCAGGGCAGAGGCGGTGGCGCTCTTACCTCCACCTGTAATGCTGTGGCTGAGATCTTCAAGATTGCTGCCATTATGCCCGGCCTTGTTCTCGTCGGAGTTGCCGTTGGATTCGTTCTCCTTCGTCTCGAGGCGACCTTGGAGGAAGAATGAAGGTCTTCAACTATTGGTTGGTTGATAGTATTGTGTATGATTCAAAAGAAAAATACTGTGCATTTTTGTTTTCTTCGTCCCCTCAAATTCTCTCCTTAATTTAGAATTCATTTTAAGATTTTGCTATATAAATTGAAGTGGTAAATTTTGTTTCTTGCACCAGAGTTGAGCTATGAACTTAGTATCTAACTGATGATGCTGTAGCCTGTTATTGAATTTGGAGTTAAAACTCTTAAATTCTTAATTGCAATTTTATCGAAACTATATGAAAAATTCAATTTGGTGATAGCAAGTCTTGGAATTGCTTGAACATCTCCAATCTGAAATCCTCACTTTTGACATTTTTGGTGGAAGATGTGTGTGATTTTGGGGCATTAGTGCTATCTTTTCGGAGGAGTGCATGCTTTACTTTATACCAAAAATCAAAACCAATGGCATGTTACATGTGCATTGTTGTATGCGCTGGGCAGCCTGCCGGGGTAAATTTTAACTCGACTAAAGTTGGATCAAACTTAATATAGATAAGAATTTTCTGTCCCCCAGATTTTCAAATTGCCCTCCACTACTCCATATATTTTTTGTTTTTTGTTGCTTGCTTCAGAGAATGACAAAGCAAATACGGCATTCTATAAGGAAGGATCGTGTTGGCGCCTTGTGCACGGATTAGGGTCCTTATAAATGTCTTGTCGTTACCCTCTCCAGAAAAAAAAAAAAAAATGACTAGCCGTTACAAAATGTGAGAACTAATGTATAAATTATGATGTATGTTTAGCTCTACCAAACGCGTCTATGATCATTTATACCCACCATAGGTGTGACAACATTATTTATTTATTTTAATCAGAAGAGATCACTATAACTTGGTAATGAGTCTTGACCTAATTCATCAACGGCAAGCAGACTGTTTGGTAAGATACGAGTAGTGTTCAGCAAAGCTACGTCTTTGGGTGAAAGGAGTGTCAGCTAACTCCCAATCCCAGACAAGCTATAGCAAACCATATAGTATCCGGCCGGCAAGACAGTATAACAGCAGGACAGGAACATCCTGGATACAAATTGCAGTAGTACTGTTGAAATATTGCAATCTTCTCAGCAACCTATAGATTCTCTATCAACTTACAGCCTGGTAGATTCAATAGTTAAGTAGCAAGCTTACAGTTGGATTTGTTTGAATCCACCAGCTGTGAGAGTGTTATCACGTGAACCTGGACAGGGAAGTTGCTCGTACTCTGACTGTCTCCTTGCCGTCCACCGTCTCCCAAAAGCTATGCAGATAGATGCCATGAAGATCAATATTGAAGAGAGAATCCAACAGAACTGCAAGTTTGCCAACGCCCTAGCCCTCAAATCGGCCTCATGGGTCCCACATATAACCGCTCCATTCACGGTGCCGTTGCTAAGATTCGTTGTCTGAGTGACACATCCTCGGGGTACAAAGTTAGGAAGCCATAGCATGAATCCCATGTTTATGAACCAACATCCTTGGAACACTACCGATGTGGAAAGAACTAATGCTGCAGGGAGGCTGGTGGGGGAAGTCGTTGCGTATATTGCTGCAAGAAAAGAAACGCATACTATGAGCTGCATTAGCCAGTGGTAATGACCTTCAAGTCCAACGTGATCGGTTGAATGATAGTGAAGTAAGAAAAGTTCCTGCCCAAAAACTGAGGCAACAAGGATGCCTGAGACGCATAACGTTTTTTCAGACAAATGATTCAACTCACTAAAAAGAGTGAAAGTCGTGAATATAACTAGCTGAAGGAACATGGTAGCATGCTCAATATTGTCAAGCTCAAAGGAGAAGTGAAGGTATCGAGGGTCTAAAATCTGGACCAAGATTGCCAATATGGAAAACGACAAGACGAGTATGAGCTCGAGGTGTTCTAATTTCCGTACAGGACTCCTAAATGGGTACCAAAACCTTAATATGAACTTGGTAGAGCCTTTAAGGTAGTAGAGATGAATGGTGTTGATAGTATGCCACAGGCCGAGGAAGGCGAGGGCCAGTCCGGGAACTACATGCCCAACAAAAGTTCCCATACTGAGGTTTATACTTTTGATTTCAAGACAAGGAGATATATATATAAGTCTTCACTGCATACTGGTTGCCCCTTAAATACTTGAAAACATGAGCAAAAAGACAGCATTAGTTGATGTCTCATCAGATAATTGGTGTATGGTGCATGTGTTTCCACTAACAAAAAGGAATTGTTCATTACGTTACCATACTAATTAATGACTCTATGCTGCCTTGGCCTATTATTTAAAGAAAACATAAGCAGATTTCGGAAAACTCTAATCCAAGTCGAATTTGTCCAAATCAAAACTAATTATAAGACAAGTATAATATATATTTTTTTTTTTGATTGGTGTATAGTTTAAAAAAATCGATCAATTACATGACAAATGTATCACACTTCATCATGTAATTGGTTTGATTCTGCTAAATTTATGTGAGTAAAAATTATGTACTCAGTGAAATGAGAGAGACACCCAGAGAGATGAAATTCTTTTGGTGTGTAATATTAGACATGAACTAAGGCAAAAAGATAAAAGGAAACAGATATGACAAGAGACCACCAACGAATAGGAGGGAAAGGGAGGTAGATGACAAGAGCTGCAGGTTGGATCCTAAATCATTTTTGCTAAAGACTACCACCTACAGTATACATATATATATATATATATATATATATATATATATATATATATAATATATATAATATATATGTATGTATGTGTGTGTGTGTGTGTGTGTGTGAATTGAAAAGATAATGAAATCCAAAACGACAATATAGAAAGCTCCACTGACTCAAGAAAATCAACATTTGGAGGCAGCAAATGAGTTAATGTAAGATTAGGGTGAAATAGTCAATCTCTTTATTTAACATTTCATCTTAATTACTCTGACCAGCCCATGCAATAACCCATTTATCATTATTTCATCTTCTTTACCCTACCCTTCAACAATCATGGATTTGGGGTTATGGAAATATATGGGCCATTCTCATCAGTTGGTATACTTGGATTTCAACCTCTCTAAGGTAAAATTTGCCTTGCCAACGTCGAATAACTTCGTGGCAAAGTCCAAAAATTTTCATGAGTTTGAGTTTTATCAATCTATTAGTTTATTTTCTTAATAGTCATTGTTGTTTAATTGTCAAAATTTCATACTGATAATTAGTTATATCAATTGTTAACAAATGAAATTCACAACATAATTGCAACTGTTTTACTAAAATAATTATAATAATAATAATAATAATTACAATTTGCTTAAAAGTTTCCCTCTTGGGACACAGGTTAACACGAGCGCATAATTGTAAAAATTCTTTTGATCCAATATATACAGAACGTAATAATAAATTTTTAAATATAGCAAAATATTTTTCAAAATTATGTAGACTGTTTTATTTGCTTCATTTTTAATAGTACTGAAAAGGGTCTTGGAAATTTAATTTGGCTTCAGTTTTTGTTTTTAATATATGCACCTAGCAAACAAAGCTACTCATCTCATTTTTGCAGGTTTCCGGTGCTCAGTAGGCATTAACCCCTTTGATATCTGAAAAGTGCAAAAATATTCAAAACTGCACCAAACTTCTGGGAGGCACCCATGGAGTATTCATACACTATGGTTCCTTGTATAGAAAGATGAGCAATTGAAGTCAGCAACAATCCAGATTCCTATCCTGTCACCGAATCCAATTTTACAACAGCACATAACACAACGACAACTCTGATTTGCTGATTTCACAATCAAAGGTGGAGATCTAACAAAATCAACAAGTGCAGTGCAGTGCAGTGCAGATGAATACTCTTCAAAAAGACATGTATAACATAGCTACCAACAAAATTCATCTTGCCGTTATCGAGCCATTTCATGCTGGTCAAATTATTATTCGATTAGCAACAAGCAACAGCTTATCGTGTTGCTTAAGGCCTTTATTTGCCATGTGAGTAAACAGTCCTTACGGGGATAACAAGTCATTGAGACTTCATGGGCAGCAATAGGTCTATATAACAGGAAAGTTAACCACAAAATAGGTGCTTAAAGGCCACACAATTAGTTAATATCTAATGCATAAGTCTTAAAATTACTTCTAGGAAAATTTGTAAGCGAACCAACATTAACAGAACTTCAAACAATGACAAGTGAATGCTGCAGTAACTTGAACGTATCATAAACTCATATTTTCAGGAAAAAGTAAATGTATAAAGATTTCCAATCACCAGTTGCTCTTTCTCCAAACGCACAAATCTCATGAACCACCGAGCCAACATTCACACATGAACACCGCAAAATCTAAACCTAGTCCCAGCCAAAAATGAACTCCTCATCACAAACAACCCCGAGAAAACATAAAAGTATGAATATAACCAAAAAATTCATATGACCTGAGAATTCTCAAGCTACGGCAACCGGCTGCGGCTTAGCCGGTTCCGTTTTTCTGTTGGATGTATCCTGAAAATCTTCCATGTTATAAATTACGGTGATATACAGCGAGCAGCTGGGGCACCGCGCGATTTCTTCACCGATTCGCAGGTCCTCTTTGGTTATCTGGAAGAGATCGCCGCAGGGACAGGGGTAAGTGAAAGCCTGGAGATCCTCGTTCCACTCCATGTCCTCGATCTCAACGTCATCGTACGACATCGTTTCGGGGGAATCTAGGGTTTTTCTCGTTCTTCGTATTCCCCTTTCCTCTCGCTGGCGGAATTGGAGGTTCCAGGGTTGAGCAGAAATTGGGAAGGTGGGTGGAACTTTATATATAGTGAAAATTAGGGGGGGCGTTTTGCTTAATTTTTTGTGCTAATTACATTAAGGTCCTTGTATTTTCCAAAATATACATAAATTCCCTTCCACTCTTGTATTTTCTGGTTATACTTGCATAAATGGGAAAAATGCAGATTATCCTGATTGAAATACTTCAAATTAACGAACAACTAAGATTGGAATACAACTAAAAGAAATTATGTTCTCCTTACAAATCATGGCACTATCTTTTCACATTGTAAAAGAAAACATAAGTCTATTCAATTTTCGAAGAAAACCCCATGCTTATTATTGTTCTTGCCCGATGGTAAAGGGGCCTGGCCAAGATGATTGGGAGCGGTAACAACTGCTGGTCATGTTGCTCAAGCCCATCCGCCGTTGAAATACCAGTGGCAAGCCCAAGCCCAAGCCCAAGCCCAAGCCCAAGCCCAAGTTTTCTAATCTTCAAAACTTAAAACCAACAACTGTATACCACCAGCACCAGCACCCAGCATTAATGGACAAATCTACGTTAAAACACTTGTGTATGTTTGAAGACAAAGCCCACAGGTTTTTGTGCCCCCTGAAACCTATCCAACTTCAGATAACTATGCTGCTTTACATGTAATTAACTACCTATACACATTACATTACATTACACACACATATATAGAGAGAGTTGTCATGATTTTCATAAACAACTTATAAAAGAAATATCGTCAAGAAAAGAAAAGATGTCTGGGGTTGTGGAGAAGTGGAGCAGTGAGGTAGCCAAGCTAAGGAACAAGGGCCGGACCATTTTCTCACCATCATCATCAGGTGCCTCTGCAGCTGCATCTCCCACCAGCTGCTCCCAAGAGGGTGGAGATGAAGGGAGTGCTAGTGCAGGAGCTTATTCACTCAGCCGGTGGCCAACCCTGCAAGTTAAGAAGCTGCCGTGCTCGGAGGCCTCGCTCTCCATGCTTGTCGATATCTTTAGTGCTTAAAACAACACAACACGCTCTTACAGTTTTTCACTCATCACTCTTTCTTCCTTTTTCAGTTTTTTTTCTCTTACAGTTTTTCTTTTTGGTAGGCGTAATTTGTGGTCACGAGGGACTGTTAATAAAAACTACTGTAAGCTATGCAAGAAGTGTAATTATGAATTTTGGTTTATTAGTTGTATCAGTAAATACGCAGAAAATAAAAAAGGAAAAAAGTACAAGGGAGAGTGGGGAGTGGAGGTGCGGGGAATCGAACCCCGTGCCTCTCGCATGCGAAGCGAGCGCTCTACCATATGAGCTACACCCCCGTTTTTATATCATCTGACTTAAAAGTTTAGTCGTCCTTGTAAAAACTTATTATATATTTATGATAGACGAGACGATCCTAGCTCTAATTTTCTTCATATGTTTGATATTTATCGTCTTAAGGAGATGTTCGCTAAACTTATTTAAGAAATATTATAAATAATTTCTAGTATTTGTAATCTCAATTTTATAATAAATCTAATCATAATTGGAGAAATTTATTATTATCTTAATAATAAAATAGAAACTCCTTTTTTTTAAAGAAAAAAAATCTACAAGCTCATAATATTTTATTTTTTAGTCAAATTAGCTCGTTTTTTTTAAAGAATTATTAAATAAATTTTAATATTTTTGAAAATTTTATAAGCTATTTCAAACACCGATTAAATTAATAATATATTGATAATTTTTTGTTCAATGAAAAATAATATATTGAATGGATGAATAGTATATATTTTTACTAATATAAAAGAAATTGTTATGTAAGCACTAATTTTTAAATATAATAATTATATTTCTAATTAGAATATTTTAAAAGTTAATTTAAATATTTTTTATATAAAAGTAATTCTACGTCATTTTAACATCACTATATTAATTCTTTTGTGTTGATAATACCTTAAAGTATATTTAAAAATATAATATTTATAATATATCTTAAAATATAAAAAAAATATTTATTATAGACACATAATAATGATATTTTACGTTGATTAAGAATTTAAAAGTGGGAAGTGTAAGAAGAAGACGAAGATGAGAGGTGGGGTGGATGACATTATTAGGAGAAGATGAGATAAGAGCAATAAGTTAGAGAGAGTGAGTAACAACATCATCATCTCTATCTTTCCACTTGGATTTTTTGACACATTGGTTGAAAAGTGGGAGGGAGAGAATACCATGGGGTTGGTGCACCCCACCTCCCCTAATTTCTGCTTTCTGTTTGTCCGTTTTAGGACCAGAACTGAATTATTGGTTGCACCCAAAGACATCCAACATGCGCCCTGCTGCTGCTGGTCCCATCCTCCTAACACTTATCACTCCTCCATCATCTCTTCTACAAGTTTATGTGGTGGCATCTGCATAATTGTATTTTTGGTCTTATATATTAATTTCTTTTTAATTGTTATGATTTTCTCATATATATTTTTATAAATTAATTTTTTTCAAAATTTTAGGCTTTATGTATATTTTCAATGTAATAATTAAGGATAAAATTCTCGTTTAATCCTTTTACCAAAATCACAACATCACAATGTGGTAAAATCATAACAAATGAAACTAAATTAAAAAAGACTCAAACATATGGAACTAAAAATGCGATTCTTTTTTATAGCATCCAATGATTATTTTCTTTTTTTTTTAATTATTTGAAATATATTGAATAATAAAATAAATTGTATTTAGAAGAATAAATACAATGAAGCACGATGGAATTAAGCTCACGACATTACTATAATTCTCGGAATAGTATATATATTGCGTGAAAACTAATCGCGGAAATAAAAAGATGAGTTTTTTTTATTTGATTAATATAATGAAATATTTTGGGATATTTGAGTTGAAATTTCAATTTTGGGTGATATAAAAGATTTGGACTAGTATTTTGTTTGCTTGAGAAATATGGTGAACGGAATTACTTACGTGGAATCTTCTAGGAACAAAACCGTGTCCCGTGACCAATTGGACCGTCTAACAATGGGTTTCTTGCTCGACACGTGTTCATATCTGACACTGTATCGAGTGATTTTTTGAAGTGTTCGTGTATTATAGTTTTCCATATGCATTAACACATGAAAATATATATCAGGATAATTTAGTTATAAAAAAAAATTATTTGACGTATTATAAGTCGATAATAAGTTAATTAGTAGTGAATGTAGATTTTTTTTTTTATATCAACAAATTCAATAAATTTTAATTAATGTAACAAACTAAAGAATACGTGCAATTATATCAACATTTTCTATTGTAAATGGTATTATATCTTTTATTTTATTTAATATATGTTAAGTGTATAAAAATAATGTTATGTATTTAATTGAAAATTTTATTTTATATATACGTAATATATGTATGTTAAATGATGTATGACAAAAGGTCAATCAGCTGGCTCCTACACACAGATTTATTTATTTTTTCTTCTTTTTGTTTAGAGGGTTTTCGTGTACAGCACACCTATTTCGCCCTCCAACCATCCTATATATATACACACATATAAAATAATAGAAATCACGCACTTTTATCTTCATCACTCTTATATATCTCATCAAGAAGCAGAGAGAGAGAGAGTTGTGTGATCATCATCAGAAATATATGGCAGGCGTGTTGATTTGTGGGTGGGAGAATTGACAAAGCTGAGCGCTAAGATGAGAGTCAGAAATCCGCTGTTGTTGATTTCCAGGAAAAGGGTTTCTGCTGCCGCCGCCGCCGCCGATCAGGAAGCAGAAGAAAGCAAAGAGCCTTCTTCCGTAAAGTCGGCCAGAAGTGAAGCTACGATGTCGGAGACCACCGTGTTTCTGCTCATGGACCGCTTTGCCCCCACCTGATATATCCCACCCAAATCCATCTTTATGTATATTTTTGTTTGTAAATATATATCTTTTTATATAATAAAACAAATTTGCTCTTGAGATATTTCTAGCTTTTCTTAATTTCACAAATTGGGAGAAAGTTTAATTTTACTTTTTTAAGGGATCTAAATATAATTAACTCTAAATTAAAATAAGAATGTAATATTATTTAACCAACAATGAAAAAGATCACTTGAAAAATAAGGATCCAAAGTGAAGAATTCGGGAGGAGGTTTTTTAATCATTTCATTTAACTTGATTACCAAATATTTACTTCTATATTGTTTATTATTAATTGCTGAAAGCCTAATGCTTCTGGTAGGAACTAAATATTTTATCCACGTAAACTTCTTTATAGGAATTTTGACGGGATAATTACAGTTTTAGTCCTCATACGTTACCACTAATTTATTTTCAGTCCCTAAATATTTTAAAATTATATTTTAGTCCTTCAATTTTTAAATATTAACAGTTTTGGTCCTAGGGCCTAATTAGTGACCATTTTGCCCTTTCAAATAAAATATAAGTCCAACTATATATTCTATATGTTCATGATCAGGTCACACATGCTTTTGAAAATAAAATTAAGTCGCCATAAATTCATACTTTGTTTGACCGTCTTGCTTCCGGCATTCCAACTCCTTGGTTTTACGAACTACCCAAAATCTATGTAATATTTCAAATTTTTCTTCAATACAGTAAAGGCTTTGTTCAACTTATCTATCCAAAATTTTATTAAAACTTTATTTTGGAATATCTCTACGCCCTTAAGTAGGAAATGAAATAGGTTGTGCTGATTGTTGCTGAAGGAGTCAAGTGTCTGCGAATCATTTACTGCGGTAGTATGGTTGGAGGAAGTCCATAAAAACGAGGACTTGGAATACCTGCGAGCATAATAGTCAAATAATGTATGAATTATGGAGATTTAATTTTATTTTTGGAAGCATATCGGGCCTAATTGTGAGCATAGGGAATAGATAGTTGAACTATATATTTTATTTGAAGGGCAAAATGGTCACTAATTAGGCCCAAGGACAAAAAATGTTAATATTTTAAAAGTTGAAGGACTAAAATAGAATTTTGAAATGTTTAGAGACTGAAATGAATTAGTGGCAAATGTATGAGGACTAAAACTATAATTATCCCGAATTTTGACCGAAAAATCTGAGTCTGTAAAAAAATAAAATAATTACCCAATTAGTTGAACATTGATCAATTATTAATTAAAATTTATTGATTATTGAGTTTGTTTCATATTATTCCTTATTTTAGTTTAAAGCCAAAAAAAAAAAAAAAAAATCTTAATATGTTATATGAAACCTCACTCACTAATTTTAATTTCTCACCTCTAATTAGTTTTATATTATATACTAATTTATCCCTTTTAAAATTAGGTCCAAATACATGATATTTATTCTTCGTTGTAAAATTATAGTTATATTTTTTAGGTTAACATCGTAATTATAAATACATCACTCCGCATTCAGTACCAAAAGTCTACAAAATTTTTTCTCTGAAGTACATTATATTGGCATCCCTCAAAGAACATATTTATAATTTTATAAAAGATATATGGTATTCGCATATTTAGACCTAATCTCAAAGAAAAATAATATAATTTGCTTTAGGGATAATTACATTGACCTCCCCTTATTATAGGAATTTACAAATTCCCCCCTCGTACTAAGAAAATTATGTAAACATACCTTGTTAGTTTATTATCATTACAAATTGGCCCCTCCATCAATCAAACTAATGGTCATTGTTAATTTCAATCTAAATATTTATTTAATATTTCTAAATTACCTTTGGGTAGGATTTTTATAAATTTTGGTGACAAAAATACCCTTGAGGTTGATTTTTTTTGTGAGTTTTCAAAGTTTGAAAATCAGTCACGACCAACGATGGAGACCGTGGCTCTTGTGGAAGGGAGAATGGTTCTGGTTGTATAAAAAGAAAATTTGATGGAGAGGAAGGCGATGTGTTTTTTGTCAGGCAGAAAAAATATAAGACATTTTTGTCAAACTAATGGTCATACTGCCAATTTGTAATGATAATAAACCAACAAGGTAAATTTATATAATTTTCACAGTAAAAAAAGGTGGATTTGTATATTCTCATAATAACAGGGGAGGTCAGCGTAATTATCCCTTTGTTTTAATATATAAAACAAGAATCACAATTTTGAGTTGGGCCATTACAAGTTGGTATAAAGTACTATTGGGCCAATTAATTAAGCGGAGAGTTTAGCTTTGTTAAAAAAATATTGGGCCTTTTTTCTGGGTAACTGTTGAGATTCACATAGTACTTTTTTGCCCAATCACGGTGAACTACTTGGTCACCTTATCACCTCATTCTGCTCCATTCATCATTCTTGCATCACCCAATCTTTTCTTTTTTCTTTTTCGTAAAAAATAAGGAATAATTATATTTATCCCACCTGATCTATGATCTGTTTATACAAATCACCCATAGTCTTTTAGATAATTACATAAATCACTCTTAATTTTTTAAAAATTACACACCTCCTAAAAATGTTAGAATCATTATACAAAATATATTTTTTTGCTATAAAAAATAATTTCTGTAATTACGCAGACATTATGAGTGATATGTGTAAATAAATCATAGATAAGAAAATATAAATGTATTAATACAAAAATAATAATAATTTTGATTTCAATTGCTATCATGAATTCGGACACAATTTTCACATCAGCAAAGACAATCAAAATACAGTCTTTTGACATAAAATTATTTCAACGTTGCATGAAAAATAAAAGAAAAAAAAAAAACAACAACAACAGTGCGTAGGACTTATATTCATAGAAATAATCCAAATCTAATTAGTGATCTGAATATATATACTTGAATTATGAAATGAAAAACTATAGAGTATGGAGAGTCATCCTAAAATACCTAGGCACATGTAATAAATGTATATGTTGCAACCAAATACGTGACAAATTTTCATTACTTAGATTGCAATGCTACCCAAGAAAATTACCAACCCATATATGATTTTTCTTAAAAGGAAAATTAAATCTGATTAAATTGAACTAATTACATAATAAATATAATTACAGACTTAATTTGAGTTAAAAAAAAAATCTTATAAAATAATTATTTATATGTATGTCTATTCAACAAACATATAGCTAGTCAATAAAAACCTTGCTCGAGTTTTAAGGTTAAATCCACGAATATGGGTGTATATATTATTTTGATAGTAGTTTTCCTCTTTTTTTTATAATTTTTTTGAATAAATTCGTTGATTCAAAATGCCAATGTATTAAATCAATATTTAATAAGTTCGAATGTATTGAATCAAGATATTGATGTATATTTCAATTTTGGAGTTTGAGTGCATCCAATGGTATAATGAACCAAATCTTATCAATACGAAATCCATCAGAGAACGGTAGATAAATAATTAAATGAAGCGATCATACAAACAGAGTGGTTTGGTCGAAACAATTTCACTCTTTGCATGAGCTTTACCACATATATGCTTAAACTATTTTGAAAATCAATTCACACAGGATCAAAAAAGTCGTACCTTAAACTACAACTTTATTTAAAAGGAAAAAAAAAAAAACTACATTTTGGATTCGGGTTACATTTGATCAGATTAATTTAATTACATGACCAGTACAATATTAATATAATATTTATTGTATTTTGTCATGTAATTAATTAATTATTCTAGACTATTTACTAATAATAATATGATAATTATCGTTGGCTCACTGTTTTATTTACTTGAAATTGGACGTCCTGAAACCCTCCAAATCTTAACACTCTTGTCCAAGCTCCCGCTATACACTATCCAATTCTCCTCCTCCGTCGATGTGTCCTTTTTCACCGCCAGGCACTTCACTGGTCCGCCGTGCCCCGACAGCACCGCCACGCAGGTGTGTTCCCCACCGACGTCCCTCCGCCAAACGCATATAGTTTTGTCCGCCGATCCGCTCAGCACCAAATTCCCTCCCACCGCCACACACAACACCGCGAGCTTGTGGCCCCTCAAAACGCCGCCGTACGACATGGAGCTCTTCTCCCGCTCCCAAAAGCTGACTAACCCGTCGGAGGATCCTGCATACAGCGCCGCCGCGGCGTGGTTCACCGCGAGCGACGTCACCGCATGTTCCTTCTTCAACAACGTCTCCACCAGCATGTGCTTCGTGCGCTTCCCCACGAGCTCCCGCCGCCAAGCCTTCACCTTGCCGTCGGCGGAACCGGTAAACACTAAGCCGTCGAATGCCACGACTACTGAATTTAACGCGTCGTCGTGTGCGTTTATGGATTCCAGACATTTGGAATCCGAAATTCTCCACACTTTGAGGGTTTTATCCCAGGAACCCGAGTACAACAAACCCTGTTCGACGTCAATGCTCATGCAAGACACGGCGTCGTAATGCTTCACCCAAGGGACACACCGTTTTCTCCTCACTTTCACATAGTTCCTCGGGTTCACAGATCTCATCAACAAATCTCTGGTTTCCGGCAAGTTCCCGATGCGGTTGTAAGTCTTCTTCTTATCACCCAAAAACCTCCAGACCCGAATTTTTCCATCTTGATGACCCGTGAATACCTTCTCCCCCAACACAACAATGACTTTCACAAACCCGCTGCTGGATTTGAACCCGGAAAAATCCCTCATGTTCTTCCAAACCCGTACGTTCTTGCTTTCGGAGCCCGTGTACAGCAAGTCACCGGAAACCGCAAGCGAATAAACGTGACCTTCTTCACGAAGAAGAGAACCAATAAGGCCCTGTTTGGGGAGTGCACTTTTACCCCGTAACTGACCATCATCATGGTCTTCGTGGGGATGGTGGGCCCAGGGGGATCTCACGTAGGGAGAGTGTTGGCTCCATGGAGAAGAACCGTGGCTGCTTGGATCCGAACTATAGTTATACTGAGCGGGTGGTGAGATGGAAAGGGAGGAATAACTCTTCCGGCGAGGCAAGTGACGATGATGATCGTAGTTAAAATCTTCGTAGTGGTTGTCCTGAGTACTGAGCGATCGGAGGTGAAGAGGGCTCCGCATTTCCCGACGTCGGCGCCGGAGACCGTTTCTCTCCGACGAGGCGAAAGCTGTACTGAGAATGTATGTGGTGAAGAGTAGTGTTGGATGAAGTGAAATGGTGGGTGATTCTGAGACAATGAGAATGAGCAAAGTGGCATATATAATGCAGACGAGAAGGGAAAAAGCAACAGGAGGTAGTGGACAGTGTGTGAACTAAGGATATCAGAGATGGCCACGTGTTATCACGATCATACATACCCCTCTTTTATTTATTCATTTTTTTAATAATTATATATATATATATATATATATATATATCTTATGTTTGAAAAATATCAAAGAATGATAAATTATAAAAATATGAATTTAATTTAAAAATAGTATTACAAAGTATCTTTTGAAATACACTGGTTGTCATGGTACGTTATTCTATGTTCATAGAATAAATAATGTTTTTAAAATTTTAACATATATAAAAATTTTAATATAAATCAACACATTCCAAAAAGAAAAAAAAAGAAAAAAAATCACCTTAATGTATTATCGACACAATAAAAGAATTGGTGTGATAGTGTTAAATGACGTGGAGCTATTTTTTTTTTTTTTTAAAAGATCATTATAATTAATTTTCAAAATTATCTAACAGAAGTATAATTGTCATCATACTTAAAAATTAATGTGGTAGTGTTACTTATCGCTATTTATAAACATAGATGACATTTTGTTTTTATATCAGGATAAATAAATACTATGAATTTTGTATGTATATATTAAATAAAGTATGAAATGCAATCGAAGACCCAAATTGAAAATTATACCACATTAATAATAATAAATTTATATTTTTTTGTGTTGTATGATTTACATTATTATTTAATATGTTTACATATATATATATATATATATATATATATATATATATATAATAAAAACTGGATGACACAAAAATTCAAATTAAAGTATTGAGTTTATTGAAATGTAAGCTGATCTTGGACCTGCATAACCAAACCAAAATTATTTTTGTACTGCTTTAGTTAATGTCAATTATTTAAATACATTATTTATAATAGGTCTAGTTATAATATATTAAATAGGTTAGTTAAAAAAGGTGTATATGTGTATTTATATATGATATTATGAATGTTGGGTTTAATGCAATTTACCTCAATCTGATGTTGTAAATGGACAAATTAATTACCACTTTTTGAAAAAAATAATAGCAATTAGATATGAAGGTAAATTAGTTTATTTTTAAAATACAGAGGATAAATTCTTCCATTTTTAAAAATATAAAGAGTTAAATTATTAATTTTTTTTCATAAGGTGGTAATTTATTTATTTGTAATAATACAAGGGGTTGTTTGCGTTTGTTTCCTGGTAATAATTATTACTTTACTATTATCATTTTATTGATAATAACAGTTGAATAATAAAAATATTAATAAACTAACAAAATATTAATATACTAAACCAACTTAGCTATCGAATATTATTAAGTGTTTAAATAACTCAAAATATTTATTGAGAAAAGCGAATTAATGCACTTTCGATCAAAATTAATATTTAAAATTTAAGCTAATTATTTATGCACGAACATTTAAAAATAATTGATATTGGAGTGGATGAATTACTTATCACAATTAATATAAAAGGCTTAATATACTTTTATCATGTATTTTTGACACTTTTATATTTTTATTCTTTATTTTTCTAATTAATGTTTTTAAATACTTATGTAAATTTTTTATCGATATTTTGTAATTTTGGTCATTTGGGTATCAAATTTTGCAAAAATTGTCGAAATAAATTATGTGTTACGTCATTTCTTTTTTAATTTTGCGTTCATGCTAAAAAAAAGTGAATCAATCAGAACTAAGATCCCAATTTAAATGAACCACATAAGGCGCAATAATTTATTCGACAACTTTTATAAAGTACAAAACCTGAAAGAATAAATTTACGGCATGTAAAAAAATTACAGGACTCTTTTATAATTCCAGAAAGATAATGAAAATGTTAAAGTTTTTAAAATTTATAAAGACCAAAAAAATTACTTAACCCCAATCTAAAAATTATACTTTTCAAATAATACTTTGGAGAGAAATGAGACACGATTTTAATTAGGACATGATCGATGATTAACATTTATCATTAGAAAAACGTGTTTTACCTAAATATTGACTCTAGCTAGATAAGGGGGAGAAATTCTTGATAAGTAGGGACACGCTTACCCCATTTTATTACATGCAGAAAACATGCCATTTCACATTTTGACATTTTAACAATTTTATTCAACACGCGTCATTTTAAAGGTCATGGGTTCGAATCTTGTCAAATGAAATGCATAGCAGGAGTTGTCTACTGCATAGTATGAGTTGTTGTTACTGTGTAACAATAGGTGTTATTGAACATGTTATGATTATTATAATAGTTTTTATTAGATATTGGTGTCAACATGAATGATTGTACTTGTAATCGATTTATTTCAATTAATAAAAAGTTCATCGCTCTAATCTAAAAAAATTTAATTTTATTAAATATTGTTCGTAATTTTTATAAAGTAGTCCTTTAATCTTTTGATGTTTCGTAATTTTTATCTCGATGTTTTTTGTCAAAGTTGTCGAATAATTATATGTCTATCGCGATTTTGACACTTTTATCATTTACCTTTCTCCCATGTTGTAAAAGAATCCGTTAATCGTTTGACATTTTGCAATTTTAAGTCATTTATTTGCTGGATTTTGCAAATATTGCAGAATAAATAATGTTCGCTTCATGTGGTTCATTTAAATTGAGAATTTTGTTCTAATTGTTTCAATTTCACTACCATGGACGAAAAAAGAAACGACGCAACACATGATTTATTTTGATTGACTTTTACAAAATTTGGCATTAGAAAAATTAAAATTTACGAAAATATCAAAAAGTTACCGAACATGCAAAATTACATGACAAATAAGCCCAATATAAAAACTTATAATTTTCAAATAATACTAATTGAGAGAAATGAACACAATTTTTTTACATTTATGGTGTACCTAAATTTTGACTCTACCTAGCTGTAGCAGAGACTTGAGAAATGAGAACACGCTTACCAATTTTACTACATGCAGAAGACATGTTCTCCCGTAACTTCAATTATTTAATCAATGGCCGGAACCCCGACTGGCATTTCAATACATTGTATCTGATTGTGCAGGCTATTATTTATTTTAATTTTACATAAATTTTATAATTTTATTTTTATGAGACACATAACTTGAAAAAATAGATCAGTTATAAACCGTTCAAACTCCTTGTATGCAATTAATTTTGAGCGCTTGTCTATATTTTCAGCTCCCTAGAGAAGGAGCTTGGAATAGACATATTGGCTAAAACCTCATCCGTTCTGAGATGTTTTTTTCAAAAACAAAACTGTAAGGCTCATACGAGGTCAGAATAGATAATATCTGATGCAACAGGGGGTTAAATATTAGATATAAATTTTGGGTAAATTAAAACGACCTCCCCTAAGGTTTGACATAATTACGGATACCCTCTCGTTGTTTGAAAAATTATCAATACCCCATGATTTTAACAACCATCTAACAATTAGTCCAATCCGCTATAAACTGACCAAAAATTTGGATAAAAAATATAATTTTATTTATTTATTTTTTTTATGACTAAATGGATAATTTTTTTTAAAAAATTTCATCCATCTCGTTCGATTTTTTTTATAAGTATTAAATTTAAAAAAAATAAAAATATACAGTGAGAGCAAAATTGACAAATTTGTATCTCAATCCAATTATTACATAATTTCATCAAACATCAAGGGGTATTTATAATTTTTCAAACAATGATGGGTTATTCGTAATTATGCCAAACCTCTGGGAGGTCATTGTTATTTACCCTTATATTTTTTAGTTAAAATTATTAATCCTTTAATCAATATTTGATATTTTAATATATTGAAAGATTTAATTAATTTTTATTTATCTTTTCAAAAAGATAATAGGAAAGTCTGTAATTTATATTATGCATCATATTAAAGTTTTATATATACATAAATAAATATTATTCTTCTTAATTTAGTTATAACATAAATACATAAATATAAAAAAAAACTTCAGTACAATATCTTTCTACCTCTCAAATTTTAAACTAAATTTAAAATTTCTTTTAACGTTTTGCACTTTTAACTAATTTAAAAAATTAATACTAAATATTAAAATGATTTGATTTTATATTGACCACTAAAAATTTGTCAAAATTGACTTACAGAAAAAATCCAAAGCAAGCTGCGAAATTGAAGCTCCATCAGTTAGAGTGTGGTAGTGGTCCAGCGAAAGAGACATAGACCCCCGATATTCAGCCGCCACGTTATGCAATCTTGTCCAAACAACCCCCGATCAACGGCTACAGACATATGGTGTGGTCTACATGGGAGCGTGAGCCCGTCATGCGCTGCCACGACTTGAGGGCTTTTTGCATCTGACGTCAGCGTAGCGTAGCCACTCCGCAAGAAAATCTACGCATGCAGTATACGTCATACTACATGAATAATTGACGCCTACACTATATATATATATATATATATATATATATATATATATTATATATATATTATAAGCTACTTCTCACTCACAAATTAATTGTTTATTGACAGTGTAATATTAAATTTTAAAAGATCAATTTCATAGATAATATTTTAGTTCTAAATTATAATTTTTTGTTAGTTTTTCTTAAGTTTAAACTGTCAATTACATCTGTTAAATTTTGTTAAATTTTCATTCATTTTTTATGGTGAGCTGACAAAAATGTCTTTATGATTATGAATTTATAATTTTAATTTTTTTAAACCAAGTGGATAACCTTTTCTTTTACAGTTTTTAAAATTTTTCATCCACCTTGTCAATTATTTAAAAAAATAAATACAACAAGAACAAAGTTGATAATTTCAAATCTCCATCCAAATATTACATAATCTTATCAAATATCATAGAATATTTATAAACTTTTAAAAAACAAGAAGGTATATGTGCATAATTATATCTAATTTTAGGAGTTTGTTGTAATTTACCCTACAAATAAATTAAGAAATATGTTATTTTCTCACTGACAATTAACGATTATATACCCTTTAATTTTACAAATATAATCTTTATATATATATAAAAAGAGAGAGAGAGAGAGAGATTATTCATCTACACATAAAAATAAAAATAAAAATAGATTAGAATAGAGGTAGTCAAACCTATAATGCGTAGGTCCAAATATAATCATTTCTTGTAAGAACTATTTTTAGTGAAAACTACGTAAAGAACAAAAAGGTAGATAGGTTTTGAAAATGATAACCATTTATATAATTTTTTTTAATCAATAATACTCTTTAGTTTTTTTTTTTTAAAATATAATGTGTAGGTTATAAGTTTTATTTTTATTTATATATATAAAAAAATATTTATTATATACACACATAAATGACATGTCATGTCAACTAGTATTCCCAAATAATTTCTCAAGCAGTTGTTAAAAATGCTAAACAAGGGGAGAAATCATGGCTTTATTGCTATTTCTTGAGGTTTTTTTTTTTTTGCACCCACGACGGCATATATAAATTTTAATAAAATGACACAAAATAAAATAATTATCGACATATCTGAAACTCATAATTTTAAACTTATCTATATTATATAATTATTAGATCAAGATTCAAGACCTTGTCCTAAACTACATAATACAGCTGACAACCTAATCATTTATAACTTGTCTTAATCTTATTTGCCCTAAATCCATTCATGTTGGTGAGATATTGAGAAATAATTATTAGTTTCTTTTTTAATTATTATTTTCTCTCCATAAAAATGAATCAACGATAGGGTTGGCAATTTCAATCCGAACCCGAAAAACCCGTCCCGGACCCGCCCCGTATGGGGCGGGTCTGGGATGCCATTTTTCGGGTTCGGGGCGGGTCTGGGGCAACTAAAACCTGCCCCGGCCGGGTCCGGGGCGGGTTACGGGTCCTGTCTCGAACCCGCCCCAATGGACCCGACCCCGGCCCCGGTCCAACCCCGCCTCTTTTTTTATTGTATATTATTAATATATACAATATATTATAAATAAAAAATTATCTTTATATATATGAATCCTAAATAATTTTTGCATATACCCAACTATATATAAAAATACCAAAAATAAAAAATATAATAATTTAGATGAAAGTATTTTTTGTCTTATCCAATTCATTTTAGATTGAAAATTATATTAAAATATTTAAATCTAAACTGATATTATTTCTTAAAAAAATATTAATTTAATGTATTCTTTGTATAAATTAATTAGGTCGGGACGGGGCGAAATTTTTAGCATGGTGAGGCGAGGCTGGGACGGGTTATGGGGCTGGCAAAAAATTAAATGAGGCGAGTCTAGTACGGGTCCAGGCGGGGCGGGGGCTGGCAAAAATTAAATGGGTGGGTCTGGTACGGGTCCAAGCGGGGCGGGGGCGGGTTATGGGTCTGGCAAAAATTAAATGGGCGGGTCTTGAACATTGCCATCACTAATCAACGACTACAAACAATCTTAATATTAAAAATCAGCATCGATCGAGTTAATTAATAAGATATAAATTTTATTGTTAATCTATATTATTTAATATATAATTAAATAATTCACTATTAAATTTGTTAGCAATTATATTTTTATTATTAAACTCATTAGCAAGTACATTTTTATATTAAATAAAAAAAATTCACTGTGACACTACAAATGAGCAAATTAATTTTTTATAAAAAAAATAAAATTTACCTTAATATGTTTTTTAAAAAGCAGCAAATTTATTTTACTTTTAAAAAATACAATGTGGTAAATTATTATATTTAATTTTATAAATGATAATTTGTTCATTACAATATCATTATAAATTAACGATAATTTTTTTTTAGGGGAGCATATGGACCACGTGGACAGGGTAGGGGTAGTGTTTGTCCTAGAAACTTGTTCCAAAAGTTATTAATCATTAATAATGATAAACGGGGTGTGGGACCCCAACCCCCATCATTCAATACATGATGTTATCCTCATTCTTAATTATTTGTTTTGCAAGTCATTTCATAATTCTCTTTGTTTGCTTTCTCTTTTCTGCAAATACTATATTCAAATATCAACAACTCAATTCAAATATTAATCATTTTGACTCTTTGGAACATACATCCATCATACCATGTTAATAAACAACTCTTATCCCTACTAAATTATTAATGATTAATAACTTTTGGAACAATTGTTTATATATTAATGATTATTAACCAAAAGTCGTAGTAAATGATTGTATGATCAAATAAAATCGATACAAAAATTACAATGAATTCTTTTAAAATATATTATAATTATAAATACTTTCTTATTATTTGAAAAATTATAACTATTTTTCTATAAGTATAAATACCCCTTTGTGACAACCCATTGCAGGGAGTATTTGTAATTTTTGAAATAATAAAAAATATTTATAATTATGACAAATTTTATAAGAACTCGTTGTAATTTATTCTAAAAATAAATAAATAATAACAGCATTTCCATAGGATTTCATGATGTCAAGATCATCTAATCAAAATAATTAACAATTTAACGCTTGGATTAGGTAAAAGAAATATACAGTACTATTTTACTTAGTAAGTACAAGTATATTCTTAAGTCGTGATCGTCCCTCCAATTTATCATAAAGTGCAACTGTACATGTCCGGTTCAATATCTAATTTTTGGTGGCAGTAAATATACGTTTTAATAAGAGTTGATTCTCATATAATATTAGATATAAGTTCTTGTCAAGATGTTTGGTTGAAGTAAACGTACGTTCTGATATGTGTGTTGATCCTCACGTATTTAGACTTAAACTTTTAACGAAAATAAGCCGACTATATGGACCTTAACCTACATAAACGCAACCTATCGGATGATATTCCTGTGTTCCCGTTTATGTAACTGAAAAATAAAATGACGAATAATTATATACTCGTTTTATTATAATAAAGTGTAGTCGTTTTACAAACTTATGTGTCCTTTTTATTGAGCAAGTTAACTAAAACCACATATATTTAGAAATTTGAGATATTTTCGCCTCTACTTTTATTTATTTTTCTCATATATTTTGGACATGAACCATAGTTGTTGCTTCTCCGATGTAAATATAATCATGTATAGAGAAATCAAGAATAATCTAGATGAAGTTCTTATTGGAACGTTGATCATATGACAAAGACTTGGTAAAAATTGGTGACCATTTTACGATGTTCACTAGCTAGGAAAAAGAGAATTTCACCATCACTACCTGGGCATGAACTGATGTTATTTGTCCATACCATGATACCACAAATTCTCTCACTCACTCACTCACTCACATTTCAACCCCACATACCAAATGTATACCAACACGTGTACGTACCCCCATTTCATCTACGTATAATTCTATTCTTCCCAAAAATCTGAAATGCCTGAATGAATCACAACCAAATGAATTATCAATAATAAATTTAAAAAAAAATAAACACAAGATATTTCAAGAACAACCAACAGGAAAAGACCCAGCACCTCCAGAATTATCGTCTTTTTTTTTAAATTAAGTACGAAACATAATTATACGATTATGTCACTAAAATAGATTAGAATATATACTTTTTTGAAATCATAAATCGTTGGTTGAGATATTTTCAAATTACACAAACATGATTTGATAATAAAAAATAATTCATGTTTTTTTTTTTCAATTGAGCTAACGAGGATCGTTGGTCCACGTCTAGAACTGTCAAGAAATGTGCTAGCGGCATGGAAGCAGCACTATCTTTGTGCAGCACAACTGTTTGTTCTAAGTTCAGACCCCCATGAAAAAGGTGTAGTGATAAAGGCGACGATGAATTTTGTATTTATATATGTTGCATTGTTGTCTTTATAAATACATTATCTTGATCCATGTGGTCTAAGTTTAATAATGATATTTTATTATTGTGCGAATGAAAAATTATAAATTCGAATTCTAATTTTGTATAAGTTTGTAATTTTTTTATTGGTATTTTGTAATTGATAATTCTTGAAATATGTATTTAATTATTAAGTACCGTTAACTTTGTCATTTTTATAATGATAGTTATATGTTATATTATTTTATTTGTTATGTGATTGATTTGATGCGAAGGAACGTTCTTCCAATTGGAATTTTCCTCGAGGTTTTGTATTTTGTGCTTTGTCTCTACGAATTAGGCTGGTATTCTATCAAAATCATGAACTTTTTGGCCCAAGAATTGGTTTGGGATTTCCCAATCTGAAAGCCCTAACACAGGCCCAAATGATTTGATTTGTGCGCTCACCAGTCACCAGACTTTCTTCTGCTTCAAGAATTCCACTGACAGCTCAGTGGAAAACTGGAAAAAACTGTTGAATAATCGCTAATTGAACAACTCCGAAGTTGTGCAAATGGAGTTCTATCTTGAAGACGGAAAGCAATTAAGCCCTAATTGCTCTACTTTAGTTCTGGTTCGTTTTAGGGTTTCAGAATTTTCTTCTTTCAAATTTGCAGTGATCGTTGCGTTCTTAATAACTTACTGGAAGGTTGTTCTTTTTGTTGTGTTTTGAACTTTGCAGCCGGCTCTATCCATTGGAAATGTAGGGCAGCTAGCTGTGGATCTATTAATCTCGTCTCTGAAAGCGGAGAAAATCGGCTATTTAGACGAGCCGAATGTGCTTCCGTGCGTCGGTAATGATGCTTATTCGCCGTCGCCGCTCGGAAAACTAGCTCTCCCCGTCGAAGGTCTGTGTTCGGCTACTTAGTTTATTTTCGTATCCTTTCAACTGTTAGTCTGTTTGCTGTGTTGTTTCATTTTGGAGACTTTTGTTTCAGATATTTTTTGTGAAGGTTAAAAATTTTGGTTGAACTTGGCAGCTTATGAATCATCTTCTAGTGCAATGACACTTGTGCAGCAGCGATCCCCAGTGGTTAAGGTAGTGATTTTTGGATCGGTTAATTGAGTTATCGATTTACGTTATCTCGATTCTGCTTGTGCGTCCTGTGTTATCTTCAAATTTCAGTTGATTGCATTGTGCTTCTTGTGTTATCTTCAAATTTCAGCTGATTTCTCTGGCAATTAGATCATGTACAATGCTGGTTTACTTGGATCATTTAAAAGCAGGTCATGCAATCTGTTAAAATATGCATGGACTTATAGACGTTGTTTCATTCTAGAAATTAACTCTTTTTTTGGTTATGTATATATATATATATATATATATGAGAAACCTCCGAAGGATATTGTTTTCTCAATTTTGTTCTTGTAAGTTAGGTATCAAGGAAATCAAATGAGTGAGTAGTACCCATTAGTTTTATAATGGATAACTAGAGTTTTATAACTTAATTGGATACTGCATATATATTGTTGAAAAAAGAAGAGAATCATTACAACACAGATCTTGTGTAACAGGGTACGATGATTGAATATGCTAAGAACGTCGCCAGTTTTGCGGCTGCAAATGGGAAGAATCATGTTATTATTCTCTCCAGCTTGGATTTCGGGCGATGGAAAAACATTGACATGTCAAGGTATTGATCCAATTAACATCTACTTTGTTAATAATTGCATATTCTACTCTCAGTGGGTATATTTCCTGCTAGTTTAATCTATACTTTGCAGATCTCTTTCCTGCTATTGCAATACAGTTTTTATGCAGGTTTATTTCCTGCTGTTGCTTACAGCAACAGAGATTCAAGCTATAAACTATCAGGGCCCTTAGGTGCAGTCTGTGACTCTTGATTTGGCTAGAACCTACGACTGATAAGAATTTATAAATACATTGAAAATTTAAGCTGAAAATTAGATTTGAAACTTAATGAAAAAAAGAACTTAATATACTATTCTCCAAGCCTCGCAAGCAGGAGACAGTTCTGAACTTCATTTGAGAGTAGACCACTTTTTAGAGTGGCCGTTTCTTATAATTTTGCCAGCCAAATTTGACCAATTTTCCATCTAGATTGCCAAAGTTTAGTAACTTGCGATGACAGAACTGTACGTATTGCGATTACCATATAACTTGCATTTTCTCTTAGTTATCCCATTTTAAGTCTTGACTTTTCCATCAAGATATGAAATCTCATTTTTTCGTATTAATTGCTACAAAAGATGTTGTTTATAATTGGATAAAAGAAGAAATCTCTGCTATTTAACTATATTTCAATTGCATCACCATGTAATGGTAATTGGTTTCACGAACTTATCATGTGCTACCTTCATATATGCATATACTTAGTTACACAATAGCAAGAGAGGGACAAAACTCACATCATAAAATTTTTCTTCCTGTAGGTTATCATGCAAATTGATTTTACTTCATATGAGATTAGTACAATCAACTGATTCCGCTGTGAAATGTATCAGTGGTTTGCAGATATATTACTTATCTAGCTCCAATGTGGATGGAACTGATGCTGACTGTGAAACCCTTGGGTGGAATAGACTGCAAGATTATGATCCTGCTCAAAGAACATGGAAGTATCTCAATACATTAGCTGAACAAGGGTCTGTGCCTGATGAAGATTTTTCTTTTGAGGAACTAGAAGATGAAGACTACTACCAAGTTTGCCTTTTGCTGCACTATTTTCCTGCTTTAAGGTAATGCTTTGTAAAACTTGTGTTAGACATTAATAATCTTCTTGGTTGAAATCACATTTATTTGCATGATCCAGCTTGTGCAACCTTGTTTATGCACCGACTCATTACATCTTTGTATCTATTTTTTTATTTATTATTTCCTCGTGCTAGAGTTTCCTATCTTTGGTTTAATGGATGGACCGTTTCTGGATGGATATATCACTCAATACCAAAGTAATGATATATACTTTTGCAAATGAACTTTTGGCGTTCGTGAAATATCATCAAAGTATTATACTGGCATGTACTTTCATCTTCTTCGCACGTTCTCTCCACAAAAAATGTCTGGTAGAGATCAATTAAGTGAGAATTTTGAAAATTTCTGTTTAGGAACTCCACAAGAGTTTGAAGTGACTATTGATTTCATGGGATATAATTGCTAAAAATTATGTTTTCCAAAAGCCGGACTTCACATTTAACTTGCAGAAGATCTTAACCTTTTTCTTATGTCGCTGTGCTTCTTGCTGAAAACAATAATGGTCTTTTAAGGAACATTTGTTATGTTGGATAGGCTAAAGGTCTAAAGGTTACTTGCTTATTGTGTTACTGCTCTGAGGGAGACAACATACCCGAAGCTTTCCATTTGGCTGAGGCAACAAGCAAACTGATGGGGTTGAGCCACAATGGATTACACGGTGAGCTATTCTTAAAACCTGCAATTCACTATTTTCAACGCATTACAATCTAATTTGCACATGATATTGCTTTGGAAACAGTAGACTAATTTTCTGGTGTGGAATTGGTCAGGCAACGGTGCTGGTAACTGGATCACACCGTTCTCATGGCAGAGTGTATATGGACCTCCACCAGAGATGACTCTTTCTAGGCAGACATCGATGGTTTTTACAGATGGCAACGAATGTACGTGTTAGTATCTGCGGAAAGACAGTCATGGATCGATCCAGTTTCTGAAATTTTCTTATTTGCTAAACATGTTCAGAATCTTTACACATAGCACTGGTAGCTTGCTTTCTTGAACGAAATCTATGGAAACTTCAGCATGCTTTACTATAAACCCAAACATTCGCACCTACGTTACATGTTACACCAAGAAACTTGGTGTGTGCATACTAATTTATTCATCATATAATGACAGGAAAAGAAAATTCTTGGAAATGAATGACGTTGACATACCAAGGGTAAGGGCTAGTGGTACATACGTTATGGCAGGATTGTTACAAGCCTGTAGAGCATCAGGAAGAACCATCTAATATGATCTCAAAAAGGAATTAAGCTCATTACATCCATTCCAAAGAGTTAGCTCCATGTACGCCACACTTTTATCGCTCTAATGAAATCAAGTTAGCAACCAAATGTGCAACGTTGTGTAGGGGCAGAAATGTGAATTGGAGTAGTAATATAGATTTTGTAACTTGAATTTACTCGACAGAACATTAACGTGGTGGCCTATTAGCTCAGTTGGTTAGAGCGTCGTGCTAATAACGCGAAGGTCGCAGGTTCGAGACCTGCATGGGCCATTCTTTTTTTTTTTATGTATTTTCACTTTTTAGTGAATTTTTGTTGAGAAAAATCGGGGAGGAAAGCAATAGGGAAAAGGAAGATTGGACCAGGCCCAAAAATCCAAATTTGATCCAATACATAATGGCCCAGCCCAAAACTCCTAATTCCCCTCGCTCACTGCTCACTATAATAAAGAAGAAAGAGAGAAAAGAGGGGGTAGGGTTTATCAAGGTAGACGGAAGAGGGAAGTAGAGCAACACGACTGTCGAAAATGTTTCCCGGATTGTTTATGCGCAAGCCGGACAAAGCGGCGGCGATCAAGCAGCTCAAGAGCCACGTCGCTATGTTTGGAGTTTGGGTCGCCGTCGTTCGCGTCACTCCTTATCTCCTCCACTACTTCTCCGATCAAAATGAAGAACTCAAGCTCGACCTCTGATTCTTCCCCTCTGCGGTTTGTTTTTTTTTTTTTTAACATTCTCTGTAAGCACAAACTTTTTTGGAATCAGTTTATTTGAACTGTTATAATGTGTGCGTGATTTTTTCTGCTTTTTGGTTTGTTTATTTGAAGGAATCCATGGCTATTTCCGAGCGGAATTTGCGTAGCATCTTTTAAAAATTTTAGCATTAAGCTTCTCTCTGGCGAACATTTTGCTTGTTGAAGAGTTCAATAATTTATATTTTTTCCGTTTTAACGAGCTTGAGTTACATTTGCATGATTTCTGCCAAGCTTTGTAGAAATTTATATCTAATCTTGAAGAAGTTGTTGATATTTTTCTGTTACATATGTTCACAGGAATCGTTATTCGAATCTCATCTCTAATTGATATGTAGTTGGAGGTTGATTGGTTATGGCTGCATCTTGTGTTATCTTTGGTTCCGTAACTTTTAATGTCTTTGGTGGCCTTCTTGTCGCATGTGTCTACTCCTTGTAAAAAATCCAATGGTATAGCTTAACAATTCAACTGATTTTAATATTAACTGCCCAACCTCGCACTTATAGAAGTTAAGGTTATGAGTGGGCAACAAATACTTGTTTACACAGTAACAAAGGTATAGGTTTATACGTTCTAGATTATTCTTGCATCTGTGCAAGCAAGAACTTGAGTCGATATAGGATTTGTGTGTGGTTGGTGTCATGTAGGTGAAACCGAGTCTCAAACTCCCAATTCACGATAACTTTATGTAGTTTACTGTATAATCCCCTCTGCTTTAGACTTTTGTAGTTTACTGTATAATCCCCTCTGCTTTAGACTTTTCAGTAGTTGAGGTGAAGTTGGCATGAAGCAATTATCTCAACCTCTACTTGGTTGTTATTTTAGTTGCTTCCATTTGGTTCCCAGTTAGAAGAGTTCTTTCATTGATGTTGAGGGCTGACCTTTGATTCCTGTGTTACTAGTGTTTCATGCACTACTGGTTTATGTATGCATAGAGCAGTTAAATGATTTGGCCAGTGAACTTCTTTGAGTTGGGGGTTTCTGGCATTCTCCATGAAATTATATTTTGCCAGTGTCTATCTTCAGTTGGTTGGTAGTCCCCTAATATAAGTGTTACAGTTATACAATGTTTTCTAAAACAGAGTTGTGACGGCCTGAACTTTGTGCTTAAAGGACCCTTAGCTATCCCCCAGCTAATGTTTCCTCTCTTTTGGCATTCTTGTAGCAGCTAACGTGCAAAGTGGCAGGAGGATAATTTGCAGGATCCTTGGGATCCAAAAGCCATGCATAGTTGCTCAATTGTTTCAGATAAAGAATTACTAATAGGCGTCCTAGTTTGTTTTTCTAGTTTTCAGGATGTGTTGATATGATGGCATGAATGTTTCATGTAAACAATTGCGTAATATTTGTACTTGTTGAACATGGATGAGTGATCACAGGACATACTTTTTAAAGTTCTTTAGGTTAAGATGTGTTTTTGCCTTGCCAGTTTTTTGGTTCTTGAGGGACCTTCCACTGCACATCCAACACAGTACACTTTGATCTTGGTGATAGAATGCTGCATGCCTTAACTAGCCACATTCCAGAACCAGATCCAAATTATGTGGGAAGACTGGGCGTCTTCACGCCATTGTAAATTTCCCACCTAAATTCATGTTCTCCAATATCCCCGCTGATTTTTCCAGTCATTCCTGATGACTTTGTTCTCTCGTATATTGATTGCACTGTTCTACAAATCACGGTAATCATGTATTGCCTTAGGTTTTAGTTGGTTTAGCCTGAGCATTATTTGAAAACTTCTCAAGCAAGAATGTCAGAAGTTCCATTGGGGCTGCATTTTTCAGTTTGTTTGTGTTTTGTTAAGACCTTAGATTTCAATAATGAAAAGACCAAACGTAGCATTAATGTTATTGTTGCTTGGGCCTCTAAGGGAGTGTCTTTGTCCGCAATGTTTTAGGAGGTGGCTGGGTATGAGGAATCCATAATGTTGAAAGTGGGGGCAGGAATAGGATTGGTAGTTAATGTCTTCTGTTCTGATAGACAAATGAAAGAAGCATGTCAGCTGCCAAAATGACGCCTGGCGTTCTATCTACAACTCCTCATCCTTCACATTGAAGACAGGATAGGATAGGCACGCTGCTCCTTTCTTTCCCATCAATCTTTTGAGCTTGAAATATAGCAATGAAAAAAAAAAAATATTAAAAAAGAATAAGCTATCATTTGAAATCTGCTTAGAAATTGATCCATTAATTATACAACGTGCGCAGATTATAACGCAAAGATTTATATGGTTTCAAAATCCTTCTATATGCATGGTCGCTCAAAATCTGAGGGAAAAAAAAACCATCAACTATTTCTATTAGAATATATTTATAAAATAATTAACTTATCCTTGATTAATGGCTTATTTAGTATTGGGGCTTAAATAATATGACTCCCTATGTAAATAAAGTTGCAAAATGCTTCACTTTGAAATAACACGGGGTAATTTGTTGCAATTAAAAAGGTATAGAGAAATAAATTATTTTATTTTTTTTGTGAAGTAATTAGTTCATTTGCAATCCTACAAGAGGGTTTGCTTGCATCTTTTTTTTTAATATCGAGACAAATTCCAGACTCTTTAACAAAAAGTTTATTCTCCTCACTGAAATATAATATCACAGGGACACGGCATATACATATACATATACATATATATTATATGTGTGCGTATAGATATTTGCTTTTGCAATTGATTTTATACTATTAATCTAGCCTAACTAAATTAGAGAAAACAAATGAACAGACGAGAAATGTCTGAGCAAAGCAATGGTTGCTTAGCGACGGATGGATGATGTAGAGACGAATCGTCTAATCAAAGTAAATTACTTATATCACATGCACCTCACCACATATGTATGCTTGAATCCAAACATGTTCAATCATACTCGGCGATAGGTACCATGTCGGCTGGGCCAAACGACACTGCACAATAATGAAAGTGGTTCCATTCCATCTTCACACATGAAACTTCACTGAACAAAAACAATGATAGCAATGAAAATGAGATGTCATATCCAACATAAACTGACCACACACTTGAAAGAATTTGCAACCATTGATTTCCCTTTAACTAGGAAATGGAAATCCCACTTGGAAACATACCCGAAAAACTCGATTCAACCATGTCGACAAAAGTTTCAGAGAGACAAAAAAAGAGTAGACCGGACAGGTATCTGTAAGTGAAATCCCACGTTTTCTCCTACCACCAAATCTTTCTTTCTTGTTAACAATTCTCTTCTCAAAGCAGCATTCAAGTTTTACCAAACTCAGTTTTGAAGAAAAGGATGTAATAATTCTTAGAATAGTAGGAACCACAAGTTATCAGTCAATTACCTTCAAGAGTTTCTGTGATTGATTGGACGAATTGTTTTTGGTGGCAAAGATTTGAAATTGGACTCAAAGTCGAAGAGGAACTCGTATACATTCAGATGAAAAATGAATGGTAGATCCCTTGTGATCGCGGCATACAGCAATGAAAAATATTCCAGGCTCTATGGGAACATGTGCTAGTATTGCTTTGAGACTGGGCCAGGCCATCTGCTCTTCCGTATCTATTTTGTTCATGTCCTTAGGAGTCGGATTCTACAGCTATACAGCCTTCTGGTAAGTCTTTCTCCACGCTCCAATTCCAGTACATGCATGTAGGTCTAACTGCATCATAATAATGATATGTAAGTTCCTGTTTCATATTGCTACTATGACAGCAGTACTGGAAATTCTGCAATTTGCCTCTCAATGCCTGCAATATGGTCAATGTTCATCGTATATTTGCACATGATAGTTAGTCATCACATGTATAAACAAAACAATGGTATAACACAAGTACAGCCACAATCAGCTCAGGAAACTGGCCAGTCTCAAAATCACGAGGAATCACTACTTAGAAAATTAAATGAGGGCAGTATGATAAAAGCAGCAATCTGAAGGATATGCATGAGAGCTTGCACTTATCACATTTATTTTATTCGCTGTGTACTGAATTTCAAGGATTCTGAGCCAAAGCGGCCAGTTAGCATGTATTTGCAGACTCAAATGCTTGAAGTGACTATTAATGTGTTGACGTTGTCCATTTCTGTATGTTGATCTCTCAGCTTTTTGGTAACAATAATGGGTTTAGTTATCCCATGGAGTTTCACCTTAGCGCTACTTGACGGATATTCCATCCTGGCTAAGTTCCCAATACATCAATCAGGAATGTTGCAAGTTATCATTCTAGGGGACTTGGTAATTCCTAATCTTGGATCCACAAATAAAGATATGATTATTCATGATGTAACAAAGTTCGATGTTCATAGGTATTATCGATTCTCACACTGGCTGCAGCGAGCTCAACTGCAAGTATCGTTGACCTTCTGCTCAAAGCGGATGTGTCATTTTGTCCTCCAAGAATCTGTAGTAGATATCAGATTTCAGCCGCCATGGCCTTCTTGTCATGGGTTCTTTCCCTGACCTCATCTCTTACCAATCTTTGGTTACTTCCTTCATTGGATGCTGATTGAGTTCTCTAACAATTAATTGCAAACTGCTAGTAAAGGTGATGCTACTGCAGCTGGATATCATACAAAGTTTGCAGACAGTGAATCTTACAGACACTAATATCTGTGCAAGGTAAATTTAAAAGTTACACACAACTCGTGCTTATATGCAGACAAAAGCTTGTAAAATATTGGGGATATAAGAACATCCCTCTGTATATGGTGATTCAATTGAATACAACACACTCTGTTGATGTTGAGAAAAATCATCTTAACAATCTAATTACATTGCTTACTCTTGTTTTTTTAACAAAAAATGGGCAAGACCTGAGCATAAATACGAGGAACACGTCAGCATTTAGACTCCATGAAATTTTTATAATGTCAATATATTTATAGAAATAAGAGAAACTACAGTACAATAGCACAGCTGAATTTGTGCAAATAAAGTATAAAATCAGAAACTACCACAATACTAATAACTGCTGATGGGAAAGAAAGTCAGTATATATCAACTCAAAATAATCAGGTTATACAGGAGATACAACAAAACATGTCAAGAATATAAATTTCAGCAGTAATAGTTTGAGCTACCTTTGACTTCCAAAAGAAAGATGAGCCACCCCGTGCATTGAGTATCTCTTACAATCTTTTAAAATCAAGAATTACCAAGTGTCGACAGACTGCTTGGCCAATCTGGGAAGTGTCTGACCGGGACTAAGCGTTCTGCCAAAGCTATTCGATCAAATGGGGAGATGGAGAACATTCAGGAGATCCATATCATACAGATCGAGGCAACATCTCCACATCTTACTTGAACATACAAGAAGATTGCTAAACAGCAAATTAGGTAGTTTCCACAAATTTCAGAACATGAGGTCGATTGAAAAAGACCCCTCACCCTTGCTTAAGTCAATCAACATGTGTACTATCAAGAAGCCATTCTGCTTAAAGCTGCAGCATCTTTTTGTTTCACTGTGCAAGAAATGAATTGTAATACGATCTACTTCTACTCCTAGGACATTCTTTCACAAAGCAACTCTTCCTCAATTTGGTTCCATTCCTACTGAATTTGGTCTGAACCCTTTCCCCACCAACTCCACCTGAAGCTTTAAAGCCTCTTCTGTCTTTCCCTCCTGGCACAAACCCCTCATCAAGTTTTCATAATTCTCCTTCTCCAGAACAACATCATGCTTCTTTACTGCCATCCTGTAAAACTCTGATGCTGCAGATATTTTATTCTTATCACAAAGCGACTTAATAATTACATTAACCGTGGAACTCCCAGGACAAAAGTTTTTCCTGCAGATATCCTTATACAACATCGTTACAGAATCAAAGTCTCCTATTTTACAGTACCCGTTTATGAGATGCTCAAAAGTAATACAAGTACTCTCCACACCTTTCATCACCATTTCCCTATAAATCTCCTCGGCCCTCCCAACCTCTCCAATTCCACAAAACCCACCAATAACTGTGTTATATGCCACTGCATCATGGTTCAAGCCTCTACTCTCCATTTCCTCCCAGAGCCTCATGGCGTCCTTCATTCTCCGATCATCACAATACGCTGCCATTAACACATTAAAACTATAGATATTCGGCACACAATCAACATTTGCAAATTCTTGCCACACCTCCTCAACCTTATCCACCAACCCTTCTCTATAAAAACCAATCATAACCACGTTCAGGGTATTTGCAGTCGGACAAACACCCTTGCCAGAGCTCTGATTTCTCACCACATTATCAACATCTAGATTAAAAATTTCCCTATATAAATTGTATCCAGCAAAACAACCTCGACTCTTTGTCACCGATTCAATCAAAGAGTTACAAGTACGAGTTCTCAGATACACATTCTTTGACTTCAGAATTGCATAAATTTCAACCGCAATATCAATCTTCTTTGACTCTAAACAAGCTCGAACTAACAAATCAAACACAAAAGGCGCAGACGCACAAGCTCTATAAGTTATGATCAGCGCCTCAAGAATCGCAACAGGGGTTGCAGTAACTTGCTGCTGAGCTTCAGGGAACCGACACATAGCTGATTTTATTAGGTTTAGGGCATGCAACTTAAGTCTTGAGCGAGCGAGAATGTGAATGACAGTAGCATAGGAGTAGAGAGAGTGAGAAGAAAGAGAGTGGTCGACGGTGAACTGGAAGAACCGCATAGCCAGGTGGGCATTGTTGCGGAGTTGAACTGCAATTTCAGAAAATTGTGATGCAGTCAGGCGTTTATCTTTGGTAGCCGTGAGGAGAGAACGGAGGTTGGACCACCGGGATTTCGAACGCTGGTGTTTAAGGATTGAGACTGCGGCCGACACTAACGCATCACCTGAAAGTGGTGGTGGTGATGAAGAGAATGAGCTGGGTTTCGGAAAATAGCAGAAAGAATGGTAGGGGATTTTGGACATTGATCGAAGAAACGCCATTGATGCCTGTCAGAAATTTCGTCGAACAGATTGTACGCACGAGTCCCGGAAAGCACAAACTAGAAATCAGGCTGGATTGGGCCGGGCCTCCCATAAAGCCTCTCATTTGTACCCACAAAGAAGGCCCAGAATCCAAATTTGTCATTCAATATCCAAAGTCTTTTTAACTGTCTTTATTTTCTGAGTAAATTATAATAAATTCTTCTAAAATTGCTATAATTATAAAATTTATTTATTATTAAAAAGTTAAAAATATTCATTTGAATTAACAATTTTTTAACAAATACTCTACAATGGGGTGTCATGAAGGTATTTGTTAGACGATCATTAATTTTATTAGAGTATTTGTAATTTTTTAAAAACGAAAAAGTATTTGTGATTTTCGCAATTTTTCATGAAAATTTATTGTAATTTACCCTTATTTTTAAACTTTTTTTAAATAAAGCAAGAAAGTACTATTAATATAATATTTCCATGATTAATTTCACACAACCATACACTTATCTATAATTTGTTCAAAAGTAACATTGATAAGACTCGAATTGAAATATTATTGATAGAGAGAAATATTTAAATTTTATTTTCCACGTATTTTCTTGCAAGAAACTAGCCTTCGCGCTCACGGATAAGATAATATAATTTAGGTTAAATTATATAAACACCTCTTGAGATTAGGTCAAAATACACAAATACCTCTACTTTTGATAAAGTTACAGCGACACCCCCTCAAATTATAGTTATAATTACAACTACACTTTCAGCTCAAAAGCAAATCTTACATAAACATCCCCTGAAAAATATGTATTTTCTCCATATTTTAGCATGACAAATTACCAATCTACCCTCAGCTATTCTATTTATTTTTATCAAATTTCAATTTATCCTATAATTCATTTATTCCGTAGCACAAAGCAAATGGGGCCTTAATTATTTGATTCTCTTCACTCATCTTTAGAGTGAATAATATTGTGGAGAGATTGCTTCAATAACTGGTTATTCTTTTTTCTACTCTATTTCGAAGGAAAACCTAATGTTTTACTACTTTCTTTTGATTAAGTTTTCCTTCTTATAATTAGACTCATAAGTTTCCAAATTAAGAATATATCGTTTCTATCCCACTTGAATCGAGCGTCCGTTTGTTGTTGTTTGTCAAAAATTATAACAATTAACAACTCTCTATATATACAGTAAATATTTAAATTATATAGAAGTATGTGGTTTCATTCTAGCTCTGTCCCGAAAACAATTATTACAATAAAAGATCAATAAAAAATAAAAAAAAAATAGAATTAGGCTAACAATTAAAACCTTATCATATCTTATTCTTACTTTGTGACATAAATTAGAGGATAATGTTGGGTTTGAACAAACTTGTAATAGTTTAGGTATTGAATATTTTCCTTGAAAGAGTGAAAGTAGAGATTCTATCTATGTGTTAAAGTAATTGGTTCTCTTGTTAAACCTAAATTGGCATTTTCTTTATGTTTTTTAAGCATATAATGAAGAGTTGAAACAAGTATAAAGATTTCATATTTGGACCATCGAATTTATTCCTTCTTCCCACCTTCCACTCCACCCACTCTATACACGTGGATTGAATTTTCTATTACAATTTCTGTTTTATTATTTATTATGTTATATATAATATATATATATATCATGTATATAAATTCTTTTTTTTCAAAAAAAAAAAAATTAATGACGTAAGATTTATGCACGAGATGTGTATATAAAAAATAGAATATAAATTGTAATAGAAAATTTAATCCGACATACACAATAATTCCTGATTAATGGTAAATGTACCAATTATTAAAGATAAAAAAAAATCCCATAATATCTTCTATTTTTTATATGCAAATTCCATATATATAAATAAAAAATGATTTTCTCAACTTTTGTGTATGTGTAGTGTGTAGAAGTAGGTGCAAATGGAGAAATCATTTAAAGTGAAAATTCCATTCTTATATATATGCTTTATGCCTTTTGCAAATTTACCCCCTCTTCCCCTCTATTTCCGCAATTGCTTCAACTTCAAGCCATTAACAACCATACATTACTGTATTTGTCATGTATTTTAATGTGTAATTCAAAAGAAAATACTAATCATCACCTGTAATTATATGAAAATTTCTAATTTAAATTAAGTCATATCAATTATAGAGCAAGTGCAATGCACTTCAATACTTATTATGTGATTAGTTACTTTTTTTTTAATTGTATTGCACTTACGGTATAATTAATTTAAATTTGATTAAATTCAAATCATAATTACACTTGTTATATGATTGATGAAAATACCACGACAAGTGAGGAGAGAAATTTAGACCATCATCTTTATAAATTAACAAGGAGAGTTTATTACACGGCCCCTCTACAATTACTAAACCATGAAATACAGCGAGATCTCCCACTTCAGCCACCCCCACCACAACCTCAAATTCGAGTACGCCGAGGCGCCGTTCAAATGCGACGGATGCAAGGAAGTCGGCATCGGTTCCTCCTACAAGTGCGGCGGCGCCGCCTGCAATTTCGACCTCCACACTCACTGCGCCGTCCCTTCACCCTCCATCACCCACCCTTTCTACACCAAGTGCTCGTTCCAGTTCCTCAGCCGGCCGCCGGGGCAGGAGGCGCGTTACTGCAACGCGTGCGAGAAGAGCGTGACCGGGTTCTTGTACCACTGCAAGTTGTGCGGGTTTGATCTCCACCCTTGCTGCGCGAAGCTGCCGATGGTGCTGGACGACGGCGACATCAAACTGCACTTGCTCAGCAAAGTTAGCGCGCCATGTCACAGGCATAGTAACCAGCCAATCTCATCCATCCTCCTTTTTTTTAATTATTATTTTAAATTACTAACAATGTTTATTAATTATGAGAGAAATTATAAATTTGAATGGAAAAAAAACAAATTAAATATTTTTTTTTATTGTGATACTACTTAATTCAAATCTTAGTACATATCCATTTATATTACTAAGTACATAGAATAATTCAAAATTATTTAATACTTCCGCTAAAATAAATATTAACTGGGACTAGTTAAATGCAAACTCATCGATAATTTTGAGACTAGTCGAAAAAGCATAATCGCTACGCGTGAAAAATTCAATAATATTTCTATTTTTATTATGAAAATACAATTAAGTATAATAAAATAGAGATAGTAAATTTTTTATAAACAAGAAAATATATATACAAAAACATATGAATGAGAATGATAATAAATGGGGTAGAATTAGTTACTTTGAGTATGAAAAGCGAATAAAATAAAATAAATAAAATAAATTTTAAAATATAAATATAAATAACAGATAAAAATATGTAAGACACCAAAATCCTCATTTTCAATTATACGTGGTATATAATATAGATTTAAAAAAAAAAGTATAATTTTTTATTGCGTGATGACTATTACATTAGAATTTTTTGTTCAATTATAATTTTTATTCTTTCCTTGAAACTACCTTAATTAAATGTTTCATGAAGATGTGTTATTAACTAATTTCTGACTGGCTAATTTTGTTTTGCCTATTTCTTAATCAAATTAAAAGTTATTAAAAATAAAGGAAAAATAGATATGAATTATTAACTTTGTAATCAATTACACCATTGATTCTCTATATGCAACGATTGATATCATGGTATATCTTGATGTCACATGCAGCTGATTGATGTTCATTATGTGATATATTGTCCGCTTTGATTTTATACGATTATCTTATTTTATCCTAAATACACGTCTCACTAGAGAGACTAAGCGGGCTTATAAGCTCTCATCATTTGGCACTGTCATTGTCAGTACGGAACGAGATTAAGTTCGCCCCAGGTCCCCCATTCGAGAGGCTGATAATATAAGCACGTCTTCTATATTGGTTGTAGAGGAAATATTTGAGTGATTTATACTATGCAAAACATCATCTCCCTAGTGTGACGTATTTTTAAGACAAAATCGTAAAACTTATACATAATTAGAGTGACCAACATATTGCGCAATGATATGTTATTTATATTGCCTTATGTTAATGCTTTTCTAGGTTTAAAACCATTCTATTAAAAAATGATATGTATTTTCTTAATCTAAATCTAAATATTTATTTTTATTTAATGTATCTAAATCATATAGTATCATATATTTTTATATTTATGACATTATGGTATTTGCATTTACTACATTTATGTTTTGTTAGATTAATTTTGTATTTGTGCAACATAATTTTCAATTACAAAGTCATCTAAAGCGCCATAATACTGTAATAAGTAGGTGTGGGAGAAAGGGGAGGAGCTGGAGCTACAGATCCTCGTGCAAGAAGTACCACCTACACGTGGCGTGCGTGAAGGAGATGCTGCTGACAGCTGGCACGAACTCTACAACGGGAGTGGTGGGTATACCTACACCGGTGGCAGGAAATCCGTGCCCAGCTTGAAGGCCACGCTGGAGACTCACAGTAATCACAAGAAGAGCAGCAAAGGGAAAGCTCAGAAGTGCTGTGAGGTGGCTGGACTGGCGTTGCAGTTTGTGGTGTCCGCGCTCCTAGGAGATCCCACCACCCTTATTGCAGGCCTCGTCGGCACATTAATGTCTAAATAGAATTCAATCATATCCAAATTAAAATAATTAATATTAAAACTACGTATGTGATAATGTTAAGTTTATGTACATGAGAGTGTGCCAATAAAATTTATTTTTATTATATAAGTTATTATAACAATAATTATTTGTAAATTATTTAGGTAATTTCATACATATATATATATATATATATATATATATGGGCATACTTTTTTTTAATCTTCTACTATTTTTTTTAATCCCGAATTAAAGTATTCAAGTCAATGGATTTTGCTTGAGTGATAAGATATAAATGTATGATAATTATACAAATATAGTAATTTAATACATGTATAAATTTATTTTTAATTTGGTATGATAAATAAGTAAAATTAAAATAAAATAAACCACAAGTACTTTAGGAATACAAAATAAAAAGAGTTCGATAAATAAACGAAATTAGAATTAGACATATGGTGAATTTGACATTTTAAAAACCTCTTTATTTATTTTTCACAAAATAATTTTTGTAAAGGTAAAATAAGCATTTCAAACTTAAAACAAAGGTCGGGACCGGGGGGGGGGGGGGGTGTTTTTATGATTTTAATATTTCAAGGGGGTAATTAATTAATGTAGGGTGGATACTTTAGGGGTTCTGTAACTATATTTAACCCTTTTATTAAACATGATTATGACATTATATATCCTTAATAATTCGTGACTAAAATATTACACGCTCTTCCCTTAATGTTTAGTGTAAATATACGTAAAATTTTTGTGGTTTGAAAAATTATATTTAGTATCTTTGAAGTTTGCTTTTACTAACAAATAAGTCATTTCACTATTCAAAATTCATCGAATTTGATGATATTAACAAAAAATTCGTATAAAAATTCATTTATAGCCCAGATGAACTTACTATTGCAATTGATTTATTACAGGTCAAATAAATATTTGTTAACAATCAAATTACCTTTATACACCTACATATGTTAATGCATGTGATAAAAGTATATATTTTACCGTTATATGGGAGTTTAGTCATAAAAGAATTATTTGACCTACAATAAATCAGTAATTAGTCGATCAGGGTAAATATTGATTTGCATTCAGTTTTTTTGTTAATAACAATAAACTCCGTGAATTTTGATTAGCGAAAGGAACCTATTTGTCAATAAAATAAACTTTAGGGGTACTGAATATAAAATTTTCAAATTATATGAAATTTACGTATAATTATACCAAATCTTTATTAAAAAAAAGTACAATTAATTATCCCTAAAATAAACCAAAAATGTGTTCAAATAGGAGGAGTTGGGTGGTGGGATTACTTAAGAGTAGGCTGTAACAACGTTGTTGGCTATTAATGAATTATAATTTCTGACACGTAGATGGCGTTTAATGACAATTAATAGTTTGGTGGGAATTCAGTCAATTTGGAGTTAATTATTACATTATAAGTGTACGGTTTTGTTGTTAATGAGGACTGTTACGTTGATGCGGTGTTTTCTTCTAACACGTACATGCTAGCTACTTAATGCCACTGATCAATACAAACTTTAGCTAACAGTTCATTTGATTGTAACAAATTTTAATTAAATTTAAAAATTTCACGTAACAAATATTCTATTTAAAAAAATAACTAATAATATAACAAGTATGTAACATTTTGCTGTGGGAAGTACGAAAACCATATACAGAGTCATTTGAAAATTTCCCAACATCGTAGAAATAATCAAATATTGTAATTAGGATTCGTGTGACCTTCTAATCATACGTGGATCATCGGATCTTAATTGGTCATTCCTATAAAGATGTAGCCACCAAATGTCATATATCAATCAGTATTAGATAATTGTATATGATCAACACCTACTATTAAAATAGAATAACATCCCATATTTTAGTGGGATTCAAATCCATGACCTTTAAGTCGTGGGCCTCATGAGTTTCGTTAGTTGAACTAACTAGATTTTATAGACTACTAACTTAAGCATTGAAGAATTATAATTGTTACCTACTCAGTGTTCAATCCGATCGAAATCTATGAGCACTAAGCCGACGATTACGAGGATTAGCTTGACAACTTGAAACGAAACTAAACTCAAGATCACAATCATAAAATCACCATAGCTCGATATCGAACTCAAATCACAATTATTAATTTAATTTAGTATGATCACATTTATTAATCACATAGAGTGCGTACAAATTACTAATTTAGTATGATTGTAATGGTGAAAAGTTGCTAATTTGTAGATAAGATTGTTGAAATTATTATATAAATAATGTATTAGGATATGGAACTTTTAAATTATTCCATATGGTACTCCCCTTGTTGTTTAAGCCCCCCGACACTGCCAAAGTTGCAGCATTGAAATGCACCCTTTGTACATTTTGGATAAACAAATAAATAAATAAATTTCATTCACTACGCACAAAATTTGATAAACACTTACAATAAATAAAAAAAAAAAAATGAAAATTTATATAATTATTCCAACTCTTTATATAATTACAGAAATAACCATTAAACAGTTAAAATATATGATAGTTTGTATAATGATATTGATATTTTTCGTAATGTATGTTCAGTTTTTCAAAAGACTGGGGTAATTTGCGTAAATTATATTATTATTATTTTTTTATGGATGTACATATGATATCCAAAAGACATGAATGATTTGTATAACCAGACCATATATTAGAAAGTGCAAATGCAATTATCCCTAAAAATTATTACGTTGGTCGTCGCTCTCTCACACCTTTCAAATATTCTAACAAAATAGTTCGAAATGATAAAAGAGACTCTGGAATAAATTTGAATAACTCACTGATAGAAAAAAATCTTATCCACGTCAAGTTTAGTCAAATCGAATCAATCTTATTATATATATGATCGATCATTCTCTTTGAACTGTATATAATTACATAATAAGTGTACGTATGTAATTGGTTCAAATTTTATCGAATCCAATTTGGACTAGAATTTTTGCTTATTACTAATGTATAACATAATTAGTGGGACATTAATTAAATTATTGGGTGAATTAATTAGCGATGACGTAGATATTTTAACAAAATGTTGACTATAAGTACTTGAAATAACAATCAAACGCGGTCTTCCCGGTATAATTCCAACAAACGACGGGCAAAACGACGTGACAGCAATGATGAAATCATGTTTGAATATTGCATGCATAACTAATATGCGACATTCTCTCTATGTATATATATGTCGTGTTTATTAGTAGTAACACGACTTATCCATAAAAGTTTCTTGTTTCTTCCTCCTGGACAATGGGAAGTTGCTGGTCTCACGAGTCTGCGTCAGCTCTCACGGCGAAGTTAATCCTCCTGGACGGCCAGCTTCAAGAGTTCTCATGGCCCGTTAGGGTGTCCAGTTTATTGCAGTCGGATTCTGGGTGCTTCATATGCAGCTCCGAGGAGATGGAGCTGGACGAGTTCGCGGAGGCGATGGGCGTCGACGAGGTGTTGCAGCCGGGGGAGCTTTATTTTGAGCTTCCGCTGGATCGGCGGAACCGGCGGCTGCAGGTGGAGGACATGGCGGCGCTGGTCTTGAAAGCGAGCGCAGCTCTTGCTAGCTGTAGTAGTAGTAGAGATGATGATGATGGGATGATTAGCTGCAGTTGTTGTGGGTGGGGAAAAGTTCGACCTGTTATGTTGTTCAGCGAGAAGGAGAGGCCGCTCCTGGCGGCGGAGGACGGCGGAAGAAAGGTCGGAGATGGTGGCTGTAAGAGACGGAAGTTTGTCGCCAAATTAAGTGCGATAGATGAAGAGTGATCAAAAGAAGGTAAAAATTACTGAACAAATCACTCTCTATTTAAAATCGAATTTGATGGAACTTTAATCAATTATACAGTACGTTTAATATATTTGTCGTGTGATTAATGCATAATTCAAAAAAAAAATTATATGACAAATATATCACAAATACTTTATAATTGATTTGATCCGATCAAACTTGATTTAAATTAGAATTTTCCCAAGTCAAAATCAAACACTACGTTGTGCAAAAGAGCAAGTGAAGAGACAATTGTCATGTTAATGATTTTTTAGGTGAAGTAGGGGTGTTTTTTTTCTTAAAGATAAATCAATATATTTTAGTTATTTTTTTTCTTTTGTTTTATTTTTAAATTAAATTGTAAATTTCAGATGAGATTAAAAAAAAATTATATGTATGATGGGTTGGAAAAATTCTTACCCACGACAGATTTAGTTGGAATATCAATTATAAAGTAAATGTAATGTGATTGATTATTTATCAATCATACGAACAACCAAAATTAAAATTTTTGTGACGATGTGTAAAAACGCAACAGTAAATTCTAATAAAAAGAACAAAATCATGTTAGTGCTGATCGGCATTTTTGTGTTTCTGTAGGTTTTGTGTGAGGCAAAAACTCACAGAGAATTAATTTTAATTTAATTTAAGTAATTAAACAGATTAGGCCATGTGAAAGTCAATAGTGTTCTTTCCCCTGGGAAATAAAAAATCATTAATGTTCGTTCAAAAATCCTATTTAAATGAAAACATGAGCTGAGCTCCACTTTTATTTTTACCACCAAATCCATTCTGCAATACCATTTTATCTTGGAATTTAAATTGTATGGTTTTATTTTAAATAAATGTAATTTAAAATTATTAAATTTGTCCTCTTCATTTAACAAGATGTTTCAGTGTAAATCACACTGATGTGTATATATGTTTATTTTTATTTTTTTGTAATGATTTGCTTTCAAATAAAATAAAGTAAATTACAACAACTTCTTCTAAAATTTAACATAATTATTAATGTTCTATTGTTGTTTTGAAAATTACTGATGCTCTTTGATTCTGACTTGCCCTCCAAGTTTCCAACAACTCAGACAAATTTGTAGTTTTTTATTATTTTTCATCTGTTTTTTGTGGTGAATTGATCAAAATACTCTAATTTTATTTATTTTTTAAATTATTCTTAAATTTTGAAATAAGTGGACAATTTTTTTTTTTATAATTTTAAATTTTTTTTCCATCTATCCTATCCTGTTCTTCTTTGTAATTTTCTTTTAAGAAAAAAGAAAAAAAGGATTGGACAATTTCTCATAATTATATCTACCCTTAACCAGATTCTATGAAATTTACCCAATAAAATAATTTAACATACTTTAACCAGCCTATATTAAAACTTATTTTATCAGCTGATTCCCAAGGCCAGTGACAGTCATATACGAAGCAATAAATGCAAGATCACAACAAATTGTAGTAAAATGTGCTAATTTACTATTACTCGACTAAATCCAAAACCAGCATCAAGAGTCATTTACTCAGTTTTCAACAGTTAACTGAAGTAACGAAAGTATATCACTCATCTTGGTAATAAAATCACAGTATCTTGCAGAACTTATTAAGTAAACTGGAACAAATGCAGATTCATCTCTTTTTCTCTCTCAAGAAGGAGGTTTCATTTCCGTCTTGATTGCAGCAGCCAACTGATCGTAGGCTTCGGCCCACGCTGTCTTCATCTCCGATGACCACATTTCAGGCACTGCTTCCTTTATGGTTTCCAGTAACGCGTACTTGGTAACCTATCGCATCAACTTTCAACTGTTAAAGCATCTAAAACATATTTTTACTCAAAACCATTTCGAGAAATCAATATAGTTTGACATCGGTTTATGTACCTCAAAGTGTTCATCAACCACGCCATACTTAAAGTGCGTCGCGCCCAAATCCTTAAGAGTCGACTCCTTCACAGTAACTTTCCCAGCTCTCCGAAGTTGAATAGCTGATTCACAAGTCTACAAAAATTCATGCCGTAAAATAGTTAATCTAATGGATAAATATGGATAGAAAAATGTAAGATTCTTGAGAAAAATGAAAGTGCTTACCATGACAAAAACAGTCATCGCATGGGGTTTGAGCTTTGGATTCTGCTCCAGAGGACCATCCGAGTCCTTCAAGAACGTAAAAAGCTTCTTTGCAGACGGTGCGATCTCAAAGATCCTGCAAATGTTGATCCCGCCGAGTTTATCTTACTTAAATGAATTATAATGAAAAGCAACCTGGATGAGCCTTTATTTTCCATTTTTTAATATATTTATACCATTTCATCCAAAAGTTATGACCAAACACAGAAAAGACAAAAAGGGTTGGAAGAATTTGATCACCTCAAGAAGAACTTAAGTCCCAACTCCGCAGCATTCTTCTTCATTACATTCCATGATTTTGTCACCAAAGCTTCTTGCTCTTCAGTAAAAGCTTTAACTTCCAGTCTCCCACTCTTCTTCATGCCTTCACTCCAATAAAGTAAAAGGACATATACATCAAGTAAATAACCAAGAAGATGAAAAGAATTTACAAACAGATCTTGAACTTACATCTTGGGATCTTAGGAGTTTTCAACACAAGACAGCTCTCTGAAGCATCCCTTCTGAGCCATGATAAGCTAACAGATTGATGATATGGAAATCCAAGAGTAGAAATATCCTTAGCAGTGATCTTTGAGCAATGGGGATAAGAGCCTGCTGAGGTTCCTGAAACAAACTGGAAAGCTTTTGAGCAAGATTTCATGAGTAAGAAAATGAGGTGATAAAAAATTTAACAATAGAGGAGCACCTACCACTGCAGTTTCTCTTGGTAGTAATAGATCCGATATTGTTGATTCTCGAGATGTTCATCGTCAAAGTTTGAAGCAACTGTGTGTGTATGTTTGTTGGGAGCACTAGTAAATTGATGAAGTTGGAGTGACCTTTCAGGTTTAAGTAGAGCCAAATGGTCTAATCATTTTCTTTTCTTGGGGACATGCTCTAGTAGTATATATAATACTGGGGAAGGTTGAAACTAAGGTCCCATTGACCACTTTTTTCCAATGGGCTTCTGTATTATAGTCTATCTGCCACTCCTTGACGAACAAGTGGAGGGAGAAATAAAATATAATGCTAAAATGCAGCATAAAAGCTGTTTCTTCTCAGCTCTCACAAAAACTTGCATTTGTTGCTGCACAATGTAATTCCGGTCACAGAAAGTATGTCAAAAGATCAGGGGATATACAAATGGATACAAATAAATGCTCCTACCTTTCTCTTTCTTCTCATTTTCACCTTCCTTTACTTTTAAGGTAAGTGGAAATCAATTCCATATCATCCACACCCATAAATTCACATTAGAAGCAGCAAAATCCGACTCAAATGGAATTTCCTCTCTTTAACAACAGAACGAACTTCGCCGCTTTCAATCACAGGGGCCTCCCCAGATTGACTCTCGAGTATAGTTTGTTTTTCACGGTTCCTTTGCAGCTTACATAAGTCCAAACTTTTAAAGTGATTATCTCGTTTCCCCATTGTCAGCTCAAAACCAGCCAAACTCAAGATAGCGATAACCCCAACGATGTCAGAACCGCCTTTGCTGCTGCATCTATCAAGAATTTTATCCATTAGATGGGATCCTTAACCCAGATTGGGCCTGACCACTATCTGATTCGTTGAGATTCTTGGACAAGCGGCGGGGATCTTTTAAGCCATTGATTATCCCCCCCATTCCGAGCAAATCTTTGAGTGGATTGGAATGATGAGAGATATCTATTGTCCGAGACCACTTAATGCGAAGGTTGGCTAACTTGGATAAGGTGGAAGTATGAAATGATTGTTGTCTTTTGTTTCGCTAACAATTGCAATTGCCTCATGTATGATCTCCAAGTTCTGGATTTGTATTCCTTCAGCATATTGAGCACCTACTTTGGCTGTACTCAGTTTCAGCCAGTGCTGATTCTTTTCCATACCACTGCTGCTGTTGCAGCTAGGAGAAATAAGAACGGAAGCTTAAGCCTCATATTCTGAAAACGAAAAGAACGGAGGAAAAAGGACAGAGCCAGCAGAACAGAGAGCAAAATTTAAGGATCTATTTATGCAAACTCATATACATAACTAACAAAATTCAAGTACTGCACCAAGGAGAATGGATCTACTGACGAAACATCTGTCTTAGCTGTTTAAAGTGAACCAGTGGTCTGATTGTTGGCCTCCGAGTTGCTAGAAGAGTTCAACGTGATGCATTTACCACCCTATAAAACAGAACTAAACCAGCATATTCGCTCGTAGAAATTACCTTGAACGACGTTTTAGAAATTAGAAGCAATTTCAACTTGAGTTATATTACGCAAAATTTCAAGATACAAATTCCACCACAGCGACTATATATTTACTGCTGCAATTCACACATCAATCCATAGTATAACAATCCGAAATCATTGTTTATGTTCATAGCGCTACTTACCCTAACTGGTGGCGTAGGGGGTGCTACAATAGCCCATCTGAAATCTTATAAAGATTGCAAAAAATTGTTAAACCTTGAAGAAAGTAGCTACTTATAAAACCCTAGAGAATTCTCTGGCGTATCTCATTTCCCTAAGAAACAAAAGAAAACACCCCCATTCATTATCTTGAAGTTTTGTGCAAGAAATTCTACGGCTAAGCAAACAATACAAAGTCGAAAATTTGAGAAGAAAATCCAAAGAAAAGGACCTGGTGGCGTTGAAGGGCATATTTGATACTGACAAGACTCTCCCTCTCCGCTTCCTCCCCATTCTCGGATTCTTTGGGGTCACTCTCTCTACCTTCCTTCCTCCGCATTGTAAGTTCTGCAGTTAATGTATCTCGGATCTTGACTCTGTGGGGTATTTGCCAAAACGAGCCCTCTTCTATCTTCTTCACCCAAACTAACTCTCTTCTCTACCCAGGTGCTAACAACTAGGAAATATGATGAGTTGCCGCTGGCCGTAACTCTCTCCGGCGGAACACCCCTACACTCCGCTGCGTGCAGAAAGAAATGCCTTAAGATTGTATTACTATCGTATAATTACATTTACAGGTGACCTATGCTTATTTATACAAATTATCTTTATTTTTTTTATAATTATAAAAATTATTTTTAATAGTTAAAAAAATAGGAATAGTTTGTATAATAATTATGATATTTTTAAGAAATATATTTATAATGTTTTTAAAAAATGATGAATGATTTGTGTAAGTATTATTGACATTTGCTAAGTGTAAGTGTATTTATTTAAAAAATAAAAATAATTTGTATAAACAAACCATAAGTCAAAAAATGTAATTTTATCCCAATAAAGCATTTAGATTGCGAAGATTATACTTTTGGTGTCCTTAACTTGCATTTTTGATCCCATACAATACAATGAAGGAATTGTGTTTTTTGCACCACAATCCATAAGCTTAATGCAATTGATTTTACAGCGTAAAACTTGATAGTATTTGGGATAAAAAAAAAAATGTATTATAATATTTTATTTTATAAAATTAAATATACAATCATTTTTATATAAAATGTTTATGGCATGGGGTCAAATATGTAAAGTTAATTTTTAATATAGCACAAAAGAGTACAACATAATCTACAACCGAAGTTACAATCTTTTACTTATTAAGATTAGATTATTAAAGGAGATAAAACATTTGAAAATTGAAATGTATGTCTCCGATACAATACAAATGAGAGTTGGGCCTATAAATTAAACAGCAGTAGATGGATATGGACTAACTCAGAAGCCCAAAATTAATATTATTTCTTACCCTTAATCCACCTATTTCTTAATTCTAACAAAATAATTTAATTTAAATCGAATTTGATCCAGATTAAATTAATATTAGTGTGATTCTAATATTTAATAAAAATTTATAACTAACTATTAACATATTTTATTAATATCGTTAATATAAAGAAATCCAACACACATATATATATAAATAAATATTAGTCCTTAGAAAAAATGATTAAGCGCGTGGACACGACGTCGTTGGGGTTTTAACGAATCACGTGAACCGAACAAGAACCTTCCCCCGTAACTAACCATCGGTTTCCCGCCATTAGTTTGTTACGTACAGTAGTAGTGGTGCTGGTGCTGTTATATACGTAGACAGACGACTCACTCTGATTCACAACTTCACTACTACATCTTCTCTCCTCCCTCCAGAAATCCAATGGCCATCCCTCTCCGATTCCAGCTCCTCCTCCTTCTCCTCCTCCTCCTCCTCATTTCACTATTCATCTCCGCCGCCAGCACACTAGACGCCGCCCCTTCCTTCGCTCCTTCCTCTCACCCTTTCCACTCCCCATCCCACACTTACTCCCCCGCTCTCTTCGCCACCATTCTCTCCACCCTTGGATTCCAGGAGCTCTCCTCCGCTGCCGCCTCCGCCAACCTCTCCGCCACCACTCCCCTCACTGTCTTCGCCCCCTCCGACGCCTCCCTCCTCACCTGCCCCTCCTGCTCCCTCTCTCCTCCTCCAGGAGCTCTCTCTCCCAGGCCTTTACCCCCTCCACTTCCTCAAAACCCTCATCTTCGGAACCAAAATCGAGACGCTCGCCCCCAACCGCTGCCTCACCATCACCACCGACAGTAAGGATAAGGTCTTCGTTGACGGAGTGGAGATCACCAGTCCTGACCTCTTCAACAATGGCCTCGTCGTGGTCCATGGTCTCCAAGGCTTCGTTTCGCATCTCTCTCCGCTGTCATGTAACGTCGAGCGTATGACGTCTTTGTCATTCCCTTCGCCTTCTCGTACCTCCAGGTCACCACTGCCTTCTTCGCCATCTATCATTCACCTGATGTTGAAGGATGCTATTATTCGACTCCGCGCCACTGGATACAGCGTAGTCTCCCTCGCGCTGCGTGTGAAGTACGTCGAGTTCTCCGAGTTGAAATCCATGACGATTTTCGCGCTCGATGATACCGCAATCTTCTCAGGTGGAGGAAATGCTTACTTGGCGAATTTCAGGTACCATGTGGTGCCGAACAAGCGGCTGACGGCTGCGGAGCTCGTGAGCTTACAGCCGATGGCGTCTTTGACTACGATGGACCCTGGAAATAACCTGGTGGTGACTACCGGAGGTGGCGGAGGACCTTTGGCGCCGATGAAGATTAACTATGTGAAGATCACGACCATTGATCTGCTTCACAACAGCAGGATTGTGATCCATGGAGTGTCGTCGCCGTTTCCACATATGCATCATCATCAGCCGTATGATGAGGACAGCAGCTTTGATCATGAGATCAAACGGTCCAATTGCGATCACTTGGATCTGAATCGTGGAACCTGTGAGGTTGAAGCTGAAGTACCAGCTGGGCCGCAATCGAGGGTGGATGTTGATAATCACCGTGGACTCTGAGATCTGGTCGACCGGTTAGTCTACTTTGAATGTTGTAGCGACCTAATGAGATATCTAGTTGACTGTAGGAGGACAAACTTTACTGAATGATGATGCTTCGAGTGCTTGTACTCTCTGCGCTGTCATTTTGGCGGTTAATGTAGAATAACATTTGAGGAGGTACATTTCCTGATCCACATCCTATCATCATTTTACGTAAATAATGTGCTTATTTGAGTATTTCCATTCTTCTGAACCTTTGATTGGAGCTTTGGCCAGCAGAATACACGAATTACTGACCCGATACATTTTCTCCTTGAGTACTTTAATTTTCTTTGATATGTGAACTTGTGAAGCTAATATATCAATTTTGTAGAAAAACTTCCAATCTGTTGATCAACTGCAATATGCAAGATGAAAAAAGTATATTTCGGTTTGCCTTCAAAACCTATGCATTTGCCACATTAAATATAATATTTTAATTTTGGTGTAATGTATAATTTTTTTCATTGTCATTCTTTTTAGAAAATTAGAAATACTATTTTGTCACATAATATCCAAAATTCCAAACTATCCAATGCACTCTGATTTTATTAGCAATAATCTTTCTTAACGGGCACCGAAATGACTTTCTCACACATCATTATAAAGAAGTTTATAAGAATGCTCAATTAACCTACACAAGACAGATCGTGAGATAATGTTGTGTGCCTATACATCAAATGCTGATTGTCATTATATTCTGCTGAGGCGAACGACTTGTTACACAAACAGAAGTCTCAGTCCACCTCGGACCATTATGCTCGAAAATTGACACTCCGTGATGATTCTTGTTTACTAGCGTTGTGCATGGAGCTGGAGTAGCTCAGTTGGTTAGAGCGTGTGGCTGTTAACCACAAGGTCGAAGGTTCAAGCCCTTCCTCTAGCGAATCTACCATTTAACCATCCAAATAACTTCCCCAAACATTTTGTTTACCTTCATTTGCATACAATTCGATACATACTGCAATTTTGTCTGCAACTTTCACGTGCAAATGATATATAGTTATTATACTCGAGCTAAAGAGGCGCAATTACTATACAAAATAAAATAAAACAGCTTTTGTAGTTCAAAATGCTTTTTTTTTTAAAAAAAAAACTCGTCCATTCATTCCACAAATAGATAGAGAAAACCCAATACTAATATATATAAATTCTTTGGTCTGCCACTCTCGAAATGTTATATTTCTACCAAGCAAAAAAGTACACATTAACAACTGTAAAATAAATTAAATTATGTTGTTACACAATAAAATAAAAAGAAAAGAAAAAAAAAATGGATTAGATTAAAAAATTAGAACATAAAATTAGAAAAAAAATGAAAAAAGACCTCGATGAAAACTCCAAGAATTACTAAATGCTTTTGCTTATGTAACTTGACCGATTCACCTTCACATATTAAATTACAGTTTAACAAATTTCTTTCCCTATGCAAGTTACTTGTTCTAGGAGAGATGCAATTGAAGGACCGAGCAGTTGAAGACGTGGCTGCATGGAGTTAACTTCAACTCGGCATTTTCTTTTTTTATTTTTGGGTATGTACGTAACACTTAAATAGTATCTATCAATGAAAAGACATTTTGGTATTATAATAATTTGGGGTAGTGTTATCATAACTATCAATTTAAGTTCAAAAATCATAATTCCCTTTATATATAATAGCACATAGATGATAGTATAGATAGATAAAAGATGCATAAAATGCTATGCAAAAATATCCGTACTAGGCGTAATAGGGGTACAATATTTCACACACATGTTATTGTTTACATAATTTGAGAGTTTGGGGTTCATCTAAGCCAGTTGCATTACTTCCTGCCGCTTAATGTCGAAAACCTTGAGAAGGACATCTTCCACAACCTGAATAAAGACACCATTAGAACCATTTAGAAAAGCAAAACACGTAATTACAGATATGTGCTCTGAATCCGATGAGGAATAAGTAAAAACAAAATGAAAAATGCTGCAATTTGGAATTCTCATGCATGAGTTTGTTATGAGAAATCAAACATGCCACCAGATGCCAGTGACCACACACTTGATCTTGCATTTGCGAAATAGCTGGATAATGGGGGTGAATTCATGGGCAGAGTTGATACCGAATGGGGAAGACAAAAGAATTATGCAGAATCACCTTATCGGGAGTAGATGCACCAGATGTTATGCCGACTGTTATGGGACCCTCAGGTAGCCAATTCTCTTTCTCTACCAACTCACCATGCTGTAAAATGCAACACCTAGTCGGTCACGTTTGCATAACTCGTTCAATCATAAGATATAACTGTTACTAATAGAAGGCACATACCAATAACTTGTAACTTATTTTGTTCCCTGGACCTATTCTTTTCTCACTGTCAATCCAATACGATGGTATCCCGCGTTCCTCTGCTATTTCTTGTAAGTGTGAAGTGTTGCTCGAGTTCCACCCACCTACAACTAGCATGAGATCCACCTGTTGGTCGACCAGTTTATACATGGCATCTTGCCGCTCCTAAATATATGACGAATTGGTCAATGTTAGGCTAGATGTACTGAGCTAAGTGACACAAAAATACAATAATCCAGCATTTGCGAGTTCATAAATACAATAGTCATAACTAATGAAGCAGCACAGCCAATTCAAAACCTTAGAAAAGATAAATAATATGAAACAAATGAAAGCTAATTTTTCAAAGCGTGACAAAGAACACACACATACACATGCTGAGGGAGAAAGAGAGTGACATGTCCAGGAGTCCCTTAACCAGGACCAATGTATAATATGGTAATTTTGAGTCATCATTATCAAGTTATATATAATACTCCAAGTTTCACTCAATCATATCAACAAAACAACGACACCAGTAAATTTAGGAAATTAAAAATGGAGAAGAAGATTTTACTTGAGTTGCATCACAAATAGTGTTGAAACTTAAGAAGTGGTTGTTAACATTTTCCACACCATACTTGCGCATCATGGTTCTCTCAACTAACCGTCCTGCAGAAAAAAGAACACCAGCATGAGACGTTCATCTTTGCAAACATGTAGAGGAAAGATGGTGCAGGATAGTAACTAACCAATCTCCTCGGTTTCTCCTTCAACATAGTAGTCTGATTTGCAATACCAACTTTCACAAGATCTACATCGGGATCAAACCCCTTAGATACTGCAAATTTGAATTTCTGCAGACAAATAAATCATATGAAATCCTTCATGAAGTGAAAATTGAAGTTAAGAGAAGTTAGATATCAACCTACCTCCATAAATGCCTCCTTGGTTGAGCTGGATCCATCAAGTCCACCACCCAAAATGTAATCACATACATAGTTTGCCTGTGAAAACATGTTAATAGTTTTATTAAATCAAGCACAAACATGTGAATTAAAACGCCGCAGAAAATTAAACATACCTCTGTCATGTTCTTTACAATGATATACTTCCCTGCAAAGGAAGCAGTTGCCACAGTCCTTCATGAGAATATTTACCGTGGATTATTGAAGTATACTCTGCTTTCTTGTGCTTTTCAACGACATTCCACACTTTATAGAAATAGGTTGGTTTGTTAACAAAAAGAGGAAAAATAACTTCTTCGAGCAGTTAGAGCAGAAAAGTACCTTAGAGACCCATGGACAAGTTGTATCAACTATTTGGACATTCTTTTCACTCAAAACCAGCATCTCATCTACAGCAGCTCCAAAAGCAGGCAGCACTACAACATCACCCTTGTCAACAACGTCAAATTGTTTCTTCCCATCATCAAGAGGAACATTTTTTACTTCCATCTCTTCGAGCCTCTGGCATGGAGAGTCAAATTGTCTAATCAGTGTTTTTTATTAATTCTTTTGGATCGATGATTAGCTATCAGATTGGAAAAGCATAACTCTACATCCAAAACCATGTCCGAGCCCTCAATAATAACAGCACTTATATACAAATGTCAGTTGCAAATTGTTATAGGAGATAATCGCGTGCTGAGTGAATTAAAGAACCATTTATAGACAACCATCATATTGAGACAATCCATTATGTATACGTAATTCAGGTGGTAAAAAACTGTTGACTGATGATCAATCAAAATCAACCTTGTCGGGCATACTGGCAGGGACCAAAAATCATACTACGTATTATTTTGAGTCCTTAAGTACAAACCATGGATAAAGCTGCAAAAGACAAGTAAAACTGTGCTGGTAAATCATAGCAGGGCCAAACAACCACGAAAAGAGGTTGAAGTCCAGGACCATTTTGAGTCTTTCATCCCATTATTGAGAACCTACTACAGTGACCATCTGAACTAAGATATCTACTAATAAGGTTGTGGGAAACAAAACCTGATTAACAGTCGGGTTGTGAATTATTTCATTGGTGATCCAGATCTTCTCAGTTGGGAACTGTTTGCGAGCTTCATAAGCAATCTGAACAGCCCGCTCAACCCCCCAGCAAAAGCCATAAGCTTCGGCAAGCTTCACAGTGACATTTCCCCATGTGTACTCATACCCATTCTCCTTCAGTGTCTTTATTATGTCACCTGCGATACTCCAGAATCAGGCACAAAGTATAACCAAATTCCAGAAGGATAACATCAAACAGATAATTAAGCAGATCAGAGCGAGGATACTTAAGAGTGATAACATGGCAAATATACTATCAAAATTTCATAGGACTGAGATTAAGACTATGACAGAGAGTTTAGCAGAACAAGTTAAGAAGAAATCATTTCCCTGCAGTCCCACAGTGAATGTACATATGATTTCAAAACGAGGATTTATGCTATAACACCTATACAGCAACTAACTGGCTAAAAAGAAGGAGAAAAATCTGAAAAATAGGAATCTGAAGCTCGAGCAAACTTTAGGTGCAACTGTTAGGAGAGAGCCAAACTAGATAGAAGGGCAAAATTCAACAAAATTACTCTACGTGAAAAGAAAAGTCCATCGGGAGGCTGCATGAACAAAACAGGATAAAGTGATCGCTTCAGGATTTGAAATCAAATTCCAATAGATCTTTCCATCAAAGTAAAAATAAGAGCAGAAACCTGCAAAAATTCTCCATCAAGCCCAGGATCAAAACAAATACATAATTGGGGAAATATAAGGATTTTCCATTAAGTCAATGCTAACGACAAAAAGAATAATGAAGTCAACTTCAGGAACGAGAATTACGAGACTACGGCCAAACATTTACTCTTGAAGGAAACCCGAAGCGAATGAGGTATTACTTCCTAGACGTCGACTAAATGAACACTAACTAATTTGTCAATGAATCCCAGCCGATTCTCTTTTCCATCAAATTAAGCAAAAGCAAAAGTAACAATAGCACAGCAAATCGCGAAAACTCAAATGAAACATACTTGTATACTCTTGGCTCATTTGCTCTAGTGTTTCCTCCTTATAACCAAACCCCTTGCGATTGTAATTCTTGCTCCTCGTCAAGTTGTGGCGAAAAACCTTGGCATCAAAGTCCTGCGACTCCACGGAAGAAGACGTTGCAGCTTCTCCGGCGGCAGAACATCGGACGGATGCCGGTTTCCTCTGCCGGAAAATTCTGGCCTCCGGCCGGATAAGCTCGGTGCGAGTAGAGATACGAGAGAAGTGCAGAGAAATCGCCATGCGGAATGGAGGAGTTAGCTACCCGCGCACGTTAGTGAGAGAAGAGTGTTCTTTCCTCCAGCAATGTGTCTGGTGCGTAATTTATCCCCCCGGGTGCGCTCGTGATCCATGGACTCCATTTGTTTATTGTGATGCACATGTAGATGTAGATGTAGATGTAGTCGTGCTTCTAAATTTTGTTTTTAAATTAGAAGTGCTATTGTTTTCTTGGATAGCGATTTTTCTTACATTTGTCCTTTTGCTATAATGGAGATTCATAGTTGAAAACATTTCATGGCTACTAAAATAACAACATAACGATAAATAATTAAAAAAATTTAATGTCATTCAGGACAATTAATAAAGAGGGAGATGCACTATTTTAAAAAATATAAGAGATTTTTTTTGTATATATTTTTAAGGGATAATTACAATCTCTTCCCCTGAGATTTGGTGTAATTACACGTAGACCCTCTGTGGTTTGAAAAATTACATCTAACATCTCTGAGGTTTGCTTCCGTCTATCAAATTAGTCCATCCGTTGATGAAAATCCACTAAATTTGCTGATATTAACAGAAAAACTAAATAAAAATTGATATACATTCGATTGACTTATTACTGACTTATTGTAGGTCAAATAATTTTTTTCAAACTAAATTATCCTTATAACGGTGAAGATATACATTCGTATTTTCATTAACGTATGAACACATATGAGGGTAATTTAATGATAAAATTATTTATTTGACCTGTAATAAATCAGTAATAAGTTAATTAGGAGTACACATAAAATTTGTTTCAATTTTGTTGTTAATATCAACAAAATCGATGAATTTTAACTAACAGATGGACTAATTTGTTAGACAAAAGCAAACATCATGGATGCTAGATATAATTTCTCAAACTACAAGGGGTCTACATATAATTATACTAAACCTTAGAGGAAGGGAGTGTAATTATCGCTATTTTTAATACCCATAATTCTCTGAATTATTAAAATATATGGGGATTTTATGCAATATTTTCATTATTTAGACTATACATGGATCAATAAATTTGAATTTGAGAAAAAAAATCATATAAAAAATTTAAATGATTCCTTATAAATAAAATTTTAGAACCATTCATTTTAATAAATTATGACTTGGAATTATAATTGAATTAAATTATTTAAAATTTAAAATTATTCAAACAAAATTTTCAGAAATTAAAAAGTCATACTTTCAACTCCATCAATTTAAATGTAACATATATATATATATTTCTTTGTTACTAAAGAAAAATTGTTGTGTATCATTTTCAAGCTACCAATCAATTGGCATATTGCTAGCCAACAATTTCAATTATATTATTAGAAAAATTAAATTATTCCATGGTGAAAAATTGCTTATTATTCCATTTTGATTGTTTAAATGTAACGTGGTATTATATATATTATATGTTGTGTGTTGTGTATATAAAATATTTCTTTTAAAATATGAATTATCATTTTATGGTATATATTAAACACAATATCACACGATATAGTTAAAGATTCATACTGCACAACACATTCAAAATTCATAAATCCTGGTGCATTTCATGTAAAATTAAAGGTAAAATAATATAAAACAACCTTTATACACTTATATTCACAAATCAATACATGTAAGAAGGTATATTTTTATTTTTATACGAGTATTTTGATTTTAAAAAAATTTGTTTGATCATCAGTAACAAGTCAATCAAGATAAACATAAATTTTTATATAATGTTTTTACTAATTTAACTAATAGAGAGATCATTTGTTGGATGAAAACAAATATTAGGACTTTGTTTCATTTCTCAGATGGGCCAAATCAATTTGGGCTGGTGCAGCCCAACATTTGTGCTACAGAGAGAGAGAGAGGACTTTTCGAGGTTCAGACAGACTTCTTTCAACTTTGTACTAACAAACTCCGCTCCCGCTGCTGTACCTTTCTAACCGTTAAACGAACCTCCAAATCTCTCACCGGAAGAACAATGGTTTCTATGAAAATCTCCCAAGGTAACTTCTCTTTTTTCTTTTTTAAGTTATTCTTCCTGAAATTATGAGAATATTTCGCATCTGGTGTTTCCACTTTAACATGTTTCGATGCTTGAATCTTGTCTTGTTCAAGCTCTTTCCTTTTTTCTCATTTTTCCCTTCAATTTTACCTTCTTGCTGGTTTCTCTGTTTACGGATAAGTGACAATGAGAAACAAAACAAAATTTAAAGAAATTTGCCAAATTCATCAGCTCATTGGGTTTTCAGACTTGGTCTTTAGTTTGTGGATTCCTAGGTTTTGCAGTTTTTAATGAATTAATTAAATGGATAAACAGCTTCTTTCGACTATAATATGCAACTTCATTCATACGTGGGACCAGATGATGAGTCGTATGGTAATCATTGATGCAGTACATTCATACGACTCATCATCTGCTTGAGTTCAGATACTGATTTTTATTTGATGATCTACTTGTTATCCCCAAATTCTAACCTTATATTATTTTCTGCTGCTTACTATTGATTTTAGAGGTTGGATCTTGTCTGAGAGTCGTTCAATCCGACTCGGAGGGCTAAAATTTTCTACTATTACGTCTTCTTTGGGTGATGGAATCTGAGGCAGCTGTCAATTTAAAATGGGGACGAGGCCGTCGTCCTCTGACGCCATTGAGAGTAATAAGAGGCGTGCTGTGTATAGTCATATTAGTGTTAACGGCATTCGTGTTGTTGGTGTATGGTGGATTCTGGAGCGGCGTTGTATTGAGATTTTTCAGTTTGCATTACAGTAGGAAAACAACCGCATTCTTCTTTGGGAGTTGGATAGCTCTTTGGCCGTTCCTGTTTGAGAAAATAAACAAGACGAAAGTCATCTTCTCGGGAGAAAAGGTTCCGGCCAGGGAACGTGTCCTTCTTCTTGCAAACCATAGAACCGAGGTAGACTGGATGTACTTGTGGGATCTTGCGTTGAGGAAGGGACGCGAGGGCTACATTAAGTACATTCTTAAAAGCAGTTTGATGAAGTTGCCTGTTTTCGGTTGGGTTTTTCATGTGACGGAGTTTATTCCGGTCGAGAGGAAATGGGAGGCTGATGAGTTAACTGTGCGGCAGATGTTGTCCACCTTCAGAGATCCCAGGGATCCTCTGTGGCTTGCTGTCTTCCCAGAGGGCACGGACTTCACGTATGTTTGTTTATCCTCATTAGGCTTCAGACAAAGAGAAAGTTGTTGTTATCTTGCAGGCAATCATCGTCCTTCCATGTAATCGAACTTTTGCTTATTACTTGTTTGTGCTAATGATGTGCAGTGAACAGAAGTGCTTGCGTAGTCAAAAGTATGCGTCTGAAAATGGGCTGCCTCATTTAAAGAACGTGCTGCTTCCAAAGACAAAGGGTTTCTATGCTTGTTTGGAACACTTAAGGGGCTCCTTGGACGCAGGTATCGTTCTTTCTCTTCTTGTTGGTTGCTGTTGCAATTTTGCTTTGTTCTCTGTTGTTCTGTCTTTGAGACTACACATGTTTCAAGACTGTGGCTTAAAGAACTAATCCACTATGTAATGAACGGCTGCTGCTTTGAGATTTTAGACATGATCGATGGAAGTTTGGAATTTCATTGTCCGATATATTTGCTTGAGTTTTGAAATTCAAACGTTTTGAGGTACTCTTACTAGTGGAGTGCTACTGTTAGGAGTTTGATGACTCAGGAGTGCTTTTGTGAAGTTTGAGGAAACTTATCCTTACAGGTTTACATGGTCTCTTGATGGGGTAACCTTAAATATTGTACTACATCTTGTGGTGAGAAAACATCAAATATAACCTCGTATTTTTTTGTATTTGTAATTGCAATGTCAATGATGAGTGTCGCATATAAGTCGGTCATATGGCGTGAGTTCACAAGTTTTAAGGTGAAGGGTTGATAATAATCTGGACAGATGAAATAGCATCATTTATTTTAGCAAATACCTTGGGATTTTCTGTTCTCATCCTATGTGTTGAATAATACATCTTCCAATGTTGGCACTCATTCCATCTGGGCATTTGGTATATGCAGTTTATGACATAACAATAGGGTACCTGCACCGTTGCCCGTCTTTCTTGGACAACGCCTTTGGAGTCGACCCCTCAGAAGTTCACATCCACATCCGACGTGTCGCCCTCGGTGACATTCCAATGTCTGAAAACGAGTTATCTTCATGGCTTATGGAGACATTCCGACTGAAAGATGAGCTGCTGTCTGAATTTTATGACAGAGGGCATTTCCCTCACGAAGGAACGGAAGCGGATCTCAACATGGTGAAATGTGTAGGAAACCTAGTATTTGTAATGATCTTTACTGGAACATGTACATTTCTCACCTTTTTCTCCTCGATCTGGTTCAAGATATACGTCTCTTTAGTCTGCGCTTACATGGCCTCTGCTACTTATTTCCATATTCGAGCCTCTCCCATTCATATTCGATGAATGTACTATTAATTTCATTCATCTCCTTAATCTAATGTAGACAAAAATGCCCGTTTCTTTGTGTTTGGAGCTTCAAATGTTGTCCCCAAACCGGAAAATTAGCTCATTTACCTGCACGAAATTCCATTCTTTTTTTTTTATGAAGGGAAAATGGGAAAACAGGAACGACAGTCCAGCCATCAGGGTTGTAACCCATCGAGAGATAGATACAAGACAGGATCGCGCATAAGCCATTGCGATGATCGTGGCTTTACATTATGATTTGATCGAGAAACGAAGGTTGTGATCTAACATAAGATTATCAATGTTGTAACCACCCAGGAGATGAACAGTGGTCAATGCATATCTTTGTCACCAAACGTTTTGACGAGAATTTGAACTTACATCATCAGTGTGGCAACTCGAACTTACATCGTCGGTGGGGCAGCGTTCAACCCTCTACCGTTGGACAAAATCTGCAATTGAAGTTGAAAATAAAGTATTTGATGTGAACAAAATCTGAGTTAGAGGCTTTAACTTTAAGACATACGATCGATGCTTACAAGTTACGGGTACGTATGACATTTTTGGGCATGCCCAGAAATCCTGACAAGGGACAATTGCAAGTTTTAAGACAATTCATCCATACACCTTTCTGTTTCATAACTGATCTTTCCAGTCCCCATCCGGGGGAATGTCATCTAGGGTGAACATGTTTTGAATAATGGGGATAAATTAACATGCTCCAATTAAATAAATTATTATTATTGTTATTATTATTATTATGGTAAGTTTATTCAACAGCCTGGAAATTATGAGGGTGGCCATTATTAACACTTAAATTATAATCATTATAGTGCATAGGAATTTTAGTCAACTGAAAATAATAATGCATGTCGTATTTTATTTAATATATAAACATATTATGTCTATAATATTCATATTTTCTACATATTTAAATATATATATACAATATGTCTATGATATATAAAAAAGGGTAAATTACAACGACCTCCCCTGAGCTTTGATATAATTATGAATACCCCCTTGTGGTTTAAAAAATTACAGATACCTCCTGATTTTAAGACCGTCTAACAATTAACCAAATCCATCTATTTTTTAAGGTGAATTGACCAAAATACCTTTGTGAATTAAAAATTAATTTTTTTAAAAAAAGTATTTTTTATAGACTAAGTGGATAATTTTTTTTTCATCCATTCCATTTCAATATTTTTATAAGATTTTGATTTTTTTTTTAAAAAAACAAAAAATTACAATAAGGGCAAAGTTGATATTTTTATATTTTCATCCAAGAATTACATAATTTCATCAAACATTAGGGGGTATTTGTAATTTTTCAAACAACGAGGAAATATTTATTATTACGCCAAACTTCAGGGAGGTGGTTGTAATTTACCCTAAAAAAATGTGTCGCAGTACTATTTTATAATAGAAAATATGGATTATGAAAATTCTATCAAAAAATAAAAAATCTTGATATTTATGGCCAAACATTTTTAGCTTAAATGGGCTAAACTTTTCAAGTTTTATAGTTTATCCGCCAACCTAGATGTATTTATGTCACGTGCATGTGTCAGTTCCGTATGAATAAATATTATTAATAATTGAACCTCAATGATAGATTTGAAAAGGTAAATAACTATATCAAGAAATGAATGATTGTGATAATTTATTAAAAAAAGAAAAAGGTAAAAAAAAAGAGCCATTGATTACGAGAAATTTAATAATAATTAAACATAGATACATAATCTATTAACAAATGAAAAAAAAAAATCAACATTCCAATTATTTGATCTGTCATGCATATACATAATAATGATGCTAGTAAATGGATCATCTGAGAAAATCAATGGGTGGGATGTTTGATGATCCTCTGCAGTATAACAGTTCTTGCCTTGCGTATGTCCCTGCTGCAGTTATCTGCCTGAACTCCTAACTCCTCGATGTTCTTCATGAACACATCCAGTTTCTTCCTGATTTCATTCACACCCACTCTCACTGCCTCATCACCGTTGATCACTGCGAATTCTGCGTTTTTCAACAGAGATTCGATCTCGATCTCCAACCTGTCGATCAAGACACGGATGCTGTCCAAATCTTTGATGGTAACATAAGTCCCCACATTCATACAATTGACGATCTCCTTCTGTCCCTTCACAGCGTTCTCATAGTTCTTGAGAAGTGAGTCTATCCACTTACCCATTGATCCCAATGGGATCGAGGTGGCGGCCGCCAGGGCTGCTGCCACTGGCGGTGCAGCCATGGCAGCAGCCACCACCGAGCAAATCAGCACAGCAGCAAATGTGGCGGCGAATATGATGCTGGAAACCTTCCTCCAGGCATGAATGTACCTTAACTTCTTGTCCAATTTGTTCTTCTTCAACTGCAGTTTCTCCAACATTAGCATTTGTTGCATGTAAACAGATTGAAATATCTGAAAGAAATCCTCGGTGAAGGGATCCCCGGCATCCTTGAAACTCTTCAATTCCTCCAATGTCTTAGAATACTTTTCATTACCATCTTCTTCCTCTTCAAACTGCTGCAACGCGACGTGTATGAGCAGTTGGCTGTCCCGGGCGCGTTTCAAGCACTTCTCCAACGCAGCACAGAAATCCAACGTCTTGAGGCTGTTCTCGAAGTAATCCTCAACAAGATCAAACAGTTCTTGGTTCTTCCAAATGTCTTTCTTGCAATCCAAGATAACCTTGACGACTTCTTGATTCATTTCTAGAAGACATTCTGTGACTTCCTTGAGGGAATCGAAGGACAAGGCCTTAACCTCAACTCCTGCAGCGAGGGAGTTGATGACGTTGTTGGTCCGGGCTTGGAGAGTTGTGTCGAACGACTGCAAATCCACGTCGAGTCTGCAGGCAGCCTCGTAATGGTTCAGCTCGGTCGTGTAATGAAGGTTGTTGATTGAAGCAGCAGCCGCAGCCGCAGCTGATCTCTCACCAGGCTTCTTGCTCATGTGACTTCCCATCTTCTCTGAATAATTTTGATCCTGCACACAAAATAAAAAAACAGACAAAGGTAAATCAAACCAACTTCAGATTTCTGATCTTGATAACGTTAATCAAACAAAAACAAGAAATATTCATCCTAATTCTTGCTTCAATCCACTAAAATCCCAATCCGAACAGCACAAAATCAGTAAACTTATGAAGAACAAAAATCCAAGAAATACATAGAGCAGTTCCATAAATATATATAAACATAGAGAATCAAACAGAACCCATCAATAGCTTACTTGTAAAACATACCCGACAGGAACACAAACATTCAATTCTTACACAAAGAACGAATCCCACATATATACTTCACACAGTTCTTCAGCAAGAAAAAGGCAAAAGCAACAAGCCCTTGAAATGGATCAGGAAACATATATATATATATATGTCGAATGATGTGATGGAAAGAGATGGAGAAAGAAAAGTGATGTTGTGTCTCTGTGTGTGTATATATATATATATAGGGAGAGAGAGAGAGAGATATGAGGAAAGAAGAAGGTTGAAGAGAATCAAAACCGTTAAGGATCGAAGAGATGAAGAACTTGTGGTGGTGGGGAGAGAGAGAGAGAGAGGGGTATGAATTGAGAAGAAAATAGCTTGCACGCATGAGTTGATTCAAGACAGAACTGCAGATGGAAAACGCGGGAAGCAATGTCTTCCCTCTCTCTACTGTGCAATTGCATACATGTACCACTCTTCATCTTCAAGACTTGTTACGATTATCTACAACTTACTATCCTTTACTCTTTCCCAGCCGGTGTACTTTTACAGTTAGTAACGCGTAAAAACACGACTTTATTGGGGTTTAACAAAGTCAGAGTTCCCTAAACTTCAGTCCCAAGAAACTAATTTTAGTGGTAAATTATTCCAAAATAAATGGGTAAAAAAGGGAGGAAAAAATACAAGTCATTCTCATATGATATTGTAAATGAACAAATTATCTTCTATGATAAAAATAAAAATAGCAATTTATCACTCCGTAGTTTTTAAAATACACCAATGTACCTCATAGATAGGTAAATTGCTATATATATATATTTTATAAGAATGATATTAATTTACAATATCATAAAAAAAATTATATTAAACCAAAAAAAAAAATGGCATGATGCTAACCTGCAGTTGGTGTTCACCGTCACCCTATATATATATTCATCAAATTAATGTTAACAAACTATAATCAATAATTTTAAACATGTCACGCTATATTTAAAGTAAAAATTATTGTTAAAACCATTCGGGATTTTAAATTTGACTCGAAATATATATCACATTATGCTCAATTTAAAAATCCTTACTAGAATTAAACATATTAGTATCACTTACGTACCGGGCCAATGGGTCTGATTTCCGTTCCTTTCTGATCTAACAATCGAACATAAAAATATGAAAATACTTGAATAATGAAATTCTAATTTTTCAACTTTTATTTATCAAATCTTCATAAGATTATTAAGCAAAAATCTGTATAGCGAATAAAAAAATTACAAATTTTGATATCAAATATACCATTATTTTTTTATTAAATATAAAATCGACCTACTATTAAATGGTTGTATAGAAAGAACTGAATGGTTCCGATGGTGAAAGAAAATTGAATATCCCCTGAAACAAAAAAAGATGTACATACATTGTTGAATTAGGCAGTGGTTATTTATATGGCATCATGTACATACATTTGTTGAATTAGAATACACTGAAAATGCCATATTTATACTGTTTTTTTTAAGCCATGAAAAATGACTCTCCAAATTGGGATAAGAATTGCAATCATTATGACATGAAAAAAGTTTATAATCATGATGATTATGATGATGATGTTAAAGAAAGACAACATAAGTCAAACTTCTTCTTTCATGTCCAAAATCCCAATTTATCCACCTTTTACCATTTTTCAACACTTTTTAATACCACCATCATAATTTCTAATCTACTTCCCCCCAAAAAAAATGAATAATTTGGTTAAATATATGGTCTAAAAATACAATTTTAATGATGAAAATGAGTATTAAACACGATAAATATTATAGAATTATTGAAAAAAATTGAAATTAAAAGTTTCTTTTTTTTTTTTTTTGAAAAGACAACCTAATAAGTCAAAAGAAATTTATGTTGATTTTATATGTTACGTGTGGGGTAAGTTATTTATTTTTTTTGGTGTAATCTTATTGCGCCTATCCATACACGTATGTTAATTAACATATACGCGTTAGTGTGGCGAAGTTCTTATCCAGAGTAATAATAGGCGACTTTCTTATGTAATCAGCGTGCGGTTAGTGTGGCGAAGTTCTTATCCAGAGTAATAATAGGCGACTTTCTTATGTAATCAGCGTGCGGTGATGTTAATATTTTCTCCTGAATTTATGATTTATAATATTTATTATTGTTTTTTGATGTAATTTTATTTAGTATTAATAATGTTGTGATTTTCTCTTTATTTTTCGGTGAAAATTGTAATTTTACTGTGGTGTGCTTTTTTATCTTTTCATGGGGGTGAAAATTACATTTCAGGAATATGAGAAATAAAAAGTGTAACTGCAGTGGCATTTTCGTTATTTTTTATGTAAAGAAGGCTGTTAGTTTATGAGGGACTAAAGTAAAACCGTAAAATGCGGAGCAAAAACAAAAGGGGATTGGAAATCACAGCGTGCATCGCCCCACTCCGTTTCAGCTGTTTCTTCACCGGCCTCCAAATGACACGTCATACGGTTTGTTACGTGTCGGCTCGCTACTCGTTTGCGCTTAAGATATGTCTCAAAAATGATTCCACGCTACGTCACTGGATTCTTATTGTCACGTGCTCCGCGACGCTCTCAATTGTGTTCTTGGCAAGCCTCGCAAACTAGAAATAGGTTTAAATTTTGTGGAATTGAATCAAACTCCATCTATCATTGTTCTAATCGTTTTTTAAATTTTTATTTAGTTTGAAATATTTATACTTAAATTTAATTTTATTAGTAGTTAAATGAGACTATCATTTTAATCGAGTTTGACGTGTGCCAAGGTCCAACAATACCATAATGTTTGAAGGACTTTAGTAAAATTCATTAATTATTGGAGGACTAATATGTAAAATAGAGATTAGTACTCCAATATTTAAGTTAGTAGCATTCTTACTGAAGAAATAAATAATTTTTTTGAAACAATGTGAGAACTAATGATTGAAAGTAATGTTGAAGTGATAAAAATCGTGTGAAGTGCAAAAAGTTTGCTGAAAATAGCAAAAATTTCAAGAGAGATGAGTATGAGTGTTATAGCTTGTGTTAATAAAATAACTGCACAATGCCTCAATTTGCAGGACTTCGTAGAGCAAAATTCGGGATGTAGTTGATTTAAATCCTATACCATTGGGTATCTGCACATGTTAGCTACATAACAAAAAATGAATTTTAGAATTTTGACTTATTTAAATAAAGATATGATCTTTTGATCGAGTCTTGCACAATCTATCCGAGTATCTCGAAATATAGTTATTGCTAATTGAAGAGTTGATTCCAGTCGGGTCACTTGAAGTTAATCATAGAGGTTTTACTATGACGTCATAAGGTGTCAACAACCTATATGACATATTCTCTCCGATTTATGTTGACTTAACTTGTAGGATTAAACTCATTTATTGGGTCTGCCAGGATGGTAGGGCCAATTTGACTTGGGCTTTGTAGCCTTGATTGTGGGCTCGCAAATCTTTTTAACATGTTGGGCTGCCTTAGTGGTTTTGGACCTTGAGACAAATTATTGAAGATGTATGGGAATTAAATATGAATTGAACGCGAATAATTTAATTTTATCATATTTTTTTATGTTTTCTTATTAATTATTGAACCCGAGCAATTTTCAAATGTTTATGAACGAAATTTTGTTTTAATTTATTACATTTAATGATCAAAACAAGCTTCACAGAGTTATTCTTTTAGCATTAAAAGCTAGAGTAGGGATGACCAACATTAATTCTCCTTAAATTTGATCATAAGAGTTTCGAATGATGTAAAATGTCCGATCTGAGATATAGTTATTATAGAGATAGACGACCAACATAGTAATTTAAGCTAAATTTGATCACAAGAGCCCTTAATGATGTAGAATGTCCGATTTGATATATAATTATTAGTCAAATGGTGAGTTTATCAAAACAGTCTGTCATAAAAAATGGACTAAAAAACTCCTCTAAATCATGTTATAGATTTACTATCATAATCTAATTCATGTTTAAATCGATTCAATCACATAATCAATCATATTAGGAAACAAAATTCATTTTGCTGGCAGTAATATCTGAAAAGTACCGAGGTCCACCAGCACCATAATGGTCGGATATCTGCAATGAAATTTTAGATGAAAAAAGGACTAACCTGCAAAACAGGGATTATTACTTCAATAATTAAGCCAATAATTGATTAATTGAACAAATAATCGGAGAAATTTAAGATAACGTCATAATAATGGTGTAATAATCAATGAGAATTAGTTAAATATTAGAGTGTGAGTAAAAATATGCGTATAAATGGAGTGCAAAAATATGCAACAAACTTGCTAAAAACCAAGAGAAAAGAGCATGTGAGAGTGACAAATTACCATTTTGGCTGCAGTGTGTCCTCGATTTATAGGCTGATTGGGAGAAAAATCTAGAAGTAGTTGCATTATGAGATATATCATTATAAAGTTGTATGAGTCAGCTAATTAACAGGAAAAGAAAAGGTTGAGATTTGAATTTATCTACACAGATATATGACCATTTGAATGAGTCATGCCCAATCAACCCCAGTTCTGCAAAATCTATTTTACCTACTATTGATAAGTAAGCCGTCGTGAATTTAGGGAGAGTTTGTTGAAAACATTTCGGTACAAGGTTTACCAAAATGCTAAGAACGTGTAGGATGTGGAATTCTACTGTCTGATGAGTCATCTTACTACACTAAAACTTATTTTTTAACCTGCCAAGTTAGTGTAAATATAAAAATTATGAACTTAATACTTTATTTTTGGACCAATAGAGTCGGACTTTCTGAACTACCGAGTAGACTCAGGACCCACGTTCCATTTTTTTTCTTCTTAATAAAAAAATAATAATTGAGATGTATAAATATATCCAAAGGGGGTGGAGAGCCCAAGCCACCCCCAACCCCACTTGCACCCCCAGTTTTATGCTTGAAAAAGGTTCACATGTTTGATAATGAGGAGTAATTAAGAATTCATATCAATGTCACAATAATAATTATCAACACTAACCAAATTTTAGTTTACAGCACCAAACCATTATATGTGTTAATTAAATACAATACATAGGATTGGTGATAGCCAGCCCGTGACGTATACGGCCAAGTCTGCCAACCTTTTTCCTGTCAGCACCACTCACCACTCACGGGCTGTATCATACCAATTCCATGGTCCATATTTGCCTATCCCAACCATTCATATCCAAATATTAAAATAATTAATTAAACACCTACACATTATTAACTCAAATTTCATAATAATAGAATCTCAATTTCGTCAATAAAATTACATATCATTCGCTTAATTTTGGACTTTTTAATAATTAAAAATAATCACACTATCTTCCCTTAAGAATTAATGTCTAGTACCATTGACATTTATTTGTCTAATATATAGATCCATCCATTAAACAAAATCAACATAAATTTATATTTACATCCAATTGATTCAATAATAATTTGTTACAGGTCAAATAAATATTCTGGAACCAAATATACTTATTAAAGTAAAGATGTACCTCTTCACACTCTAATAATGATAATTTGATTAGAAAATATTTATTTGACCTGCAATAAGTTATCAATAAGTCAATTGGAGGTTAATATGGATTTTCATTCAATTATTTTGCTCGTATCAAGAGATGTTGTGAATTTCAACTGCCTGATGGATCTATTCATTGAACAGAAATAAATATTCACAGTACTACATGTAATTTTTTGAACCACAAAAAATTTATGTATTATTACATCAAACTTCAATAAAGATCAATGTGATTATTCCTAATATTCATATTCAGATTAGATTTAGTCCGACCTCTAATCGACTAGAATTTGACCAATCGACAGCACTATCCCCAACCCCCCCCCCCAAAGCGAGACGAGACATCTTTCTATTTAAATCCCAACCCCGTTCGTTGGGAAAAAATGGAAAGACCACTAAATTTGAACTCAAATTTTTTGATGGAGGCCTCACGCATTGCTTCTAGGGCACTGATTGTGGCGCTGGTGGTAATTGTATCAGCAGCCGTGTCCGCGACGGCGAAGGCGAACGACGAGGGCGGCAGCAGCCTCTGCGGCATGAGCCAAGACGAGTTGTTGGAGTGCAAGTCGGCGGTGGCGACGGGCAGCGCTGCCCCGCCTCCGCCTTCGGGGGCCTGCTGCGCGGCGCTGGGACACGCGAACCTGACGTGCTTTTGCAGTTTCAAGAACAACAAGTACTTGCCTATGTTTGGAATCAATTCAACTCGGGCCATGGAGCTGCCTTCCAAATGTGACCCCAATCAAACTGTGCACTGCTGAAAATTATGCGTGGATTGTGGAAGCCAAGCGCATATATCCAAATATAATTCAGTCGAATCAGATCAGTTACATAGAAAGTGTGATGTATTTGTTATGTGATTGGTGATTTTTTTAAAATTATGCACAAATCACGTATTAAGTATATTGTACTTATCGTATAACCAATTCAGATCCGATCAAACCCAATCTAAATTAAGACTTCCCCATATATAGTTGGTTACATTTGCATGTCGAAATTGAGTGTTTTCTTTGAAGTTATGGTGTTTTTTATTTGTTTGTATTTTCAATTGGATTTCTCTATTGAAAATTATCAGTGTTGTATTTCATATGTACTAGTTGTTGTGCTACGTAATTCTGCATGTATTTATATAATAAATTATTTTTTATATTTTTAAAATATATTATAAAAATAAAATATATAAACGTGCACATGGCATTTCATAAAAGACAAAAAAAAAAAAAAAAAGGAAAGAAATAAAGATGAAGTAAACTAATTTAGATATATTATTGACACAATTAAAAAGTTAGTATTATCGTTTGTGAGTAAAAAATGCCATTTTTTTCATATTTGTATAAATATTAACAAATGGTGCATATTCAATACAGTATCAATGAACCAAAAATCATGAGTAGAAGCAACTGTCGAGATACAATAAAAAGTGGGATATTTAGTAACTTCAATCTGCACATTTTGCACGTCAAATCAGTTACTCTAGGGGCTTAGACTTAATATATACTAGTCGAAAACGAACACTCAATATGTGTGTAAATACAATAATATATTTTTATTAAATTAATAATTTATTATCAAAATACAATTGAGTAAAATAAAATAGAGAGGATAAAGAATAAAAAATTATATAATATATTAATAAAAATATGGATAAACGAGATAATAAGTGGATGGAGTAGTTAATTGAATATAAAAAGTTGAAAAATAAAATAATAAATAAATTTAAAAATAAAAATAAAAATGACAAACCAAAAAACCAAAACCACCCCCTTCAATAATTATATAGTATAGATAGATGCATCGTGTATAAAATAAAATATAAAATTTATACGAGTTTTTTATACATGATATATATATATATATATATATATATATATATATATATATAATACGAAATGCAATATCGAATTATGATACAAAAAGTCTGAACCTATACTTTGTATTAACACCGATCCATGCATGTACATATTAGTTTTATTGTGACGAACCTTTTCTTTATAGCGCTTATGACTTTTATGTAATTTTCATGTAATGCGTATATTTATTTATTTTTTTTTTTTAAAAATCTACGCAGAAATAACACAAGTAACTAACGCAAATTTCAATATAAGAATTAAAAAAAAAAAAACTCAATTAATTGTAATAGATAACGAGATATTAAATCGTTTATGATAGACTTAATCCTAATATTTCATATTTATACAAAAATTACAAATAAATTACGTCGTGTCTTTGGCAAATTAGGTCCTATTAGGTTACGAATTAGGTATAAGTAATGGGATTTCTAACACGTTAAGTGGTCCTCACTATATATTTATATTGTTATAAAAGAAAATATTTGTTATATAATAAATTCTGAATATTCAGATTTATAATTTATTTTTATTTTTTTAAAAAAGTTTTGGACATAATAGTAATTTAAATACTTTTAATAAATTTATAATTACCATTTTTTTTTCTCTTTCCCTCACACCGCGTATGTTTATTTTCACTTTTTTTTACTCTTTATTTTATATCATGGTTCTTTTTTATACGTTCAGAAGAATCACGTGTGGCGATGACTAATTACTAGATGAACGATTTTGGATCCTTTGATTTGCGGATTGGATCCTCTATTTCAAATTTGATTATGTTTTTTTCCTATTCTATTTAATATATACACATCATGTTTATGAAAGTTTTTTTAAAATATAAACGACTCAATGTTTGCACACATGATGTGTATATTAAATGAAAGAGTAAATTACAAACGAACTCCACTTAAATTTATCATAATTATAAATATTTCATTGTTATTTGAAAATTTACAAATACCCCAAAATATTTGATGAAATTATGTAATTTTCAGATGGAGATTTATAATTATCAACTTTGCCTTTGTTGTATTTAAAAAAAAATTATAAAAAATAGGATGAGATGGATGGAATAATTTGAAAAAATATATAAAAAAAATAAAATTATCTAATTAGTCTACAAAAAATATAATCTTTAAAAAATAAATAAAATCATAATGCATAGTTAACAGAGGTATTTTAGTTAATTCATTTTAAGAAATAAATACAAACATAACGAAAACTAATAAATTTGGCTAATTATTAGATGTATGTTAAAATCTTAAGGGCATTGTTATTTCCTCAAGCAATAATAGTGTATTTATAATTATGACAGAATTCAAGAGAATATATTATAATTAATTCTAAATAAACTAAAAAATATAATACATTTGGAATAAAAATTCAATCCACTTTGATTCGTATTCCTCAAGACAATGAGTAGAGAAAAGATACTCACAAGCTATGGAACGTGGCCTGTAATCCAAGACATCATTGGGCTAGCCCAGATACATGGGCCCTACAAATATCCTTATTCAAGCCCACTGACTGACAATGCTGCACAAATTTTTAATCAGTCTTTATATATAATTATTGTCTAAGGTAATAATAATAATAATAATAATAATAATAATAACAAACAAAAAACAAAAATTCCGACGATTAGGGTTTCTGTGGAAGCAGCTGCCTTTATAAATACTACTATACAACTGATATCGCAGTAGAAAGGGATTCATATCGCCGGATCTCCATTCTCGCCGCCGTCTTCCGCCGTGACTATTCTTCATTTTCGTGATTCCTCCCTGTTCTTTTTTTTTTTTTTTTTTTCTATCTAATTTGGGGCTTCAGCATTTTATAACTCCGTCGATTGGTACTCTGTTTGGTAGCGGAGTAGTTGCCTTCATAATCCCAGATAAGCTGATTATTTTGGTTCTTATCTGATTCATGGGAGGCACAGAACAATATGTGGAAGTTTCGCTGATAACGCCGTTTTTATTCTCTCATTGCGAGACGGTGTTTACTAGTAGCTTTGCCATACATTCTTCTTCCTTTACTAAGGCTGTGTTTGGTTCTATAGTTTTGGTGATAAAATCACTTAAAAGAAATTGTTTTCTCTACCGAATATTACACTATTTTGTATCTTTTGTTTTTCTTTTCAAGAAATATCGATTTTGTTTGGGGTTTCTTTGTTTATTCGTTTCTTTTTGTTGCCCTTTCTTTCGGGTTTATTCGCCTAAATTATATGTTTTTTCTACTAAAAATAAATCAAAAAGAGTTATTTTAATTTATAATTTATATTTGTAAATTGGTTAATCTAAAATTTCAATCATTTTCTACAGTTTATTGGTAAGTTAAGTATTCTTACAACTTTTTGTTAAAAATAATTAAGAAAAGTAATTTTGATTTCTAACTTATATTTTTAAATAGGTTAATTTAGAACGTTGATTGATTGTTACAATTTATTAGTAAAATTGTATGTATTAAGACAATATTTTGGTTAGTTTTTATAAATTGAGCTAATATACATTGCCAAGCAAGGCGATGAATGGAATGAGAGTAAAAGTGAAATGAGCATTCTCTTATTATCATTTTCTTGAAACAAATTTACTTTGAGTAAGAATTTTTTGATGCTGTGCTGTGGGCTTTTGTCTATCCTTTATTAGAATTACTAATCACAGAATAACAAATCCAATTTGAATTAGAAATTTTCATACGATCACCCCCTCATAAAGTCATGTCTTTAATGGCAACAAACAAGCTACCTTAAGAAACTCTGGACAAAATCATGTCCGGACACAAGTTTAACTTAACTAAGAAAAATCAACCTAAATCAGAACAAGTCACATACGAATATGATGATGACTTAAAAGGAAAATACAATGTAAGATTAAAAAAAACTAACCTAATGTTTTTGTCTAAATTAAATTGTAAGTCATGAGATGCACACTGGAGAGGAGACACACACAAATGGGGGGTCATGGCCAGTCCTAAGTCTTGACTGCTACTTTGTTCCGAGCAAAAGAAGATGTCCCAGCAAATCTCTTCACTACCAAAGCCATGTATTTGCCTTGGTGCTCTGCCAGTGCAAGTTCAGTTTCGGATGGTTCCCTTGTCCCGTCCCCTGAGAATACTCCCGATCCATAAGGGGAACCGCCTCTGATTGAATCAATCCCAAACATTCCCGCCCCAAACGTGTATCCGATTGGAACGTAGACCATCCCGTGGTGGGCTAGTTGGGTAATTGCCGTCCACCTGCAACAGGTAAATCCCGATATGAATACAAATGACAAGATTCCCACACTACACGACGATCATTCAATGAAATACCAAGTCATCAACATTATCAACCATCCATTTGTCCAAAATGAAGATGCCGTTTTCAGAAACTATATGCACCTGAAGGTTGCAATCAAAGTCGGGGAGATTCTAATCCAAATCGAACATGAATCAATTATAGAGCAATTGTGCTACTCTTGCTTGGTTATGTGACAAAATATAAGTCAAATTTAAAGCAAATTGATGCAAAGGCAATAAGCAACGAAAAATGCAGCAACCATGAACCGTGATCCGTGATCATTCAATCAAATACCAATGCATTAGTGATCAGCATTATCAAACCATCCACAACTAGACTTACGCAGTGGCCTCCTGGCCGCCCCCTTGCGTGCCGGTGCTGACAAAGAACCCTGCCGGAACACCAGCAAGCTTCTGCTCCCTCCACAAACCACCCGTGGAGTCGAAAAACGCCTTCATCTGCGCGGCCATGCTCCCAAATCTCGTCGGAAATCCAAACAAGAAGCCATCAGCCTCCACCATCTCCTCCACCGATATAACCGGAATCCCGTCATCCTTAGCCGGAACCTTCATTTGCTCCAAAACCTCAGGGGCCAATATCTCAGGAACCCTGTACAAAACCCCCTCAACACCCTCAACCCCATCAACCCCTTTCTTGATCCTTCTTGCTAGGGTTTCTACATGTCTGTACATTGAATAGAACACAATAAATATCCTCAACTTCCTCTGGGAATCCCCACCTCGAACAGGGACTGCAGCATTAACACTTCTTGCTGGGCTTAGACCCTCTGTTGAGATTGATCTCTCAGACAGAGCAATGGGCACATCATGATCAGATACACCCAGAGATGCCTTGCTCTTACTCGGCATACATCCTCCTCCTTTACCCATATAAAATCAAGAATCCCTTTTCCGGGGAAGTCAACTGCACCAAGATTCAATAAAATATTTTACAAAAGAGATTGAAGCAAACCTCTGAAGAGCCCAAGATTTGAACTTTCCTCAGCAATTTGGATGTTCTGACTAGAATGAGATTCCAACCACAAGAACAGAGAAAGGTTGAGAAGTGATTGCTGGACAGTGGACTGATTGTGGTAAGATGAAATTTATGGTTTATGGCAGAGGAGAGGTTGAGGTTGAGACAGTTCTGACCTGTACGAAGTTGGAGCTGTCGGAGTTTCTGAAACTACTGAAAATGGAAGAATTTTGAGGTTTGGAACATTGCTGGCAACTGTAGTCAAATCAAACTGGTTCTGATGTTTCTTCACTTTCTTGGGCTTTTTGCTTTGTGAGAAATAGTTGTCTACTGAGTAAACCCCACCAAGACACAGCAAATAATAGAAATTCAGATACTACAGCCTGGCCCTTTCTTCTTCAAGAAATTATAATCCTAATTAAATTAATAATATAATAAATATAATATATTTATAGTATGATTGACGTAAAATTTTTAAAAAATAATTAATATTATGAAATTTGATTCGGCTAAATTAATTTATGTAAGAAAAATTCTGATTTTCTTTTTTTTTTTATTTTTTTGTTAAATGTAATTTTCTATCTAATAAGGACGTATTTGTAGTTATACTAAATCTCAAGTAGTGTGGATGTTGTTCATCCTAATATATAAAATAATCCCACAATATATAATGAACAAAAATGGCTACTTTACCAAAAAAAAAAAATATTATATTTAAGTACAAAGTATATGAGATCATAATATTTAACCCCCTCAATATTTTAAAAATATTACAAATTGATCAAAGGGCATTTCAATCTGAAAAATTGATCAAATCATAGTCAAATTTTTTATCAGGGGTAATTGGGAATAACATGCACTGGTGGAGTTAAATGTAAGATGAACAAACCTCAAGGAGGGTAATTTTTTTTTTTTTATCTAACAGGGATGTATTATAATTATCCAAACCTCAGGAAGTGTTGATGTAATTTACCCTTTGGAATAATTATAACTAATTTAATTTAATATTTAATTTAAAAAAAGAAGAATACAGAGAAGATAATTTTAATTAGTAAATTAATCGTGGTGACACGTTGTACTTGTGTGTATATTCCAAATAATATTTTATATTTTAAAGTATATTATAAAATAATATATATATATATACAAATTAATATATCATATTTAAAAAAATTAAAAATATTTAATTTATGGGTATTATCGATATAACAAAAGAATTTATGTCAGGGTGTCATAAATCGTTTTTTGTGAGTGAGAAATACCTTTCTTTTCTTTTTATATTAGTGTTTGTGTGGTCATGACAAAAATAGAAGTAAAAATGGATGTGTTCTGGTATTTGGTTAGAGAGAATAGTTGGATGAGAAGTAAAACTGAATGTATATGAAACAATTTCAAAATTCAATTTCGTTTTCGTTCATAATTGAGCAAAAAAGTAAAGTATAAAATAAAAGATAAAAACAAAGTACATATTTTATTTATTTTTTGCTCTATTACTCATATATATAGTTTTTCCTCCAATTTTTTTTCTTGATAACAATGGTACATAACTTTTTAGAAAATTATAACCAAATCGTTGGAAAAAATATTATCCGTTGATCATTTCTAGTAATTTTATTCTATATAAGCTGAATAATTTACAACAAACGAATAATATTTATTTATTTTTATTTTCTCTCATTTGAACCAGACGAATCAAAATTCTAAATGATCGAACAAAAAGTGGTTGGGCCTTGAGAGAGATAGTTTGGGCTTAAACTTTTGTGGGCTTAGGTTGCACACTGGGCTTGTGTTGCTTTGAAGATTCTGTTTTGTTAGTTTATACCTATGATGCAGACTGTTCCACCCTATTTCTTTAGGACTCTTATTCACCAAAACATTGTCAAAAAATGGATTCTTTTGGTTTCTAGTGGTTACGACCAAGGTAAATTACAACACGTTCTTTTAAAATTGGGATAATTATTATTTTCTTTCTTTTTTTAGTATAATTATATATAATTGTAATTTAGAAAATTATATTTAGTATTCTTGAAATTTGTTTTCATATAACTAATAAGTTCTTCAGTTGGTCAATTTCATCGAATTGCTTATATTAACAAAAAAAAAAATTATTTACATGCGATTGGTTTATTACTAATTTATTGCTAGCCAAATAAATTTTTTTATGATTAAATTACATTCATACGTCTTCACACATTAATGTATATGAGAAATTATAACTTCACTGGTAAATGATAATTTAGTCTTAAAAACTTATTTGACTTGCATTAAATCAGTAACAAGTCAACAGAGAGTAAATATCAATTTTCATTCAATTATTTATTTATTTATTAATATTAGCAAATTCAGTGAGTTTTGACTAACGGAGGGACTTATTTGTTAGACGAAAACAAACATCAGGAGTGATAGATGTAATTTCTCAAATCGCAAAAAATTTATGTATAATTACATCAAATCTTAAGAAAAATGAGTATAATTAATCTATAATAATTATAAAAATATATTTTTTTCATTTTTTTAAAAATTATAAATTTTAAAAAAACTCATTGTAATTTATTCTTACAGAAAAATGCCGAACAAGGAGTGTCAATTCAAAATCTCGTCAGGAAAGATTGCGCACGGACCTTTGTTCTCGTAATAGACCCATGGAGGTGTTAGGGCCATGAATATGCATGTTCTTTTGCAGTGACCATGCCTCCTAAAACAGACCTATAGAGTTATTAATTATGTCATGAATTTGTCAGAAATCAAGACTTTAATTATTTCGATGATGACGAGATAATATATTTACTCGCATCCAACGTCTTATTAACAATAAAAACTCGTATTATTAGTCAAAATTAATTACTTTTCTACAACATATATAGTGATAATCGACAACTCTTCTTTACCATAAATTGAAAGATCTGTCGAATCTGATTATGTATTTTAAAAATATACATAATTATTTTATGGTTCTATTTTATTTTATTAAAAACCTCTCGTATATCTCAAATACTTATTTAGAATTATCAAGAAGTAATCACATGCCCAACCCAAATCTTTTTTCTTCAATTTTCTTTTCTATCTTATAATTATAAATATCTATCCTAAATTAATGATTGTCTAATAAATATTCGAACTGTCACCATTAATTTTTTAAAAAAATTATAAATTTTTAAATAATGAATAAGTATTTATAATTATGAGGCATCTGAAAAATATATTGTAAAATTTATTTATTTAGTTTTGTGTCCTTGGAATTGTGAATGAGTTGGTCTAAATTAAGACCCCAAAATTGTGGGCACGTTGTTTCAATTATTGAAGCTAGATGTCAGTGTCGTAAGTCACACCTGGAATCCACAATATTGAAGACAACGACGTCGTTTTTGTCGGTATCTGGGGAGGGGGATAGGAAAAACCGGTCCATGTGACCTAATGTACACAGAAAGACCAACCCTTTGAGCTAACTCTTCCGGGCAGATGGCCAAACGATTTGGGCGTAAAATTTTCTACTAGAGAATTGGATGTGTAAGTGTTAAAAAAAATAAAAATAAAAAATCATTTGATCTGGCTAGTTTGAAACTGTTAATCATTATCGAGTATGATTGATTAACTAATCACCTTTTCTATTATAATAATAATGATGGTATCATAACTAAATATCTAATGCTAAAAGGTCCCTTCATTTTTTAATTCTTAATTGTAATTTATTGGAGTCGAGATACTACCTTAATTGATGGAATCCTCAGCAATGGATGTTCTTGGATCATAAAATAATTAGGCATGATTAGACTTGTATCTTAAACGATCATTTCATATAATTTTTTTTTTAATTTGTTAAGAGGTTGAATTCCCTACTAAAGTTTTTTAGATCATAAAGTCCACTCGAGTTTCGAATGGGATAATAAGACCAATGAATTTATATTTCAAAATATTTAATGCGTACCTATGATTTGGAGGAATTGGGGGGCGCTTGTAGATGATGTTGTGTGTCATAAGATGTACGAGTCCAGATGGCATAAACCATACCTTACATACGAAGTCTTTGATTAAGGGACTAGATTGTTGGTCCTGGTTCGAACAGGATTTTGATCGGTCAAAAAACCTTAGTAAAAAGATGATACATTGTATTTTGATTCTAATTGAATATTTGTGACTTTTGTAAGGGCATATTTGTCTTTTACTCACAAGTCATACAAAAATAAAAATTTGTGATGTTGTCTTGTGATCGCAGTGGTCCAACAATAGTTCCACGCCAATTGTCATCTTGACTACTATATTTATTTATGTATTTCTTGACCTTATAGTGACAAATAGTGAGGTTGCGATTAGATCTCATGAACTAGTTTCAAGTCATGAATTCAAATTCTACCTGACGTGTAGGTAATTATATCACTTTATGTGAGTTATTGTAATTTATTTATTATTTTTAATCATATTAATTATTGGTTGAATTAAAATATTGTTTAATTTATTAAAATATTGATATAATCGTTATATAATTACTACTTAAAAAAAATATTATACGAATCTATTTCGGTAAGGCAAAACTGGTGAACCTAACATGCCTATAATTGTTCAGATGACATATAGTTACATAATAAACATTTATGCCCGTAAAAAAAAAGGAAAAATATTACAATATTAAATATCAAATAGATACATATAATTTTGTATTGATGTATGAATCAATAAGTTATTTAATATATTCAGATATTAAAAAGGGACAATTATATTGACACCCCTAACCTATAGTCTATTTACACTAATTACCTCTATCTTTTACATAATTATAGAAACTATTCATGACAGGCAAAAAAATAGGGATAGTTTGTGAAATTATGCTAACTTTGTTAAGGGGTGTGTTTGTAATTTTTCAAACAAATAAAGGGTGGTTTGTGTAAGTGATATTGACATTTGGTGGTGTATGTGATGATTTGTGTAAACAGATCATAAATCAAAGGGTCTAAATACAATTACCCCTATTAAAAATTAATTAATTGCGTTTCAATTAAAACCGTAATTAGAGTCGTGGTTGAATAACATTAGTATTAAGGGACAAATTTTAATTATTTAAAAATAAAACTGAAAATGAATATAATAAAAAGATGGATCATGAAATTTTTGTTTTTGACGATTGGAACTATACAAAAAGTTACTATCCATGCACAAAATCTTTCTATTATACGCAAAGAAATCATGGTAATTATTCAAGCGCAGCCGTTACTGTTAAATATAAAATTAAAATACCACTTGTATTTATTTATATATAAGTTGTCGTTGCACGCGATCTTTTCGATCGTGTAGAAAAAATTATGGTGCGATATGAGCAAAAATAAGATTTCTGTAAAAACTAATAGACGTGGTGTGAATGGATAAGAAAGAGAGAAGCGAGGTGAGAAAGAATAAATAAATTATAATTATAATATTATTATAAAATATTAAAATTACTATTCTTACGATTTTTTTTTAAGGAAAGAAATGAATTATAGAATAAATTTGGGTATTCAAAAAGTTAGTATAACAAAAGATTTTTCTTTATAACAGTATATAAAATTGTTGGAACTATAATTAAACCTGAAAGCGCGCCACAAATTTTATATGTTCAATATCTATATTATTATATGTCAAACGAGACTTATTTTAATTGGCAAAATTGGAGCTTTTAAATTAAAAAATAAAAAATCATGAGCCCTCAACGTCCACCAATGTGTTAGAAATATTAAAGAGTTTAATGCAATTTACTTCTTTGTGATATTGCAAATGACAAATTATCCTCTATAAAAAGAATAATAGCAATTTATCTCTATGTGTTTTTTAAAATGAAGCAATTTACCCCCTATATAAAGAGGTAAATTGGTTTGTTTTGAAAACACAATGTGATAAATTGCTGCATTTTTAAAAACATAGAGAGGATTTTTTTTATTTTATATAGAATGATAATTTGCTTATTTGCAATATCACAAGGGATTGCTTGTATTTTTTATATATTAAATATTGGCGATCAATATATTAATTTATTACAATTATCAATGATTTAAGTAGTGATGTTGAGGTCTCACAATAAGAATATTATTGGTTCGAATCCCACAAATATAAATATATATAATAGTTTCTTGTTTTTCATTTATTTTCTTTGTTTCATAATTATGATGGATTCGACCAATTTTCAAATAGAAATATAATTAATAAAAATTAATAAATAAATAAATAATGTAATGAATTGTTCTCTTATAAAAAAGACAAAATCCCTCTCTAAAAAAATTAATAAAAAAAAGGTTTGTGGTTGAACAACTTAATAAAAATAAGTAAACCCTTGACAATAATCAACTTTGGGATCAATTATATGATGCTGAATTACAATTATTAAACATTGTAAAAGAACTTTAATATATATTATTAGGTTGTCTCTATCTCACCAGATCACAGATGCAACACACTTTTACAAAATTTATTATTAATTAATTCAGATCTTCATGTCCAAATATATTCTGGCTACGTCCGACAAAACTAAATACCAACTTTTCTATTTCCATCAACTTTCCTATTTAGGTGCTAAATTTACAAGAAAATCCCTCAAGGGGGTAATTATAATTTTGTAAAGTACGGAATTGTTTTTGTAATTAGACTTAACATTTATGAATGTCGATGCAATTTACTTTTAAGTATAGGGTATGATAAATTACAACAACATCCCTTGATACTTGACATAATTAGAAGTACCTCCTCCTTATTTGAGAAATTATAAATATCTCTTGAGATTTTTTTAAAAAGTTTATAAATTTACTTTCTTACCCTCTTAACGTATATTCAATCCTTCTCATAAAATTAGACATCAATCATACGACAAGAAAATTGAACTCTCTCCCTTTAAAGTGATGAATTATGTCAAACATTTGCGAGTCTAACTCAACAAACTTGATAAATAAAAAATAAAAAAATGGGCTCGATATTCCGAGTCAAAGAAAAGGACTAGTAAACAATTTCCTTAAAAAGGGGTGCCTACTTTGAATTAAGAAATTAATTTCCCTTCTTTTGTTATTTTTTATTAATTACATATATATTATTTTATAAGTCTATATCATCGTCAATCTTTGATCTAAATGTTTTTCAAAGTTTTTTTTTGTTTATTTATATGTATGTTAATTTTTTTGAAGTGATAATTACATACATGATTAAATTAACATCTCGATAACTTAAAAATACATCAATTCAATCAATACATTAATATAATTAAAAATAATAAATTATATTAATAATCAATTATAGAATACATAAATTCGATCAACATAATCATATTATATATATTAAATATATATATATATATATATATATATATAATTTACCCCCGTGATATTGTAAATGTTCAAATTACCTTTTTATAATTTTTTTATAGCAAAATTACCCTCTTATGTGTTTCAAAATGAAGCAAGGGTAAATTGTTTCATTTTAAAAAATATAAACGGGTAAGTTGCTATTTTTTTTCATAGGAAGTAATTTGCTCATTTGAAATATTACAGAGGATATATTGCATTAAAAATTGTATATTAAATTAATATTATAATAAATTTACATTAAGGACAATAAATATCAACACGTATAATGGGATTTAAATCGAAAATATGAAACTAGATCATTGATGGTACCTTAATCTTAACCATTAAACTAAGAAATGATTGGTAGATGTCCGTCTTTGTTGACCCTCCAACTCCCAATCACGGACCATACTATAACTAAACTTTTATTCTTTTCAATTTTAATTATTTTTCCTTATAAAATTCCGACTTTATTTCTTATTAATATTACATGTCACTCTCCACTTCACTAAATTGTCTTTAAAACTTTTGGAATAATCCCAGAGGAAGAGAGAAAGAGAAAGAGAGAGCAGAAACCTATGCTATTACAATTTTTTTTATTTGAATTAAATTTGGTTGAATCAAATCAATCACAAAGTAAATGTATCATATTTATTATATGATTGATTATTTTTTTTTGAATTGTACACTAATCACACGATAAATATATTACACTTACCATATATTTGAATTTTGATTAAAGGGTGTTGGCTAGAATTTCCCATGCCATCACATGCAATTCATCATTTAATTCCACTTTTCAAATGCCAAATAATTACACTCTGTTTTTTTGAATTTATTCAAACACGAAAAATTAATTAATGAATGGTAGATTTACAATCATGTGTGAATTAATTTTCAATTTTATCAATTTTTTTGTGTGGCTAATTTAGCCTTAAATTGCATGTGACTTGTACTTAATCAAATTAAATAACAATTTTAGTCTTGTAAATTAATTTATTCAGGACTAAAAATGCCAACACCTTATAATTTATGGGATTGAATTGCAATTTAATTAGATCATGCAATTTTCCGACAGAATTAGCCGAAAAAAAGGATGAAAAATGCAAAAAAAATAAAATAATATGACCAAATTACAAAAAATAATTCATGCAGGACCAAAAAATATCATCCCAACGAATTGCAAGACTAAAACTGTATTTTCTCTTTATATTGAAAAGTCACTATCCATAACTATTGAGCAATTCATTAACAAAAGAAATTTTGGTTATTTATAATTTGTAAATATTTTTACATACAAAAGTGTGCGAGTAGAATGAAAGATCCTACCCATAGGTAGAAGTGATGAGGTAATAGATATGGTCCTGAAGAGCTGCCTTGTTATTACACTACTCATCTTCCACCATCCATATGATGTCCTACCTATATATGTCGTCCCAATTTCAAAAATACCTTAAAAATCTCCTCATCATCACTCCTCTACTCTATATATACACTAAACCCTCACCCCTACATACATTTCATTCTCATTCTCATTCCCTCACACCACGATGGCCGAAAGGAAACAGTCTGCAGTCTCCTCCGGCCAGACCCATTTGCCCATACCCGCTTTTGACCCGCCCCCAAAACCGAAAAGAAACAAGTATGCTATGGCTTGCTCTTTTCTAGCTTCCATGACTTCCATCTTGCTTGGATATGGTACCCAATTCATTCTTTCTAACTATTACTCATTGAAATTAAATTAATGGCCGTCTACCAAATACTCATTTGTAAATTACCGTCACGAGAAAGTATTTGTTAGACGAATGTTAATTCCAATTTTTCTACTAATCAGTGGGTATTTGTAATCATGACGAACTCGAAAGAGTCTGTTGTAATTTACCCTTATATATATTTACTTTTATTGCCCTCTTAATTATTTGAATTTTCTTTATTTTTATTTAATAAACCCCCATTTTGTTATTTTAAAAAGGGCATAAATAGCAAAAATGGAAATAAAACATATTAATTATAAGAATATATACACTATAAGAAAAATTATAAAATAGGAGTTTTTGTTGGGTACATGCAGATATAGGAGTGATGAGTGGAGCAATAATTTACATACAGAAAGACCTTCAAATCACCGACGTCCAAAAGGAGGTCATCATGGGCATTCTCAACGTCTACTCCCTCCTCGGCTCCGCCGCTGCCGGCCGTACTTCCGACTGGATTGGCCGCCGCTACACCATAGTGTTTGCCGGGGCTATATTCTTCGCCGGCGCCCTGCTCATGGGCTTCGCCACCAACTACGCGTTCCTCATGGTCGGGCGGTTCGTGGCGGGCATCGGCGTCGGCTACGCCCTGATGATTGCGCCCGTGTACACGGCGGAGGTGGCGCCGGCGTCCTCCCGCGGCTTCCTCACATCCTTTGCAGAAGTATTCATCAATTTTGGTACGTAGTGTTGTGTCTTTTTCATGCACATGATATCTCCAGCGGGGAACGTGATGTGATTGGTTGGTGCAGGGAATTTTCTTCATAATATTAATTTTTAATATATATTTATATTAAAAAAATCTTGATTTGATTCGTCCATAAAATTAATGATTATGCTATCTGTATATAGTATAAAAAAACTAATTAATTATACCATGAGTGTAATAATCTTTGTAATTGTATGATTGAAATTCGATTTTAAACATTTTAAAAAGAGATTTATCACTAAAAGTAATTATATATTATAACTGATTATATATATATTAAAGAAGAATACCTTTTTGATATACTCCTTTTTTTGTGTGTTTTTTTTAAAATTAAATTAAATTTATTTATTTATTTATATAACTTTCTACTCTGTCATTATTTTTTTATGATTATTTTTTTTTTTTTTCATTTATTTGTCATTATTTTTTTTATAAATTTAATATTAACTTACTATTTTATATTTAATTTATTAAAAATAAATATTATACTTTATTTTGGCAGTTATAATAATGATTTTCATCAATTATTATAAAAAAAAATATCACTGATAATAATTAATATAAAAAATATAGGCCTAAAAGTATGACAATAGATAATCAGATATAGACGTATAGGGACAAACAAATATTGTTGTCACTACATTTACTTTTTCGCTACAAACGCACCACTCATTATAATTACTAATAAGTCCACTCATCACTAATAAATTTAGAGAAATTACATTATAACAAAGTTAAAATTATTATTTAATATTTTATCACTCGTATTATCTTTTATTGCAACGTACCATTTGTTGGTGCAGATTACAATGAATTAACAAGATAAATATTTTAATTTAAAGAGAATTTAAGTATAATTAAATTTAATAAATAAATATAAGAAAATTGTCTAAAAGTATGTACGTATGTGAGTTTTGCAGGGATATTACTTGGCTATGTTTCAAACTTCGCCTTCTCCAAGCTCCCAACCAGCTTAGGCTGGCGATTTATGCTCGGAATCGGCGCCGTCCCTTCCATATTCCTCGCCTTAGGCGTCCTCGCCATGCCGGAGTCCCCGCGTTGGCTCGTCATGCAAGGCCGCCTCGGCGAAGCCAAAAGAGTCCTCGACAGGACCTCCGACTCTCTCGAAGAATCCAAACTACGACTCTCCGACATCAAGGAAGCCGCGGATAACTGCGACGACGACATTGTTTCGGTCCCCAAACAGCACCAAGCCCGAGGAGTCTGGCGAGATCTGCTCTTCCGCCCCACGCCTGCCGTGCGCCACATACTAATGTGCGCCGTGGGGATACATTTCTTCCAGCAAGCAAGCGGCATCGACTCCGTGGTTCTATACAGTCCGGAAATATTCCAAAAGGCGGGCATAACGAACGACACCGACAAGCTACTCGCGACGATGGCCGTTGGATTCACGAAGACGATGTTCATCTTGGTGGCCACGTTTTTGCTAGATAAGATCGGACGGCGACCGCTGCTTCTCTCCAGTGTAGCGGGGATGATACTGTCGTTAGTGGGCCTGGGAATTGGGCTTACTATAATAGAACACGCGGACCAAAAACTGATCTGGGCCGTAGCCTTGTGTATGACGACGGTGTTATCCTACGTGGCATTTTTTTCAATTGGGATGGGCCCCGTTACGTGGGTCTATAGCTCGGAGATCTTCCCATTGAGGTTAAGGGCCCAAGGGTGCAGTATGGGAGTAGCAGCGAATCGGGTGACCAGTGGGGTGATCTCAATGACATTTATATCCCTGTACAAGGCTATAAGCATTGGAGGGGCATTCTTTCTCTATGCAGGGATTGCTATTATTGCATGGGTGTTTTTCTACACGTTATACCCTGAGACGCAGGGAAAAACACTCGAAGAAATGGAGACTTTCTTCGGAACGTTCTTTAAGTGGAGGTCGACGATGAGGGCATTGGAGGAAAAGAAGGCTGAGAGTAATGGACAACTCCAACTGACCACAACTACTACTACTACTACTACTACTACTAATCAGAGTCAGAATTAGAATTAGGAGTAGTTAGAAAAATTTTAATTTGGGTTGGGTTTTGATCAGATAAAAATGAACTATATTGCAAGTGTGATATACTTGTTGTCCCGTCAAACCTGATTTTAATAAGAGTTTTCTATATAATTAGAGTAAAATGTTTTTCGAAGAAAGGTCTATATGTCATTTTTAAATTTATGTATGTATAGAATAAATACAAGAAGAGAAATATGTGAAAGAAAAAATGTTTAACATATGAGGGGCGTTTACAATTTATCCCATTCTCTTATATTACGAATGAAAGAAAAGGGCAGCTTTATTCTTTTAACATTAGTTCTCTTATTACGTCATTGCTACGTGCATATAATAAACAATCATTCATATTTTAAAATAGATTATAAATAAGAATACTATTTAAAATTAGTACGAATGTAAAAAATCTTTTTTTTTTATATTAGTATAGATTAAAATTAGTAAAGCAATTCACATTTGATACATACATATTGTCTTGTTTGGACCACATCCTTTCCCTTCAATAACTTCACAAAAACAGAAAACTATTGTTGCAATGCAGTCCACAAGTTGTGGGATAAAGAAAGAGTGAACACGACAAACCATTCAGCAAATTCAATCCACAATCGATCTACGCATGCCATGACTCAGATTTCCCTGGAGATTTGCTGCCTCACTTTTCACTTTCTTCAATTCACTTGGATCGGATGCAACAAACTTGTACTACTTTTTCTTTACAACATAACCGGTGGTGGTGGAGAAGAATTCTTGCTGCACTTTTCACTTCCCCAATTAAACAATTTTCTTCCACATCTTTTCTCCTTTTCCTTGTTATAATGTACAGAAGACATCCCATGCAACAGCATGAACCTCGTCCGCTGGGCCTGAGGTTCACGCTTGTTTTTCAGAGGAAGGTTAAAAAATAACTAAAAAATATGTTTTATTCAAGTACATGTAGGACTTAAAGTGATCGCTATATAGTTACAATACTAAATGTGTCAAAAATATCAAATTTACAAGAACTAAATGCACTTTTTTAAAAAATAAGAAAAAAAACTGCAATACACTTGTACTTACACGACGAAGAATGAAAATTTTTGTTTACCCAAGTGAACGTGTGGAAATAAACAGATCTGACATACTACTTTTAACTTATAGTATATGTAAACATATGAAACATAACTTAGAGATGGGTGCATTGAGTTCCAAGAGATACTTGTCCCAACAAAAGACTATTTCTTTTATATACCAATTTTCCTCGGAAGAGTTCCAATTATTCATCAATATCTACAGTTTACATTCTTATAAATCAAGGGGGGATTAAAAGTAAATTAATCAATAAATAAAGGCATCTACTTGTTATTGTTGTTTCCCCCACATCTATTTCCTGCAAACTACAAGATGAAAAAGATTGGAAAGGGAAGAAAGGATTGGAAGGGAACAATATATACAACTCACAGCAGGGAGTTGAGATTGAGATGGTGCCTCATTTTTCAATGCCCTGTTGCAAATATTGAATCAAATCGTAACCAGCAGTTGTCCACTTGTTATAGGCATCGGTGCATATACGGATCATATAATTGGCCGCTTCCCGTTCGGTCATTTCAGGTCGAAATCTCTTGCGCAGATTGCCGATAGGATCTCCCCTGCTGAAGCAAGGTAATCCACTGTCCAGCATCATTAGCACTGTACTTAAGATCCCGTTCATATTGCGCCTCGCGGCAAGGTAACCCTTCACACACAAACTGCACGAGAAAATAGTAGAGCTCCATAATCACATCAAGGTGGATAAAGACCAAATGAAATAAACACATACTTCAGTTTGGAACATAAAATCTTACCTTAGAAATTGGAACCACGTCTCACTTTTCATCACTCCGGATGGATCTAGTAATTGAGTCATCTCATGACTCAGTTTGAAGTGGGCGCTTTCAAATCGCATATTTCCACCGGGTGAAGTTTCCAAAATAAAACCAAAATCGATATGAACAAGCCGACCCGCACTGCGTTCAGGATAGTAAAGGTTAGGCTCTGAGGAGACATGCTCTGTATCAAACTTCAAACAATGTAATATTGGAGAAGAAAAGCTTGGACAACAAAAAAGGGTTACACTGTAAATTTAGCATCTTATAGGCACTAAAAGTATGTATCATATAGATTAGGAGCTTATAGGATCATCCAAATATGCTTTTGGTTAAACAGCCTCATAGTTTGATATGCCACTGAACTTTGTCTGTTCACTGCTTACCTGTCAAACAGAAGATTCCCGTTATGTCTATCCTTTGGTTGAAGCAAGAGACTAGCAACTGCATATCCAGCACTACTGACGAGGAAGTTCTCACGAGCAGCTTCAAAACTTGGTGAACCAACAGGCCCAAAGTCCTGTTGGAATATCTCATACAGACCACCATCAGTGGTCTCACCCATCTGACTCCTGCTCCGTGAATTGGGCACAACCTGCCAAGCAAAAAGGAGAAACGATTCTAGTGGAAAGTCCCTCACAAACAATAGACTGAATGTCACCATTCAACTGTAACAACCATTATCGAAGCTCTGTGAATATAGCCATTCCACGTAGAGTACGTATTACAACACAAAGCATCAAGGTCCTTCAAACATCACATGCCTTCTTATTCATCCAGACATTGTACAAAAATATGCACTTGTGCTAAAGGATTGCATGTTTTCGTATAGATTTTATAGTCAACCTTTATCAGCTACAGCACTGTTGGTCTTCTCCAGACAACTGCTTCGATCTTTTTCGAGAAATAGCTTGACTACACTGGTCATATGCTTGATCAAATAGTAGCCAAATATTCATAACAGATATAACCATAGAATTTACTTGTGTCATGATAATCATTTCTGGGTGCTTTACAATGTTAGCCAACATTGCAAATGAACCATAAACATAAAGTAGTAGTTTATTTTGGTTGTTTGCACAAACAACTTTGGGCAGCATGGTTAAATACAGCATAGACTACAGGATCTCTGAACTTATTAGGCCACAGGATTTATTTAAAATGGCGATATCACACTTTAATACACATGCCTGCAGTATGATGGCTGTGGAAACTAAAAGGAAATATAATGGCAGCTAATGCAGGGGTGAGGTTGATGCATCATATAAGGACAAAATCAGAGGTGAAAAAAATCAAATTATAACTACGAGCTGCTACATCCAAGCTGCGTGAGCTGCATTTGAACTTGAATGAGCAGAAACCAGAAAACAAGAGACATTCATTTACAAAACAAACCCCTGAATAACATTCTTTACATTTGGTACTCGCCCACCATACACATTCTGAACACAACAAAATTAAGATTATTGAAATTCGCATGCTTGACACATCTGAACACATGCAAGTGAGCTGATTAGTAATTTAAAAGATAATACATAATAGTAAACATGGAAATACCTCAATTATTCCTCTCTCTGGGCCAGTCGGGAGCACTCCATAAGGATACAAATAGAGATTAAGCCCAACAGCTTCAAAGATGTCCTTCAGAAGCGAAATCACTTGCAATGCAAGAACATCTTGTCTGCAGTCATCTCCGACCTATGTTCAAAGCAAGCTCCATCAGGCTAAGTACTATAAATTTGCGAGAGAATCAACATTACATATCCAAGCAACAGTCATCAACTTCTCTCAACACTCTTACAATGCCGTGTTCTTTGCTACAACCAACACAACAAAGGAAACTACCACGTTTTCTATATTCAAAACAGCACAGCCTCCATGTGATACAAGCAGAGGTTAATCCTTGATACATTCATAACTTTATAGTAGTTATTTTAACTAGCCCGTATCTGATTCAAGCAAACTACTTATTGAATGACCACCTAAACGAAATGCTTAAATTAAGAGAGGAGAATTATTTGAGAATTAATATCTCTAGCACGTTCTAGCAGTGAGATCCAACCCCAAGTCCTCTTACTTGCCCTGCGTCTAACACTATGTTGACCACCTCTCTAAAAGTTTAAGTTGTCAGAGAAGAGAATAATATAATATTTAATAACTCTAGAACTCCAAACCTGTTTTATTTGACAATCATACTGAACTTATATTAATCTACTACGAATGATCTTCAAATTTACTCTAGCTCCCTGACAAGCCCATGAATGGGTTGTGCTACTTAACATATATTGGATCTCATGGAGCTACTTCATCCATATAATTATGCAACTGCTTTTTATGCTCCCATTTTCAGAGAGCAATAATGTTAGATGATAAAACAAAAGATAAGAACATAACGATAATGATATACCTTGAAAATGCAAGCTTGCGGCTTCACATCATTGTGATCCCCATCTCTATCCACCACATTGAATGTGATCATTATTGGAACTTTTGCTGCCGACTGTAAAGGAATTCCACTATCAACTTGAATACCACGGACAAGTCTCTCGGGATCAGTAGGTAAATATAGATCATCTCCATCTAGTTCAATCTTCTCCAACTCCCTGTTTCAATTAAAAAAAAGGGGGTCGTTTTTACAGTTTAGATAGACAATCAGTAACCGAAATCCAAATTTTTACGCACATTAACCAAATTTTCATGAGAAATACCAAAAAACAATACCTTCTTATGCCAGCTCGTCTTTCGTCCTTCGGAAGTGGATAGAGGACACCAGATATAGACGTGACTTTGTCAAAGAAATCAAATTCTCTTTGAAATATGTCACGTGCTGTAGGATTGAAACCATCAATGATCCGTTCTCTAACAAGCGGAAGTAGTTCTTGGAATGAGGCATTCTGCAGCCAATGAAAAAGTGAACCAAACAAGAAACATGAACCAATATGAATAACAAAAACTTTACAGTATACTTTTTAAGTAATATTGAACAGAAACTATGAACTAAAAGGTATATATTAACACTGATGCATGGAAAAGTTCACTCTTCAAATTCAGCAGTGATTAAATCAACTGAAAATATTTAAACCCTGATTCTAAAAGATAACATAAACATATCCCTACAGAGAAAAATGGGGGCAAAAACTTCATGCCTTAAGGAAAAACAATAATTAACCCAACAAAAGCTACATTGAGAAATGTGGTACAATATTCAGAAGTGGCTGTTCAAGAAGTAGCTTAACATGGAAATTTTAAAAAAGACAAAACTTTTTATGCTGAAAGAGTGTCCAACGAAAAGGAGAAAGCAAAACAAAATCGGAGAAATGTGGACAAAATTTCTATGCTTCAAGATAATTAGATTTTGCAGTTATGGAGATAGACATTTCCGTCTTCTTTATGGTGTTGAAATGTTCAGTCGCTGAAAAAGTATACCTTGGCAGATGTTGCATCCTCCCCTTCAGGAACACAACTCTCACCCTGCAAAAACACAATGTTTGTTAATACATAAGCTAAGGAATCCTCAGAATTCATAACAGACTATATTATTATTTCTTCAACAAGAAATTACTCATCAGATTAATATCTTCTGACCTGTAAATGCCATATCAATATATGGGCAAAAATATCACTCCTTTGTGCAGCTCTAAGCAAGTAGCCTTCAACCAACTTCTGCAAAATGGAGCAGGATAATGTGTAAGAATTGATAGTGATATTAGATGCAGAAGATGACAAATTCATTTTGCAGCAACTCAGTGATAAAGTGGTCAGATGGAGAGGCCAAATACCAAAAGACATGAAATGAGATATTACTTCCAAGCAAAATTTATAAGCAGTTGCAATATATGGATTATCTTTTACCAAATATTGAGAATGTACAAGAACTATGCGTGTTTTAACATCAACATCATCAGTACAAAGAAAAAACTTTATGTCGATCTAAAATTCCACTATACTAGGATTCACTTCCCACACTGCCAGATTGCTCCATTTGAAAATTTATTAAACGTAACAAAGCCAATAAGAACCCACCTCTGAATCATATCTCAGTGCCTGCACCAGCTGGGGCATGAAAAATGTTACTCTCCCTGGCGGATAAGATTCCAACACCCTGAGAATATAAGCCATGACTCGTGGATGTCCTTTATTGCTGGAGTAAGGAACTCCAGAGCCTGTGTAATTGAACAAGGTACCCAATGTGGCAATTGTTGCAGAAGTGTCGAATTCTCATCCACGGCTTTGGGGGTCACAAAATAAGGCAAAGCTTCGGGAATGCTGCGGATCTCCAATATATGTGTCTGCCGGAGGAAAATTTGGATCATAAGCCAAATTTAGTTTAAAGTGAATGTCAAATGAAAATAAAGAAAGCATCTAAGATGTAGATATTAAATGGATCGAGTCATCTAGGTCTAAGTTTGGGGAATGACTACTGTATATCAAGACCAAATATTGTACTAAAAGATCTGAAAGCTGCAGAACAATATTTTGAAGTGTTCATATGACCAAAATGACTGGTAATCATGTGCTGAATGTTAAAGCATTAATATTGCTCTTCCGCACTTCTCCAATGTTAACGTTATCCATCACAAGGGCAGTTACCACACTACTTATACTTAGCTTACATGTATTTCCTATTTTAACTTTGGCAAATTCCATTAACGTACTTGAACAAGTTTGAGTCTTCAGTGGGGCACTTGCTGGAAACCTTGAAACCATTGATAAAGCAATTCGAGGATCAACGGAGAAAGCAGTCCTTGCAACTTCTACCCATTTGTCTGAGCTAACTTTAAGCCGAGAAGATTGGTCCCTGCATATATGGATATCAAACAACAGAGACAAAATGCAAACAGGACTGACACACTCAAATTAAAGGAGAATAAAATCTAAAAGTTAATGAGATCATTCAAAATTCAATAGTAGTTACTTTGATCCACTGGTTGAGCCCAAACTTCAAGTCGGTCTGCCTCATGCTGGCACAGCATCAGCAGTAACTGCCTTCGCTTCTCTTGTCCAGTAGCATAGTTATCCACCTGACCCCAAACTGGGTATATTGATCCTTCTGCAAAGCATCAAGATTGTTTCTAAATAGATTCGTAAACAACCAAAAATCAAAAACGTTCTCCTTTCATAAGAACAATAAGGATAATTTAGGCAGCTGAAAACTTCAAAAGCTCAGAATATCTCACCACATCATTCACAGAGCTATCCTTTTCAAGCCCCTTCGTTTTCTGGTCGAGCTGGGGGGTGTCCACCCTCTCACTTAAAAGACTGGACAAATATGGAAATGGATTGAGCTTCACTCTGAGCAAAGTTGTTGTTACTTAAATCAAACCAGTCAGGTTCATGAGCAAACCACCCTAAAGAGGCCCTGATCTCGACAGAAAGAAACTACGGTTGAGTTTCAGACAACAATACTCTTCATAATACAGTGAAGTCTAACAATAAAAAAAAATCGAGATTACTGCTGACACCTATGAAATGCTGGATAATATGGATCTTAGAATTCAAACACAATGATAAGTATCATAAACAAATTGAAACATCAAGTATTCAGACTCTAAACTGACTATATCTTAGATTACTATTAAGGGCTTATATGCATAATGGTTGGATATAGACCAAATATTAAGTAAATCTGCCAATTCTGGTTGTCAAAGATGTACTTAGGAGAAAAAAATTTCAAAATGAGCTTTACCGAACAAACTGAATAGAAGACCATGATCTTGCAATGTATTTAACAAAATATACACACAAGCCAGTGTCTCTGAAGCAAAGGTGACAGACCAACCATATGTACATAAAATGATCTTTTATATGATATTCAGTGTCACCCTTTATATTAATCATAGAAATTAAAAGAAGGATCTTAATCATTGTTATTTAAAGTACTTGTATCTATCTGGCCTTGCGCCTGAACATGCACTCAGGCATCATGATGTCCAGAATTAATTTATAAACAGACCATTAAAACACATATACACTGTAAAACAAGTGTTTAGTGGTAAACATAAGAAGTGGCGTATATAGGCGTCCAGATCAGATGATAGCTAAATCTTTCTTCTATAGGCCGTACCTATATATCCTATCTTCTAGCAACTGAAGCCCTGATCTAAAATTCTGAAGATTCCCCTGAGTTTGGCAAGAGCAAAATTTTAGACCAAAAAGCATAGTGGTGAAAAAAGTCCCTGTAGCTGCTGGATGCCGTGAAAAATTCCACGGCAGCTTTGTTGTTTCTTGTAACATCCGACCAAGCAGCAGAAGCTGCTGAACACTGTTGTGCCGAACTACCTGAAATGATAATTCCACAAGTGAATGCAAATATTCTCATGATTTATAGGAAAGAGCCCACAAGAAAAGGATTAGTGCTGATCATCTTAGGGCAGCATTTATCTGCAAATTTTCAACTTCAAGATCTATAACAGCATGTGTAGTAGAAAAAATACAGTAACATTTTGGCAGATATAAACTTGATGCAGAAGGCAACATGCTGATAAAGTATACAAGAGTAAGTAATGTGATGTCTTACCTCAAACCGATCAATAAAGAATCCAAGCCAGAGCCTATGAGCCATTATCTGTTCAACAGGGTCCTTCTCAGGCTTAGTCTCAGGTTCTCCATGGGCAAGGTGAGGCCTCAACTTTGCGGAAGGTCCAGAGCACTTTATATCAGATGCAAAAAGGCCTCTCTTGGTATCTATTGTCCATAGCCATGCATCTACAAGCTCGGCAAGGACAAGGGTTCCCAAGTGAGGAGCAGCAGAAACTAACCATGTCCAGATATATACACCAGTCTCCACAGCATCAGGTGTGGTTATGTAAGCTGGACACCAGCAAAGAAGACGTAGAAGTTGCGAAAAATTATGAATGTCTGACTGTGAATCTGAATCCTGAGGAGAAGTATGTTAGTATGCTCAATGTAAATAAAACTTATAATACTCGGTGAATCGTACTACAGTAGGAAGAAATGAGAAGTAGTTTTACCAGATTTGAGAGAAGCAAGGCAGTTGCTTGTGAACAAGTTTCACGAAATGATGATTTGTCTACTTGACCACCTTTCTCTGCAATATTTACAAACTTCTGCAGCAGTCTTACAAACTTGGCAAGCACCATGCCGTTAAAGGATTCATTTTTCGGTTGTGCAGGAGACTCCGAACCTGGAAGGTCCGCATCAAGACCGTTTGCAATAGGTTGTGACTTGTCAAGACCACCAATGCTCTCATATAACCTTCTCATGCCAGCGATTTCTCCAGCATGGTTACACTTCGCTGTTGCACTAACCACACCAGTACCAAGAACCTCCAAACTAAATGCATCAGTCAATTTCAAGTTTCCTCCTGAAGCTGCTGCAGCAGCAGCCATAACTGCAGGTATATTTGCAGTTTTTGTGCCAATCCAACAATCATTTTTGCCCGAACCAATCCTTATCTCAGACAAAAGAGAAACAACATCAGCTGCAGGCTGTGATTGCTGCCATGTATTAGCTCTGCAAAGGTTTTCCTGAATACCGAAGTTTTTAAATGTATGAGAAAATGTGTTGAAAAGAAGCTGAGGCTTATAATGCATCTTCAGAAAGGACTGCTGTATCTTCCTTCTTTGCATATTTTGGACAGGAGAAGTTGACAAATTCAGTCCTGTTTCATTTATTTGCTAGATTTTTTTCTTTTTCCTTTTTACCATTGGGCTTGAGGGGATAACAGTAGGAAGCAAGTGGCTCACACCGTGAAGGAAAGGTCAAGGGAGCGTTTTGTTGAGGAAATGTCATTGAGTAAATTAAATAGCATCTAATCCTCATATCTGCAAATACCCAGTCATAAACCTAAAACAGAAGGTGCATATGCAAACAGCTTCAAGTATGTAACCAGTTACCGTGATCTCATCTAATTTCTGCTTCTATACCCTATCTGTATCCCCAACTTTGCCCAAAAAGTCTTATGTGAGAGTTGAAGAATTCTGTGTACATTATTGCAACAGAGAAGTACACGATGAAAGTTGTGTTAACACATACTTTATTTGTGACTATTTTTCTTTATAAAGAAGTCCCTTTCAGGGAATGGAGCTATATTTCAGGTTGTTCCAAGAAGGATATAGGACTGTTAAACTGGGGCTAGAGGGAGTATTTCTGTATACTTGGGAGTTACTGTTATTTGCACTGGAATCAGCATCTTTCATATTGATCCTTACCAAAGATCTAAAGATCACTTTTGACAAGGGGAGATGAATACATAATAAATATTGGTTGGCAAGGAATGTCATATCTGAAAGGATATAATGATTGATACTTTATTTTTCTTCAGAACTTTTATGTAATATTCCTTGTCTCAAGAAATCACTTTCAATTCCTCAAATTTCGTACAACATACCAAATTTAAGAATTTGATTTTACATAATCAAGATTCCTAATTGGATAAAACTCTATGACAAGCAAACGGGCATTTTGATATTGATAAAAGGTGACTACTCTGCAGTTGACAGAACAAACAGGACGCGAAGAATCAGTCCACCTGATACCCCTGAATGGATAGTAGAGGTACCAATTAAGGCCTTCGCTTGTGTCGTTAACAACAAGCTTGACTATATTGTTGCTGGTAGATAATGGATTAGCATCTCAGTAACATTTCATATATTAACAATTTCACAATAAGAATTCATGCAATTTGTGTTCATATAAGTACAGAACCAACACCATAATGATCAGCAAGAAGTCAGATGCACCTGATGAGTTGAAACAAGATTTATACGTCTAGTTAAAGTTGAGCTACATTAAAGTAATACTTATTCATCTAGTTGCATGAGTATATCAGGGAATTTAAAATGCTTAGCAGTATATGCTAGGTCAAGTAAAGAATAAACCTGAAGAAGACCCTGACTAGTGCATGGTGCATATGAAAGTGAAACAATGATCCATTCCCGAGCAATCTTTTGGTACAACGAGCGAACACTGGCAACATATGCAGGATCACTCACAACAGCAGAAGGTGGATCGTTATGTATAGAGAGTAGCAGCGAGTCCAGACAAGATGAGTTCCATAAGATCTGCAAGTCACGCAACAAATCTTTACAGGCATTCTTTGAATGTGAAGCAAGTGAGATGACGTGAAAAGTGGCAAACAAAGTTCACTTTTTACCTGAGGAAACCTATCTCTTAGTTGAGTTAACAAATTAACTGAGATATCTCTTACATGCTCGTCCCTCTGAGACAAATTCTTTATGAGGAAACAGGCATGGGTAGATAGAGTAGACTCTCTAACCTCAGCTTCTGCCCCAGTTTGAGATGCTCGATCCTCCTATCCCAAGTCGCGAGGATCATGATATTTGTTAAACAATCTCCAAAGCAAATATCAGAATAAGAAGAGACAGAAGCAGATCAAGTAATTGAAGTTAAAACTTCTGGATTGTAGTTCAAGTAGAAAATAACAAGGATAAACACAGAAAATGTTTACAAAAGTATGTCTAGTATTAACCTATGATATTGTAGCATAATAATTTTGTAAAGAAATATTTTGGTTTAAGTCAACTGGGGGAGGAAAAGCCTAGAGCCATAAGCAAACGCAAGACAACGGCAAAGAAACAAAAGAAACAATTCTCTGCTGTGAGAATAATTGAAGTGAAAGTCAGCAACAATTTTGAGAATTAAAAAACAGAACAAAATTGGTATGGCTCCACTTGATTGACATTTAACTATTGCGTTTAATTTCTTTTACATCAATCAGCAATGTTTTAGAATAATGCACATCATTATGACAAAACAGTACTTTTACAACTTTCGAGAATTTGAAAAGATAAGAACCACTTTAGATATTTTTACCAAGCCATAGAGTTGAGTGATTCATGGACTATTTTGTGCCACTGCTCTTCATCCAATAATTAGGCAAACCAATGAATCAATTGATTTATAACTTGCATTACTTTCAAAAGCTAAATCATCAGGTATCAGGTGAACCCAGAAAGATTCCGAACAGAGGATTGCGAGGACTACTGGACAAGATTGAACCCCTGCACTTGCTATGAAATGCCACTACTCCCTTTTTACAGAAGAGAAATTACAATAATACTAACACCAGAACCGGCGTCTCTCCTGAGTCCTGACGTATCTGAAAACGCTACTGGCACAGATGACAGCAAATTGTTCATTGTATCGCAATAATATGAAGCCCTTGGACCAACAAAATAGCACATCAACAATTCTCTTGAGCAACCACAAGCATCACTTATGTGCAAGATGAATGAAATCATTCCAAGCACAGTAAACCCAAAGTCCATAATTTCTTCTTTTTACCAATGTTAAGAAGAACGTCTAACTGGTCTCGGATTTCGAGAGGGGATAAAAAAGTTCAATGCCTTGTGGAATTGTTATAATCATAAAGACATAATGGTCCGGAAAGAAATCTTTATTATGGAAACCAGTGTTTAATAAGTTGAACAATCAAACCCTCACTCCTCTCCGGCAATTGATAGGATTGACAGAATACTACACAACTCTCTCTCTAATCATGCCATATAAACATGGAAGTCATTGTAATATCCATAAGGCAACTAACATATTAAAGCTCCATACAAATGATGATATAGATATGAAATCGTTAGGCAAGATTTTTCAAACACAGCCATGCATGTCAGCATTCATAAAACTGGAGAAAAAAGAGAGCAGGTGAAGGAGTGGAATACCAGCCACTCTATTGCTGTTTCAAACGCCCGATTAACAATAGCTGTCAAACACTGGGAAACTGCTGGCATAAGATTTGGACTTCTTAGGTATTCAAAGACACAGTTGAATGCACTTCTAGAGGCGGTCGAACTTGGGTCTCCATTTAGAATGCCACCATCACTGCTAAATCGTATTATTTCCAAAAATGCTACAGCCAAAAGATAAGTTGCTTTGACACCTGCAGAATTCAAATATAGTATCCTTTTACGGTTGAAACCACACTTTGAGTCTTGCAATACAGAAATGAATTTCTAAGTTACTGCCATATGTACAACCCTTAGTAGCCTACTAAAATGGTAGCTTGACCTGAAATTGTATTCATTGCTGAAACTTCCACTTTCCCTCCTAGAGCAGCAGAAAGAGCGGTTCTTTGGCTCGCACCCGCTTTCTCACTCCCTTGTCGACTTCCGGGGTTGTGAAGAGCATTAAGCTCCAACTCATCCTCGAGCCATTTTACAGAACTCACCACCTGCGAGTACATATCTCTTTCAGAAATCAAAATATACTTATTGAGTTAAATAAAAATCATGTACAGTGACAATGATCAAGAATTGCATATATCAAGCAAGTACAGCGTATCCAAATAATAAGAATCTCCCTACGCAATCATGAGCCCAGTGTCAATGCATCTCAAGAACTACTGGGTACTTTTAGGATGAACAACTCATTTTCCCCCTTGATGATTTCTTGTATTGTCAATTGAGGAAAATAAAGTGAGACAGCAGCTTCATTTTCCTTCATTATTCCTCATGGTAGTAAAATTGCTGAATGACCATATGTTCTAAAAGTTTAAGTCCTTTTGTGAAGCCTTGTGAAACTCTTTTTTCATAAAATGGGAATAAGCAGCGATATTTGACCACAGGACCCCCGACCTCCTGTTTCAAATAGCTATGGTATTATGTCATATGACCACCTCATCTACGAGTATAAGTTGTTAAAGATGACAATTATTTAAATATTTAATATCTCTAGGAAGTAGACTCTTCATTACACAGATCACAGAATCCACCAAGTAGAAGAAACAGAACCAGTAACTTATATATCCATGGATATATTTTCAAATTCTCGGATTTGAAGTTTATATATTTAGTATGTCGAACAAATCCTTAAAAGAATGATGAATTAAAACGACTACTGAGAACTATGTTACAAAATTTTAAATGCATAATGAGGATATAAGGGTCTAAGCTGCTTTTTGCTGAATCACAGAAAATCTCAAAAGGTTGCAACAAAATCACAGGGAACATGATTTTTCATTATAAAAGACTCTGTTTCCAATCACATACTTGAAGTCCAAGGAATAAATAAGTTTTGAGAGAGAAAGTGAGACCAAAAGAGAGGGACAGAGACAGAGAGGTAAAGCAATATTATCATATTGATAAGACTTAATAATCAGCAGCAAGGTCGAAAATAGTGAAGGTTTTGGCTTGATTCACTTGAAATATTTCAGAGTGGCATCAGTCTCATGCCTAAGATTTTGCATCATAAGGACAAATAGACTTCATACTTGTTAAGCTGTATTCTGATGAGATATTGAAAACAACCTGGAATATAGACTAAAAGTCAGAGATTGTAATTCCTCCATTACTAGGAGTAAGACTAGCATGCCAATAGACAAAAGGCAGGTCTAAATAGATGAAGCTTGAACAAAGAGCAGCTAAACATGATACTGATTCTTAAAAGAGAAAGTTAAGCAGTACAAAGTTTAAATATTGGATACAAGCAGAAAGTTCCTATGATGGTCTGTTATACACACAAGCCTTTAGAAAAGAAAATACAAACACCATTCCACATAAGCAACATTTATAGAATTAGATACTCCACAGACACAAGGATACTCTTGTTCAAAATTCCCTGTAACCGATTACTTCACAAGATTATGTACTACATGATATAGAATCCTAGGTCAACTTACAAGAGGTGGGGTCCCTAGAGAAATGCGCCGAACAGCAGATGACCATGATGAATCCCACATGTAAGGTCCAGCCACTGCTTGAAGAGCAACGGTAGTCGTGCTGACAGTATTAGTTGCAGTGGGAGCTGACTTAGTCATAGCCTGAGCTTTCTGCATCGGAGGTGCTAACCCAAAGAGCGCAATATAGAACCACAAGTTCCTAAATAGCTTCAAGAGTGAAGGCTCCACATCAAGAGTAGGGTCAAAGTCTGAACATATTTCAGCAACAGCAGGTAGAAGGGGCCCAAGAAACTCTGCTCCACTCCTGAAGTGTTGGTTTCACTGGTAAGAAAATTACTCGGTGCTTCCAGCTCAACAATAACACTAGAACAAGTCATTGTTGCAGACGTTACCTTCCACTTGCTGCCAAGCCAACGTCAGAGCACAGTGACATCAAGCGATGACGATAATCTGACCGCAATTTACTATTTGTAATGCCTCTAGCAATCAACAAAAATCCTGCAGGTAAAATCTAGCGTGTAATTGGACCAGTGAGTATCCATTCGTTATGACTTATATGAATATTATGCTATCAAAAAATGCAATAAGACGTTTAGAAGTACCTCAACACGTTCGGCCGTGGCTTCAGATGCCTCGGTTTTACCTTCAGCAGTGCCCCCATTAGAGAGTTTAGCTAAGTAGCTCCTTGTCATCAAAACCACGGCTTCACGGTAAGACTTCTCAAAACCTAAACTCGCCATGCGAGAAACAGCATCAAGAAGCTGCAGTAACTCAACAAAAGCAGGTTGAGAAAAAAGTGCAAATTGTTCAATGAGAAGCAGAAGTAAATTAGAAAGACAATATTCCAGGATAAGGATATTTCTCTCTTTTTATTGGGTCTCTTTAAAATATCATAGTAAGGAACAGTAAAAGGAAGAGAAGAAAAGATATTACGAATTACAGAAAAAAGATCCATACTCGAAGCCTTAGTGAGCCTGCATTTGAACCATCACCCTCTTCTAGACTCTCAATAAATAGAGGCAATATCATGTCAACCATTTCAGGCTTATTAGCAGCAACATTCAACTCAGCTAACAAATATATGACATTCAGCTGCAGAGGTGGAGTTTCCTGCTTCTCTTTTCCATCCTGACAGCAGAAGAATATCAAAAGATCACATAGATTAAATAATAAAATTTCTAAAAGAGCAAACAAAAAACTTATCACCATGTATAAGATAACTATGAACAGAATAGTAAATAGTTTGAAGTTCTTGATTTGATGAGTAAATATAGTAACATCTTACAGTTATAACTACAGCCCAGAACATCAACCAGAAAGGGAAGACCATTCTACATAACATGTACTAATGTTCAGTAACATGCAGTCCTGCCCTTCTGTTTCTATAACAATATTCATAATCCAGAGAGTATAACAACTTTATCTTCAACCTAAGCAACTGTGATATAAATACTGAGTAATACCGCCCATTTCTCATCATCATTATGGAAATACATCAAATGTTCCGTTAAAAAATCCTGTTTGAGATAAATCCATTTAATATACCAAATTTACATTTCAGCATTGCTCCAAATTATGATATGTGTGTGTGTGCGCGCATTTGTTGTGTGTGATATTAACTCTAATTTAAGATTTAGTTGTTTGTCAACTCCATTTGATCAATTATCCACAACATGGTTAGTTGACATCGTGACAAATAACCAATTGCAGCTGACGCAAACTACATAATTCCCAAGTTCACGTTCATATAAACATAAAACACCTTATAAAAGGCATACAAGACAGCACATAGCAATTACTTTCTTATTACCATATTTTCCACTTTGGTGGAAGGAGGGGGCTTTCTTACTGCAGGCTAAATCCCCTGGCTCTAAAAAGAGCGCATTAAATTTCAAGTAATATCAAAATGTAAACAATCTAGCGGCAGCCCGCTATCCCTATCAAGTTGAAAGGTGAAACATGATACAAGCCTTACTAGATTATAAAATGAAGTATATTACAGTCAATTATTTTCTACGATTAGCACTTTTGACCAGAATATGATGTAATGATGGAAGAATTGATGATGATAGATGATGGAAAACAGAAAATAGAACATCAACAACAATTAACCAGCGACAATTAGTTGATGAAAATAGCTACTGAGTGACACTGACCTCTTCCTCATAATAATTTCGTTCGCGAATGCTAGTAGTCAGTCCCATTATAAAAGTGTCCAGAGGAGCACGGTCCTTGGTCCATCCAAATTCAATTATCTCACTGCATGTTTTCAAAACAGTTTCGAACATGGCTCCCTGACTGCTTGGCCCACTATCAGCCTTTGCATAGTAAAGCACAGTGAAAACACATCTATGAAACACTAATCGTCATGAGGCATTAATAGAACAAAAGAGTGAACATACCTGAGCACAAGTAGCCAGCACAAGAGGTTTATATCGAATGAGCAGAATGCGGAGGAGCTGGCCGTTTCGAGCAACAGCTGCTTGAGAAATCCCAGCAAGCAAACAGCGAAAGAGATCTTCAGTAGCTCTCAGTTTCCGCCAAACTGAGAACAAGCATGCCTCTGAAGCCTCAATCAACAAAGCAAGAGCTCCATGCAATAACCTCTTTGACGACTTTCCTTCGGTGTCAAGAGATGCCAGAGTCTTAATATGCAACCTTGCTGCCGCTTGGCATACAGACAGCTTTTTATTGACCCTAACTTTCAGTAACTGCCCCTGCTCTGTAAAGTCACGCTTCCTTATCTGTCCACATAAGAAAAAGAATGTAGCTATTCCTTTTGCCCTTTTTTCAGTAAATTTTTTTCTGTGCAGCCCAAGCAACAAAATGCTTGAGCTCATTAAAGTTTTTTACCTTTAAAAAGCAAGCATCGATTGCAGTTGACCCTTTGCAATCCCTCTCACTTGCTCCAGAAGCTTAAGATCGATATCTTCCTTATCTAATACAAGTCTGATCAACTGTAAAACAGTCTCTAGTTTTTGAAGACTCTCCACCGACTCCCCTCAAACGACAACACAGCTTTTTTAATACCCCCGGGGCCGCCGCTACCATCATTGCTGCCACCAAACGAATCCCCCGCGCCCTTAGCTTCCCCTGAAAATGGCGTGTCAACCCCAAAAGCTGCGGGGCTTGGAGCCTCTCCCAAATCAGTGCTGCCACCGACAACACTTAGTGGAGAGCTCTGAGCCGAAGCCCCAGTAGGAGTGGTCAACATCGGGTCCCTTGGTGAACTTGGAACGGTGACGTCCAATCCGTCAAGAAGAAGAGAAATCAATTTATTCGCATCAGCCGGCAGAATCGGAGGAAAATTCAAACACATAGCGCTCAAGAAAATCTTAGAGATACTCGAATCACTATTACGTATCGTCTGCATGAGAACGTCGCCGGTGAACCCAGCCACATCGCTAGCAAAAGCGGGAGACACTTGGCTGCTTCTGTAATGTATCTCATGAGATCTTTGTAAAACGAAGAGATTGCTTCGCCTGAAAATGAGTGCGGCCAGAAACTAACATTAAAGGAGGACGGAATTGAGCGGTAAAAAGCAAGGATCGCTGATCTGGCGGTTTCCAGCTCTGCATTAACGCATTTGGAGAGGAATCGCGAGACTGCGAGTACCGCATTGAGCTGAGACCTCGAAACTCTTGGGGACCCGACAAACAGAAGTTCCGCCGGCGGGCAACGGCTGCAAAGCCAAGCGATTTTCCCCGCGAATTGCGTCGGATTCTCCGCTACCAAATCGCAGAGCTCCACCAACGAATCCATCACCCCCAAATCCAATCCGTACTTGTCAAAATTCTCCGAATTCCAACAAACTTCTTATTGATCGGAGAATGCATGTAACGAGAAAATGCTTGTCAACTTTTGATGAATCGGCGACGTAGATTATGCTTCTGCTGCTGCTGCTGCTCTTCGTCCTCGCCCTGAGCGTTGTTGTTGTTCTTGAAGGCACACGCATTACCCGCCTCCACCTCTTCAGATCTTTTGTTCTTTGTGAGTTAGTTTCTTTTTTTAATTTAAATGCAGAAAAAATGGAATTTCTGCGTTAATTATTGAGATTATCAGCAGGGAATTAACGGTTAGCTTTTGGAGTTATATAATTCATGGTATTATTTGTCCGTTTATTCCAAGAATAAGGGAGGAGGCGGTTAAAACAATTTCCATATTTGCTCCCTGCATTTCCGAATATTCTTCTTCAGCCCCAAACCTTATGCCAAATTATTCTTTTCCCCTAATATAGTATTTCTTTTTCCATTTAATAAAACACGAGTACCAAAATTGAAGCCCTCTTCCCAATTAAAAGGTTATGAGTTCGAGTCCTACAAATATAATTGCATATCTAATTTTATAATAATTTGCTATTTTTTGTTTTATTTGAACGTGTTTGTTTGGTTGAATTATTAATATTTACATGTTTACGTATTAAATGATATTACGTAACAAATTGAAACTCGGCTAGTGATGGCAATTAGAAGGATCTAAGGTAAAACTTCGAGGCTTGACCTACCAAAATTTTATTCAACCCGCTCAAACTTGACACTCGACGGGTTTGACCTATTAGACCTGAATCATATTTTTTAAAATATTAACAAATTATAATTTTTTTAAAAAAATATGAAAAAATGATAATCTTAACAAACAAAAAATTATATACAAACTTATATGTTCATGTTTTAAATTTAATTTTTAAAATATTAAAAGTTTCAAGATGTTTGTTTCTTTGATGCTTATTTAAAGCGTATACATTTTTATAATATTATTTTGATTTATAAAAGTACTATTCAACATAAATAAATATAAAATATAAAAGATAATAATATTAAAAGTACTGAGTTAGCTTTGACTCTGGATCCAGAAAATTAAAACTATGAGACCCATCCCAAAATTCATGGGTAATCTCAAATCTCACTTTAAAGTATATTTTATTATAATGGTTAAGATTAAAAAATTATGAATAAATTTAAAATTATGAGTTGGAGAGTTTCACGATATTTAATTTGACTTACTTTACACGATTTTACTGTAATATTCTTAGTAATACGCTGATGCATTAATCGACTCGACACATTGTTCAATTTATTAAAATATTAATCTAATTATATAGTTACGTACCACTTCAAAAATCCAAGGACAACTCAAGTATGTGCGGGCATTTTTATAATTTCAATTTCCCATAGTAAAAACTAAATCATTTAATCCTAGCAAATATATTATGAGAAATTGATGAGTGTTTATTAATTTAATAATGAACATAAATTAAGTTATAGGTTACAATAATAATACAATTTTATTACCATTAAGCAAAAAATATATTATTTCTTACGTAGGTAATTTTACATACATATTATATGTACTAAAAAATTATATATAATGTGTATAAACTGGTCAAAAAGACCTAAACGATCCTAGAAAAAGAAAGAAACGAAAAGTCCAGAGTACCCTGGAGGCTTAGGACATCCCACGCCCGTAACGCTCCCAGAAGCCCAAAGATGACCCCAACCCACAATCTAACTAGACAGATCCAAACAATCCAAGTAGCCCAAAAAGAAGGAAGGAGGTGCAGGACATTCTCCGATTTGGACCATCATTAAAGCCCAACATTCAATCCAAAATGTCCGCACAGTCCGCTAAGGCATGCAGTTGACATAGCTGTCAGTAACCACCTCGACCACATCAGCCCTAGGAGTCCCACGTGAGCAAGGGGAGACTCCCTAACAGTTGGGACTCCTCACAGGCAAGGGGTCTTCCAAGACAAAGAGAACTTCTACTAAAACACCTTTTTTTAGATAAAGATTATTTATAGCTTATCCTAACCATTCCAACCAAATTCGCAAATCGGGGCACTCCCTTTATAAATACAGGTTTAATCCTCCATCCGGGGACACCTCTCTTACTCTCTAAACTACTCTAAGCATATTATCACGTTTTCTTGCATGTTTCATCAACTTTATTCACCATATCTTGATTCTTAATTAAACTTACTTATCTTTTTGTTTTATTTCACTCCGAATTCAATACTAATTTGGACTTGGAAATACGTACTAACATTTTTTTTCTAGGTCCTTCTTTAAGATTTGCATTTGCTTGGACCCAAAATTTTAAATTATAGTCCAAATATATTAGATCCGTTTATTTTTTACACGTATCAATATGCATAATATTTTTATTAATAATGAGTAGAAATTCATATCGAACTCCTCATCTAAACACACACTGTTAAAACAAAAAATAAAAAAGTCACGTTCACTCAATGTCAATCTTGAATTTAACTTGGTCAGAAATTTAAAAGTTTGCAAGAAAATTCAAATACTAGATTGAAACATGCATGATACTCGTTGTTCGAGTTCAAAATTATTAAAAACTTGATGGTTTAAAACACATAAAACCCCTATACTAGTGGAAACTCTGTTAGTACGAACTGAAATTTAAAATTGAATTAGTTAACAGAAAACAGGTTGATTTTTTCTCGGAATAAGATACATAAATCATCTTAAAACATGCATGTTTGTTTATATGTGTTTTCATTTTTTAGTTTTTAAAACAGTAATTAAAGTAAAATAAATATTTATTTATATATATATATATTTTATTAAAAATATATTAATTTGATAACACTGTATAATATGAAACACAATCTCATTAATTAAATCCAAACATATCAAGACTCATGATTCACAAACTTATGACGAGATCAAATGAAAAATAACTTAATAAAACTACGAGATTCTGATATCCAGTACTTTTACTCTTTTTAAAAAGATAAAATAATATTTTTAAATCAATCAATAAATTCAAAGTAAATAAAAAATCAAATATATACTATTAAAAATAGACTAAATAACTATATCGTAATATATATCTAGCACTTTTATTTAAAAACCTACAAAAAATTATAATTAAACATTTGCTAATAATTAATAAATATTATAAATAACTTATAGAATCAAGCATAATTACAAAGACAATTATAGAAAATAAAAACTACAGCATATCTATACTACTATCTATTCTATACTATTATAAAAGAAAGCTCATTTGACGTACCAACATTAGAATGCCCAAATTTACCCTTTTGTTCATTCTATTTCTTTAAAAAAAAATTATCCAAAATTGTAATTTCAATATTTTCCCCTCACAACCACTCTCCACCATTCTCTCACATCTATTCTCCATGTTCTCACAAACTTCCTTCTCTCTCTATAATTTTCTCCAACCTTTACTTTCTCCATTGTTTTTTTTTTTTTTTTTTAACCAAAACACAATTATAATTTATTTTTTCTCTCACCTTATTATACATTCTTTTATTCTCATAAATTTCTTTCTTTATCATGCCTGCACACCACAATTCTTTCTCTTCACAAATTTCTCTTTTCTTTTTATGTTACACCATAATCTTCTTTCATATGCTCGTGGGAACCACGTGCGCCGCCCTTCTAGTAAAAGAAAACCCATTTGACATTCCAACTTTAGAATACCCAACTTTACCCCTCATCTCATTTCTTCTCTTTAAAAAAAATTTGCTCAATTTAATAATTTTAATATTTTTTAATAATTTCATAATTATATATTTTTCTTAACTACCCACTACTCCACATTCTTCTCCCACCTTAATTCTTCACATTTACTATAATTTATAATTATAATTTATTCTTTTTATAATTTTTTATCCTCTCTTACAATGATTTTTTTTATATTGATCCTTTTATAAGTAAAAAAATTACATTTGAGAATATTATATAATGACAAAATTGAAAATTATATATTTTTTTACTAACGTAAATATTTTCATATAAACTCTAACGAAAAGGACCAGGTGTAAACAGAGAATTTTTTAAGGGGATAAGTGTAATTTTAATTTTTTATTTTAGAGAAGGCACAATTTTACATTTTTAATATTTTCTCTTGCATTTGTATTAAATAAATATCAATATTTAAATTGCACATACGTCCAATATATTTCAATAAGTAGTTAAATAAATCATGTACCTTGAACATACTAATTAAGAATGCAAATTGATTGAACATTAATTAAAAATCTATGTTATGTTAATTTTATTTTAAATACATTTCATGTATATATATAATTACAATAAGTACTCATAAATTTTTTTATAATTATAAATATTTCTTGTTATTTGACAAATTCAAATACACCTTAAAATTAATGGTTGTGCAACAAATACTTCTCGTAATAGTTCATTGTAGGGAGTATTCGTTAGACGATAGTTAATCTGAGATGCCCAACTTTACCCCTCATCTCATTTATTCTCTTTAAAAAAAATTGGTCAAATTAATAATTTTAATAATTTTTTAATAATTTCATAATTATTTATTTTTCTTAACTACCCACTACTCCACATTCCTCTCTCACCTTAATTCTTCACATTTATTATAATTTATAATTATAATTATAATTTATTCTATTTATATTTTTTCCTCTCTTACAATAATTTTTTTTATACTCGCGAGAACCGCATGCAACGAAAACTAGTGTATATATCTATACTATTATAAAAGAGAACCCTTTGAGCGTACTAATTTCAGATTGCCCCAATTTATCCTTTATTTCATTTTCTCTCTTTAAAATTATTTGGTCAAATTAGTAATTTCAATATTTTTTAAAATAATTTTATAATTATATTTTTCTTCATAACCACCCACTACCCCATATTTCTGTTTCTCCTTACGTCTCCATATTTATTATAATTTATAATTATAATTTATTCTTTTAATAATTTTTTTTATATCATCTCAAAACAAATTTCTTTTTATATGTTCGCGGGAATCGCGTGAGACGATATCTAATTATATATATATTATATATATTATATATATATATATATATATATTATTTCTGAGAAATTCTAGGTCAAAGCGACTCCATTAAACATACCAATAAATAGTGTCCATTTCAAAACAAATCACATAACAGTAATATATTTATTTTATAATTGATTTGATTCAGTAATATTAAGAAGTTTTTATTCTTCAAATATAAATCTAACAGATATGGCAGAGAATCTTCAATTAAATCCCACAACTCTCTCCATAACTTTTGAGAACCCTTTACATCTCAAGCTGCTCAGAGGGAGGGAGAGAGAGAGATGAAACCCTGATAATTAACACCATAATAATGGTGATTAAAGCAGTAATCAGATGTACTTAATTGGGAAAAGACATGAATTAATAGATGCATTGTATATTATAATGAATATGATAGCAGGATAATGATCAAGAAACACCAAGAGTACTACGTATCTTACATCTCTCCAACTCCAACTGATCAAGAACTACTCTCAAACCCTAGACAGATCTATACTACTAATTAATGCTCTGCATGCTACTGTTCATACCTTCGTTAATCCCTCTAATAACGCCATTACTCACCATGCATCCCAACCAAAAGCGCTAAAACTCACACAACGAATTGCAAATAAAACGTACGTACGTAAAAAACTAAACAAGCTGATGATGAATCAATCAATCATATCTCGAAAGGCCCGCTTGGGTCCACCTGTTTGCATATACCGATATACGTGAGGAAGAGCACGCGATCTTTCGCCCCAGTGCGGTGATTGTTGGTGTGCTTGCAGAAGTACTTGAGCTGATCCAGTGTGCAGCACCCCAGCATTTCACCCAGGAACAGGAACAGCCAGTTGATTGATCGCTTCTTGTTGGAGATGACGGGCTTGACGCTGTTGTCTTCCTCGCAGAGTCTGCATCTGGGGAGGGTGGGGTTCATCCAGGATCTGGGGGCTCGCTGGCACATGTTGATCTTGTTTTCAACCACGTACGTCGCCACTTTGAAGAACCTCTGCCGCAGATCGAAATGCAATGTGTCTTGACGCTCGCATTTCTTGCACTGCACCTGGCCGCTGATAGTGAAGATTTGCCTCGAGATCAAGTAACTCATCCGGTGAACGGTGGCGCGCCGGTTCATGGCCCACGGGAACGCCGGCGTGATGGTGGTGCTTTTCCCTACGCGTGGGGCTCTGGAAGGGGTCCGCCGCGCACGCGGCGGACGTGAGGAGGAAGCAACGACTCCGGAAGGCGATCCGCGGCCGGAGGTTTCTCCAGGAACATCATTAGTATTGTTTGGCGGAGAGTTGATAACAAACGTCGGCAGTGGCGGAGATGGTTGTCTTTGTACTACTGGCGGCGGCGGAAGAGGGTGGTGGAGTACGGAGGAGCTACTACTGGGTAGAGCAGTAGTAGTAGTAGTAGTGGGGAACAATGAAAGGGTCAAGAAATCATCATCGGTTTCTTCATCAGGAGGAGGGTAGTTTCTTGGGGTGGAGGAATCGTGGCCGTTGAGCTTTCTCCTTTTGTCCATTCGACGGTTGTTATTGTCCATCTCTTTGCACTAGTGTGGAGCGCAGAGAAGCAGAGCAGTGCAAATGGTAAATAAGTAAGAGAGAGAGAGGAAGAAGAAGACAGGGCGGAAAGGAGAGAGAGAGGTTTGTTAGAGAATTTTGGTGGGAGCGGTCTTCTGCAGATAGAGATAGAGAAACAGAATTATGCCTATTAATTTAAAATCTTGTTTGCCTTTCAGAGAAGTACTGCCCTATTCAAATTCTCTATTTTTATTTTTCCTATTTTTTAATTTAATTTCAATTCCAATTAAATTAGATTTATCCTGTAAAAAATTAAAAAAATCACAATTTACACTGAAAATATAATAATATTTGTAATGTAATTGATCATTCCGATCATCAAATATTTATTTATTTATTTTGTGTGATTCAGATTCTTTTGTCTATTCGTACTTTAATTATTTTAGTCGTACGCGGTCGTAAGAAATAATTCGCTGTCTTATATCATTTAAAAAAAAAAAAAAAAAGGAGTCGGGACTGGAGAGGAATATCTTTTAATTCTCGTGAGACAAAATAAGAATCCCGAAAATAATGAGATGAGAAAAGCATAAGAAAATAATGGAAGAATAATAATTCAGAAAAAATGGTTATTAATTGTTATAAATTAATAAATATATCAATTAGTATAACTCATTAGTTATAAATATAATAACAAATTAATCTGGTTTTTTTATAATATTTTAAAAGAAAAAAAGATAACGGAGGTTTTAGGAAGGAGGAGAGGGTTAATAAAGACAATGCGGATACTATGAAATAAGTTATTATACTGTATATACACTGCAATGATTTGGGCTTATCCGGATCCGAAACGCACTTTAGTTAATAGCATGCATTACCAAAAAATTTAATTCAAATCAAATTATACATCAAATATTATATATTTATGGTGTAATTGGCGTGCAATTCAAAAAAAGTGACTATGACGAGTATATCACACTTGTTTTATAATTGATTTCATTCGATTAAATTTGATTTGGATATAAATTTTTCCATGTAATACTTACAAGCATACAATCAGATAAGTACAACACAAATTTTAAAATAACATAAATAAAAATGGAGGATAAATATGATAATATATCAATAGTTAAAATTTATGCGTACGGACCATTTGAAATAAATAATTGATTATATTAGTATAAAATATTTAAGGTTTAATCGATATTTAGAATTTATTTAATTTTACAGTGTCATAAACTAAGTGAGATGTGTCTTTTTTTTTCAAAAAAAAAAATATTAATGTAATTTAAAGAAATTATTTACATAAAATAAATTATTTTTTAAACTTAAAAATTAAAATATTATATATATATATATATATATATTTTGTTCTTTTATTTTCTCTGTCTTATTAGGAAAAAAAAAAAAAAAATTCTGATCAGAGAGACGTGAGGCAACACAATTCCACCTGACGCAGTGGTAGACTGGTACTGGACTGTTGATACGATCTGAGTTTGTAATGATCAGGACCGTTCCTGCCTCTTTTTCATTGATTTACTTCTCTAATCACGCTCTATTACATATGTCAAGTACTAGTAAAAAACCTTAATTAATTCGTATAGGAGGGGGAAAAAAGAAAGAATATTTGAAATTATTTTTATGCATTTTAATAAAAAAAATAATTATATTTTATATTCGTGAACTATGATTTATTTATACATATCATCCTTATTTTTTGTGTAATTATATAAAGCATCACTGACAATCGAAAAGCAAAAAAATTATGTATGACGTGCTTTGAGGGTTGTACTCTGTATGTGTACTTTTTCTAAAATCAGGGATAGTTTGTGCAAATGATGTTGACATTTCTAGTGGGTCGATATATTTACAAAATGTATGAGCGAACATGTATAAATGTACCATAGATCGGGAGTGTAAATGTAATCGTCCCTTCTAATAATTTGTGTTGCATGTAATAATTGGGAGAATAGAGGGATTTACAATAATTGGTCTGAATTTTACCCTTAATGAGAAGAGGTATATATATATGTGAAATAAATAAATAAAATGGTAAATTATATTGATCATTAGGTTAGGCAAAACTACACAAATATCTCTTATTTTTTGCTGAATTGAAAATACATCCTATAAAGGTATAGTTGTAATTACTTACACCTCCTACTTAGAGGCAAAACTTATACAAATATGACCTCCTAAAAAGTTATTACATTAACATCTCTAAGGGGTGTAGTTGTAATTTTACAAAAAGTAGAGGATATTTATATATTTTAACCTAATTCAGGAGTGTTAATATAATTACACTCTCATCTCTTGAGATTTAGTATAATCATACGTAGATCCCCTGCGGTTTAAAAAATTATATTTTAGTACTCATGATATTTGCTTCTATCTAACACTTACCCTCTCTAAATTAACAAATGTAACACTTACCCCATTGGTTGGACAAAAAATGCCCCTCATGCTTTAAATAATTATATTATTTTTAGTATATATTTTAGTTTTTGCATATTAAATCATCACCAAATTATTTTTTAATAAGAGAATAACTTAAATTTCAAATTTAGTATAAATTAATATATATAGTAGATCAACAATTAATATGATATAAACTAATAATTTATATATTCATTTTAAAATAAATTGACAAATATATATACTTAACCAAAAGTTAAATAATTTTAGAAAAAACATGAATAGATATAAATTTTTTATCATATTTTTTACAAAAAATAAATTCAAAAAACAATTTATTTACTTATTTTATCTAAAAGAATAAATTAGTAAAATATTTTATGAAATTATTTTGTGTATTTTTATACTCATTCATTACTTAATTTTGAGTCTGCAAAATATAATAACATTCAAACTATTTAATTTAGTAATTTTCTATTACTTCATTAGAATTAAAATATATTTTTTCACTATAAAAAATTTAATTAAATTTAAAATACAAAGTTGTTAGAAAAAGAAATTCTTAAAACTATATATATAATTTAAGGGCAAGATTGTCCAAAAATTTAATTATAAGGGGTAAGTGTTACATTTGTTAGTTTAGGAGGGTAAATATTACATCAAGGGGCAAAGTGTATTTTACCAAAAGAATTATTTGACTTGCAATAAGTCATTAATAAGTCAAACCTTGAATAAATATAAATTTATTTTTCTGATTGTTTGTAATCAAAAAATTCGATAAATTTTGACTAATGGGGGGACTTATTTATTAAACAGAAGCAAATCTCATGAGTGCTAGATGTAATTTTTCAAACCAGAAGATATCTACATATAATTATATCAAATCTCAAGGGAAGAAAGTGTAATTATCCCTATAATATATCCTAAATAAATAATCATACGAGTTAGTGATATAGATATTTATTGAACATAGATTTTAAAGGAAATGATTAAAAACAGTCAAATTCTGAAATTTAATATTCTGATTGAGTTGTGATTGTTGGCATAATTAAGAATAATTGGAGATATGGGCAGCCATATTTTCTTGAACAATGCGAATTATAAGTGCAACATTATCTCTAATTCTGTTGGATTATTGTTGCTTATCATTATCATTAATGAATGTTAATATTCATCCCCAAGAAACGTTAAATTATTTATTAATTATCTTCGTAGCTTAACAAATTTTAGTTGGGATAATTACATTACACCCTCAACTAGGGGCTGGGTTTGAAAAATTATATTTAATACGCTTTATATTTGTTTTAAACTAACAAATAGATTCACCCATCAGTTAAAATTCATGAATTTTGCTGATATCAATCAAATAATTGCAGTTTAACAAATACAATATACTTGCCTTGTATAATTTAAAAAAAATGACCAATCACATAGCAAGTGTGTCATACTTTTCGATTTGGATAATATTTTTTCATGCAATACTTACAAGTATATAATCAGATAAGTACAACATAAATTTTGAAAACAAAATCAACATACGATAACATGAGTGAGAGTGGAGGATAAATATGATAGACTGATAGTATATCAACAGTTAAAGATGATGCGGACCATTTTAAAATAAATAAATAGCTACATTAGTAAAAATATTTAATTAGACTTTAATTGATATTTTAAAATTATGATGTCATAAATTAATAAGTGAAAAGCGACTTCTGTTTCATATATTGGTGTAGATACTAAAAAGTGTCATGTAAAGAAATATGTTAGGTAAAATAAAATAAATTTTAAACTTAAATTCAATTATTATTATATTCTTTTTGTTCTTTTTATTAGGAAAAAAACAAACAGGATCAGAGAGACGTGAGACAAAAAAATGCGACATGGTGCAGTGGTAGACTGGTACTGGACTATTGGTACGATCCGAGTTTGTAATGATCAGGACCGTTCCTGCCTTTTTTTTCCACTGATTACTTCTCTAATCAAGTTCTATTACAATGTCCAGTACTAGTAAAAGAACCTTAATTAATTCGTATAGGGGAAAAAAGAATATTTGAAATTCATTATGCATCTTAATTAAAAATAATTATATTCTAATCTCATGATCTGTGATCTATTTATACATAGGGTAAATTACATAACTCCCTTTTTGTATTTTAGAAAATAGCGCGAAACTCCCTATGTATAATAAAAGGGCAGCAAAATACCCCTTCCTCATTAGAAATTTATATTTATTCTCAATTGACTTAGTACTGACTTATAACAGATCTAATAATTTTTTTTATGACCAAATTACCATCATACGTCTTCACGTGTTGATGCATGTGAGTAGATATATCCTCACCATTATAAGGTTAGTTTAATCCGAAAAAAATATTTGACCTGCAATAAGTCAGTAATAAGTTAAGGGCAAATTTCAATTTTCATTTATTTTTTTTGTTAATGTCAGTAAGTTCAGTTAATTTTGACTAACAGAGTGACTTATTTGTTAGACGAAAGCAAAACATCATAGGTGCTAGATGTAATTTTCTAAATCACATTATGTTATGTATAATTACATTAAATCTCAATAAAAGGGCGTGAAATTATCCCTAAATAGTAATTGTTAGTTTAATTAGTTGACGAGAAAATCTAAAGAAGTTGTTTTATCTTGTGATGGTTATAAGAGTTAGTGATGTAGATATTTATTACACATTTTAAAGGAAATGACTAAAAACAGTCAAATTCTCAAATTGAGTTGTGATTTTTGGCATAATTAAGAATATTTGGAGATATGGACAGCCATATTTTCTTGAACAATGCGAAGTATAAGTACTGCAACATTCTGCGTGCTTAATTAATCTATTTATCACTATCATTAATGAATGTTAACATTCATCCTAAAATGTCTCCTCTATGTATACATGCTCCTTATGAGAGTTAGTGTAATTCTTTTATTTTTTGTAAAGTATGAGCGAAAAATTATTATTAATCGGAATAAATTGATTACAACTGTTTTTATCGGGTATCAATATCTAACAAAGACCATTACAACAATCGTATTCTGATTGATAATATCAATACATACTGTTACAGTAGAAACAACATCCCATACATAAGGTGTGTTTGAACCTATGATCTCTAAGGTCATGGGACCTCTAGGATTGGTGTAATTACGTGTAAATTTTTTGTGGTTTGAGAAATTATATTTACTACCTCTAATGTTTTTTTTTTTGTCCTATCTAACAAATAATTCATCCATCAGTTAAAAATCACAAACGCTGCTGATACAATAAAATTATTGAATGAAAATTCATATTCAGTCTCGATTAACTCACTATTGATTTATTACAGGTCAATCGAATCTTTTATGATTAAGTTGCCCTTATACATCTTCACGCGCTAATGGACGTTAATATATACATTTTTCAACCTTGTAAAAAGTTATTTGGTTAGAAAAGATTGTTTGATCAATAGTATGTACGTTAATTAGGGTACATATGGATTTTTATTTAATTTTTTTACTGGTTTCAACTTATTCTGTTAATTTTACTAATAAATGAATCTATTTATTGGACGGAAACAAACGTCCATGTACTAGGTATAATTTCTACTTATAAAAATTTTATGTGTAATTACATCGAATTTCAAGAGAAAGTGGTGTAATTGTCTTTGAATCTTATTTCAGTTTAAATATTTTGATGGCTATAAGTTTTAATTGAGATATCTTTTAGTTTATATTTGGATTTATCGATTTGAATTGGATAAAAGAATTTAGAGGTAAAGGATTTAAAATCATTATTAAAACTTAGAGGTGAAAATTTGAAATCAATGTTCAACAAACAGGAATAAATTTGAAATCAATATATTCATGAACCCAATATGTTGCTCAGTTAACATACTAAAATATAATTTAATCGTATAATTACCGTTCTTATCTATACTATATAAAAAAAAAAAGTCATTTTTTTTCATAAATGGCGATTATGACACAACAAGACTAATTTTATTGTTATGCAATAAAACCCCTAAATTGGTTTTCTTTTCTTTTCTTTTTGGTTGCTTTAATTCTTTCTGTTTTTTTCTTTTTTAGAAATATGATATATGGTTTTTATATATATTTTATCTTATTCATAATATATTTTAAAACATAAAATATTATTTAATATTTGTAAGCAGGAATTGCATGCCATGACGGCTAGTAAAAAAAAAGGTATTTTTCTATCACAAACGACTATTATGATACCGCAACACCAAACTTATCGTTATACCAATTATACTCAAGGTTGATTTTCTTTTTTTTTTTTTTTTTTCTTTCTTTCTGTTTTTTTTTTCTTTTTAGAAGTATAATATATTTATTTTATATTTATTTATTTTATTCATTATATAGTTTAAAACGTAAAATATTATTTATTATATATATGCATGGACGACATGCCACTGCAGCTAGTATCAATAAAAAAAAAAAAACAAGTTGTGACAACAATATACAAATTTGATACACTCACCTCATTGGGCCGGGCTTGGGCCTGATTAAGTTCCCATACAAAATAAATTTGGGCTTTGGGTTCTAGAGGAGTTTGATTGGAATAAGCTCAACAGGCAAAGCCTTATTGCAAAGAGCAGGACTGAGGCCGCGACGGAGAAGATCGCTCTTCGCAAAACCCGCTGCGGAACTCCGGTTGATTTTTCAGCTACTCACAGCAAGTTCGAGAAGGTACCTGATTGTTTTCTTAATTGCTGTAATGTTTGAAGTTCAATCAGAGTTCGAGTTCTTCCAACTTATTGCATTTCCTTGCAAGTTATTTGGATATGTATATCTAGATGAACCAATGTGCAGATTTCAAGCTCCTCGTCCTCGTAGTGGAAGTAATGTAATTATGTAAGTTGGAGTGCACAATGCAGATGATCGCGGTTGGAATTGCCGATGACATTTTTGTTTTATCTGTTTGCTTTATGGTATATATGTTTTGGAGTTTATAACATTGTTGAATCAGCAGAACACGAGGGAATGAAATGATTTACCCCTTTATCGTTTAGAACTGTATAGACATGGCTGATTCTCTCCGTTCGTTTGGAAGAGAATATCTGTGCAGGCTAACAGACGATTTTACCAGTAAAATTTAAACTTGGCGTATGATTTGAGTATGCCCGGTGTATGAGTTTTTTGTTTAACCGATTCCAACATGTGTTTCTGAATGTGATTCCCTTTTGTCATTACTTTATCGTTCTTCATATCTCCATAGATGAATCTTTTCTTAAATGACCAAATGCATGTTTATGTGGGTAGTTTGCTCTGATGTTTATCTTTGTAACAGCATCCTCGTAGAGGACCGGTAGTTGTTTATCTCATTTCCAGTTTAAAGACCTCACATGAAAAGCACTTTTGGATTCTTTTGAATAATGTGTATCACAGCAGCAGCTGGTGCTTTTGGAGCAAAAGAAATTTCTGGTGGCCAGAGAACTCCAGCCTCTGATGCTGTGATCAAGCAGAAGAATTGTGGAATCTGTGAAGCAAAGAATTGGAACGGAGTCTCTTGGATGGTGAGGCCACTGGTTCTGTTGTAAGTACGCGCGGACAGGCTATCACAGACTCCCAGCCAGTCTTTCACCCATTAGTGCCGTTCGTTTGGAGCAGATGAGTGAAGCTGTCTGGTGTTATTGAACTGCAACACGGATCAGAAGGTTGTTTGCCCCACCTCAACCTCTCTGTTTGATTTCTAGACTTATCGAATATGCTACTTACATGTATTCCTGTTGATGCTCACTAGGCATTCAAGTGGTTGCTGTATAACTGAACCTGGCTTGATGGTTTTAAAGCTGGTGAAAAAGATTTTTGCCCCAATTTCAAGTGAAAGCTACATATCATCCATGTATATTAGAGTGGCATTAGCTGCAATGTGGTTAACTTTTAATAAATTGGAGTGATTTTAGCATATCTATATGATGTTAGATCTTTGATGATATCAAGTGATATGATTGAAATATTGGTCATGTTCTCTATGATCTGGATTATTGAGATGCGCTTCAACTATTTGGCAGTTACTTTGTAAAGCTTTCATCAACCCTGCAAAATTTGTTGCTTTTTCATTATAAGATTAATGAACTCTTATCAACGGTATAATTAGCCAATTCTTAATCACCCAAATCGGTTACACCTACTATGAACCGAGATACTAACAAAGTGCATGATTACAAATTACAGACAGCAAGACAAAAACAATTGAACATTAGAAGTTCCCAGCATAGCATTTACTGTTATTACAAATCCACCCACCCATGTTCAAGATAATAATATTAATGCATTACTAGCAATTCATTTCTACATAGTCACACACATCATGTTTCAACTGTTCTTGTAAAGCTAACAACCACCTAGGAACTTCCCTATCTGAACTGCATTCAGGATAGAATCCAAACAAGATTATCTGTTGGGAAGAAATGGCAAACAGGAGAAGCACCAGGGACCGTCTTCAGAACACGAAATGAAACATGATTAGGATCCCAATGTGAGGTGTCCATGTGGCAAATGGCGGCAGCTTCCACTCTGCCACCGTCCTCTCCAGCCAGCAAAACCTTGTAAAGCTTATTGTCACTAACTTGGCCATGACAGTAGAAAACTGCATAAGGATAAGGCAGTGTGTGGCAAGCCACTATCTTCTTAGCAAATATTTCAGTTGGAGGTTCAGATATTGTGTAGTTCTGCAGAAGGGATATTGATTCAGAAAGGTAATTCGTGGTCAGAACTCGGAGTTTGGAATTCGAACCGGAGATCTGACGAACAGAATCGAGCATGGATTCCAGAGACGTGGCACAGAACTTGGATTCGCCTTTCATGGGTGGGAATTCACAGTGTTCAAGGGTGATTTTCATGGCTTTGGCCTGTTTGGAGCCCTCAGGGAAGGAGAAAAGTTCAAGTATGTAAGGAAGTTGGGATGAAGAGAAAGGAATGACATCTGCTTCCTGTCTTGACAGTAGATGGGGAGTGGCTGAAGGGTCTTTTGTTGGGAAGTAAATCAGCATTTTGCTCCCAACTTTGAGCTCATTGTGATGGAAGAACACATTGAGTTCAGGATCCATTGGGGATAACGATGAATGATCATGCAATGTGTTGCCAGAATTTCCATCATCACTGGGTCGTAGTCGAAGATGGTTGTTCCAATCACCATCATGTTTCATGCCAGGTACATATTCTTCAAAATTCTTTCGATGCCCTTCGGTTGTTAGGAGATACTGCAAATGTATCAAGTGTAAGAATTCATCTGAAATTTGTAGAAAAAAAATTGATAGCCTGAATTCTATGAGCAGTAAAGTTTATAATATATTACCTGAAGCACAAAAACTGAATACAGAAGGAAGATTAGAGGACTAATTCCAGAACCCATATCTTGTTTTCTTCAACCTCTTGAAAACTTGAAACTCTGCCCACTATTACTCTTTTGCTTCTGAAATAAGCCTCTCTCAATGTTAATTTCTGATGAACTTTTATTAAATAATTGAGTGCAAATGGAAAGAGGGCACATGGCTACTTGCTTCAGGTAAACATTCTAGGCCAAAGACATGGAATCTGATCACCACTACATTGATTTTTCCAGAAACAGCTGATTTGAATACTAAAAGATATAGTTAAGTGGACATTTTCTGCTGCTACATGATAATAACTAATAGTTGGTGTCCCTGTTGCTGAGTTGGAGAACTCAAGTAGTTATTCATAAACAGAAGAGAGTCTACTCTTTTCTCCTTATTTAAAATTTCAAGATTCAGCCCCTTTCCTGCTACATGCCAGAGAGAGAGAGAGAGTCTCTGGAAAATGACAATTTTTTGCTTATGTCATTTAAACTAATCCAGTTTTTTGGAAAGTCAAACACATTATTTAATTATTTTGATATGTAGTAGTCAAAAGATGAAGATCATGTAACAGTGCACATGGGCACATAGTCAGAAGATAAGCTCTGAGGACAACTTTTATTCCATGAAATCCAAGAAACCATAGGGACATCAGTTGACTCTATATATGTTCCTCCAATATATTGTTCTTTTCCCTAATGTCTTAATTCGTAGGGCTTCTCCAACTCTAAATTTTGAGATAACAACAATAATCATCTTTTTTTTGGTCCAATTATGTAAAAGTATAATGATACTTAGTGATGTCTTATGACTAGTAAGTCCCGGGAAATTCACACAGTTTTTTCGGAACTTTGGTTGGGATTTTCTATCATTTTTTTGTATGCCATTGATGAATGTCCCATCTAAAAATGAAATTAATATATAATTTAGAAGTGGACTCACGTGCCATACACATGTAAGTGTGATACAAATATGGTACACCAAAGTGGGATCTACCTCCCATGGGATTGATGGATCTCGAGTGGGATTTGCAAATCCCACATCATAATATGGGATTTATATCATATATCTGGAAAGTCAACACCATACATGATGTGAGATTTGTGATGGATTTCTTTGCACCGATCGTAACAGTAAATGGCTTCTAGAATCCATTAGACTAAGAAGATCAACACCATATGTGATGTGGGCTCCAGATATTCTACACGATTAAATAAACATTTTATGATACAAGATTTAGATATTTCTGAACCGATAAAATTTTTGTATAAAAAGATTGTGACTAGTGAATGAACAGCCATAGCTTTACTCTGAAAACACCCCACCAAATTACCTTTATCCCAATGCAAATACAACACGAATATTTGCAGCACCCGTTTTTGACTGGTGATCTTACATTCCCACCATAAAATAACTCACTTTCTTTCATTTTCCACAGCATGGTGGTGGCTGGTGGGGCTAAGTAGAACCAGAGGCTGGCACGTGCCACCCCCACCAACACTCATTGGCTTTGATAAAATCTTGCAAAGATTCTGTCTTTTTCTGCTCATTTTGACAATGTGTGTGTGTGTTGCTGCTGCCACTATCCATTCGTGTTTCAAAAAGGTTGGGAATGTCCAATTATTTTAAAGAAAAACCTGCTGGATGTCACATTGGCAGGTCAACTTTAGGGCTACAACATGAAACCTTTTTATAATAGGTGTGTGAAGTTACATCTCACTCCCCATATTTTCACATGTTTAATCAAACTGATTTCAACTTTTAATAGTACTTAACCAATAACCACGATTAAATGATATTTTCTATATCTTTTATTTTTAATCCAATTGATTACAGGATTCTCACTTTTGTTTTCATCTGATTATTACATATTTTGTCTTTAAAAGTTAAAAGACATAAGACAATCATTCATATACATCATGCAGACGTTACATTCACTATATAGATGATTATCATATATCTCATCTTTTAAGATTAAGATGTATATGTCAATCATCTATACACATAATACAATACCACCAAATATCAGCGGAAATCAATTTTTTTTTTTTTATAGCAACGTATTATAATGCAACCAGCACGTCATGAAATGGTGTCACTATATAAATGTGTGGATACAATTCCAAAACTGTTGACTTATTTTCTAAACTAATCATGATCACAAACCCTAACCCTAACCCCTTTTCTTTTTTTTTTTTCTGCAAATGGGGTAGTTATAATTGCAAAATTAGGTATTTCTTACAAACTGATGATTGTGGGATTTCTTTTATGCATATAGGGGCCGACATTGCATCTGTATACGTTGTATCTCCATAAAATTAAGGACTTTTAGAGATGGTTGTACTAAGATGTAGTTGACTATGAGTTTGTCAGGCTCCAGACATAAACAACAACTAGTGGGCTTTTATTAATTTAAATAAAATTAATAAATAATAGATGATATTAAAAAGGAGAGCTCCCATTGGCCAACTTACTTTATATATATAATACATATAAATTTCCACAGATTAGGAAGCTATATTTATAAAATAATTATTTGGTTCAGAGGTCAAAGCATCAAGAAACCACTTGGAGAAATGTAAGTGTATCAAATTAACTTAAAAATATTCAAGAGGCGGCTTCAACGCATGCGATGTATGTATTTGAAATTGATATTACTATTTTATCCTTTAGAGTATCATTGTGTACGGTGAAATTAATGACATGAAAATCCGACATTTTTATCTTTAGAAAATGACTTATTAAAAGGAAAAAAAAAATTTACAACTTCGAAGAACTTTCATATCATCCAGTTGTAATTTTCTTTTCACAAAGTCATTTCCTAAAAAAGAAACACATTTCGGACGGCCTTTTCATCAAATTTGTCGGAAGCCTCCTTTAGATGTTGTCATGACTAATGACATAAAAATTTTTCAACCAAAAGGACTAAATTGCCTCAATTCTTAACATTACAGTATTAAATCACAAATTTTAATTCAAAATCAAAATTATCACCTACCTAATTTACAGAATTAAGATAATATTTTTACCTAACAGTAGCAGCCAGCAGCACCAGAAACTTTTCAAGATTGCTTCAAAAATTGTGAATAGTGAAGGAAGGTTCACAGTGATGGCGTAAAAAATCGAAGGGGTGATATTTCGTATAAAGTATTTATACTAATACAATGTTATGCTCATTTGGTAGGTTAATATTTCTCTCTTTTTTTTTTTAACTTATTTCCTTCTTCAATACCTAATTCATTTCCTTGAATCTGAACTTCTTTTTAGGTTTTGTTCATTTGACGAGTGATTTTGCCAGTAATCAATACATCCTTAATCACGTAATAATAGAAATTAAATACCACATCATCCTTAATCACGTAATGATGGAAATTAAGTACCATTTAATATGCCATTTTTTCATATCATCTATAATCACGTAATAATAGAAATTAAGTACCATTTAATATAATATACTATTGTCCTATATCATCCTTAATCACGTAATAATGAAAATTAAGTACCATTTAATATAATATACCATTTTTTCATATCATCCTTAATTACATAATAATGAAAATTAAGTACCATTTAATATAATACCCCATTTTTCATATCATCCTTAATACGTGATCATGAAAATTAAGTACTATTTAATATGATAGATCATTTTTTCATATCATCCTTAATCACGTAATAATGAAATTAAGTACCATTTAATATGATGTATCATTTTTCCATATCATCCTTAATCACGTAATAATCAAATTAAGTACCATTTAATATATATATCATTTTTCCATATCATTCTTAATTACATAATAATGCAAATTAAGTACCATTTAATATGATATATCATTTTTTTTCGTATCATCCTTAATCACGTAATAATGAAAATTAAGTACCATTTAATATGACATACCATATTTGATAACGTCCAACATTTTCTTAATTTCTTCTTCCGTAACGTGGGGTGTTGACTATTGAATGATAATCACCTCTCCTTTGTCAGCATTAACAAATGACAATGTTTGATTATTTCTAGATATAAGCTTTCTTTATAAATAGCAGGTCAGAGGTTGTACAGTTCACACATTATACTTACAAACAAACAAACAAACATTTGGTGTGCACTCTACTGTTTGTTTGTAGAAGAAATCAACTCATTTCATCAAAATGAGATCATCACCATCTCTCTTCGTCCTCCTCCTCTCCCTTCTACTGGTAATGTTTTCCATCCCAATTTCTTGATCTTGTAATAAAATTCCTTCATCGTACTACCTACGTACGTTGTGTTACGCTGGTCGTTCTTCTCCTACCGTTTTTATTATTTATTTCAATATATTTAGTTCTCTGCTTTATCGTTTGATGCATCATATCAGTTCGCCTGCGTTGCTACGGATGCACGAAAAGATCCGGGAGCGTACTGGAACAGCGTGATGAACGGTGATCAGATGCCTAAAGCCATCGGGGATCTTCTCATTCATGATCAGACGGATTTGAACACGAAACCGGATGATCGTTTCGTCAGGGATTTCGACACCAAGGCTAATGTTATAATATATCACAGCCACGATGATCATCAGCAAGATCATGTTCGCCTCGAAAGGTCAGAGGTGTCCGATGTGAATGGTCTCAAGTAAATAATGTAAGAACAAAAGCTTGTGTACAATAATCATCTTGTCGATGGTTTGAACTTGAGCTTGAGCTTCGTAATGCAATAGTTTAGCAGTTCTTCGTCGCGTTTAAATTTGTCGAGGGTTCTGTGTTTATATATCTATAGCTCTATTTTTACTGCCTTTATATATTATTTTGAGTTAGGCCACGTTTACTTGGGGTGATTAGTCAAAATATAAAAATAATCTGAATTATTCTTCAATATTAATATTAAATGATTTTCTCTCTAAAAGTTTAACCTTTTAGATGGGGTGATCTATTTATTTTGGTACCAAAATCGAGCCAAACAAAAGATTATAAGTATGAATCTTACTGTCCCCTATGTATTAAAAAAGAAAAGAAAATAAAGTAAAAAGTCTGACGTGCATCATAATGTAAATATGAATGCAAATGTCATATGATTCATACTGGTTGATAAGTTTCAACCAGATTAGTATAGAAACCAGCTCACTAAGGAGCAACAACAACGCTTATACTATTTGCGAAATATTTGTACGCAAAATCGAGCAAGCGAGCACGTGTATTAATTCTAACAAGTGTATGAGAAAATATAACAAATATATCTACATATATATATATATATATATATATTTTAATAGAAATATGATTTGTTCAAATCAAACCAATTATACAGCAAGCGTGATACATTTGCCGATTACACTTGTTATGTCAATGATAACTTTTCTTAAATTATACATCAATCACACTATACATACAGAAATTCAAGCCCGGACCTAACTCGGTAGAACCTGAACCAATCATATGGCGAGTGCAATACACTTGCCGTGTGATTGATGTACAGTTCAATAAAATTGACTAATTACACAACAAAGCGTGACACACTTATTTTATGATTAATTTGATTCGACCAAGACCTGATCCAAATATAAATTTTCCAAATAAAATGAATTAGGTATAGGCAAACTCAATTTATGTTAAAATTTTCCATACATATGAAAGGTAAGAAAAAGGACAAGTAGTGGTGACGCAAACCCACACTAATGTGGCCTGTTTTGTAGTGACAATTAATGAGGATGAGTTGTAAGGAGTTTCAAACTCTGAATTTGGACACTTATTTGAATAATTATGATAATCTGGTTGTTAGTGCTACACTCCATAATTGTGTTTTTAAATAAAAATATTATTTTTAGAAAGTATGATAAATGAAGTATTGTATAATTTTTAAAAAATAGATCATTATGAAAAAAATCAGATAAATATGTGAATTTAAACAGATTTAAATAACAACAATAATTATAAAAAAAAAAACCCTCTGAGAGGTAGTTTTGTTAGACATCTTACCCTAGAACAAGCCCAGTATGTCAGCCCAATATATGCTTGGGCTAATTAGCCCAGGCAGGCCCAGATTCGTTCGCTTAACCAGAAACGACGTCGCGGAGCCCACCCCGTGCCCTTTTGGAATCCTCTGCCGCGGGACTTTCGTACAAATGTCACATGTTATCCAAATTATTAGCGATTGTGGACGCAATATTTAAGTACATATAATTAAATAAATGTAACATAGAATTTAAAAATAAAAATATTTACAAATAAATCAAGTCATTAATGAGTAAAAAGGCCATATAAATATAATAATATATTAATTACTAAAAAATGACACAAACCATTTGAAATAAATAATTACATTGTTACAGATTATTATCTTAAAACTTGGTGTTGCGATGAGACGAACCGCTGTTTGAGTGACATTTTTTTTTCTTTTTCTTATAGTAGTTGTCGTGGTAGCCGTCCCTACGTGCATATAAAAATAATTTTTTTGTTTTAAAATATATTATGAATAAGAATAAAATATATTAATTAGGTAGTTAAGTTAATCTAAAACTTGAGAAATTGAATATTTAGTTATCTTATTAATTGAAAAAATATTTTAAATTGAATATACGATAGGTGTACTGTACTTATTCTTATAATTAATTCATGTACGACTAAACTTGATTTAAATAAAAAATTTCTTAATATCCAAACGGGAGATTTTGAAAAGTGAAAGCTTATATAGATCAGATTGAGTCTTAAATATGTCATGCCTCTAAATATTTTTGTTTTTCAATTCGTATTAAATATAATTAAATTTTAAATTAATTATATAATAAGTATATTATATAAAATTTACTAATTATATAATATAAATAATTATATTTTAATTTTGTTACTCGACTTATATAAAATATGGACCAATCAAATGACAATACACGTGGAACGAGACGAATCAGTCAATCTTGATAACTCATCTTGATTTTCAGTTTTCTCTTGTGGTGCTCCGCTCACTCCACAGCAAACCTACCAATCATTTGAATTAGGGATAATTATATTTTTCTATCTTGAAATTTGGTATAATTATATTTAATTTTTTTGTAGTTTGAGAAATTATATCTAACACTCCTTATGTTTGTTTCTATATAACAAATAAGTCCATTCGTTAATCAAAATTCAACCGAACTAGTTGATATTAACAAAAAAATTATAATAACCCCCCATTGACTTTTGCAGGTTAAATAAATCATTTTATGATCACATTATCATTATACATCTTCACGCGTTAATGTACATGAAGAGATTTTGTTCTGTTCCCGCCACGAGAAAGACGCACAGAAGAGGTATGCCCAGCGCGCCAAGGATCCGTTGAGATTTTGTCTTGGTAGGAAATTGTACGATCTTTTATCCTATTGTATTGAATCAAAGAAGGGTCAGTGCTACAGCCCCCTATTGTTTGATCCAATATTGACCGGGGACGAGCCCCAACTTCCATAGGTCCTTGGTTTGACCTCCTGTAGTGGTCCTTGCTTTTAAGAAAGTTTCGCGGGGCATCGTTATAAGGATAGTTTAGTTCGAAAAAATTATTTGACCTCGAATAAGTTAGTAATCAGTTAATCGAGGGCAAATATCAATTTTCATTCAATTTTTTTATTATTATCAATAAATTTAGTAAATTCTGACTAACGAGGAACTCATTTATTAGACGTAAGCAAACCTTAAGGACGCTAGATATAATTTTTCAAATTACAGAAAATTTACGTATGATTACATCAAATATTAGAGAAGAGGATTGTAATTATCCTTTTGGAGTTATTACAATAATATATGAAGACATGCGTCAGCAGTCATAGGTAAAACATGAACTGTCAACCAGATTTAGACATGATTATTGCTTATGAACAAGATAATCATAACCCTAATCAATCTACCCAAATTCATTTTAATACATCATTATTGCAAGTTCAGCCGCCAACCAGCCCTTGTTTAATTCATGACGTTGACGATTTCTAATAAAAGAAAGTTGTGTGTTCGAATTTTATGGATATGCATATATATATATATATGTTTAATTTTTTGCTTTTTTTTTTAAATCTCTATTAAACATATTTATTGATTTGAATTTTAGATGTGTGTTGAGTTAATTTTTAAATTTGAAAGTTGTGATTGATGTAATAAATCACATACTATAAAAGAGGGTTGATGTAATTTTACCCCTCTATGATATTGCAAATGGAGAAATTATCCCTCTATGAAAAACATACCAAATTATTTTTCTGTGTTTTTTTAAATTAGATCAATTCACCCCTCATGTGATTTCGTGCAGTTCACACTCCTTTTCTTTATTTTTTTTAATTTTTAATTATAAAATTATATTTATAATTTTATTTAAAAACTGTTGAATCTGATTGAATTTAAAGTTTAAATTCAACTAATAAGACCAAAGGCCTTAAAATTATATATTTTATATAAAGTATATGATATATAATTTTTAATTCAAAATATATGTACAATATATGTATATGGAGAAAGAATAAAAATTATATATACAATATAATGTTTTTACATTATTATAAATATTATTATATTATATATATAATTTTTATAATCGGAGGAGGGGGAGTACACTACACCATCTCCTCTAAGGGGATAAATTTCTTTATTTTAAATAATACAGAAAAATAATTTTATATTTTTTTATAGAGGGTATTTTGCACACACCATATCATAGAGGGTAGCTTGCAGGTTTCCCCAAAAAATATTCTAAGTTCAAGCAATGAATATGTTTTTTTTTTTTTTTGCTTTCAATAAAAATGATAAACATATCATTACATTAATCTCAAAAAATCAATCAATCAATACATCAATATAATCTTTAATAATAATCATAACAATAAAATTTAAAAGAACCCCTGGAAAAATATGAATTTTAGAAGAAAATTTATAATAAAATTCATACAAAGTGAGATAAATAATCGCATATTCAGTAGAATTCGAGTCCATGACCTCATACTTATGACGGAGCCTCAATCATGCTTAATCACTATGCAACTAATACCTCGTTGGTTTTTCATGTAATAATTGTGCCAAAAGAAATACCTAAAAATCTTCTCTAAAATTGTATTTGGATTAAAATTTTAAATGAAATTTATTTTTGAAATATCTAAATGAAAACAAAGTGCATCCCAAATCTTTATATTATATTTAAGCCTCCACCCTTCATACTATAATTAATAACTAATGATTGTACTGAATAGTCATGAAAAACATGAACTTTTTCTCTATAAATAGCAACTAAACATCTGCATTTTGCAAGAATTCAAATCCATAAAGAGATTCCAATTACTTCACTGAAAAGCTATGATCATGAGATTTCAATACATTCTAGTGGGGCTCTTCTCTCTTGCCCTGGTATCCAACACTCTTCCCTCTCTTTTTCTACTCATGAAAATTAGATACTGCAAATCCATTTCATTATAGTTTTCTTCCACCCTTAGTTTTTTAGTTGATAAAATTCAAACTTCATCACAAAAAATATTTAGGATTTGAGTTTCATCAATGAGTTTTTTTTTCTGTGTTTGTTTGCACTGCCCTTTATTGATCTCTTTTTGGTCGAATTTGAACCAATTATAAGGTAAGTGCAATACACTTATTGTGTTATTAGTGTATAGTTCAGGAAAAATGATCAATCATAAAATAAATTTATCACACTTGTTTTGTCGTTAATTTGGTTCGACCCTTGAGTTAGAATTTTTTTTTATGATGATATATAATATATGTATGTGTGTAGAAATTATGAGTTGTTGTGGTGTGCAGTGTGTGAGGTTGATGAATGCAAGAAAAGATCAAGGGGAGTACTGGCAAGGTGTAGTGAAGGATGAGGCAATGCCTGTAATGGTTGAAGGCTTTGTGGATGTGAGTAAAGTTACTTCTCATGCCCACAGTGATTGTTCAGGCTTTCATGCCAAATCCAATCACAAGCACTCTTTTGTTAAAGATTTTGAGTCGAGGCCAAGTACCACAACTTATGTTGATGCTGTCAAGCGGACATACGAGAAGTCTTTTATGGGAGCATTTCAGCCAAGGCCTAGTACAACTGCTTACGCCAATGATCTCAAGCCTAAAGATGAAAAATCTTATAAGAACGACTTTGAGCCGAGACCTAATGTATCAGCCTACAATGATGATGTGAAACCAGAAGAAGAAAAGTCTTTTGTTAAAGACTTTGAGCCGAGGCCTAATGTCTCTGCCTACAACGATGATGTCAAACCAGAAGACAAGAAGTCTTTTGTTAAGGATTTTGAGAATATTTCAGCCTACAATGATGATGTTAAACCAGAAGATGAGAAGTCTTTTGTTAAAGATTTTGAGCCGAGACCTAATGTATCAGCCTATAATGATGATGTGAAACCAGAAGAAGAAAAGTCTTTTGTTAAGGACTTTGAGCCAAGGCCTAATGTCTCTGCCTACAGCGATGATGTCAAACCAGAAGACAATAAGTCTTTTGTTAAGGATTTTGAGCCAAGGCCTAATGTCTCTGCCTACAATGATGATCTCAATCCAGAAGACAAGAAGTTTTTGTTAAGGATTTTGAACCGAGGCCTAATGTATCAGCCTACAACGATGATGTCAAACCAGAAGACGAGAAGTCTTTCGTTAAGGATTTTGAACCGAGGCCTAATGTATCAGCCTACAACGATGATGTCAAACCAGAAGATGAGAAGTCTTTCGTTAAGGATTTTGAGCCAAGACCTAATGTATCAGCCTACAATGATGATGTCAAACCAGAAGACAAAAATCATACGTTAAGGATTTTGAGCCAAGACCTAATGTCTCAGCCTACAATGATGATGCTGTTGGTGTGGAGGCAGAGAAGACTTTCGATAGAGATTTCGAGCCTCAGCCAAATGTTTCAGTTTATGAGCAGTAGAAAATGAGTAAGAAATGCAATATCTGCATTTGATGAATAAAGTTGGGTATGTTATGTTGTTTATGTATAATACTTCAAACTGTCCAATTCTGAGTTACTTGAAATTGTAATGTGAAAGTTTATGCATTCCGCTGAATACAACTACTAATGTATGGCCTGAAATGTGTATCTAATCTAATTAAAATTAATAAAATATGGGGTTAAATATAGTTACCACTGCTAAAATATCCACTCCACATCAATTACTTTTATAAAGTATTAAAACCTTCAAATACTCCCCCTGACCTTTGCTTTTTAAGTTTAAAAAGTCTATTTTACTCTTACAAAATATTGCTTTGTGGAAAAAAAATATAGAGATTTTTAAAATATCAAATCGCCATTTGTTTGCTTCGAGTTTCACTTGTTCCTCGAACTCTTTTTATTTTATGATCCTAAAGTAGTTGTGGCTTATTTTATTTTAGTTTTACTTGTTTGTGAAATCAAGTTAAAAACAAATTTATATATATGCATAAAATTGTCATATTTACATAATTATCATATATATATATATATATATTAATTCTATATTTTTTTATTAGAGTTCATTAGTACTTTTGATTTTCTTAATTGCATATCTATTTAAGTAAATATATATATATACATATTTGTATGTATGTATAAATTTATCTTTAATTTGTCAAATAATTGTATATTTGATTTTACATATATGCATGCATAATTTTATTTTTAACTTGATTTGACAAACAAGTAAAATTAAAATAAAATAATCCACGAGTACTTTAAAAATACAAAATAAAATGAGCTTGATGAACAAGTGAAACTAAAATTAGACAAATAGTGAATTTGACATTTTAAAAATCTCTTTATTTTTTTTTTCACAAAACAATTTTGTAAGGGTGAAATGGGTATTTCAAACTTAAAAACAAAGCTCAGGTTTTTTTTTTTTTTTTAAGATTTAATACTTCAGAGGGATAATTGATGTACAATGGATACTTTAGGCATGATAATTATATTTAATCCTAAAATATATATATGTGTATGCAGTCCAAAAATATAGGATAGATATCATATATATGATATGATTTGACATATTATTTAATATTATCTGTGAAAATAATTGATGGGGATTGGAAACAAATCATTATTTCATTACGAATATCCCATATATTAATCATAATTTCCTTTTTCTGATATATAAATGCAATAAAATTGCCACTCTGGGACATGTGTGTGTGTCCAACAACCTACCGACAAACAAGGGCTCCTCCCCTTTGGAAGATATTCAGTCTTGAGATATCAACTTGGAGTTTTTGTTTTTTTTTTTCCTTTTCGATTTGGTAGTTTTTTAATATATAAATACTAGTAGTTGTGCCACGCTGTTCCTGCGTGCATATAATAAATAATTGGAATAATTACATTTACTTCCCCTCACCTATTATCATTTTACACAAACTACCTTTGCCTTTTCAAAAATTACAAAAACCACCCCTAACAGTCTTTAAAACCCTAAAATGCCCTTGTTGACTTGGTCAAAATTTAATTTAATTTTTTAATGGCATAAATACCCTTAGGGGTGTTTTGTAATTATCAAAAGGTAAAGGAGGTGTCAAAGTAATATTTATGGGGATGAATAATACGACCCCATATATATATAATATATATATATATATATATATATATATAATATATATATATATATATATATATATATATTTTTATTATTTATATTAATTTAATTTATTTTTTAATTATTTTATTTACTTTTTTTATTGAATCTATATATAAATTTATACCTCTTAATAATTAAAATATTAAATTATTTAATTGATATATTAATAAAAACTAGTTACTAGCTTATAAATTCAAATTAAAAATTATCATATTTGTATAAATTATTTTAAATTCTTAATATTAAAAGATTTTTTATTTATAGCTAAATTTTATTAAAAATTAATAAATTATACATATATGTATATATATTTATATAATATAAATATATAAATATGTATATAATTGAACATATTCATATGTATATATTTACATTTATAATAATTTAAAATATTTTAATAAATAAATTATTTATTTTACTAATTCTACTAGAATTTATATAAACTGCATAATCTATTTTGAATTATAATTTATTAATTTTAATAAACTTTAATTATAAATAAAATAGAGAATAAATAATTTTTAATTTTAAGAATTCAAATTAATTAATACAAGTGTGATATTTTTTTTTTTTGAATTTATAAGCTAGTAACTAATTTTTATTAATATATTAATTAAATAATTTAATATTTCAATTATTAAGAGGTGTAAATTTATATATATTCAATAAAAAAAGTTAATAAAATAATTTAAATTTTAATTAAAAATTAGTATAAATAATAATGAAAAATATATGAAGTCATATTATTCAATTTTTTAAATATTACTTTGACACCCTTCTATCTTTTGGTAATTACAAAACTCCTAAGGGCATTTCTATCATTAAAAAATTAAGTTAAAGTTTGACCAAGTCAATAAGGGTATTTTGGAGTTTTAAAGGCTGCCAGGGGTGGTTTCTATATTTTTTTAAAAAGTAGGGGTGGTTTGTGTAAAATAGCAATAGGTGAAGGGGTGTAAATATAATTATCCCTAAATAATTTTTTACGTTTTAACATATATTATAAATAAGAGTAAAATATACAAATCAATACATTATATTTAAAAAAATATGTATAATTTGGGAAATGGAACGAGTTAGTTATCTTATTAGTTAAAGGGCATTTTTTACTTTACAAAAACTTGGTGTGATGGTGTCATTAACCATCATTTGTGAGTGTAGAACCTCTTTTCTTTTTATATTAGTATAGATATACATAAAGTAAAATACAATGGACTCTCCTGAAATTTTTTATAATTATAAATATCTTTTTTCATTACTTGAAAACTTATAAATATCTCTTCAAATAGGGATGTAATTGTAGTAAAATAGGGTAAAATACAATTTGCCCCTTGAAACTATCCGTCATATAACATTTACCCCATAAACTAATAAATATAACGCTTACCCCCTTTGTTGGTAAAAAATGCACCTCATGCCTTGAACAATTATATTATTTTCAATATATTTTATATTTTACACATTAAATCATCATCAAATTATTTTATAATTTATTTTTTTAATAAGTGAATAATTTAAATTAAAAATAGAGTTTAAATTAATATATATATATAGTAGATACATAATAAAATATAATATAACCAACAACTTATATGTATATGATTCTTAAAAGAAATTAACAAATATATATATATATATATATATGGTAAACCAAAAGTTAAAATATTTTTAGAAAAAAATAAATATATATTTTGTCATTTTTTAAAGAAAATATGTTAAAAATAGATATCTAATTATTCATTTTTATCTAAAATAAATAAATATGTAATAACTTAATTTTATAAAAAAAAATGTGGATTTTTTATACCTATTTATTAGTTAACTTTGAGTTTGTAAAAAAAATTCGATCTATTTAACTCATTAATTATATTTTAATTTTTTATAAATAAAATATATTTTTTCTAATTAAAAAATTAATTAAATTTAAAATGCAAAATTACTAAAATAAAAAGAAATTCTTTGAACTAAATTAAACTTCGAAACGGGTCTTGAGCTGGTTAATTTGATTGTTTGAATCTGCAGTCCACTCCCACAGAAACCGGGCCAGAGAAATATTGGGCTCTCGAACGGACCGAGCCTTTTGGATCTAGCAGGCTGCCCCTCATACGTTGGGTCACACCTCTTGTTGGGCTGGGCTTCTCTTGGGCTTTTTTCTTCATGTGCGTGCTCCATTTCCTTACTCATCTTTTCTTGGTTTTGCCTGCCATTTGGTGGGCCTTTTTTTCTTTCCCGGTTTCGGGCTTCGGCCTCCTTGAACGTTTTTCTTTTGACTTTTATTTGGATGGGAGAGGACAAAAAGGAACTCTAGTGATTAAGGTTGATGTTATGTTAACAAGTTCGATGTTATGAATTCTAGTTCCACCAAAAGTATTCGTATTTATTTAATTTTATGTGAGTTATTTTAATTTTTTATTATTCTTATTTAAATTGATATATTGTTTAATTTATTGAGATATTAATATAATTATTATTATTTTTTAAAACAAAAAAGACAACACTATGTTTGGACCAGGATTGTAGTTTGCAAAACGCTAAACTACTTAACCCTAAAGGATAGCAAGAAATAAATGCTTACACAATGTATCGAGTAAAAAATTATTACTCAAGCTAGATTTAATCGAATTAAAGCAGTTGTAGAGAAAGTGTGATACACTTTTCATGTACTGGGTCTATTTTTTTAAAATTATTTATCAATCACACCACAAATATATTATACTTATCATATAATTGATTCAGATCTCATCAAACTAATTAAAATTTTGGACATAGTTTTGCAGTGCAATTTTGGTAAGTTGCAAATTATTTAATCTCCCTTCTTCTTGATGGTCCTACTTCCACACCACTTACAAATTTGATCCTCATTTTATTAGAGAGGAAATGCTACGAATTCCATGTTCTATATAATTCACAATCAATGTACAATATTTAATTCTAGCTACTAATTAACTTCTTTATTAATTATACAACATACAAATAATGATTTTTTCTAAAATTTATCATAATTATAAATATTCCGTTATGTTTGAAAAATTATAAATATCTTTTTGAATTAACTACCGATTAACAAATACTTGTCTATAATAGACTATCACAAAAGGATATATGTTAAACGTCATTGATTTTAAGATATATTTATAATTTTTTTAAAAAAATATATATATAATTATATTAAATTTAAAAAATATCCATTATAATTTACGTTATGAATAATCATATTTTGTTTTTGGTCGTCTGTTTTTACATAAAATTTGGACCAATCAAACGATAAAGGATGAATGTGTTGCACGTGAAATGAGTCTCCATAACTCATGATCTTGACGAGCAATTGAGCATCAATGATCTCGTCAATCTCATTTTCAGTTTTTTTATTTTGTATTTTTTTTTTAATTTTTTCTTTTTGGTGCTCACTCCACACCGAATCTACCAATCATTTGAGTTATTATTACAATGATATATGAAGACATGCGTCAGCACTCCTAGGTAGAAGTAGAACATGAGCTGTCAACCAGATTTACACACGATTTTTGGTTTATGAACAAGATAATCATAACCCTCAACCTACCCCCTTGGAAATTAGTGAACAAATCATAAATTTATTTCGCATAAATAAATAATAATTTATGTCCATACTAAACATTTAATACATTGGCATAAATATGTCGATCAATTAACCTGATTCAATCAAAGTATATCGATCTTCGTATTTAAATCAAGCTCCTCTAAAATTCCGTATTTTGATATAAATGCATTTTTAAATTAACAATTTAGCAAAATTTTATATTGTTCATTAGGAAACATAGTTTTAATGTAAATGAAAAAAATATATAATTGATTTTCCTAATTTTAATATGATTGTTTATTCACAAATTATCTCCACAAAAATAATAAAATAATCACTTATACATGAACATTCAAATGTTAATATCCACATATTCATATCACAAAAATCATATTGCACTTATGCATAAAAGATCGCAACAAAAACATATATTTTTATGCAATTATATGCCTATCCACGTACTTAGATCGAGCTCGTCTACAAGCCCTTGCTTATTTGGGTTGCGAGCTTGTCTTTCTCATAATCTTGAAGATCACCCGTACAAACATCTCCAAGATCACCCATACCGAACGTCTGCTCTAATTGTTTTGCAAGCCCATAAACACGCCTTATATACCTTGGTGGATTATAACTACCAGAGCAACATATTCATTTATACACCTCAAATCCACTGACTCTTCTATCATACTCCAAGGAAAAAAACATAGGGACATATAGAGAGATGCTATTTAAAGAGGGTATTTTGGACCCACTCGTACTAATCAACTCATTCGTACTTGCACATATTATGTTCGATCACAATTGTGCATCTTATTTATAAGTTTACTCAACTCTGTCCCTAAAAGGAATTTCTATTTCAATTACATGTATTTGGAGAACTACAAACTCTATTTAGACATAATCTGTTCCAAAGCAGTCCTCCTGACAATATATATTTGAAAACTTCAAATTCTATGAGATAGAATTTATTCAAGAGGAGTCCTTATATAATATCAAATCGAAAAATTTTAAATTCTATCTCAATCATGAATGCTAATGATAGGTTTATGGGCCCAGACGGCCAATGATACAAGTGGACGGCCAACTCGTATGGCAATAACCTAAACTGTAAATGGGTTCTAAAAATGGATAAATAGACTTATATAGATAGTATTTAGATTAGATATTACTATAATGAAGAAAAACCAAGGAATATGGTTGGCGTAGTTGTTAGGATTCTTATCTTTTTGAAAGGCTTAGATATAGCCAAGTGGTGAATGATCCTTTTCATAAGGAACCATTGTATCCAAATAATTGAACGAAAATGGAGAACAAATTCAAAGAAAAAGTTTCTTCTTCTTCCTCAGTTTCTGGATCTCTTTCCTAGCTCGAATAAGAAAATCATCGCTCTTATATTTTTAATTGGGTCATAAGTCCACAAACCTAACCTGATATCCAACATGCCCGATTCATTTCAATATTCTTCATATTGCAAGTTCAAGTGATATTTCTTTTTCTTTATTTTTGATAAAAACAATAAATATATCTCTGTATTAATTAATCTTAAACAAATCGATTGATCAACAAATTAATATAATTCTAAATAACTATCATAACAACAAAATTTAAAAAAATAAATTGTAATAAACTCATACGAGTAAAATAAATCACTATACATTTTGTGGTATTCGAGTCCATAATATTATAATATCTATTGCCTACAATGATGATGCTGTTGGCGTGGAGGCAGAGAAGACTTATTTCGAGCCTCAGCCAAATGTTTCAGTTTATGAGCAGTAGAAAATGAGTAAGAAATGCAATATCTGCATTTGATGAATAAGTTGGGTATGTTATGTTGTTTATGTATAATACTTCAAACTGTCCAATTCTGAGTTACTTCAACATTTCAATAATATTTCTATAATTGGTCTATATAATAAATTAAAATATAATAAAATTATCATTCAATTAGTTGATTTCATTCACATAATCGATAATTTAAAAATAATGTTTGTTAATAAAATAAAATTACTTTTATGATAAATTTGCCTTTTAATATTTTTTTAACAAAAAAATTACTTATTCATATTGTTAAATATGTCGCATTCAATTGTAAAAGTAGTATTTTCGGAATTACTTATTCATATAAGCAATTTATTAAACATTTCATATGTTATTGAAAACACACGCGCGCACACACATATATAATTATTTATTTACATATAATTTATTAACTCAATAAAAATATATATAATATTTTTCTGGCAAAAAGTTAATATTAATTCAAACAACCAAATGGACTAATCTCCTTAATCATAATGCATCTACCATTATCTTTTCAATACTCGATTGAAAGAAATATTTTGAAATAACAAAAATAATTAAATATTTAACTAATATCATTTTTTTATTACCATGCATACACAATTATTAATTGTAAAAACTTAAATTTTCAACTACTCGATCTAAATAATTTTAGATAAAGATGTATAATTACATCTGTATTTTCAAATACATATATATATATATATATATATATAATATATATATATATATATATATAAAGTGCTTACCGAAGAATTCTTGCAATTTACCCTTTAAGACAAGACTAATAAAGAGCTTACCGAAGTATTCTTGCAATTTTGTCAAATACTCAAATGAAAACAGTAGAGTATACATTGAAGTGACCAAGCAAGCAAGTTCAACCAACAAGGACATGAATGCGGTCCATAATACACACACTACTAGTATACAAATGTGAACTTAGAACAACATGGAGAACACAAGAATAATCAATTGTTCCTTGGTGCATCCCAGCAATTTTTGACTCTGTTCAACATTCGCATCCAGTTGACCTTTGCTGACTGCTGCTACCCACGTCGATTGTGTCGGGCAGGTATCTTCACCAACATCAATAATGTCCCCAAGAAGAAATGTAATAATCAAGAATTAGAGATTAGTGAGATATGAACTACCACAGTGGAACTTCTATATTCTCAAAGAATTAGATTTGCCTTGCCTGTTTCAACTATCAAATTCAATTTTAAAACAATACAAATGCAGAATTATATGATAAACATGCAAAATGACAGTAGAGTGCCAGCATTATAAGCAACTAGATAGAGTATGATTGCGTACAGATATATACACATAACTATGACAAAGATCATAAAGGGGGGTTACTCACATTTCTTCTTCTTCTCCACTCTTCAAGGCATTCTTTGCAATAACCTGAAAAGCTTCCTCAACGTTGGTACCTTCCTTGGCAGAGGTCTCAAAGTAAGGAATATTACCCTTTGAGGCACACCAAGCCCGAGCCTTTTTCTCAGATACCTATGGCAACACGAACAAAGTGAAACAACATTCGTCAATCTCAAACATAAGTTTACACCTTCAAGAACCAAAAATCATGACGAGCAACGTGTAGTACAACTAATATATACACCACTGGGCCATGACCACCCATCAAACATATAACCTCTGACGCCATATTGCCCCAATTACAATTACGACATCCCATCCTCATTGATAGGAAGGAGGAGCTAGGCCAACAGATACAATGGTTGAATTTCTAGAAGATTGAGATACATCATTTGTTAATTCATTTGTGGTACTGACAAATACATGTATATGATACAAACAAAAAATTCTATACAAACATTGAGTAAATATGAAATCCAGATGGACAGTCCACAAGCTATACCCAGACCTTATATGAGTTATGAATGAAAAATCAGAGTTACAGAAAACATGAATTTAAACAAATTAGAAAAAAAATATTTGTAAACATGCTGTTGAGGATTTTGAATTTCAAAGTAAAGGAAAACATAAGGAAATCAAAACAAAGACATATGAGTAACAAATATAAGGAAATCCAGACTGGTTACTTGCTATTTTACCAAACCAAAAAAAAAAACACAATAATGGTATTGCTTTCACATTCCTTTAATTACTTGGACACCGGTAGAGATGGGTGATATCACTGTCTAATACCATACACACCTCTTTATAGTAGTGGCCCTGAATCATATGGAAAATAAGCCTTTCTTTTTTCCCTTTTTTGGTTTTGGTTGGGGTGTGGGTGTGTGTGTACAAACATCCTTTTTCCTTTTTTTTGGGTGTAGGGGTGGAAGAACAAGATAGAAAAGACAAGTATGGAAGGACACAAAGAGAGAGAGAAAGAGAGAGAGAGAGAGGAAATTAGATTACCACTCTACTATTTCCACCATCCACATCAACCTTGTTGCCAATCACAACAAATGGAAAATTTTCAGGATCCGATGGGCTAGCCTGCAGAAAATTTTCTCTTTCATTAGCTATTTTGCATTTTTCCAATTATGTGATAGGAAATAGAAAACACATAAGGATGACAAGATCTTTTGTTCACTCAAAATGTCGCCCTTGGTAACCATTTATATTCAACAACAGGCAACAGAATTCTAGGGTTTGAACCAAAACACTTGACAAGAAGTTTGCAAATTTTCAAGTTATGCTAACACATGGAAAACCCTGGTCCTTTGACCAAAATTACACCACTGTCCCTCACAGAAGAACAGAACACAAAAAGTCAGAGCTTAAGAAACCGATATTTTGCCATTATTCTGGGTAATATGCATCATATATTATTCATACAGGATAAGGAGGCTTTGTAAATATTTTTTTCATTATATAATAAAGCCAGAAAAAATCTAATATCTTGCTGAAATACATACGTCATAGGGAAAGAAAAAATGGCATGAAAAATATCATGCTTATTTCAATTTGAGGGGAAAAAACAAAAATGCAAATTGAACGGAGGCATTCAAGCCGAAAAAGTAGAACACATACCTGGATTAGGAACTCTTCTCTCCAATTGTTGAGATTGTCAAATGATTTCATCACATTGACATCATACACAAGAACACAGCAATCAGCACCACGGTAAAAAGCAACCCCAAGACTTTGAAATCTTTCTTGGCCAGCAGTATCCCATATCTAATCAACCAAAGACTCATCTTAGGGCAAACGAAGCCCAAATATCGTCCAAGTTCATGAGAAATACAACTAGAAACTAAGTCATTGAACTGAGTCACTGGTGCATTAGAGGCCAAAATAAATCCATGTGTCATGTGAGAAAATTGTGGAGCTCTCATAGAAGAGTCCATAGGAAAAAGCATGCATTAAAGGTTCCATTTAATCAAGAATCTTTTTAACCCAAAAAGTCAAGCTTCTAGAGGGAAGAACAAGTCCAAATGCAATAATAGAAGGTCACAAGGCTCATTTTAACCATTGACAGCAACATTCCCATAAAGTTCGTTTGTTACTATTTCTCTAGTTACAACAAGCAGAATTTAATTTTATGATGACGAGGCAAATACCTCCCAGACTGACCTGTAAAGTGAAAAGGCGATCCTCAAACTGCACTTCCTTTGTCAGGAAATCCGCCCCAATTGTCGCCTTGTATTGGTTGCTAAACTTCTTATTTACATATCTTTAACAAACAGATCAAAGAAACAGCAAACTAGTATCTAATTTTTATAATAGTAATAGTAATCTACCTAGCGCTGAGCAATTATTTGAACAAATGAATGCGACTGAGGATACTGATTCATCAAGGAGGTCTTCCCCACCCTGCAAATCACACACAAGACACATTTACCAACACTCGTCAATCAAATGAATATACATGTACAAAGTTGTGAACAAACTTACATATGCAACAACAGGCTATGTATGGACCAGGATTGTAGTTTGCAAAACACTAAACCACTTAATCCTAAAGGATAGCACGAAATAAATGCTTGTACAATGTACAGACATAATTTTGCAGTGCAATTTTGGTAAGTTGAACATTATTTCATCCCCCTTCATCTTGATGGTCCTACTTTCCAAGCACTTCCAAATTTGATACTCATTTTATTAGAGAGAAAACGCAACGAATTCCATGTTCTACATAATTCACAATCCCAACGGGTACCTAGAGTTCAGATCAGCCAAAATTGAATCCGTAGAACCAAAGCATCAAAAACTTGTGCCTCTAAACCTAGAAACTAAAGATCCACATTAAAACAATCGAAAACTAAATATTTCATATAAAATCAGGTTAATTAACTAAAAGAATAAAGAAAAACTGACCCGCTGTCGCCGAGGATGATAACCTTGAGGAGAGCTCTTCTGCGGGACGGCATCCTTTTCGGGTCCGGGTTGGGTAGTTGACCCGATCTCAGATTCCTCGACTGCGAAAAGCACTAAAAGGCGCCGGGCTTTCTCCCTCTCTCTCTACCTGTTCCCAAAGAAGCGATCGAATTTGAGTTTCTGGAGTTTGATTCGATTCCGATGCTCTTTCTCTCTCTATTTTCTTTTGTTTTCAGCCGTTTCTCTCTCTAGACAGCATGGCAACGGATGTTTCTAGCTGGCGACTTCCTCTATTTTCTGTTCCCATCTGCACAACTTCGTCGTGCTGGATTTTCTCTTTCTTAGTAATTTCTCTTTTCTTTTTTTTTCTCTTTTTTAATTAAATTAATTATATAACACGTGTAATTGATCGATATTTGAATAAACTAATTCTACAAAAATAATTATTCATAAAATAATTATTATTCTCAATATGATACATATATAGAAGAAAACATAAACAGTTGCAAACCGAATAATCTGGATGAAATAATTTTACAAAATTAAAAAAAAAATCTTAAATGTGAAATAAATTATTTTCCGGTCCTCTTTCCGAATTTCATGGTGTTGGATTTTTGAATGGTTATAAATTATAATGTCTTTATATATAGTCTTGTAGTGTAATTATTTAAAAATATATCTTATATTTTTGGCCTTTCTTTTATTTTTAATGTCAATAAATTTAAATTTATTTACAGGTCCAAAATCGTTGAAACTTATTTGTTGGAGTATTTTAATATATGTCAATGTCCATAAAATATTTTAGTCAAATATTTTTCTTCTGCAATAAATCATATAAAAAAAAGACTAATTCGAATATAGAATTTAGAAATATAAATCCAATTCTTATTTTAATTTTATTAATTTAACATATACATTTATATTATCAATTACATAAGAATAGAGTGATGGGATTGTCGTATTCCCACGGTAGCTGAATTCAAAAACACCAAAGAACTCCACACTAAAAATGGCAACATTTTCGGTTGAAATATTGATGAGAATATTTAGCATGAAGACGGAAAAGGGGGGACGATAATGACATCTGTTAGGCTATTAATCTCTATGAGTTCGTCTAATTAAGCATGACCGTTTACTCAATTCTTAAACATAATTGACCATATGTGGACGTCATAAACACCTAAAATAAAAAATATCTACGGGCGTGAAATAAAATCGAATATTATTTCTATCCATCCTATACCCAAAAACAAAAAAGAAAAAAAAAACTAAAAATAGAAAAATCAGTTTAGTTTCCTTTTTTATAGGAGAATCATGGGATTAGGGCAATAGTTTCTTACGTTGAAACTATTATCATGCACTGTCTGTTTTTCCTCCTCATTTGAGAATCATCCCTGCCCTTTCTCCTAAAGGTATCATCATCATCATCTCCTCTTCTTCTCTTGTATTTTCTCCCTCATTTCCACCTCCCTCTTTGCTCCTGTATTATTACGTATTTTTTGTGAGAATACACCGTATATACGTCGATTTTAGCTATTTGAAAAGGACAAAAAAAGGTTATTTATTAATTTTATATCATTTTAAATAATTATAGGAACGGAATATATAGATGTATATACGTATGTATTGGGATCGTATTTGGATGCAGTCAGAATTTTTTTTTTTTTTTTTTAAATTGATGTGTTCATGCATGTTGTATGATTGATGAATATTACTGTTAATTTTTTATATGAAATGCATGGTAATTTGACTAATAATAGAAGGTAATTGACGGGAGGTTTGTTGAATGTTGTTACAACTTACAGGGTGATTTCTTGGGAGAGCGGCGGGGTGTTCGTGTATTGATTTTGACAGTAGATCGATCGGGGTCGTATACGTAGAGTATTGTCAAAATGTCGTCGACGGATGGTTCTTCAGATTCTTCCTCTTCCGCTTCCTCGTCGGAATCTTCGCCGCCGCCGCCTTCCTCTACCTCGTCGGATTCTTCGCCGCCGCCGCCGCCTTCCTCGTCCGATGCTTCACTACTGCCGCCGGCGTCTGACGCAGCGTCGGATGGTTCATCGTCGACGCCTCCTCCACCTACCGGCTCATCAGATTCATCGTCACCACCAGATCCCAACTCACCGTCGCCAGATTCAGATTCCGCACCTCCGCCTTCAAAAAGCTCACCAGGGTCTAGCCAGCACAACGAATCTTCACATCCACCGGGGTCAGAAAGGTCTGGCTCACATCATAACGGGGGTTCGGGCTCGACGCTGTCTCCGCCGGGGGCCAAGGCGCTCCCTTCTGGGCGCCAGAATGAACCGGCGATTAATAGCGATAAAGCTATCATAGCAGGAGCAGTGGCAGGGGTATTATTACTGCTCATCATTTTCATCGTAGCGTTGGTGTGCTGCATTAGAAGCAAGAAGCGCCGGCGTCAGCGTAATAACGGTTACTATGGAGACAACCCTCGTGGAAATCCAAGTACGTCCCCCAATATCAAAATTCTTATTCTGAAAAAAATAATCATAGAACAAGTGTGGTATATTCATTTTGTATTTTAAAAAAAAATCTTATCCAAATTATATTAATTGAATCAAACCAATCACTTGATTATTTTTTTTAAATGGCACACTAATTACACAATATGTGTATTACACTTGTCATATAATTAATTCAAGTCTGGCCAAATTCGATCGGAGTTCAAATTTTTTGATTGGTTACTTTTTCTCAAATTATACACTAATTACACTGCATGTATAGAAAATTTTAGTCCAAACTGGGTTCGACCGAACCTGAACCAATCATATGAATGTACCTGTCGTGTGATAGGTGTACAATTTAGGAAAAATGACCAATCACATCACAAGTTTAATAAATCTAGTCCGAACAAGAATTTTTCACAAACATATTGCACTTATTATATAATTAGTTCAGATTGGATCAAATCTAATTTGAAATAGAATTTTCATATGTTAAACACAAACATAAAAAAAGAAATTACTTTAATTTTTATGTATTCATTTTTAAAGATTTCGTTATGAAAACATAAGCATTACTGATTTTCTTTTTTCAATTGATAATTGCTTTTTTATCCACAGATGGACCAAATGGGATGGGTGGTGGCGGCCAACCGCCAGGTGGGTATTTCTTTTTATCGAGATCATGATTTTTTTATAAAATAATTAATGTAATTAAAATTAAAGTAGCTCGTTAAAATTTTAATCATAAATTAAAATATTTTTTTTAGGTTTAAATGCGTTTTTTAGTTATGTAATCATAAATTTGTGGTATTTTAGTCCTACAATTTCTTTTACTTCTTAATTGAAGGACATATTTTTTCAAAAAAATTTAAAATTGATCAAAAAAAAACACATGCAAGCTGGTGTCTTTTAAAAGTTGAGGCTTCTCACCTATTTCGATCTTACAAACCCAAGATTTATCCAGCACTTTCAAGTTTTCAAACATTTTATAAAATAGTTTAAAGAACTTATGATTTCATCCAAACACGGTCTTGATTAAATTGAATAAAACAATGGAGGATGCGTTTTCATGCAGGTTACTACAACAACTGGCAGAACAACGGATACCCTGACGGCATGATGAAACTACCGCGGCCGCCTAGCAATGTTGGAGTGAGCTCCGAGCATGGCTGGATGGCGGCACCACCTCCACCTCCACCGATGATGAGCGGTGAGATGATGAGCTCCGGATTTTCCGGCCAACATGGGCCTCCGATGCCGCCCCCACACCCAGCTATGGCCATCGGCTTCAATCAGAGCAGCTTCACCTACAATGATTTGGCTATGGCAACTGGTAACTTCTCACAAGGAAACCTACTCGGGCAAGGAGGATTCGGATACGTCTACAAGGGAGTGCTGCACAATGGGAAAGAAGTTGCTGTGAAGAGCTTGAAATCCAACAGCGGGCAGGGCGAGCGTGAGTTCCAAGCCGAGGTCGATATCATTAGTCGAGTTCATCATCGCCACTTGGTTTCCTTGGTTGGTTATTGCATTGCCGGATCTCAAAGATTGTTGGTCTATGAGTTCGTGTCGAATGGAACCCTCGAGTATCACCTTTACGGTAAGTATCAAATTCTTACCCAAATCACGTCTGTTGTTCAAATCGAGAGTTTGAACTGAATCGGATCTGCTGTCCTAATCTCTCTCATTTACTATGTTTCATGTAGCAAAGGGTCGTCCACCTATGGATTGGCCTAGTAGGCTTAAAATTGCTTTGGGATCAGCCAAAGGATTTGCTTACCTTCACGAAGACTGTCATCCTCGCATTATCCACAGAGATATTAAAGCTGCTAATATTTTGCTTGATGAAAATTTTGAGGCAATGGTAAAACACATACTTACTTTCACTTTTTTTTGAATTATATATCAATTACATGACAAGTGTATTATATTTGACATATAATTAATTCAAGTCTGTCCATATCCAGTTTTGAATTAGAATTTACTATTCATACAATACAATGCACGCACCATCTTGCTATCTCACACCGACGGAGTACAAAAAATGAATGCCCTGTTCATGCCCTGTTCTATTTTTCTTACTATAAATTCATTCAAGCTGATTATATTCTAAAAAGCTGCACGTATTGCAGGTGGCTGATTTTGGATTAGCTAAGCTTTCTTCAGACACCAACACCCATGTTTCGACTCGGATCATGGGGACATTTGGGTACGAACAAAGCAATACCTTTTTATTACTATCAATTCTCATGAAAATTAAACCAGACATATTCAGTCAAATCGAGTGCATTACATTCTAAACGAATGGTCAATCACTGCAATAATATAGCGTGATTAATTTGATTTGATCAAATTTAAATAATGAACTCAGTTTAGTTATATTTTTTAAGAAATTAACGGCCTATCAAACATAAGGCAACTATTAATTAATCAACTTGGGATGTAGGTACTTGGCTCCCGAGTATGCATCAAGTGGAAAACTAACTGAGAAATCCGATGTGTACTCATTCGGCATCGTGCTTTTGGAGCTTATAACCGGACGACGCCCTATTGATGTTAGCAGGGACGACGACGACGATACCTTAGTTGACTGGGTAAAAATTTTATTTTCTTTTCAAATTACATATCCTTGGAGGTGGTTAAAATTTAAATTTGAGCAATCTCTTTTGATTAATAAATATGCACAGGCTAGGCCAATTTTGATGAGAGTTGTAGAAGGAGGAGGCTATGATGAGCTAGTGGATCCAAAGCTAGAGAACAACTACGATCCCCAGGAGATGCTCCGTATGGTCACTTGTGCTGCCGCTTGTATTAGGCAATCTGCCAGGAGACGTCCTAAGATGAGCAAGGTATATAATGTGTGATTGGTCATTTTTTCTGAACTATATTTCAAATCATACTGCAAAATATATTACACTTAGCATATAATTGGTTCAAATGCGGCTAAATCCAATTTCGGGTATAGTTTCCCATACTACCACTACTCTTACCCAACATTAAAAGCCATAGCATGATCATGATGATGGTTGTTTATGTTACGTATAGATTGTGCGTGCCCTTGAGGGCGACGTCTCGCTAGATGATCTAAACGAGGGGACGAAGCCAGGGCATAGCGCAGTGCTGAGCACGAGCGGCAGCTCCCTTTCCGAATTGAACAAACTCAGGAAGGCCACTGGATTGTCCAGCCAAGAGTTCAGCAGCGGCGAGCACGGCCAAACGGGTGAATTTGTTAACAACGGCAGTGGAAACTCGCAAGAACTTGGTCGGCCCAACCCCGCTAACCGCCCTTGAATATTCTTGAACTCAAAAAAAAAAAAAAAAACACGTCTACGTTAGCAATAAAAACTGAAAATCATCATTACAATATATATATATATATATATATATATATATATATATATATATATATATATATATTACCTACTCATCTAGGATGGTCGTCGTGAACATGATGATGATTGCAAGTTATTTGTAGTTTCCACAGTTTAAAATAAAGTTTTGAAGACATTATTGTGTTTTTTTTTTTTTAATGATGTTTTCTTGGGGTTTGGTTCTTACTAAATAAGTGGATAGTGTGTAATATGTTTTAGTTTGATGTGTTGGAGATTTTGGGAGGCTTTGGGAAAATTTGTTTGGTTTTATATAGGAGACCGATTAATTATTAGGATTTATGTTTTTATTGTAATTGAATCAATGTACTTTAATGAACAATGGACGTTATGCACTATGTACATTGTGTACATATATACGTATGTATTTATATTTGTACAAATTAAAAAATAAAATTTAACTACGTTTGAATTAATGAATTTGAATTTGAAGGAATGATTTTAAATTACTCCATATAAAAAGAAGGGTAAATAATTACAACGACCTTCCATGAGATTTGACATTATATAAAATACCCCTTTGTTGGTTGTAAAATTACTAATATTCCCCTAATTTAATGGTAGTCTAATTATTAACCAAATCCATTAGATTTCTATGCATTTTTTGTGCTAACTGACCAAAATACCCATGTGGATTAAAAATTATATTTCTTATAGAATGAATGGATATTTTTTATAATTTTATAAAAAAATCATCCACCCGGTTTAATTTTTCATAAGTTTTTAATTTTTTTTTAAAAAAATACTAGAAGGGCAAAGTTGACAATATCATACCTCCATCCAAGGATTACATAATGTCATCAAACATCAAAAGGGTATTTATAATTTTTTAAACAATAAGGGGGTATTCGTATTTAAGGGTGCAAGGTGAGCCGGCTTGTATTCAAGCAAGGCTCGAGCTCGAGCTCTATAGGTTCTGTTCGTGAGCTCGCGAGCCCCCTTTTTTAATTTTTATAGATATATATATATATATATATATATATATTATACTTAAATATATATTTAATATTGTATCAAGTTTATATTCAAAATTCATCATATGTTAGTATTATTAGTCAATATAGCTCTTATTTTAATTTCAAATAATAATAAATAATGTATTTTTATTTATATTATTTAAAAATAAGCTTAATTAATATTTAGTAAGTTTAATTTGATAGTTTTTATAAATAAATATTTAAAATTCATTATCAATTAGAATTATTAGTTAATATCTCATATTTTAGTTTTAGATGATATTAAAATACGGTATTATAATTTATATTATCTAAAAACAAGCTTAGTAGATAATTTAGTACGTTTTGATAATTCTTTTGAAAATAAATATTAATATAATGCATATAAATTTTATTGTTACAATTTCAGTCCATTGTACAAAATGCATTTATTCACTATATAATATAATTATTAGTCCATATCTCATATTTTAGTTTTAAATGATATTAAAATATGGTATTATAGTTTATATTATCTAAAAGAATCTTAATCAATAATTTAGTATATTTTCATAATTTTTTGTAAATAAATATATAATATAATGCATATGAATTTTATCATTATAATTTTAATATCCACTACAATAAATATATTTATTTTAAAAATTCACCATATATTAGAATTGCTAGTCAATATATCTTATATTAGTTTTAGATGATATTAAAACATGATATTTTAATTTATATTTTTTAAAAACAAGCTTAATCAATAATTTAATATGTTTAGATAATTATTTTATAAATAAATATTTAATATAATGCATATATTTTATCGTTACAATTTCAATCCGTTACTTTAGTTACTTCTCATTAAATGATTGGATCGAATGTTTTCATGGCTGTCAATTTTATTTCATCATATTACTTCTTTTTTGTCTTTTTGTGAATATTTTCTTCATGTTTCATATTTAAATTTTTGAATAATGTATTCCATATGGTACAATAGTCCATATTTTTTTTAAATTCAGAAATTTAAAAAAAAAATAATTAATTGAGCTCGAGCTCGAGTAAGGGAGCACTAGACAATTTGCTCGAGCTCGAGCCTCTTTTTAGTAAGCTCGAGCTCGTTTGTACCCTTATTCATAATTATGTTAAATCTCAAGAGATGACGTTCTAATTTACCTTAAAAAGAATTCAAAATATAGTGTGCATTATTTTGTTACACCTTAAGGATACGGCAAAATACACAAATACTCCATGTCTTTTGCAAAATTACAACTATACCCCATGAGAGGTGTCAGTGTAATGTTTTCCACTGGCGTTTGTATAAACTTTTCCTCTAAATAGGAGGTGAATTTGTAATTACAATTATAATTTCAGGGGGTGTAGCTGTAACCTATATACTTATATAAAAAAGAAAGGGCCTCCACACTAATAAATGGCGGTTAATGATACCATCACACCAATTTTTCGTGAAGCCAAAAATGTCCTTCAATAAGATAATTGATTTATTCAATTTTTAAAATTTTACATTAACTGATAAATTAATTTCTTTTCTTTTTTCATGTAATGTATCGATTTATATATTTTACTCTTATTTATAATATACTTTAAAGCATGAAAAATTATCTATTATATGCACGTAGGAACGACGTGTCACAGCAACTAATTTTATAAAATGCATGGAGTGTTTGTGTATTTCGACCTAACTTCTAAGTGTTTGAATGTAATTTACTCTAAAATTATTAATATTCAAATAAAATTTAGTTCAAAATAGAGTCAAATCATTTGAAGTACTTGAAATTTAAAATAATCCAAATAAATAAAAAAATTATTATTGTTTCAAACCCATCAAACCAAATATACCATTAGCAGATGCCTTTTAAATGGCATATTCAAGCTTTATTCTCCGTTATAAATTGAAAATTACGTTTAAACTCCTTTGTAAGATCCAAAAGCAATTAGTGAAAAATGATATGTACTAGTTTTTTTTTTTTTTTCTGAAAGATTATTTATTAAAAATTAACTAAGTCTTCTATTATAAATTAATATCAATTTAATATGCATAATCAACACCTTGCAAAACTTGAAATAGTTATTAGTGTTTGAGAAAAGTTTCTCTAGAGAAAAAACTTCAGAGTTCTCTACAACACATGCAACATGATTCGAGTGCTCGATGCATCACTCTGTCATATAAAAATAATATTCACTAGTCTGTCTGGTGTTATGACGATAGTCCCGAGAAAAGGAAACAGGTCGTTAGGCTCGCTCGGGTACCAACCAAGACCTTTTGATGCCTAAATCAATGTAGTGTTCGAGATAAATTGGGTAGAGAAATATCAAATTAAAGCGATTTGAATCAATCTAAAGAAAGTAGGTATAACAATACATGTTAGTCATAATTATAATACTCAGGTGGGTCCACCTGCTTGGTTGAGATGTCCATTCATATGATTCCACGTGGCATCATCCGAAGCTATATGTGTGGAGATCAACGGCTGGTATTGGTAATGATTGCTGCCTGGGTCGGATCCCAGAAGCGGGTCAGGTCTCAGGTCAACCAACGACCCGACTCGATGGACCCATAATATGTATATCCAGGTTTGACGCGACCCGAAACCGACCGGACGACCGTTCGAGCTGAATCCTTTAGATATTTTCTGTAATTTTAGCCATTCCTAAGAGTATTTTTGTCATTTCATCAGTGGTTCCACAAACCCCATATCATAACATATTATATAAAAGATTATACATTTCAAATTACAGTTTACGTTTTTCTTGAAATATAATTTTTTGGTAAGTACAAATTGAATATTGAATAATTATGATGCTTTATGATTGATGATTTCATAACTAATGTTGTTAAATAAATATATCTACTACTATGTCATAATTACACGGTCTGTTTATACAAACCATTCATATCTTTTATATACTTATATATACACCCACAAAAATATCATTATCACTTATACAAACCATCCCTTACTTTTTTTAAAAATCACACACACACCCATAAAAACGTTAGCATCATTACACAAATTACCCCTATTTTTGGTTGCCAGGGATAGTTTTTGTAATTATGCAAAAGACAAAAGTTGTTTGCGTAAATAAACCATAGGTCAGAGGGTGTAACTATAACTATCCCTAAATTAAATATGAATGATACAAAAAATAAGAATAAAGCATTTTTGCCTCATAGGAGGCCTTTTTGTTTTGGCCAAAAGGGAATCTTACCTTTTTGTTTTTAGTATCAATCTTAGGGGTTCCCTACTTTTAACTTTATAGATTTTATCTTCTTCTAGACAAATAAGCTATTACTAATGTTCATAAGTTAAAATCTGGTGTTCCAGGTTTTGCTAACTTTTATGTCATGCCAAACCGTTACTTTTTCCTGTTTGATATATTAAGATACATGAAAGAAGCCGTTATCAGAAGCCCTATATAGATCAAACACGTGAACCAGACGCAAAGGACTCAAACGTAGCGAAGATTCGACATTTCGTGCATATTAATTTTGAAGAATAAAAAACCACAAGTCACGTGATACTTGAATTATCTGATTACAAGCAAGGTTGATATGGGAGAATTAATTGTATAACCAGTTCTTTATAAATTATATTTGCATGGACATTGTATTCAACAAAAAAAAGTATACAATCTATAGATTACATGAAATGGAGATTTCTATATAACTGATCATATATACGACATATAAAACGAATAATAATACTCACAAAAGAGAATTATCTAATAGATCAAGATATAGAGATAGAGATAGATAGAGCCATCATAGTTTGATTACTTTGACGAATATAATAATACTCACAGCATAAATATGTTAATATTCTCTTAAATGTGCGATTAATCTTAAAACCCCGTACAAAATGTTTACTCTACAATTTATTCGTTCGTATCATATCTAAATAAGCGGTTAAGTGATGGAAACAAGATTGATTATTGTTTCGTTGCTATAACAAGATTAGAATGCCCGGTAATTCCTAAAAGATAACTATAACTCGATAAGAGTAAATCATAGAGTAATATTTTCTTTACACCGAGTTTGGTCTTATTATGGTTCACATAGAGGAAGATCTTGATTCATATTTATTATGTCTTAGGCTCTGATATTCTATTATATTTTCTCACAACATCATATCACGAACATACATTATCATCTATTACGGACTCGTCCAATTCGAGACAACTCCAGTTCATCTACACTCTGGCCTACGGATAATGAGAGTAACTATATTTACACCACAGATTTTCTATATTGTTCATACTATTTTAATATGATATTAGCACACTATTATAACCTTTGATAATGGTTAGTGCTTCTTATATTATAACATAGCATATACTATTATTTTCACAATTATAGAATGTTTTACTATATATTAAAATTTGAGTGCAGACATACCAACAATTTTTAATTAGTGTGCTTCCCGCCATAACAATTCACGTCTTCCAATTAATGCATAATACTATATTTATATTGAGTGTATGTTCTGCTTATTATGTAATAGTAAAAAGTATAAACTCCATCGAGCTTCTCAGCAAAGTCTCACAGCGAGTTAGAATGAAGACGGTGAATCACTTAGAATCGCCTGCTTTCAGTAAATATTTCACATTTTCAATAGTTCACCGAATGCTACAGTTTAATCTTGGACGAACTTTGAGCATTCTTACATTAAAGAGTCTGACACATATATTATATATTATAAAAAATCACTTTTACATGAAAAATGGAAAAATGAGATGTAGCACCACTTGTATAATCATATTAATCAATAAAATTAATGATCACTATTTCTTATTTTATTACTTCTCCACAACAACCTCACATCATCTTATTTGCACACTTTTACACACATAATTTTAGATTATAATTAAAACTTGTTATTGTTTACTCATCCAATTTACTATTAAAAATGAACATCTTCCAATGTCTTATTTGGAAATCCTTACATATTACTTATACACTCACTAGAGAAAAAAAATTATCACTATATCTCAATCACATCGTTAAATTTTTTATCTATTTAGATTTTTTATAATCAAAAATAAAAAAATAATTTCAATATTATATTATTTATTTACTATTTATTTTTAAAAAATATACTTAATATAAAATATAATATTTAGATTTATAAAAAATACTTATATATTCTTAAATGTTCAATTATATTAAATTATTACACTCACATCTCAGAGATAATATAGCATACTATACACTCTATATTTAATATTATATCAATAATCTCAGATCACCATATAACTGGCATGTGCGCATATGCTAAGAACTAGTAGATAAATAAAAGAAAGAAGTTGAGTACTAAACGTTCAAATAACCTTATTGGATTAAGGAGAATAATACGTCCACAATCATCGTCCGCTTACAACCACTTGACCGATTATATATGGCTCACTCTGATAATGAGATGTGATGCTAGAAGCTAAACCAAACAATGGACAAACATATATATCCGATGCATATGAGAATTCAGTTGTGCGAAGTGTTCCCACTGAGTGTTTTTGTGGAACGCGGAGAGCATATAGACGATAGGGAAGGAGCGAGAATCAAACAGCAGAGCGCCCTCGCCTACTCAACCTCTCGATCTTAAATCTTTTGTATTCTCGAATAAAATATCAATATCTTTCGCTTTCAAATTTATTAATAACAGTAGTATACTTATATTCACTGAATATCCTGAGATGATTTTGTTAATAATTTCTCTTCTCTAGTAACCTACACTGTATTCTTTTAAAATGACTCTTATGCATCACAGCCATCACAATCACATTTACAAAATTCTCTCTATATACAGCTGAGTGCTCTTCTTATAAGATGAGGAGAATACTTCACAAAACACATGTACTATCCAGCAACAGATTTTGATCAAAATGACAGTTCTCAAAACGAGCTTAGTATAGACAGAGATATCGGACAGACTGATTCAAGTTTTTAAGAGTATTTGTATCTAAGGAATGTGGTAGGAGACATTTCATAAAGAAAGTATGATGGACATATTTCCATATTTGACCAATGATACTAATTTGAATAAATTTTTCTAAATTATTATACTATCATTTATTTGGAAATTATCTTGTCGAATCGAGTTATTATAGCATCTTTAAACTCAGATTGATTTGAATCATAGTTCCTGGTCTACCTGTTTTTTTATAGATATCACGATTATCCAACACTCAATATAGCTTGCCGGCTTCGAAGATCTCGGTTGTGTTGAATTCGGAAATAGGAGGAGGAATGTGTTTGATGAATTAGAAACCACCTGGTGGTTTGGAGGGACAAAAAGTATTAATATAGAATAAACCACCAGTGAAAAAATTTATTTGAAATTATTCAGCATCATCGCTTCAGCGCGCCTTGCCTATGTACTATAAAGATACCTGTGTAATTCTACGGAACTCCTTCCTCCCATGCTCCTGAATTATGTGGTTTTTTGCCAGCTTGTTCAATAAGTTATTGATGGCCGAACTTACTATACAGATTTTGCATGTAAATAAGTTTAAAGTTGTGTGAGGACAATAATAACATCATTCACAATGTCGTCTCTTCTTGATTTCTGTATATTGATTGTTTATATCACTGCGAATACTCATATAATTTATATGTTTGCATAATACATGCAAGACCTATATTTCCATTTTTCCGAGGGAATCACAGTATAAGATTACTAATAAAATTGATGTACTATATATAAGCACAATTTTACAATTAGATTAGGGAAAAAAATAATCTACTACGTACAATTATTGTTTTTGATGAGAGAAAGATATGAGAGAGATGAATTATATGGTGAGAAAATTATTATTAACTACTAATATTATATTGTATCTTGAGTCATAAGACACCTTTGTTCATTGAGTTAAGGAAAATTTTATTTATATGTTGCGCGTAGCTCCAAGTAAATTATCTCAGAGAGGAAGTAATTTAATTTTAGAATTTTTTATATTTGGAGATTTTGAATTTTTTGACAACCTATCTTTTATAAAATTATGGAAATATGATAGGAGATGTTATTCATAGGCGGTGCTCAAACATTTTTGAGAGTTTTTTTTGTAATCCAAAATAAGAAATTGAACATGTATGGCGATTGGTCGCATGAAGTGTGTGAAATATTTTATTTGGATGGCTATTCGATATGTATTTTGACTGTCGGGGCTTAAGATTATAACAATATAATGGATAAAATTAATATTTATTACATATTAAAGGATATAATCATTTATCTGAGAATTTAAGAGAGTGTTTTTAAATACAATCTGTCTGAGAGTTATACATTAAATATCATATTTTTATTTTATAGTTATTTTATAATGAATAGATACAAAATAAAAAAAATCATAGCTCCACCCCTGCTATTGTCTATTGCACCTCATTTCTGACTTATTCCATGGAGCGATTGTTAAACGGGCTTGCACAGTGGGCAGTTAACTTCCGGCTTCCACTGTATCCCTCTCCTGGGATTTGAGGCCCACAGCAGGTCGCCAGTATTGCAACCAACCAAGCTAGGGTTCTTTAAACTCTTGCACCTCCCACCCTTGTACTCAACCCGGTCGCCACGAGGAGATGTTCGGCAGATACTAGTGGCCGGCACTCGTCGTTAGTCGGCTTAATGTCTAGAGGTTGCGTTGTGTGGCGAATCTCTGCGTTACCGTGTTGTGATTTTCTATGGTCCGCTTTTCTGTTTGCTTTCCAAAGACTAATAATATGGCCAGGTTTAACTACCCGGTACTTTAGGCAAGGAGGCCAATATCCCACTCGCACTGTGAAGTCTTAGTAGTATCTTCTGTACACTCTTTTAGGGTGTTGATTAAAATCTATCTAAACATCTAAACAGAGTGATATTCTAAAAAATATGAAGCTCTATCATCATCTCCAAATCTTAACATTTTACTATTCTAAAACACACTCTTCTACATCACTTCACATCTATCTATATTTATCCCATTACTAAAATAATTCACTTATTTCATACAAATAATCATTAATTATCTCTCTCTATCATTTATTTTTAAAAAATCTTTTATTAAATTATTCATTATATCTCATTCATCATACATCGCATATAGATTATATATATTATAAATTAGATTATTATAATAATCATATTATAAAGTAAATAGCAATGATTTACAATATGTATCATGCCCATAAACAGTATCTACGAGTGGCCGTGAATGAACACAAGTATAGGAGAGGGCAAAAAACTCTAGGTAGTCAAAAATCACACAAGACAAAATTGAAAAATTTCAAAGCCCAACAAAGACTCTCAGAGTACAATGGCACGCAGATAGGTATATCGCAATTTTAGAACCACACACTCTCTGGGTGATACCTTAACTGACCCGGATTAGGTTTTTGCATCGTTCTATTTCATATCACTTATTGATGGTGAAGAAGGTGAGTGCATTGAATCATTTTGTTATATCTTTACATATGAAAGCCACATGCAACATGTGCAGGATGGAGCTTTGTCTAAAGTTTTTAATATTTCCAATAATCAACAAGTGAGGTTCCTTGGATTTTTTCCCTTTTAAAAACTAGTTGGCTGCCTTGATATAACGTCAATCTAAATTAAACACTACCCCTAATACAACTCGAGTAATCTTTTCTTTATTGGGAGTTTCAAATCACTACTTAATCATGCGATTATTGATAATAGTCTAGACACAGTCTGCATAAGGCCTTTATCGCAAATTTTGCGGTCCCCAGTACCAGGCCAGCGGCCACAATATTGTGCGCACTCACCTTGAACTGTAAGCTGTTTCTCAATGAGTTTTGTAACCTATTTCCAGGTCATCTTACTCTACGACCACATTGTCAAACGTGAAGCATTAATATGAGAGTATAGCATACAGAAATAAGAGAGATTACTAAAGCAGTATTAAATGAGGTTTTATATCTAAGTTTAACGTGAGGTTTAAGTTGTTTTGGTATGAATAGTATTAATAAAAAATCGCAGATAGGTTGATGTTGTAAAAGTTTTTGGAACAAGAAAGCATAATCACTAAACATATTAATATATTGTAAGGTATGAACTCCTATTATTTTGGTTCTATTATGCACCAAAAGTTATTTTCTTGTGTTATGACATTTGTATTTTTACTTTAGGCAATGCTAATTGAGACTGAAATAATAATGGTAGTGTGTCAAATATTGTTTGTTGAATGAGAAACTCGAACAGAGGAATTCAATCCGTTGTCGTGCACCTGAGAATTATTAGGAAATATCTGAAAGATTAAAAGCATATTAGAAACCTGGGTTTACTGCATATCCTCGGACACACTGCTATTGTTATATGTGTATTTATGTTTTCTATTTTATGAGAATGTTCTTTTACATGCATAAATTGAGTTGCGAAGATAGAAACATGAATTATTCTAGAAAGTGTCTATTCTTGGCCAATTTTTTCCAGTCAGTTCCGCTATGAGGTATTAATGTCGATCAGATGATGATACTTCCAATTGTTCTTTCATTTAAGAAATATCCCACTTAATACTTGAAGGTTGGTAGTTATTGTGCTCAATCACGACCGCATAACTTGTATATGGGGTTTTGCGCGTGTTCCACAATTGCTAATCTCGAACACGTGTGGAGGCTAAGTATTAATTTTAACTTTTCTCTTAAAGACTTTAATAGGTTCTCTTAAAACTTCGCATTTTTAGGGGTGTTGAGAAAATTTCTCAGAAGATTTTCAAGATGCTTATCTCGAGTGAGGCAGAACAAACAGTTCGCATTGGCGCTGCAACTCGAACCCCTCAATGCTCTACAGAAGCCAAGAGCTTTATACGACAGATACGATTTCATATCACTCTACTTCGATCTAGCACGATAGTGAATGGTTATCATCTATATTGCATATCATTCGCTGTATCTTCTCTTCTATATTCCTTAGTTGTTGATTCGTGTCATTGATCTGTGAGAGTAGTATTGACGTTGAATATTCTATTATAGTTGTTGTCTGTTATGTCTTTCTCTCCTTCTTTATGATGTCTGGTATTTTGTTTTACGATTTGTTTATGCTGCTGTTTAATATCTTGACACTACTTTTGGCGTTTTGTCGCGTTTAGTATACCGCGTCGCGTTTCTGTTCTATTTATTTGTGGCACTATTACTCGCATGGTCTCGACTAATAGAGCCGTCTATACTAGTGGTCACGAGTAGTCTGCTCTTAATGTGCAAGGAGCGAATTTGCAAAGGAGCCAACGCCAACCTTGCAAGGTAAACTGTATTCTTTTCCGTTTTTTTTTTGTAGCGATATATGTACTTTAATCCTGTTAAAAAATTGTGCACATTCTGTCTGGATTATTCTTGATGGAACAGCTGTCTTTTTTTCTGATCTACATTTAAATTGCAAAGAGATATACAGGCACTCATGTAAAGCAAAAGCTATTGTAGACAAAAGTCCAGTGGTTGCAAGTGCTGCCCTCGTGAGCGGTATTCATCTTCTACAGGTACTATTAGTATTATTTGTATTTCTGGAAAGTTGTCAAACTGTTTCATGATCTTGTATGTAGTATTTTAGACGATGATTAATATTCACGATAGTAGCGTTCTATTCGAGTACACTGGAGTTGACTCTTATGTCTAATATAATCTAGATCATTGAATCTCTCCGTGACATATTCAACTTGAGTCATAAAGATGAGTTACTAACTTTGTGGAACACGAGTCCAAATTACATTGCAAATAATCTCGCTTGTCAAGAAAGCTTGAAATCATAGCTTCACTTGGGCTGCTCTTGTAACATTCTTCTGTAAATTCTGAGACCGTTCCATGCTCTTAGTGTTATCTCGCTTTGCGTGTCTCACCATTGCTGCATCAGAACAGTAACAAGTGATCTGTGTCGAGTGTTTAAATAGTTTATCATGTTGATAAGAAGAGTTGTTTTCACTGTACAAAATTACCAGCAACGGCACAATTGCTCGTGCGTCAATCCACAAAGCATAAGTGTTTTCCTAACAATCTTTCTCTTTCTAAACTATAGTTCGTTGCTAGTGGATCATAGAGTGACATTTTGAGGAACAAAAGCTGGAAAATGATTCTTACACTGAGAACGTTGCGAGTATCTGCTGAACAAGAAAAGAATTCCTGATATTGAGGTAAAATTTTGAGGAATTATTGCATTTGCCGCTAAGGAGTTTTACGTCAGACTGATAGTGAGTTTGAAGAGATGCTGCAGCCAATCTCATGAAAATAAGACAACAAGATACTCAATAGGAGATATAACAAAGCGAACTTAGTCTCATCTTGGTTCAGGGTACCAATCGTGCTTCTCTCACTCGGCTTCTGGCTGTGGCAAATTTCTCGCTAATGTCCATGCTGGCCTCCAAAGCCTAAGAAGCCTGTTAGGTATGCTCCATTTTTTAAAACCACGAATGAAGACTCAACTACCCACAATCGAAAAGCGAAATGTGGGTTAAATCTGCTTCGCAAGATATATAGAATGCTCCACTTCCTTCATAAATAAATTTTTAAGAGCATAGTTGCGGTTTTATCTTGGTTCCCTCACTCAAGTTTGTACTTAATATGTTCTTCTGAATAGAATGTGATCAAGAGTACTCTAAATTTTGATTCAGCTTCAAGGTGAACTCAGAGTAGACACCACTGTGAGATTTTAAGGCAGAAAACTTGGATTACTAACTTGGGCATTCGATATGACGTAGTCATTTCATGTGGAGAAGGCCTTGCCTCGTGAGTGATTGTTAATCGAGAAAGTTGGATGACATGTTTATGCGCCTGAATTGCGACGAGATAACGTGATGTTCTAACAAAATGATCCAGGGTATGTTAACGTATCTTTAGTTCTTTGAGTAAGGGCGTTTACAAAACACTGTGGCGTATCTTTAAGACTGATCTAGCTTGCACTAGACTTTAACTGTCAGAGTACTTCTCCGAGTGTTTTGATATTTGTCGGGGGTTTCAGTGTTTCACTTCACAAGAGTCTGGCAATAGTCCTGCGCGTAGATTTTCGCTTAGCACCAGAAGTTTGTGTCTATACATCTTTCAGAGTTATGATGCTTCTGTGTCGTATGTTGAGCAGGATGTAGTGACTACGAGGTTTGTTGCCAAAGTACTGACCCGACGCTTGCGTTTCGATTTTTATTTCTTTCACGTACACGTTGATAAGTACATGGTCATCCTTTTTCTTTTTTCTATTGATCCTAAAGGAGATATGTTAAGGATTATTAGCTGGTAAGTCCAGAGTGTTAATGGTGCTCTCCTATATATCTGCGAGAGTAGGAGAGCAGATCCGGCATAACAGGTTCTTGATTGAATGTACATCAGTGTACGATTATTTTTGAGGGTTTGAACATTCCTGAGGATCACAAAAGAACTGAGAAGTGGCGAGTCTAATACCTAGCAAGTAAATACGAAGCACGCTATATAAGACCAAATCACATCCAGAAACTGAGCACGTTGAACTGGACACCTGGAGGTTCCCGAACATGAGCGTCTACTGCCATTACTGTTTACATCAAGTCCTTTTTCTGCAATTTCCTTTTCACACTTATATCAGCCTGTCGCCTGAGGTAATCTCGCGTCTCGTTGCTAGCGGGTATTACAAACTCAATGGGTCTGGTGTTTTCCTATGCAGATTAAAGTGTTATCGTTGATATTGCTACTTGAAGTATGGGACGGTTTTATTTTTTTGTTACTGGGGAATCACATCTATTCGGCAATATATTGACATGTATTCGTTTTCTGAGTGGTGCTTGGATCCTCTTAATCCTTATCCGCCCCACTCTCATCCACTGTGAGTGGATATATTGTAGAGATATATAATGTAGTTGCTTCAATGTCCTTCCGTGTTTATGAGTTGTCGTTCTAATCGCTATAATTGCGAGGCAATCTTCAATACACACCACCACACTTAGGCAATGGTATTTTCTATTGGAATACTTATGGCAACTATGCATCTTACGAAAATAAGCTTTCAGTACATTAGGTCGAATCAGCTGTCACTTGGTTGAACTGGTTCCGTGGATTTTTTGAGACAGAGGCATGCCTTGGATGCCTTCACAAGATGAAGTTGGACACAAGCCTTGCTCAAATGATGTATAGAGCACGAGTTTATTCCTTTGGTATTTAATTGATAAACCTTTGTACTAAACTCGTGTGAGAACACAGTTGAAAATCTTATGAGAATATCGTATGCACTGCTATATTAATAATTTTTAGCCACCGTTTAAGACCAGTCATCATTAGTAGAGACTTTATGAGATTCTTATAGTGCATGAACGAGAGCTAGGAAAAATAGAGCATCACGACACAAATTTGTAAGACCCTTACATGCTTGAACAAGAATTCTGCACAATTTCTGAATTGTCTCTCTTTTAGCAGATATCCGTGAGCCTTTTTATGCGTAGTATTCTAACATCGTTATATACGAATGAGCTTGATGTGTTGTCTATGGGAGAAATGCAGTGATATTTAAGTGCTAGCTAGTGTTATTAGTCTAATGTATGGGTTGTTTTAGTTTGATCATTCAATATGTATAGAAGCTGACAGTAAATATATATTTACAAATTGGTGTTTAATCCATATATATTGACGATTTATGTCTTTCGCTAATGTTCTTTTGCTATTAGGTTGTTTCTATTAGGCTGAGCACCAGCTCCCTTTAGATGAAGGAGAGATTATGCAAGATTATTTTTTGCGGGACTCTAATTCAGCCAAAACCCCTATCTTTTCGGACATGCCAAACCAGGTTCACCTTTACTTTTCATTGTTGCTCTTTTTCAATGTGCATATGATGAACCTTGAGTAAATAGATTCGCATAGTCAGCGTGGTCTATGACACATCCCATGGCCCGCTTAGACATCAAATAATGTATAAGACTAATTAGAGCTATGGAAATGCAAGAAGATAAACACGCCTGATGCTCTTATAGCACATACACCATGAGCTGCCGAGATTTAGAAAATGGGAAACGAAGGCAACTCATTAAGTCACACAATCCACCCAACCAATTATGCAAAGTCAGCATTCGTCACAATTTTGATGCATAGTAGCTATAAATGTATGTTTTGGTACTTGCCTCAGAAATACATAAAAACATGTAACAAATAAGTATACTAACGCTGAGTTGATACTCCCTACCGATTGTCGACAAATACAGATCACAAAACACAACTCAAATGTCTGATATGCTGAATTTGGTGGCAGCTTCAAGGATTGTTGTGGTGCGAAAGCTTCTATGTAATAATGATACATTGTGTCAAAGGTTTCACACCTAGCGTGCCAAACACGTTTTAAATAATTGAAATTCTCTATGGAAGGAAGTATTAAGTAACAGATATTCTCGAAAATCAAAAACTCTTGTTTGTGTAACTATTATACTCAAGTAAACAACACATTCACATGCAAACAATGTGAATAGGGTTTTTTTCCGAGTAGTGAAACAACGTAAACAAATTGTAATTTGACGTAAAATGGTGTAATCGTATGATTATTTATTCTCGACACCATTCACGAATGGAGTATAACGTGACTCTGTCTAATGCTTTTTTGAGTTATTTCTACGTCTTTATTTATTTAGTGTACCAATATGTTTGGAATGGCCCTAATCTTCTGAGTTTCTGGTAGGAATATGCTCTTAATTTATAATATTGTTAAATCTTCAGAGGTATCAATATTCCCATATGGATGAGAGAGGTATAGGCACCCGTGGATTCGATGTAACAAAAAGGCAATTGATTGATGTATTTCAACATTTTGTATGTATCTTACTAAGGGAAAATGAATATCCCTGATCCAAAAGAAAGTGGACTGCTGCACGCTTACACAAAAAATAAACTCGGAAATACCTCACCCAGCCACAGCCAAATTCACTGGGAGGGCCAGCGAAAAGCCAAAAAAGCCGTCATCCAAGAATCTATTGGTACCCAACCGTACAGGCCCTCAACTCAAGATTAAGGCAACAAATCAAGTGGCACAAATTGTAACTTGTAAGAGACCAAAATTAATCTATCAAAAAAGGCCAGTGTCCCATCGCCAAGCAAATACAAAAGAACCAATAGGGGGGGGGGTGAGGGACGGGGGGGGGTGAGTGTTGTGGGTTGCACCTAAATTATTTGATCCGGAAGGCGTATTAAGTGTGTGGCGGCTTCGTAAAGCTGAAGTTTGTGAATTCATTGAGGATATGTGAATTTCACGTATCTTTCCACCCAGGTTCCTAACTTTTTACCTTACCCACCACAACACCTTTTCTCTAGGGCTAATGTCTTTGGTGCTTGCTAGTTGGAGCATTATTCAATATTTTGTTTCTCTTTAGATACTTCACTTTCTGGAAATGGAGGGTCCTAAGACCTCAGATCCCAGTAAATATATCGGTATATCTACAACCGAGTGATACTTGAGAATGCTACTGTCCGCTGTCAGCACCTAGCAAAAGCACGGTGCCCTGGTTGATTCACTGAAAGTAAGACTCAGCTGTCTTTATTGACTTTATAGTTTAAGAATATTAAGTTATTGGCTAGAAGAAATCATTTGCCATCTTTTCCACAGCCTCGCATATTTGTGTTGCTGAGACGTTGCCTTTTCGACAATGATGATGAGGTCAGTTTTATGCCCCAATGAAGTTTGTGACTAGCTGTAGTGCTTCTTGTAGTAAATTATTCGATATGTTTCTCAGTATTCTGTAGCTTATAAAATGTAGAACTGTAGCCTTCATAGATTGAATGAGATTTAAGATTGTCTACTGCTTGTAAATTTAAAATGCTTTCTGCAACTAATGAAAAAAGCAGTATCCAAGTTTTGTGATAGTTTTTTTGGGTTTCATTCTCCATCAAGTAGATGTATATGTGAGTTGCTGCTGTCTGAATGATGGGATATGTTCCTCCAAAACTTGTTCCACTTTTCCTATTCAGTTCAGTTTTACTCTGCTGTCATTTCCATTGTAATTGCCTTGAGGCTGGAATCACTGCATTGTTTGACTTTGTGGAGATTATAAGCACATTTTATTTTCAATCAGCTAGGAAATAATGAGACATGTAGTTGGAAGGCAGGCCTAATAGTCATCCTCTTCTAGACAGTTTGACATCTTTGGGGCTTCTTGCAAATAATGCTTTTCATGATGATATCATTTTGCTTCATGAAACTTATGTACAAGCATGCCATCCTATTTATAGGTTCGAGATAGAGCTACACTGTATTTGAACACTCTTGGAGATGGTTCAGTCACTGAAACTGACAAAGCTGTGAAGGAATTTTTGTTTGGGTCGCTTGATATACCACTGACAAATCTTGAGACTAGTTTGAAAAACTATGTAAGTTCTCATACTACTTCAATGTTTTTCTGAGATTTGGATTATTTCTTTGTATTTTACAGTTAATTACAAAGACTAACCTTGGGGGTGTTTAGTTACAAATTATACCCTTCCCCTTTTAAAAATTATAATCACTCCAATTTTACAGCATTTTACATGAGACCCCCTTCTAATAGAGTTTTGGATGGAAAATGATGATGTCATCGGAAACATTAATTGACTTTTCCAATTTATACTTAGTAATTTCTCAAACTTGAAGGGATTTTTTGGTTATGAATAAAAATTTGTAACATCAATTATTAGGTAATATTTTTGGTAATTGCACTTGTTGGGGGACAAATATATACTTATGTTCTATTTTTCATCTCTTTATATAGCCATAATTTTATGTGGAAAATAATAACATATTCATCTAACTACATCACCATAATAAAATGAAGTTGTATCAGGATTAGACTAATGTGTAAAAATTAATCTGTCTTATGCTTTTATTGTGACTAATCTTGTAATATAGGCTATATTATATGTTAATTTGTAATAATTGCACCAAATAATGTATTGAAACCTTATTTACTCTGGACCAATATAATGTTATCTTTTGTTGATTTCAAAATTTTAATCAATTGCAAATATTATATCAAGGAACATATACTTGAAACTGGAATTTAACACAGAACAAGTAGACGCATAGTAATAACAATGATTACATCCTTATATAATCAGAACCTTACAGTACCTCCCTTTTAGGATTAGATAAAAAACAATTACAACCCTGTACTTTTTCAAAAAAATAGGAGAGGCATGTTTAAGGTATATATTTGAAAGATGTTTTATGTAAATATTGTAAATTTGGAGGGAAGGTTTCTGAATTCCAAAAGGGAGAAAGGTGTAGTCTGTAATTATACTAATTCATAAAGGAGGTATTTGTAATTGATCATCTTTTATTATCATTATTATTTTTTAAATTGATGGTAAAAATAGTCCTTTTACATTGGGCAATTAGTTTTTGACGACGGAAACTTAGAGGGGAAGTTCTTATAACTTTGGACACAGAGGAATATAGTCTGTAATCACACCAACTTCCAGAGGGAGCCATTGTAATTAACCCTATATTTTCAGATAGCTTTATCCATGGTTTCTTTTTGGTACATTTGGAACAGTTACGGGATCCCGCAGAAGAGCCTTTTGATTTATATTCTGTACCCAAAGAGGTTAAATCTCAGTCTCTTGCTGAGAAGAAAGCTCCAAGTAAAAAGCCAACTGGTTTGAGTGCTCAACCTGCTGCCCCCACTTCTGCTCCGGATGCTTATGAAAGGCTTCTCTCCTCTATACCTGAATTTGCAAGTTTTGGAAAGCTTTTCAAGGTTTATGGACATATTTTCAAACTGTAAATTCCTGCGTGGTCCCTTCTTCTATTTGTTGATTACTGAAGGACTCAGTGAATTTTCATTGCTCGTGATCAGTCATCAGCGCCGGTGGAGCTTACAGAAGCAGAAACAGAGTATGCAGTCAATGTTGTCAAGCACATATTTGACCGCCATGTGGTGTTTCAGTACAATTGCACAAATACAATACCAGAACAGTGCCTTGAAAATGTAACAACCATATTCTTGAGTACTTTGTTTCATTTTTTTACCTTAGTTCGAGGATCTTTTTATTTAGTTGTTCTCTTCCTGTGCCTAGGTCACTGTTATAGTGGATGCTTCTGAAGCTGAGGAGTTTGCTGAAGTAGGAACCAAACCTTTAAAATCTCTTCCATATGATACACCGGCCCAAACATTTGTGGCATTTGAGAAACCTGAAAGCGTCCCTGCAGTTGGGAAATTCTCAAACGTGTTGAGATTTACAGTTAAAGAGGTATATGTCCCCTAATTTGGTTTTATCATTGAGGGAACAAATTTCAATTCATCTTACTCTTAGATGAATCAACATGCATCACTATGTACCTTAAAATTTGGCACAGCATCAGAAGAAAAATGTGTAAGCATCAACCTGTTGAATGATATTTGAAATGCATTTAGCTGCTTCTGTTTGCATCATTAGCATTAGGACATTTGTGTTTTGTTAATGGTGTGCAATTTTCCGAATGCTCCACTCGTTGGACCTTGCAAAGATTTTTTTTTGGAGAAATAAGAAATAGTCACGAATGACTTAGATGATGATAGAAGATATATTCTTGTGTTACTATAATTTATCTGATCATTTTGCATGTGTGGCTGAGTTACAGAATATGCTGCTGGCCTTATTTCCATACTATAGTAGTCTTTTGTTCTTTGATTGTTCATTCCCTGTTTGATTAGGTTGATCCCTCTACTGGTGAGGCTGAAGACGACGGTGTGGAAGATGAATACCAGCTTGAGGATTTTGAAATTGTTGCTGCAGATTATATTCTTAAACTTGGGGTCTCTAACTTCAAGAATGCCTGGGAAAACATGGACCCTGCTTCTGAGCGTGTAGATGAATATGGCCTCGGGCCTAGAGAAAGCCTTGCAGAAGCAGTGAATGCAGTCATCATTCTTCTCGGCATGCACCCTTGTGAGGTCAGTGGTTTACTGCCTAGTACTTTGGAACGGGGATTATAGTCATAACTGTGAACAATTTCTAAACTACTAGTTTCTTGAACAAATGGAGGTTACATCTTTAGCTAGTAAAGATTCATATCCATTAACATGTTTTACTTGTAGATTTGAATAGTGCAGCTGACTTCTATCCCACAGTTCACTTTGTAATGATTAAATTTAGAATAATGCTATTTTTGTTGTAACTCCGTCGTTTTTCTACTATTGTCCTCTTTTCTTTTTTTTTTTTTTTTTTTTTTTTTTCTTTTTGGCTTTTGAAAGCTAGCTGAAGAGTAGAATTGCTTAGATTCCCTTTTATGTTTCAGGGTACGGAGGTGGTCCCCAGCAACTCAAGGTCGCATACATGTTTGTTATCTGGTGTTTACATCGGCAACGTGAAGGTGCTTGTCCGTTTGTCATTCGGGATTGATGGGACGAAAGAGGTGGCAATGAAGTTAGCAGTGAGATCCGAGGATGAGAGCGTTAGCGAAGCGATTCATGAAATAGTTGCTAGTGGGTAGTCTTCTTAACCCCCCCCCCCCCCCCATTCTTTTGTATTTCTTGGCGAGGGAACTGCCTTTTTGATAGATTAATTTGGTCTTACAAGTTACAATGCACTATGATTTTGTTGCGTAATTGAGTTGAGAGCTGTACGGTGGACAATAGATCTTGGATGGCTTTGGCTTTCCGCTGGCCTGGCCAGTGAATTTGGCTGGCTGGGGATATTCATATATTTTTTGGATTAATTTCCCTTGAAATAATGAGTTACATCTGGTGACCTTATTCGAATCTGGACATACGTGAAAATTATAAATTAAGAGCATATTCCTAATATGGGGAATCTGTTGACGGGTTTATACATCGTGATTGCATATATACGTCACTTCAATGTCAATGTCATTTACCTATTAATGTGCATGTGAATGGGTATTGGTTTAGTTACCAAAGGGAGAGAATAGGTATTGATTTTATATTAATATTAAGGTTGGCAGTTTATATCAAGAGTCGGGGCACCAATGTTTGGTTAAGTGGTGGGCAAGTTATCAGATTTCATTGAAATTTATGTATAATGGAACCAACTACATACATATAGCTACTATGCATCAAAATTGAGACGAACAGACTTGCATAATGGTTGGGTTGTTAATTGTCTTTCGTATTCCCATTTTCATTGGCAGCGGAGTCAAAAGGTAATTTTGCATTCAACCAACTTATTGTAGGGATGTCAACAATCATCATATGCAAAAGGGCAAAGGGTAGCATGCAAAAATGGTTTGGCTGAATTGAGTCAAAAAAATCTTGCATAAATATCATTCATCTAAGGAAGCTGTCTCTTAACTACAACAGAGATTACAAGAACAATATATGATACAATTATTACAGTTCTACATGAATCCACAACTAGAACACTAGACTAGACTAGACTAGACTAAACATTTCCCTTCACTCTTGAAAAAGAATAACGACAAAAGCCCATTCGCCAGAGAGAATCAGAATTGTGCAATCGTGGTCTCCAATTCATGTCACTGTTGTTCTATGCCCTCCAAAAGCCCAAATCTGTCAGGTGGTAAAATTCTTAATAAGTCTCAAGTTCCAAATTTTTCACTTTTCACCGTAAAAGGTTTATCATAAATCACAACTAACCTTGAGGCTTGTGTCCCAACTTCCTGTACATAAGGCGCTTCCATCACCGGACAGTCCCAGACAGCTGATCCGACCATAATGAGAAGTTTGAAGAGATCCCAAGTTCAAGACCACCTGTTGATTGAGGAATTTGAGTTGAAACGTAAACAAGGCATCATACATGTACACATTCATCACAGTGGATGGACGATAGGAATTGAAGCACCACTCAGAAAAGAATACCACATACCTTTGCCAATAGAGTGTCCCATACATAGCAATCACCATTGTGTACCCAGCAAAGAGGAGTCGGCCAGATATTGAAAATGCAATTGAGGTAACATGGGGAACCTCATTTTCACCGTGAGGTCGACTGTATTCTTGTAGCTGATGCCCCGTTCTAATGTCAAATAATCTACACGTTCCATCATCAGAACCTGTTCCGAATCTATTCCCATCTGGAAAGAACCTTACAGTATTAACATCTCCTTCATGACCATGAAAACTTCGAACAGCTCGACTGGCAACACGAGTATCCCACAGACGCACAGTTGAATCGCAAGAGCTAGACACAAACATTCTGGAATTCGATCCATTGATGGAAACACTGAACCCCAATACAAACATGGAAGCTAAGAAAGCTGCGGAGATCATCTCAAGATAGACGTTTGTAAACGCACTAAAAAGATACGTAACATACCTTAGAACATCACCAGTATGCCCTGATTGAAACTCACCTCCAAACACAGACGTCTTCAGCCCAGTAGTTATATCCCATAAAACACACGTCTGGTCACCTGAAGCTGTAATCAAATGTGTCTCTTCATCGGGAACATATTGACATGAGGACACATAACCCTTATGCCCAGTGAGCATTCTAGATACTGGCAGATTCCCATCTTTGTCGTTTGGAGAATTCAGGTTAAAAATGGAGCACACACTATCTAGGCCGCCACAGGCAACGGATTGCCCACCAGGAGAGAAGGCACAAGTCATGACCCATGCACACGGTAGCTTGATTGCATGAGTCTTTTGGCTTGTGAGAGCATTCCATACTATCAGTCTGCCATCTTGGGATGCACTGACAATACGATTCTTTTCAGGCGTCCAGTCCAGTGAATAGACCTAAGATGCATTTGATCTAAAAAAGTGAAGGAATTGTGAAACGTATCTCTTTGAGCACACAAGTTCCGGTTATGCTATGAACATGACCAGATTCAAGTTCTATCAGCAATAGACCAAACAGAGATAAACAGGTCTCAGAATTACAGAAGAAATATGATTCAAGCTCTCAGAATTATGCAAATGGATCGTTACAAAGTAGATAGACTCAAAAGCATTACAGAAGAAATACTAATTAATGCAAGACCATACCCAAAAGAATCATTAATCAATTGTCCTCAACAAGAACTGAAAACAAACAACCTTCAGAAATAATAAACATATGCGTATGCATTGAAAAAGAAAAACAGCAGCATTGACAATTTTAAAAGAAAATCAACAAAAAAAAAAAAAACCGGAAAAAGGTTACCTTGCCGGTGTGCCCCTGCAATGTCCGACAACAAACGAGATCAGTGGGGCCAAAAGTCACCGGAGTCTTCCCCTGCGAACGCGCGTAACCCGCAACTGCCAAAAGTATTACAAGCATAAAAAACTCGAAAAACAAACAGATCTAAGGACACAATCAGAACCAACTAAAATTCAACTCAACTATCAGAAACCAACGAATCAAACTAAAATAAAAAGAAGAAGAAGAAGAAGCAAAGAGTTGGAACCATCGGTGTCGAGAAGAAGAAGACGCTTCTGCTTCAGTTTAGCTTTGAGAGCATTGAGGGTCTCAGTTGCAGCCACATGCCGCTGTTTCAGTTCTGCAAGAACTGACATCTTCGTTTTCCCCCCAAAATCAATTGGGCAAAAAGTAAGAAAGAAAATTTAACCGTTGAGCTTCATTTGAACCCTAATTTCGGTGAAGCAAATCACTGATAGTGATACATTATGAAGCTCTAATCATGACATGATCTCAACGAAATGACAAAAAGCTGACAATGTGCTCTCGTTCTATCCCTATTTTCTGAAAACAGAATAGTAAAAACAAAAAATAAAACAAACTTCCGTTGCCGGGAATCGAACCCGGGTCTCCTGGGTGAAAGCCAGATATCCTAACCGCTGGACGACAACGGAATTGTTGTTCGAGTTTTCTCTTCAACAAAAAATATTTCAAATACATTTCATCACTCCTAATAAAAAAATATATATCATATTAAATATTATAATTACATTTTTTTTTTCTTGTCCAACAACTTTTACACATCAACTATTATTATTATACTCTTAACTCACGAATTATTACATTTTGAAGTAATCTCTCTTTTTTTTATTTTTTCTCACTGAAATGTGATAAGATGAAATGTCAAATAATTGGGTATTGGCATTGCCGGCCTGAGGGGACGTAAATGCGAAGCTAGAGAGCTTGTACTAGCCTAAAGGATTGCTAGATTGAAACTCCCAAATAAAGAAAAGATACTCGAGTGTATAGGGTTAATGTGAGTTTTCACAGCCAACTAGTTTTAAAAGGGAAAAAATCCAAGGAACCTCACTGTGATATTGGAAATATTAAAAAACCCCTTATGAAAAATAAAATATCAAGCACACTCCCTGTGATATGAAAAAAAGATCAAAAAATCCCATAAGGTCAGAGAGTGTAATACACTCGCGTTGACTGAGAGTGTGGGCTTGAAATTTCATTTTTTTTGATAATTTTGCCCTCTCCTCTCTATAATATAATATTATATAATATATATATATAATTTAATAATCATTATATATTATATATATTTAATAATTTAAAAATAATATATAATATTTTTTTTAATAATAAAATTTATTTTATATGTAAATATATAATTATATTATTAATATTGTTAATATAATATTTTTTATTATATAATTACATTAATTAATTTAAAAAAAAAAAGGAACCGACGACAGCGGCGGAGGTTGGCCTCCTCGTCTCCGGGAACGGCGGTCGCCCAACGCAACCAGGGCGACGGCGTCGCCCTCGTCTCTGGGCGACCGGAGGGAAGGGAGGGGGGTGGGTGGGGCGAGGGCGACGGTCGCCCTCGCCGTCGCCCATGGAAGCGAAGGGAGGGGGGTGGAGTTTGATTTTTTTTTTAATAATAATATTATTTTTATAAATTATAAAAATTTTAATTTATAAATTATAATAATTTATATAATATAATTTATCCATATAGTTTTCTAAAGCCACATAAAATTAAAAGCCTCCAAAAAATATCAACTTAGCATGCCATGTCATTTTTTGGTCAAAAAATTAAAATTTTGCCGCTAAAAAATTAAATTTTTCATCATTTTTAAAATTTAATAAATTTATAAAAAATAAATTAATATTGAGCATATTTATTGGACTAAGAAAAAAATAAATTTTCTATATAAAATTTAATAAATAATTTTGTAGTTATATTTTAATAATATTTTAGTTCTATATAAAAAAAAATTCTATAGATTATTTTTCTATATAAAACTGTTTTTAAATAATTTTTATATATTATAGATATATTTTAATATGCATAAATTGACCAAGTTGACTAAGAGGGGCATTTTAGTTATTGCCCCTATAAAATTAAGTTATATTTGACCAGGGCAGTGTGATCCATTCTTTGTAACATAGGGGGTGAAACTGATTTAATTTTTCACAGGGGGTTTTTTGATCTTTTTGTATAACACAGGGGGGCAAATTGAATTTAACTCGTTTTAAAAGCCTATAAGATGCTATAAAACTTATTTTTATGATTTTAACAAATTTATTCAAATTTATCATTTCCAAAATAAATTCCATCATCTTATTTTCCTCATCACTTAAACAAAATATATCTTAAAATAAGATTCGACAGCTTATATGTTTTAAAAATATTTTATAAAACTTATGAAGTTATAAGATCTTTTAGGGTGTATTTGGATTGATGGATCTGGATTTGATGAAAGGATTTTAAAAGACTCCGTTTGAAAGGAATTTAAAATTCATTCATATTCATAAAAAAATAGTTAAAAATTGAAGCGGAAAGATATGAATTTTGAAATGCAACTTTAGATAAGTTAAGGCAAGCCTCTTTTAATCTGCCTTCCTAAATATTTAAGCTCGCTCAAACTCAGATGGTATAGCATGATTAATTTTCCATTGTTGGTTTACTTTGCATTATCTTGTAACAATTTCATATTCTCCTTAAATCCGGTGACTGAATTTTTGAAAGATTTATAGGTATGAGCAACGAGAATGTGAGTGAATTCATTTGTTGTATAAGTATTTTTTAATATTTATATTTTAAGTATATAGTATAATATTATTTTTATATTTTAAAAAATCAACATTACATGTTGAGAAGTTTGTTTCAGTAGAAGATTAGGCTGCAAAAGACATTGGAAATGGTCATTTTTAATGAAATTGAGCTAAACAAACAAGTTTTTATAATCTAAAATAGTGTAAAAGTGAAGATTGAATTTTGAATATAAAATAGTGTCAGTATATTTGAATAAAGATATCAAGTGGTCTACATCTCAATTTTTCATTAAAAAGTTAAATTAAGATGTCATTTTACATGTAAGAATGCTCAAAGTCGTCCAAGATAACTGAGATTCGGTGAACTATTGAAAATGTGAAAATATTACTGAAAGCAACACCGCATCAAAATTCAGTTCTCAAACCGGCTTAGACTTCAGAGTCGAACTACCAGCAGAAACAACAATGCTATAGAACGGAGGGAGGAACAAATCAAAATTTGTATGTCCTCAATAATAAATAAATCAATGGAGTTGAGAAAAAGAGCCTCAACCATTTCAAAAGGTAAAAGTTCAAGAATGGGGAATAGCCTTAACGGTATCTGATGCTTTATTAATAGATCTCTCCATTTAGCCTCCAGAGTGTGAAACTGGAGTTGTCACAAATTGGCCATCCTTGTAGACATGAGCATACTGCTGCGGCAAACAATGCTCGCCCTGTGAATATTAGCACAACGGTGTAAGATAATTGCCCTCCTACTCGTTTGTTTTCTTTCACAAGGGGCTGACCGTATAATCTGTGATCTAGCGCTTTGACATACACGAAGTAAACATTAACATCGTGTGGTTTAAGATTATCGGGCTACTTAGGTGGTTTAATTGGCATATCATCAAACTTTACTCACATCAATTCAAGACATTAATGTCCTCTTTTGGCAAAAACGTTGATATTCTTAATGATATGTAAGAAATATTTCAGAATATGATTGCTTTGTGACAAGCAGCAAAATTAAAGAACTGAAACATACCCAATCACCAGCAGAATCAGATGCAGGTATCAATACATTGACTTCACTTGACTTTGCTGTCGTTATAGCAGCCTCTAAAGAATCTTTGCTCAAGTACAACTGACAGCCTGATGTATTGTCTACAGAAATTGTAGGAGCGAATCCCTACAAGGTTGATTTTGCAAACAAAAGGCGGTATGTTAAAACTAATTTCGCCTCAGGTGTATCTTATTCTCGATGGCTGAGGAATGTTTTTAAGAGCAACCCCAGCTTAAAAATGAAAAAGGGAGAACTCCAAATTAAGAGAACAACATGATCGTTACCTGGCATTGCACATCCACGGAATTACAATTGACAATCTCACAAGCTGCAACAACATCCTAGCCCCCACATATCAGAAAATTTGAAGTGAGCTTACTGTATATACATATATATATATGGCTTTTAAAAATCCAGATAACCGGTTCCTCATTCAAAAGAAGTTCCGTACGAACCTTGAATACCACCCCCATCTTAGTGCACTTGTCCACTGTAATGTTGTTCACTTTCCCTGCATATAGTTATTGTTACCTTAAGATTTTTCAAGACTTGTGATGAGAGAACACAATTAAAATGACAGCTTATAGCTGGTGCCACACATAAGGGCCTAATGCCAAAAAGAAGCATTCGAGTAACTGAGCACACCTTGGATCTGAAGAACAGAATTCCTGCAACCAAATATGTATATTGACTGCTTTGCATCACAATCAGCAATTGATAAATCATTTCGCCCAATTTGATTCTCAACCACCCATCTGATACAAGGGAAACTTTATGAGAAAGGAAATAAACCTAGCATCACACCGATGTTACTATAAGCATAACTGTCACTTACTTACGACCCATTTCAAGCTCCATTTTTGGAGGTCCTGTCTTGGAGACTCTAGGTGAACTAGCATGACTTTCTTTCTCAGAAAGACTAACAACACTAGTTCTGTCTGCACGGTTCTTGGTCTTCATATCAGCAGTGACTTTCCTCAGACCTTGAAGAATATGCAAAATTAAAGAGTTGATATATTCATCAGATTAAATAAACATAAAAAGGGGGAAATAGAAGAGGAGATAATAATTACCTGAAGTAACTGGTTTTCCTGAATTAATTTCTTGGAAAACAGCAGCCATCCCTTCTTTTGGACGGGATGATGAAGCTGTTCCAGAACTGAGTAGTGAAGGTGGAGCCGATGGAGGAGTAGGAGCTTTTGTTGGGGCAGGTGCTATTGTCCTGCCTGTGGCGCTCCATAAAGGGCCCAATGGATAGTGACTCTTCACGTAATCCCTCAAGCCTGGTATATAAAGCTCCTTCAAAGCCGTTACCCACTCAACATGATTTGCATCTTTGTTTTTGAACTCCATCAGAATCTAGAAAATAAATGAGAAACATTTCAGAACATCTACACTTGATTTCCTGTTGATTGGACCACCAAAGTAAATTACAGTATGATAGTATATAAAGACAATAGCAGGATAATATTTTCAGACTATAACGCTAAAAATATTGATCCACCTCTACAAGCCAGGGCTATGCCTACCAATAATCCGAATGTCTCAGTTACACCTAGAGAAAGTGGAAACTGCATAACTGCATCTCTCACTTAGTTCCTCCACTCATAGGTGCCAAGTAATCCCCTCTTTCCACAAGTTTCTATCAAACAGATCCCTCTTCATTTCATCACCTCAGTTGTTAACAAAAAGATGAATGAATAATTACAAAGTTCCTTTCATTTCTTCCGATATCTTTTGTTGCCTTCTTTTTTCATTTCTTTTACTGGTTGAAAAGGAGAGTGATTTGATGTTAGAGAGAGGTAAAGAGTCAGAATGTTACCTTGTTACTATAAAACTCGGCCGTGTGCCAACTTTCCTCGACATGCGCAGTAGGCATGCTCAAACCTAAATGACGAATAGATTAACATCAGACGAGAAAGAGAAGAAAAGGAGCTAATTGAACACTCAATGGCACAAATGTATCAAAGTTTATCATACCGCAATTTTTTCCTGTATATGCAATCCATGCCAGAGCTGAGAGACTATCGGCACCTGTCTTAAGGTGGTGGAAAAAATCAGATCGCCTTCCCTCAGTCAATGCAGAAGCTTCTGCGGTCACCTCATTCAACGGCTTAAGGAATTCAACCAAACCTGCCATGTCAGGTTTCTGTACAGTTGGCAGAAACTAATTCAGTATCAGAATACAAATAAAAAGAAAGAAGAGAAGAAATAGAATACTAGAAAGTCCAGATTAAACAAAAATTTCATGCGCAGACATTAGAGCATTTCGCATGCGGAGCAACATCATTAAGCTACTGCCTTATAGAATTTCCTATCTAGTAGCAACATGGCTCGAAAGATATATTACAAATGACACCATTTAGATGTCAGAGGATCAAATATAACATGTTTTTCTAAGAACCAGTTTCACAGCATGATCAGGATACCTATAGATATCACACATACAAAGCCACTTATTCTACCCCTTCCATAACCAGATATTTTCTGCAAAAGAAGGATTAGAACTCTTAATTCAGAAGATGAAAAATCGACCTATCCTGTTATATAGGAGCTTCACCTTGCTCTCCCGGCTTCACGTTCTTTCATGCTAAAACATGCATCATCGAAAAGAAACGGCAGACTGTCATAGCCTAACTCATAAGAATTCAGTATCTTTTTTTTTATAAATTTGGCCACGCACTTGATGCATTACAAATGATCAAACCAGTAATTAACGATTTCATCCAATAGTAACCTAAAGTTAACTATTCGTCTATAAATCCCATAATGTTTAGGATTGATGCCACAGGCACCGATCACATCACACATTCGCCAAACAAAATAACGAATCCGAAATGTCAGTAATAAAAGTTTGGATTCTGAAGGTGTTTTATGCATTACTCGGTAATAGGTAAACTCAATGAAGGTATTTAAAAAAAAAAAGAAGCAGTCAACCTGAGTTTGTTTGATCTTAACAAGAAGCTCCTTCTGGACATGAAACGCTTTCTCAATTATCTTCGAAATATCCCAAACGTGTCCACCAATCTTTTCCCCAGCGCTCACAACTCTATTGACGAACTGCGAAATGAGATCACCAAACGCCACGATCGACGGATCCATCGCAGAGGCATCTCCAGCGGCATCCGCCACATGACCTACCTGGCGGAAACCCCCGGCAGACATCGCCTCCAACCGCGTCACCGCGGATTCCAACCTCGTTATCAGATTCTCCTCCATAATTAGCTCCCCTGATCAACTCACCGTGTATGCGTAAAGGATCTGGATATTGTGTCAGGTGTGCGTGTGTGTGTGCATGTGTAAGCTTTTCTTTTGTAATTTTTGGAGAGTTCTCTTGGGAAAAAAGGTTAATGAATTGAAGGTACAGTTGAAATATTATAAGTTCTGTTGTGCGAATTTGAGACAGTACTGAATATTTTTCCCTTTTTTTTTTATGAGAAATTACACTGCCCTCCCAAAATTTTGTGTTACGTAGATATGTTGTTATCCGAAAAATTATATCTAATATTTTTTATCTAATAAATATATTATTTTATGGTTAAATTCATTAAATTTATTTATATTTAATAAAAAATTATTAAATAAAAATTTATATTTACCTCCGATTGTCTTATTATTGGCATATTGCAGGCCAAATAATTTTTTTCTCATCATACTACCCATAGCCATCTTCACACCTCAATGCATCTGGGGATATATATATTCACCCTTATAAGGTATTTTAGTCCAAAAAAAAAAAAAAAAAGAGTTTGTTTAATCTGTTATAAGTGAGTAAAAAGTCAATTTAGGGTAATTATGAATTTTCATTCAACTTTTTTGCTAATATCAGCAAATTTGGTAAACTCTATTTGTTAGATAAAAATAAACATCATAGATATTACAAGTAATTTTTCAAATTACAAAATGCCTATATAATTACATCAAATCTTAAGGAATTTTGGTGTAATTCTCACTTTTTTTTTTAATGCTTTTCTTCAACCTCCCTTCAATTGTTTCTATATCATCATTTTGTAAAATATTCTTGGAAATATATATTATAGGGGTGGCAATTTTAGTACTATTCAAATTCATTTTGACATTTTTATTGTGTAATTTTAAAATTCCGCACGTTAGGAACAAAAATGATGTTGATAGTTTTGGGAGGTGTATGTGTGATCTTTTCAAAAGATATAAGTGATTATATAAATGATGTTGATATTTTCGATGAATATATATATATATATATATATATTTTAAAAGATAAAAATAATTTATGTAAATAAATTATAGATCAGAAAGTGTAGATATAATTATCTATTTTTTAATTGATGTTCTTGTGGCCCACTGGGCCCATTATACCAACAGCCCAATTTGTCAACCCTGTCGGATATCTCTGCCTTCAAGTGCGTCATTCGAAGCCCTGTCTTTGTCCGAAAGCCCGGATTACTGTACACGTGTGAGGTCCAACTCATTCACTACGGATGGACACGGTTAAAGGAAAAGCCCACTATGCTTGATAAGTTGCTATAGAATTAAACGGTGTTTACAACTGTTAAATTCAGAGTTAATTACACTTAGATTCTCTTAAAATTTATTATTTATATTTAATCTATTTTTTAGGATTTGGATAAAACGTTTGCAAACAAATTACATAAGTTTTTAATTTTACCCTCATTTGATATTTTCATGTAATAATTGTGTACTTATAGGAGATAAAAATATATTGATGTGCATATTATTTTTATCCATATACATGTACATAAGAATGTTAAGTCAAATAGAAAATTAAAAATATATATAATTTTTTTATTAATATCAATATTTTTCATTCAAAACTTTACCGAAGAGATCAGTTATAAACGAAAAAATTTTAGAAGAGTTTTTATAATTGTAATTTTATAACTTCTTTGAAATGTAATTCCATATTTTTAGGGGGTCTAAGCGTAATTAATCCAAAAACTAAAATAACTACTTTTATTTAAATTAAAATTTATAAATAACTCTCTACCAATTTTTCAACTTAATTAATAAAATTATAAACATTAAATTCTTTTTTCATACACATCAAATTTAACCTTTTTTTTTTTTTTTTTAACTTTTCAGTTTATTTTCGAACAATTTTAATTTTCATTACAGTTAAATTTACAACTTTCTCAAGCACCTCGCAAATTCCCAACGGAGGTCTCTTTTAGTCGAATATTGGAAAATATTTTATAAATAATTTTTAGGAAGTAGCTATTTGGAGAGGAGTATAGAGTATGGTGGTGGACATGTTATCATATGTCGCTGTCCCAGAGTGCTGGACAATATCCATCAAGAAACATAATTGCTAGACAACGATCATTAGAAATCCACTCTAAGGGAAAATGCTGGTACGCTGGACCAGCACAACATGAAAAAGGGACTCACTGTACATATCTATCAGAAATTATGCAGTGTCCTGGGACACTCAATATGTTTCTTGCACCATCAAACACCAAGAAATAATTTTTTTAAAAAAATAAAAATAAAAAATGTAACTAGAAAATGACTGGTTTAAAACCAGAGAGCTCAAAAACTTCAACTATTATATTTTTCCTACCAAGAGTTCGATAAGTATGATCGGTGTGCAGTATACGGAGCAAATGTTATCAAAGCAAACATACATTTTTTTACCTAAGTATATTTACAACTCCATTCAGAATTATGTATATTTATGTCGAGTACGGATGTAAAGAGAACATGAAATGCTCTTCCGTAAGGAAGCTCTGCCATCATCCTCAGCTATTTAACCAGTAATTTATACACAATAGGAAGTAGTATACCTTTTCAAGAATCATCAAACCTTTTCAAGAATCATCAAGAATGATCATCTCCACCTAAGTCTTTCTTCGTCGTTGTTCACCACTTCCTTTTCTGCTGATTCAATTTTGTTGTTACCAGATGTTTGGGCGTGCAGAGGGGCTGTATCTCGAACAGAACGAGGTTCCTGCAGAGTGTTACAAAAGAAGCCAATTACTTTGGACGAATCACCCAAAATGTAGCGAAAGGAGAACTCTATGTGGCCAACTTCCGGTTTAAGGTGACTTGAACCTACTATAAAAATGTACCCTGTACCCAATCTAAGTGTTGTGGAACTTGGTGAGGCAATAAGAGGGTGACAGGTTCATGCTTACGTGTAGAATTGAAGGGAGAATCAGCTTGAATTACAATGACCATATCTGTTTTTGGATTATAATCAGCTGGTATTATTCCATATAATGGAACCTGTTGCACTGCTTTCTGCTTGTAAGTAGCTGAATACAAAAGAAACTTCCCCAGGCTCGTGTCTAAAATATTCATGTTCGCTAATAATAGTGTACACAAACTACACTTGATTCACATTTAAAACCTTTTTAACATTTAAGAGAGCAAACAAACATGTACAATTGCCAACAATCTCATAAAGCTACTTGAAAAACATTGTAAGACAACACAATAAGGGGGCAATGCTTACCGTACGGAAAGGAAATTCATCTGCCTCAAGCATGTGGACGATTTGTCCCATCTTCGGACGCTTATTGGCATCCAAATCTATACATCGAAGGCAAACCAGTAATACTCTCTTTAAGGCTCTTGGGGAGGAGGAACATCGATGAGGGGGTCTACCAGCTCTTCACCACGGCGACTTGCTACCATCCCTTTAAACCAATCAACCAAGTTCATCTGAAATTTGGGAAGGGAGTTAGAAATTGTATCTATTTTTTAATTAAGTAATTGCATCCTACAGGAAAAAAGTTGAGTTATACTATATGGGAAGTGGTTCAAATTTCGTCACCTCTCCAGGTGGTCTAGAATAGTCTACTGGGCTCCTTCCAGTTATTATTTCCATGAGCAGAACTCCAAAGCTGTATACATCATTCCCTCATTAAGCATCCCAGTACTTGCATAGTCAGGGGACATATCTGAGATAAATAAATGAAACAATTGATTTCCTCCTCACAGGTCCTATCTGCTTACTTGTAATCACACAAGATAGGTTAGAAAAGAACAAACCCAAATGTCCCCATTACTCGTGTAGTAAATAGCTTTTCTCTGATCCCAATAGTTTGGCAAGTCCAAAATCTGACACTTTCGGGTTCCATTTCCGGTCTAAAAGAATGTTGCTGGATTTCACATCACGATGTACAACTTTGGGTTCCAGTCCTTCATGTAGGTATGCCAGTCTGCAACAACATTTGGAATTCAAAGACAAATAGAAAAGTTAGATAATGGATAAAAATATTAACATCTGAGCACTACTATCATATAAGATGTCCAAAAGAACAGTGCAGAGTGTGGATCAAGTTGTACAGTCATGTCACAATGAGCACATCAAAATGCAAATTCTTATATAAATTTGCATTAATGTCTCACCCTCTGGCCGTCCGATGGCAATTTTCATCCGGACCTCCCAAGTCAAAGGGCTAACTGGCCCCACATCACCATGTAACCACTGCTCCAAATTGCCATTATCAATGTACTCATAGACAAGCAACCTGAATGGAGTAAAAAGGATGCAGCAATAATTCAAGTAAAAACAGTTCTATTTTATCAGAGAGAAACCAAATGTAAAGGAGACGCGTTTGAGCACCTTCGGCACAATAACCTATCAAACTCACAAGGTTCTTGTGTTTTACTTTCCCAATGGCTTCGACCTCCACCTTAAACTCCTTCTCTGCCTGACCCCTGTTCACAAGCAGGTCACAGCATTAAAATCATTCAATATGCTCCCCAAACTAGAGAAAAATGTAGGCAGAAGTTCTTGCTCATAATGCTGCCTGTTTTAAGAAAGCTAATGGAGGTGTTTTAGCATTTCATTAGTAACAGACAAGATTTGACCCGTTGTTCCAATACCATATTGCCAACCAAGTTAAGACTATTCAATTGTCGGAGAGATAACAGAATTGCTATTGTTTCTTCAAATAAATATGCTAGCTACAAACTAGATCATGGCCTCACAGGTACAAAATTCTAGACTGCATCTCTCAACACCAAATGAAAAGAACACAAGTAGAATACGTTTCATTCCTACAGTCAATATCTCTCATGGCATTGCAAGAACCTATTTAAATGGCGAACAATATTGTTGAACTCCACAGATTGGAAAAAACGGTTTCTCCTCTATTTGGAATTAACTTTTCATAATACTTTTTGTGACTCGTGCAGATATATATCTTCCGATTCCATTTGCATGCTGTATTATTCGACTTAAAACCTTTGATTAGCAAAAGAATACGCTTAATGAGGACCGGAAGTGAGAGAAAAGATTATAGTATTAGCGTCCACTTGCATGTAAAAAGTAAGCAACATATCATCCCTCCCAGCACAAAAGGCATACAAGGCGCCTCACATTTTTTATTTCTTGAACTATTGGTATCAATATACTTCAAAGTTCAAATGTAGTTTTCGTTAACCGCCATTAAGCACATTATAAAACTCCCAAACAAGTACTACACTTACTAAAGAGAACAAAAGAGAAGGGACCAAAGAAAAAGGAAAAGGGTATCTAAAACTAAGAAAGGAAAAAGATAAAGATAATTAAGATAAGACAAAGCAACATAATTGTACTGCAACAGCTAAAAATGAAATTAATTAAAGGTAAGATGGATAGGTTTAAAGCTGTCCTATAGAAGAGGGAGAAGAATAAACAAACTAAAGAAATAAAAGCTACCCGTTTACTTTGTTTGTCTTTCTTTAATCCCTAGTCAAAAGAGACAAAAAATCAGTCACCCACAAACTCAACTCTGCGCAATCCAGATCGAAGCTTTGATTCCATTCATATCCCATCAATAGAATCCCCACCGAATCACAAAACTCCATTTACAATAGATCAAGAATTTAAGCAGAATTTCTGTGAAGAAATCATAAATGAAATCCCGAATACGAACTAAGAGATGAATGGAAATACATCTAAGTACGAACATACACAACGCATCCGTAAATAGAAATCTCGTTGGACATATTGTGGTGAATTAATATAGAATTGCATCTAAGAATTTGTTGGTGTGAACTCAAAGACGCTGTAACAGCCTGAACATGTGAGAAGTACTTACTTGTTGTTCAGAAGGTTTTTGACGGCAACTACAGAACCATCGTGCAGGACCCCACGGAAAACGATACCATAGCCGCCTTCTCCGATCACATTCTCGCTCGAAAACTGATTTGTGGCAGTTTGCAGCTCTCTCAAGCTATACCACCTACCCCACCCAAAGTTCCCCAAACCGTCGGTGGACGCCGACAACGCCGACGACAAGTCGCTCCTAGTCGTGCTCGAGTCTTTACTCTCCGAACTCCCCTTCTTGCTCCCCGACTCAATATCCAACCCCCTCACCACATCATCTATCAAAAACACTTTGTTTTTCTCAGTCACAGCTTTGGTTGCTTCCTTTTGATCCGACCCGTTAACCTCGGCGATCTCTTCTGAGACCAGAGGCACAAGTCCTGCACTGTGTTTAACCCCAATGCGGCGTCCTCTGGAGCTCCGACTACGAACGAACCAAAATATCAAAAGAAAAACGGCGAGCACCACCACCACGGTGGCGATGATGAGCACGTAAAGCTTCTGCCCAAGAATCGGAGTTCTCGAGTTGAAAATACTCTCTCCAGAGGAACCCCCGAATCCATCGTTTCCGGCAAGATCGTGCAGTGGGTGCGTGAAAGTGAGTGAGAAATAAGGCTAAGGCATATGAGTTGAGTAGAATTCAAGACGAGAAAGGGAGAAATGTAGTTGCGGAAAATGAGTGGAAAATGAAAAAGCAAGGCATCGTTGAGGTGTTAGCTAGCTACTACGGAGTGGGCACTCAACGGACACCAACTACAAGTGAGAGAGAGAGAGAGAGAGAGAGAGAGTGGGAGATTTGAGGAAAGAGAAATGGAGAAAGATCGAAGAGGAGCGTTGTCGCCTCCGACCGTTCGGTTGTTCAATTGACTATTCTATCCTTGGTTGTTCTCATATACAATACACCAACAATACGATTGTTCGTTCTTCATACAAAACTACAATAACCTACGTATCTAATGAAATTTGAACTCATAATTTTTAAAATTATAGGATCTTAATTTCACAAATTAAGTTAAATTTCATTGGCGATTGAGATTAATATAATTTCATTTAAAAAAGTTTGGCGTTTTTTATATTAAACTTGAGATAATATATACTTTTCAAATATCAGTTACAACTTCTATTAATTTCTTTACATTTTCGAGTTTTATTCACATCAATTCGATTTTAGTAACATAAATATTAAAAAATTATAATTATGGTCTATCTAATTATCAAATTTGTCCATGATCGAAAAATAACAATCACATGCAGATAATTCATTAGAGGGTGCAGTTATATTTTTGTATAGTCGTCATAAATGCGCTTATTTTGTATGTATACCCAATAACTTACTATATAAATATTTTTTTCTAAACAAATTAATCTCGAACAAGCATTTAATTAATAATATTTGTAATTTGAAAAAGTAAAAGCGCATCACCACCCTTCATATGTATATTAGGAAAATCAAAATGATGATCAAATACATTTATTTAGCAGGAATGAATGCCAAAAGGTTCCACATAAAAAAAAAAATGCCATTAAATTGTGGGTTCGAATCACACCAGTATGGATGTAATGTTTTATTGTGTTTAAATATGCGATGATTTAAATTATCAATGCATTGAATTAATTATTAAACTCAAACATTAAAGATGTAATGAAACGTGTACTGTAAAAAAAAAAAAAAGGGGATAATTATGTTTACATTACATAATTTATAATCTATTTACATAAACCATCTCAATTTTTTGTATAATTACAAAAGCTACCCTTGACAGCCAAAAAATAGTGGTACTTTGTGTAATGATGCTAACATTTTTAAGGGGTGTGTGTAATTTAAAAAAAAAAGAGTGGTGTGTTTAAGTGATAATAATATTTTAGTGGGTATATATTATCTAAAAGATATGAATGTTTTATGTAAACAGATCATAGATCAAGAAGCGTAAGAGTAGTTATCCCAAACAAAAATAACAAGTATGGTTGAAAGTGTTGTTGACGGACGCTTGATAAATTGCTTGAAAATAAAACAAGGAATTGAAGTGCAAAAAGGAGTGGTTCACTCATCATATCTCCAAACGACCCAAAGGAAAAAGAAATTATAACAACATAGTAAATGGACAAGCATGTCAAAACCAAAGTTAAGTTTGAAGTTTTCTCACAAAAATGTAGGGAAGAAGAACAACTGCTACTACTGTCTACTGTGGGGTACTGTCCCTTTCCTGTTCACGGTTGTAACTCTTGCATGCTGTCATTTTCATGATACATGTGCCCAAAATCTTTGAAATGACATACAACCCCTTGAAAAATACCGTTATGTCAGAAATATTAAAATTTACGTTTTTTTTTAAATAGGTCGTACTCAATTTAATTCATATCTGGAGATGGTGTAGAATTAGGGCAGTTGATTTTCACGCAATGTTTGTGTTACAAACGAGTTCAAAACATTGTGTCGGTTCGTATTTTTTTTATATTTTACGATGATGTTATTTCAAAAGAAAAAAAAAAAAAAAGTGTATCAAGGTAGATAATTGCAAATTAAACACATTTTTGATAATGTATACAAATATTTTTTATTTTCTAATTGATGCGGCTTGAGATATTAATCGGTGTTCCATTGCGTGAGGTATTGTTTGATCGCTCTGACCTAATATGAGCCTCACAATTTTGTCCTAAAAAGGAGTTTCACCAGGGAGAGGGAACTTTGAGGCTTATAAGTCATCCGTACTCCTCATTTACAACCAATGTGATACACTTGCCTACATCATCAGCCTTCAGATAAAGTATTTGAGAGGGACACATGACCTCGTTTCAGCCACCCAAGATTATTGAAACACATGATCCTGTTTCCACCATGAAGCTGAAGATGTAAGCAAGCACCTCACATTAGTCGTAGACGAGGAGTTCAAGTGGTATATAAACCTCAAAGTCTCATTTTCCTAATAAGGCGTCTTTTTAAAACAAAAATTATAACGCTCATACGAAGCCAAAATAAACAATACTTCATGCAATAAAAGCACCGATCGAATCGCAAGCAGCATCACTAATTTTATTATTTCAAATTAAGGCTAGTTTGGATGAACAAGTTCTAAAATGATTGAAAGCAAGATTCATTAATAAAAGTCCAATGACAAAATGCTAAAGTTACACTTCAATTCAGAAAAGTGCCAATACTTCGCAAGTCAAGACAAGGAGCAAAAATCAACATACCGATACTAAAATATTACCAACTTGATAAACAATAGCACCAATAATTCAACAACTCTAAACTATTACTTCATTAAATTCTTGGATGACAATCAAGTTTTATCCATAAACTCTGTACTAATCCAAGAGTTGTTTAAGGTTCAATGTCTTAAAGGTAGTTTTGATTTGAGATTAGTTCATGTTTAACCATTTTGGTCTTAATTGAGTTTTTATGTTCTTTTTAGAAATTATTTCTTCTAAAATATGTCATTGTTTGATAATAAGAAGATGGGAAATATTAGAATTCAATTATCGGATCAATAATATATGCTCCAAACAATAGAGAAGTTGCAACGAGTTTTTTTCAGGTTGCATCTGGATTGAAGTATTTGAAATTACGGATTTTAAATCCTTAATACAATTTTTTTAAATTTATTTCGATTATTGTAAATTTAAAGGATTTCAAATCCTTTCATTCTAAACTTAAGCTATATTTTGTTGAGTATTGATGAATTTCAAATTTTTATAAATTGAGTTATTTAAAATCATTTCTCTAAATCCGTCCTTCAAATCCAAATTCATCGATCCAAATAGACCCTGAAGGTTTGCTTGGTCGGGTGAAAAGTGGATGTATAAGAAAAGTGAAAGTAAAAATAGATGTATAAAAATAAATTTGGTGTTTGGTTAGGCCGAATAAATGGAGGGAGAAGTAAAAATTGATGTATGTGAAAACTCTTTTAGAGTTCAATTTCATTTTCGTTCAAAATTGAGAGAAAAGTGAATGTATAAAATCAAAATGACAAAATTTTAAATATTTTTATTTTTATTTACTCTATTACTCATATACATAGTATTTTTCTCTATTTTTTTCTCATTTTTGTTGATAATACCCGTACATAATTTTTTTTTATTAAGATAACTAAATCATCAAACCAAAATGCTAATGTTTGACTTTAATTTCTTTATTTGAGGGCATTGATAGTATATATATACTCTATACTAATATAAAAGAAAAATTTATCCACACTCATAAATGGCTGTTAGTAACACCTCCCACCAATTTTTAAATATTTTTTAAAATTAACTATACCTATTCTTTTATAGCAGCGATAATACCTTAGTTAATTTTATTTATTTATTTTTTAAATATATTTTATGTATTTATATATTTTATATTTATTTATGATATAAAAAATATTTTATATACACACACAAAATTACGAACGATAATAGATAGTACAAAATAGTAAGAAGATAGAGTAGGAGGGACAATGTTGTGTAAGCCACCACTCTTGTGATCTCATAACTATTACTGGTAATTCAAACTGCCTAATTATTACTTGACAGAATTCAATGCCAACAGGTAATAAATGCAACAGCTCCGTCTGAGCTGTCTCTATATTAAGGGCTCTTTCGTCCTAATTAAACCTTGTAATAAGAAAATCATGATTAGGGTACAATTTACTAAGCAATTGCTGAAAATATTACCAAAATGTCCTTTCTAAGACAACAATCAAAAGATTCTAGGTACTCTATCTTTGTAAATTGACTTTCTTTAGATTGTAAAAATTTTAAAAATTTACAATAAATTTTATCACATATATCAATAACTTCGTAACAAATTAAAGAATAAACTACAAATTTCGATGTAAGTAGAGATATATATCTATGCCTGTGGAACTCGAACTCGAATTTTTCTGTCAACTAAATTACTAATGAGGTGGAGGTCTTATTCGTGAGTGAATGTGGTGTTTGCAAGGGTTTAAAATAAATATATATTTTTATCCTATATTTTGTTTTATTTTAATTATTTAAATTAAGTTGATTTGAGTTAAAAGGTATAAAGAAGTTTCTACCAACTTCTACATGTTATTTTTTCTGCGTTTGAATTATTTAAATTAAATTGATTGAAATAAAAAATTATAAAGAAGTTTCCCACCAACTTATGTGGCTTATCGGTAAAACAGTAAATAATACATTATTTTTCGAAAACTTCCTAATTTTTACTACTTTTAACTTGCTACTTATTCAACCACAAATGTAAGAGTTATTGTAAATACCCCTGAAATCCATAAGGGCGAAATTTGGAGAGAAGGTCATATAATATATGTGTATATTAAATAAAAGGGTAAATTATATTTTGTCATTCAAATTATACTCATTTTTACATTTTGACATCTAATTTTTTTTTTGGTCAATTTACCATCTCAATTATATAAATTTGCACTTTTTCATATATGAAGATCTTTTTGTTTTTTTTGTTAAAAAAAATCACATGCATATGTGAAAAATATAGATTGGCAATTTACCTCACTGTCTAGGGAGATAAATTGCTTTATTTTAAAAAATACATAGGGTAAACTGTAATTTTTTATAGGGGTAATTTGTATATTTATAATATCAATGGGTAAATTGTATTAAACCCTTAAATATCGCATGTATATTGCATATGGATTTTTTTGATAAAAAAACTTTGTTGAAAAATAATTATAAATAACAAATTGTAAAAGTTTGTAAAATTGAAATGAAAAATTAACACAAAAAAATTTAAATGCCAAAAATATAATAATTATAATTCGAATAATAAAATATAATTAATCCAAAATAAAATATAAGATAGAACACAATTGGCAATAAAAAATCCAATGTAGGAGAGATGAGGTGGGATGGAAATTCTGCGGATGAATGAGGGGGAAAGGGAAATATGTGAAAAACAGTGTCGTGCTTTAAATGCAAGGGTAGAAAGCGCGTGTGGGGTCATGAGAATCGAACTCAAATTTGAATTTCCATAAATGAAGGAGCGTCGTGGGTCGCGCCCCGCCCCGTTTCCTCCTCTGACTTGGGTTTAAAAAATAGCCCGCCCCATTAAACATGGGTCTTTGTTTTAGTATTTATTGGAATTCACCTTTTTATTATATTGCTCACTGTACGTACGTCGGTCCCGATTAATTTAGCTCTAATTACCCGTAAAAATTCTTTTTAAAAAATACGAAATTATATTTTCGATAAATTGCATTTTACCCCATGTAAAATGAAAAAATTACTAAATAATTATATGTGTTAATTAAACAATCATAAAAAATCTCGTGTAATTATAAAGCTTGTAAAAAAGACATCCGTGAAAAAAAATGAAGAGTTATTCACACGCCCCTGATATACGAATGGGATAACTTTTTGATGCATTTTCAACCTTTATCCTTTTAAATTGACAAAATTACCCTATCTTTATTGTTTTTGATTAATTATTTATATATGCTATATTTTTATTGAATGAGAGGTCAAATTACAAACTTATGTAATTCTTTTTAATATTGTCAGTGTTTTTGTCCAAAATTTAATAAAAGAGGGTTAAATATAAAACATGAATTTTTGAGAAAGGTGCAAATATAATTTTAATTTTTATATATTTTTAAAGATAATTTAAATATAACAAACCCACTAATTTATGGTATATTCGTTGATTTAAAGTACGATATGCATAATATTCTGTTTCGAATTTTGGGTTTTTTTTTCCTAAAGTCAACTCATTAGAATTTTAAAATGAAAAATTAATATTTTATAAGTTCTAAAAGAATTTTCTAACATTATAATATATATTTTAAAGAAATTCAATCAAAACACCTCAAAATCCTAAATACAGGTTAGATTTATAAATCTCCATTCTTTTTTTTTTTTTTATTTTTTAATTAGGTGGTGTTTGGCTACGTTTATTTAAAAAATCTTATAAATTCACACTTTTTTTAAAATATTTTTAGAATTTATAAATTATTGAATTTTATTTTAAATAGTACATTTATAAAGCATTTGGATAACATAATATTATATAGCTTATAATACGTGATTAATTATAAATTTTATAATTAATTTGAAAATATCTATTAAAATCATAAAATAAATTAGCAACCTCACACTTTTCTTTAAAGTGTTTATAAATTTCTAACATTTATTTTAGAGTTTATAAGCTTTTTCTCTAAAACAAATTACCAAAAATACTTTCTATCATCATATAAGCTTTCAATATTTTTTATAAAATATTTTAAAGAGTTTATAAGTTAACCCAAACACCGCTTTATGAACTCTTTAAGACCCTTTATAAGATGTTACAAAATATTGGTAAATTTTTTTGATAAAAGAGTTTATAAGTTCAAAAAATAAGATATTTGGAGCTTATAATCACTCTTTAAACGTGCTAATGGATTTCTAATTTATTTTTAAGACTTTGAAAATTTAATTATAAATTTATCTTTACTGACATCTTACAAACTCAATTATCTTATTTTATCCACAGTTTTACACCTTAAAATTTTATTTTTGAAATAAGATTTGGCATCTTACAAGACGTATGAAATTATATAACATAATACCTCTAAAACCCCTGTCCTGTCCTGTAAAGAGAAGAGGTAATACGTAGTTAAGCAATCGGTTATATGTTTAGCCTAGTGGTTAAGAGGCTGAGGTCAAATGAACAAGTTCGAGGTTATGGATTCAAGGCCCACTAGACGTGAGAGTATTGTCTCACTTTATGCGAATTATTGCAATTTATTTACTGTTGACAGTTATACTAACGTGTTAATTAAATTGAAGTTTTTGTCCATTTATTAAAATAAGTTATTGTAATTTATTTACAGTTATTATTGTTTATTTATTTATTTTGAAAGAATAAAAAAAGAGTTAGGTGAATCTTTAATTTTGGCCCAAGGGGTGCTCAACAAACGACCAACAGAAAATGAAAGTAGCAAAGGCCCAAACCACTGGACTTCCTCAGTAAAAGTTTGGCATGTTGTCAATTCTTTATTGGGCCGCTCCCCAAGATCTTTTTTTTTTTTTGTTGCCAAAATGCTCAAATTAGGTCTAGCCCAACAAAGAATAAGTGTGGTATATTTATTATGTGATTTATCACTTAATAATTTTAGTATATTAAATTTGTATTGTGTTAAATTTAATGTTTAATTTTTAAAAATATTTAGGTATTTTTATTAAATTATATTTCATATTAATTTTTAATTTAAAAATAATTTTATAATATTAAACTTGTATTTTGTGTTTTAAATTAAAAACTTTAATATTTAAAAGTTTTATATATTGTTTATTTGTTTTTATATCTAAATTAATATATTTCATAATAGAGATAATTTATTGTAATATATTGAACCCAATAAATAATTTAAATTAATTAAATATAATATATATATAATAATATAAGTATATCAATTTAAATTTTAAAATGTATTTAGATATGAAAGAAATGGACAAAATGAACATTTACATACTTAAAATAATTATAAAAAAAAATAAAAAATGAAGCCCATTCGTACAAAAGGCGAGTGTGAGCCACTCTTCATTTATTTTTTAACGGAGATGGAGTTTTTAGCTGTATATTATTTTATAAAATGCATGGGGTTTTTATCTATTAAATTAACACAGAAAATTTCATGCTATTTCACTAAAACACACGAGGGTTATACAATTTACCCTTTTTTTTTTTTTTCTTTAATCTCTTGTACATATCCCAATTAATTAAGAGATGGTCATGAAATTTGGGGAGAAGGGGGTATAGTCGACAATTGTCATGGCATAATAACGACATAATGAGCAGTGAATTGAGCTATAATTCGCCTTTTTATCCAGATTTGAATGTGCATTATGGAAGCTTTCAGAAAAATCTGGGGGGAGTTGAGAGAATGGTGAGCAGCTTACGTGGCAACTCACAACCCTTATCCACAAACCTAATTGGAAAAAATACGAAAATCTTTGATGTTAACAACATTCACACCCTCTTTGGATAACTTCAAAATGGCAATCCCCTCTCTTAACATTGGATCACGTTATATCAATTTTTTTTTTAGTTTGAAAAATGATATCTTATTTAATAAATAAATTATTTTATTTGTTAAAATTCATTATATTTTTTTATATTTAGACTTGATTGGCTTACTATTAATTTATTGCTTAACATATATCTTTTTATAATCAAAGTATCTTGTGTTGAGGTATTTTTTCACTGTTATAGTAGTAGTTTAATAGGAAAAAAATTATTTGACAACAATAAGTCAATTTGGGGTAAAATAATTATTCTCATTCAATTTTTTTGTTAATACAAGCAAATTCAGTCAATTTTATCTAACGGAGAATTTATTTGTTAGAAGTGAGCGGATCTCAAGAATGCTAATATAATTTTTCAAATCATAGAACATTTACATATAATTGTACCAAACCTCAAAATAAAAAAGTGTAGTTATCCCTAAAATAATATGCCTCAGTAGTAAGGTTGAGATCTCTCAATCGACAGTTGTCGGTTTGAGTGTTACAAAAATAAATATTTAATATATTTTTTAATAATAGTATGTGTATATTGCTTTTTTTCTTAAATTATTAATTGATTTAAACTTTGATATGTTGCGTAATTAATATTGTGGTAATATTGATTGTTTTATAAAAATTGGTGTATGTAAAAAAAAAAGAAAATGAAACAATCACTCTGATCATACTTAATTGTGTTATTAAATTTGAAAGGATAAATTGCATAAAACCCCCTGTGTTATTTTTTTTTAGCTAAAAACCCCCTGTGTTAATTTTATAAGCGTAAAAAACCCCTGTGTTTTTAAAAATTAAGCTCACGTCCCCCCACCGTTAGTTTGTTGTAACGGCGTTAAATTTTGGCAGGAGTTACCTAATATGCCCTTATCACATATTCAGCATTTGTTTGACCATATACACTCAAAAGACGAAGAGAGAGAAAAAAGAAGTTGAGAGAGAAAAAACGAAGTTGAATTTGCAGAAGTAGATCTAGGGTTTTCTTTGAGCGATTTGAAAAACAAGGTATGAGCAAGGGGATTTTTTCAACGATTGACGAGAAGATAGTGATTTAGTGAGAGGGATTTGTCAACGGTGTTGGGTTCCAGTAGTTTATTTAGTGATTTAGGGATTGATTTGGGTAGGTCAACGCAGATTAGAGATTTTAGAATTTACGGGTTTTGGGGTTGTTTAAGAAAAGGGAAGAAAGGGCTACGACACTGAATGTTTTTAAAGGATTTGTACAAAGAATTGAAGGAAGGAGTGTGGCGTTTTCTCGAAGACTAAGGAATCTGGAGACGGACCCATTGCAGAGAAAAAAGTATGCTTCTATTGTCTTTTCTGGGGAACATTTGTTGTTTAAACTATTGAAAACATGTGTTGTTTAAATTATTGAAAACATATTAGGCATGCTATACATTAATGAAAACATTACAGTTGGTCCCACCATTTTGAATGTTGTATTATATTATTTAATAATTTAAATTGTCTATTGCTGGAATATTTTGACTGAAGTTGTTGCTTTTAGTGAACATGTGTATTGGTCCCCACCCTTTTGAATGTTGTGTGTTGTTTATTATTTAATGGTTTGAATATTGTTTGTTGTTGGAATATTTTGACTGAAGTTGTTGTTTTTGATGAATATTAAGTTTTTAATATGTTTTCTTTATTTTTTGTTGTTATTTGCAGATAATGGTGTTAGGTGACTTTGCTGACTTTTATATTTGGTTAGATGGTACTTTAGATTGGGTTCCTAAAATTAGGTATATGGGGGTATAAAAGTTTGGTATCCTGGTGTAGATAAAGAAAGAATTTTCTATAATGATTTAGTAGATATGTACACAAAAGCAGGGGGTAAGGGCACTAATGTTTGTATATATTATTCACCTCCAGGGCAAACATTAGATAATGGAATAAAATTATTGGAAGGGGATGCAGGTATTAGGGAGCTTTTGAGAGATTACAAGGGGTTGAATGTCATTCATTTATATGTAGTAGAAAACTCTGGTCCTATCATAGCTGTTGATGCACTAGGAAACATAATTGAGGATAATGTACCAATGCCCAACTAACTATAAAGGTGATACAGGATTGATGGAGGCTGAGGGTTAATGAGGGAGTGGATGAGGAGATTGGGGGTGCTGAGGGAGGATGTTAATGAGGAGTTGGTTGGGGGCTGAGGCTGAGGGTGTTATGAGGAGTGGGTGAGAGGGGTTTGCTGAGGGGTGAGGGTTACTGAGGTGTTAATGAGGGGTGGGAGGGGGGGGCTGAAGGTTGTTAATGAGGATGAGGCTGAGGTGTGTGATGGTGAGAGTTTTGGGTTGGGGGCTGAGCTTCTAATGTGAGGCTATGAAAATTCTGAGCTTCTAAGTTGATATGCCAGAATGTCCATCATGGATGTTAGAGGATTTGAGGGCCAATGGATGATGATCTTTTTGTGAGTAGGGGTGCTGAATATGGAGAAAATTAATGAAAATAAGGGGGGTAAAGAAATGAAAAAGAAAAAAAGAGTTGAACAAGAGAATGTACAAGTTGGAGATGATGGGGTTTAGTGATGTGGGTGAGGATGATCTCCATTCACTTAGGGGTTCTGATGATGAAATTGGGAATAACCTAGATTGGAATGATCTTATGGAAAGGCAAGATCTTGATTTATGTATAGGAATGAAATTTGCTACAAGAAAGAAATATAGAGGGTTTTGAGGGATTGGGCTGTGAGGAGGGGATGGGATTTGAAATTTGTAAAAAATGAAAAATAAAAATCACTGCAGTTTCCATGCATCTCCAGTTATGAGAACTACTTTCCAAATCAAATCTATTAAGGGAAGCATACATGTGCACAGAATAGAAAACAAACAAGCAAATTACAAGTATATTGGCAAAAGAATTCAGCAATTTGTAAAGGACAATCCATCAGAGGGGCTTCAATCATTAAAAAACAAAATCAGGAGAGATATTCAGGTAGATGTTGTTTGTTCAAAGTGTAAGGGGCCAAAAGATTTGCTGTTGAACTAATGAAAGGTGATATAAACAACAGTATAACAGATTGTATGACTATTGTGCCACAGTTTGCAAACATAACCCTGAAAGTTCAATGATTTTGAAAGTGATAGGGTCTGAATCCACCTGTTTTACAGAGGATGTATTGTTGTTTTGGGGGTCTGAAAAAGGGGTTTTCAGATGGGTGCAGGCCATTTATCTTGATGGGTGTTTTCTCAAAGGGATGCATAAGGGACAATTGTTATCTGCAATAGGTAGGATGACAATGATAATATTTATCAATTGCAATGGCATATGTTGAGATTGAAAAATTTGATAGTTGGGAATGGTTTCTAAATCTATTGTTGAGGGATATTGGGTCACATAATGAAAGGGGTTGGGCATTTATTTCTGAGCAAAAGGGGTTAATTGAGGCTGTCACACAATTAGCACCTCAAGCTGAACACATTTTTGCCTTAGACACATATAACAATTTTAAAGCCAAATTCAAAGGACAGGCTCAAAAATTATTTTGGAAGGCTGCTTCCACATACAATGTAAAGGAACATCTTAGAGTGATGAAAGAAATTGAAAGGGTGGATCCAAAAAGAGGGCAAGATCAAAATGCACTTGAGTGGCTGAATGAGATTCCAGCCCATCATTGGGCAAGATGTTTTTTTCCAAATAGAACAATGTGTGATGTGGTGGTCAACAATATGAGTGAGTCTTTCAATCACTATATTTTGGAGGCTAGAGAGCTGCCAATTATTGATATGTTTGAGTGGATAAGAAGAAAATTAATGACAAGAATACAAGTAAAAAGGGAGGGGATGGCTAAACAGAATGGGGATGTTTGTCCAAATATAATGAAAAAACTTGAAAAACAAAGGCATGAAAGCAGGAATTGTTTTCCAAGTTGCAGGGGAAGACAAATATGAAGTTATACATTTCATGCACAACCACATAGTGTATCTGAATGACAGACACTGCAGTTGTGGGATGTTCCAGTTGTGTGGTTTCCCATGTTGTCATGCAGTGGCTGCAATTAATTATCATAGACAAAATTTGGAAGACTTCGTGCATCCCTATTTCAAAAAAGACACCTACTTGAGGGTGTACAGTCACATGATCAATCCAGTTCCTGGGATGCATGATTATGAAGAGTCCCCTTTGGGCCCTGTTGACCCACCACATGTTGTAAAAAGGGTGGGAAGACCTAAGAAAGCAAGGAGAAAGGATGCCAATGACATAAGAGAGCCAACAAGGGTATCAAGAAGATGACACACACTTGTTCTATTTGTGGAAAGCAAGGTCATAACAAGCAAAAGTGTACATTTAGACAGGTGAATTAAGATTATTTAAAGTGTTGTTCATTTAGTTAATTGTACATTTAATTATAATTGTTTTTGAATTTGCAGGAAGGCAATGCACAATCAGAAGTTGATACACCATCATTTTCACAAGAACACCTTCAGAGGTAAATTAACATTACAGTTTTAAGCATTTTATGTCAACTGTAGTTTACTTAAAATTTCAATCATAATATGCAGATGCCAATACCCCCATTTTCACAAGAAACTGAGAAATCATCCCAGATTCAGTGGTAAATTAACATTACAGTTTTAAAGCATTTTATGTCAACTGTAGTTTACTTAAAATTTCAATCATAATATGCAGATGCCAATACCCCATTTTCACAAGAAACTGCTGCAGAAAAGCTTCCCAATTTCAGAGGTAGATTAATATTACAGTTTGAAACATTTTATGTCAATTGTGGTTTACTTAAAATTTCAATCATAATATGCAAATGCTAACACCCCCATTTTCACAAGAAACTGCTACAGAAAGCTTCCCAATTTCAGAGGTAGATTAATATTACAGTTTGAAACATTTTATGTCAATTGTAGTTTACTTACATTTAATATTATTTGCAGCATATTCCCCAACAAATGCCTGCATACAGACCTCAACATGTGCCCAAGAATCCTCCCAGAATGCCTGCATCCAGACCTCCAAGGTCCCAAAATGTGACTTTCCAAATGCCACAGAATGTGCCTCAACATGTCCCCCAAAATGTTCACCCACAGATTTCAAGCACTACAAGTAGTTGTTCCCAAAATAAGGTAATTTCTGTAAATTAAATTAATCTTTTGTGAATTCACTTACAAAGCTACACAAACATTTATAAGTTCTTTCACAGGCCCCTCCAAAAGCATCAAGGAAACAAAAGGCCCCGATATCTTTATCAAGTAAATTGGAGAAGAGAAAGGTTGCTGAATCATCTTCTAAAAATGCCTTTAAGAGGCAGTGTTGCCCACCAAATAGGACTTCTATATCATCAGTCCTCAAAGGTGTAGCAAATTCATACAAGCCAAAAACACAATCTGGTGGATCATCAACAGCCCACACTCCTGGAAATTGAAGTTTTATGTTTTTGAAACTGAAACTGTGTTTTGAAAACTGAAGTTGTGGATTTTTAGATACAATGGTATATTTTGTAATTCCAGAAACAGAATTCTGGTGCTTTTGGATGAATGAAATTGATGGTTTGTTCTTATGTTTGTGGTGAGTTTGTTTTTTTTTTTTTTTTTGTCACTTAGATTTGGTGATTTTTGCTTCAATTAACAGGTTCATCTACTTTAGAATGTGCTACAATGAAAATGCACTACTTGGTATTTTTTGCTTCAATTAATAGGTTGATGAACGTGGTACAATGAAAATGCATTAAACGAAACAAGAATATGAAAACACACTACTTTAATACCACAACAACTAATAGAACAACCACAATTACAACTAATGCTTTTATTACTCCTTGGTTCGACTCCAGTTGCTTTATTTTTTATGTCAGATCTTCACAAATGGATAGCAATTCTTTGTAACCCTCTTCTACTGTAACTCTGTTGGATTCAACCTCTTCTTCAACTTCTGGCATTTTGTCTGAATTTTTTGTAGATACACTAATGGGATCCAACCAACAAAAAAAGTTACACTGATTTGTTTTGCAGTTACAGAACAATTTACCTTCAGTTTCTTTGCTAGGACCAACAACCCGGATAGCCGCATTCCTATGGCAAAAACATTTAGGATTTTTGTATCTCAAATCAATTATTTCATCTTTCTTTGAGCTTGATTTACATGAGGACATCCTAACAACAAAATGATGAAAAAGAAAAATTAATTAATTATTAATTACTTTAATTTCAGAACAAAGAAAAAAAAATTTTTTCTTACCTGGACATAGCTGCTTTGAAGAAAGAATGAAGAATCCACTCTTTGCCAAAGGTAGATGAATAAAAGATGTCAACACTAATATATCTAACAAAAGGGGTAAAAGGGACATTTTTCCACTTAAAAACAGCTCAAAATCGGCTAAAGACAATGAAAAATCGCACAAACAGCGCGTCAGCCTCACTCCGTTAATTTGTAACGGAGAGGGGGTTTTTTGCTATATTTTACATAACACAGGGGGTTTTTTGCATAAAATATAACACAGGGGGATTTCGCGCTATTTCCCTATAACACAGGGGGTGTTATGCAATTTATCCAATTTGAAAATTAGGTGTCATAATACATTAGCCAATATGGTGGTGACACGTTGTTGAATATAAGGATAAGTGTTTCTAAGAGTGATGGTACAATTACCAGACAACCCCTGGGAGGCCAGACGAAACGACGAGGTATATAAACCTGCTCGCTCATTTCTCTTTCTATCAATCAATTGCAAATTTACACGTACCCGAAATATGGCGACCGGTGGCGATAATGATAACGACGGTGCTGCCGCCGTTGGGGCACCGAAGAAGAAGCAGCGCGTCGGTAGCAACAGCCGTCTCTCCTCCTCTCTCGCTGTCAATGATTCTTTTTCAGAAGGAAACCCGGCTGAAAGTCATCATAAACCGCCTGCCATCCCCCGATCATCTTCTCATTCTATGTTTCCCGTCTCCTCTTCCTCCACCGCGTGCGGCTTCAACGATCCTGCCACCGGTGACGTCATCCTCAGCCTTTGTCTTGATCGTCAGTCTTCTCCATTTGGTTGCCTGGAGGTTCCATCCGAATCGAGCTCTCTTCCTACTCTGGAACAGCCGGTGACTCAGATCTACTTGCATTCGCGAGTTCTTTGCCGCTCGAAATATTTTTCTGCGCTACTTTCCGACCGCTGGCGACAGCGGAATGATACGTCATCTTCAAATCACGCTGAAAGTTCCCAAAAAAGTAACCGTTTTCACCTTGTTGTTCCAGCTACTACGGAGTCTATGAGCCACCACTTAACAGTGCTGAAACTGCTTTACTCCGATGATTTGTTGTCTTCACTAGATAGTGTCTCCACCGCGCTTAATTTGCTTCCAGTCGCACTTGAGCTTTTGTTTGAGGACTGCATCAAAGCCTGTGTTAAATTCCTTGAGGCAGTGCCGTGGTCAGAGGATGAGGAGAAGAAGATATTAAATTTGATTCCTTTTCTGAGTGAAGAAGAGTCGAAAGAGCTCCTAGCCAGGATGTCTCCGTTGAAAAATGACTCTTCCGAGGAAATGCTCCACGGGTTAATACTCGCTGCAATTCATAATCATTCGAAAATGGCTTTTGCTAAGGCATTTGTTGCGAAACTGCTGAGAGATTTTTCTTCTAGGGAGTCCGCAAGGAGGGTTTTGGATACAGCGTTTGACAAGATTTTCAGTGTTGTGAAGCAGTCGTTGGAGGAGTACTCGAGCCCGGTTTTTACCGGGGATCATAATGAGACAGAGGCGATTCAGAGGCTGAATTTGCATACAGCAATGATTAATGGGAAGCACTTGTTATGGTTGATGGAGAGGATGATTGAGCTAAGAGTGGCAGATACAGCTGCCAAGGCGTGGAGTCAGCAGACTTCCTTTACGGGGGATTTACAGAGGGCATTGCGTGATGATGCATGGTGGAATATTGTTCCGAGCCTTCCCTCTGTAGTGCTTCGTTGCACATGCAGGCTTGCCAATGCGATGGTGGCAGGGAATATTTTGGCAGATAGACAGGTTTACCATCAATCCTTTGTCCTCCCTTATTGATATGCCCTTCTCTATGGTTATTGTCGAGCTGTGGGTTGGTCATGTTTCTTTGAATGTTCAATTCATATTAATCGCTTCAATACACTCTGCCTTGCCTTTCTGCTGCCTGAATTCTGGCTGAAAAGTTAGCTTTATCAGTTAGATGCCCAGCAGTGTTTGACAGAGATATGTAGCATTCTTTAAGAGGGTCAGTTCCTGAATATGTATCGGCAGGTCCAGTTGATCATCTTTGCATCATTAACATAATATGTTGGCTACGGATGCCATGTTCTTGAAAGTGTGTAGTTCCCACACCCCAAATGCATATACTTTCCCCACAGAATGCATCTTAAGTAGGAAAACAAATTACATGAATCCGCTCACTTCCCTTGAGACGTCTGACATGCCTTAGCAATTAGATGAATCTTGACTTGTGCCACTTGTGTATGAAGATTAAAGAAAAATAATAGTCGATAAAGACTTAATTACAAGGTTTTACTTTTGAATGAGGACCTCATATGGTATACTATAATTTTGCTTAATAATTATTTGCCATTACGTAGCTTTAAGTTATAAGGAGATTGTACTCCAAATATCAATATTTTTCACAGTTCCTTTGCTGATAATATTCTTGTTCGCAGTACAAAACGTAACTCTGACAGTCAATAAATCTGCTAGCAGGAAAAATCACGTAATAGAGTGTTTTCTGTGGCCTTTACCAGAAAATTGATAGTTTGGCCTCAACTACCTATACTGTTTACACAGGTTAGGATGGATCTTGTGAGAGATTGGCTTCCCGTGTTGATTACATGCAAAGATAGCGTCTCGCCTATGGGGCCAAATCACAAGTCACTTTATCTGGAACTGGAAGAAACATTTTTGAGAATTATATCTACTCTCCCTATATCAGATGCACAAGAGTTATTGCAGCAGTGCCTTAGCTTTTCGACTCGTAGCATGGATGACTGCCCTCACTTGGTTGCGGCTTTTACAACTTGGTTTCGCCGTGCAAACAGACCCCCAAAACCAGGCTGCGATGAGTGATGGCCCAGTTATGCTTTTGAAAAAATGCAGCACTGAAATGGAAATTAAAGATATGGCTTTCATTACTATGGGTTTGCACATTCAGCTCACTGGAGGGTAAGGAAAGCAGGTAGATGTCGCATTTCTGGTATTCAAACTCACTTGAAGCTGTGGAGGGGATCCATGGCACCTTCATCTTTGTACATAAGCTATTTGTCATTTGTTAATACCTAGCACTGAGCCATCGGTCTCTTGTCTCTGTTGACAAACTTTCGTGTTTTCGCTAGACCTGTATCCTTTCTTTACCTCTGTTGACAAACTATCATGTTTTCGCTTGACCTGTATCCTTTCTAGCATATAATTGTACCTAATTCGTTGGTACCAAATTAGCATCCTACTGTTGATCAACCGAAATCTGTGTTTGCTTTCTTTATCTGGTGATTTTGGCTCTTCGAGAGATTATTGAGTTTCTGTTTACATATGGCAGTGAATGGCACAAGACAATTCGACAATGCATCAAAGTGGTTGCATTTCCTCGATTCATCAGACTGCACAAGGCTACATCAGAAGTACTAAGCTCATTAATAGGCAACATGGGTATGTATACCTTGGATATTACGTTCAGCCAGGGGGAAATTCATGTATTGATACAAATACAGTTTTATTTTCGCACATTTTTGCAGTAGGTTAAATGAAACGAACCAGTGAGCTTATGCAACAGTCTTGACTTGATCTGCACAAAGGTTAGGTAAAGGTCAGATTAGAGAAAGCGTCTTCTGAAGTTTCTTGTGGTTCCTTGATACGTTCGTGCCAGAAGCCCCACGCCTATTCCAACTCCAAGACAGATACTGAGGCCGATGCCAACGCCTACTCTTACTCCAGCATTGAACCAGGATAATTCCCCATCTTCGCCTTCCAAGTATTCCATTCCTTGATACGGGCTGCAGTAATTTTCCTCTTCTGGTTTGTAATCTGGATGATGCCTTGACTGCAAAACAATTTATAAAAATTCGTGAAATAACAAGTTTTGACCAATTGAGATGAATGAAGATCTCACAAAATACTCTACAAGTACAATTTAAATGAATTGTAATTCTTATATTTCCTATCGTTCACTTGAAAGAAACCATGTATATAAAAACAGAAAGGAAGTATTTGAATATTAGTATTCTGCTTAGGAACATGTGCCCGCCTCATACTATCCTGAATACTCAAGGATAAGTTTTTATATGGTACCAGTAGTTGCCAAAGTTGTGCTCAACAAGAAGATTGCTGCAAAAAAATCATTTAGCACCAACTACAGATATAATTGATAAAAATATATTCTCACAATGGGATTACCATAACAAGCAAATGATAATTACATTCCCTAATCATATACCAAAAATTCAACATCCACCAGCCCTGCTCATGTACCTGAATTGCTAGGCTAGAGAGATTCATCGTGTGGCTCTGGGTTGCCTCATATTCCGGTATCGATTCCAGCATCCCTTTCCTAAGCTGCTGCTTCTTATGACTCAGCTGCATCGTTTTAGTCAATATAATTGGGCTACCCAAGAAGCAACCGGCAACGAAAACCTCGATAGCAGGTGAAGCAGATTCAAGGCCCTTATAGTTATTTTGATTTCCCTTGAAAAATCCATACTCCAACTCGCAATTCATACTCCAACTCTGGACATGATTCCTCGACAATTCAATAAGACCATTGCTTTGACACGGGTCTAAGGTTCCAGATATCACCAGCAAATCTTTGTGGAACACCTCAAACTTCACACTTCCAGTCATCCGGACACTATTGGTGCTCACAAATGTAACTTCTTCGGACTGTTTATCTAAACGATCCCTTTTGAGAAGAACCGACGTGCCATCAGAATGTATGCTAGTTCTTACACCATTGGCTTCAAGAAGAGTGTCCCGGTTTAACGGGACGTGGTTCAACGTTAGGTACTCAGGAATTGAATCATCACGGATCACACATTCGCTAATTCTAACGTAGAAAACTCTCAAATCAAGCCACGATAAAGGGGCCTTGACGGTAGGTTGGTAAGAGGGGTGCCTAATGATGGAGTGACCATTTTCTGCCCCTCCATTTTCATTGAGCTCTTCTCCATCATCAAAACTCTCCATCTCTCTCAAAGAAATTAGTACTTCGTCTTCATTGAAATCCATAGAGGCTTAGTTGAGACAATGGCTAAAAAAGGGCGGATTTGTGTCAGAAGGATAACCTGTAAAGATGACAACAGAGCAATATGATCCACACATTTCAAGAAACAGAGAAAAACAGAACAAAGGAACAATTTCAATTGCAACAAACAAGAAACAGATGGGGGGACACTCGAGATTTCCGGCTGCAAAAGAGATAGAAATGGAGCTATCAATCCTACATGAATCAAACAAAAGAAACACAGATAAGATTACAGAATTTTGAAAACCCTTCACAAAATAGTTGACAAACTGTTGGAAGAAACTTAACATAAAGAGACAACCCAGGACGGAATTAAACAAAAAGAATTCAGTAGGGAAAATACCAAGAACTTTTCCCTTGTATCTTATTTAGTTTTCGCATTGGATATAAGTTCTGATCAAAATCACTCCCTGGGTTTCCTTTGCGTGCGAAAGGGTTGTTGCTGCTGTTGAAGCTTGATTTCTTTGTGTTTTGAAATCAGCAAATATATCTAAGCTAGGCAAGCATATCACACCTATGGGGGCAGAGGCAATATATCGCGCTCAGAATCAAGGTTAAATTATCATGAATATTGACGCATATATTGAGGGTTATTCTCTGAGAGAGTCATGTTGTGTAATCTCTTCATGAGTGTAATATTGATAAGTACTTCTCAACAGCATCACCCAGCTGAAAGTTAACTCAAACAATATCTGATGTAAGGGCTTTTCGAAAAGACATTAAGAGTAATCACGTTCATCCATTGTGTTCTCTTTCTTATGTTTTGCCGCAAATAAAAAGACAGAAGAAACCACTACGCTCACATGTATTTGCTACGCTGATCTAATCTTAGCAGACCGAAATCTCGAGTGTCCCTCCATAAACAGGCTAGAGAAAATATAACACTATGAGAGTTTTAGATTGCAATTTGAGACATAACATAAATCTAGATATGAATCTATAGCAGAGTTCTGTTTTCTCTGTTTCTTGAAATGATATGGGATCATTCGATGGACTACTGTCCTCAGCCAAACAAGCTCTACAGCTATGCACGTTAAGAAGGACGAGAAAATATCCTGACCCACGTATTTAGCCATATAATACAGAAATTGCTATTGACTGAAGTGCACATTACCATATGATTTTTTAGATTGAAGAGGATGTCAAAGTATTCATATTGGGAGGAAGATTCGAGGAGAGTTTTGATGATAGGCAAGGCAAGTGAGAATCAAATGGTGACGATCAGATATAATCTGAGATAGGAGAGCGACAGAAACAAAGGAACAATGAGCCAACTGCACTACGGATCAGTTAAGGCCACCGACACTGGTACTCACCACACAACTCTACACGTCTAGGCCCGACTTCACCATCTATTCAGTCGAGGCTATTATGATTTTGGCACCAATTCTTCCTTAACTGACTCATGCAAAAATTTGACACGGCCGAGACACGATGAAATGAACCTTCGAATTATTACGAGATGATTTGATATTATGATATATTCACATGAAATGAAAAAAACCTATCCATACGACTTCGTCATTCCTATTGTCCAGGGAGAGACCGAGAGAGAGACGAGGCCAATTGCTCTTCAAAGAAGCCAGTCTGCGCTTGGTTTATTATTTAGAATCATTTATGCAATAGGATTCTGCGCACCTGGACGGAAAGTTTTTAATTATTTCTTTAACTCGTGGGAATGATATATTTATATAGCTGGTAAACATGGGGAGTATTAATATAAGCTTCTATCACATAATTGTTAGATGAATGCAGGTTAGATTCTTGTAAAGATTTTCGAGAGAAGTAAATTATGTTCAACGACTTCTCAATTGGTTCCTTTATGTTCCCGGTCATATAAAAGTTTCGGCTCTAATTTGATGTTGCTAACATTAAATATCTACGTGATCCCGCATATATTAAATAAGTCACAATCATAATTTTATAAAGTTGGCTATATTAATGTAACACACTAATAAAGATTGGAATTATTTAACATCGATTTTGAGTTGATTACTGATTTTACATGTCACATCATTTTATTCGATGTGATACTATCTATTTAGGAGGATATGATATATCCTCCCATAGTGGTATTATCGTTGTGAAATGTAGGAGAGATATATTGATGATAAAAGATATTTTATTGGCTGCAGATAAGGCAGTAATAGCGGATCATCACGTTTCGGAAGATATAGTCTAGAGCTTTTTTTTATGTCTTTTATAATATACGAAAGTTATGCCGAGTTAGACTTGTGGTACTGATAGAGATTCTGTTTATGTAGAGTGGATAAGTGAGAAGACATTGTGGGAGCGTGTTGGGTTCCATTGTTGGGATATAATGTATATTTTATCCTTACTCAATCATCCAGATGATTGTAGGTACCGTCATAGAGGTTATTTATCTGTAATACCGCTTCCTATGCCGCAGTGGTAGGCGTACTTAATCCTTGAAAGAAATTACAATAAGCTATCTGATCATCGACAACACAATGATTGTTTGATTGATGATTTTGCGAGTGTCGTAAAGATAGATTAGTTATCGAACTTAAATAGAAGTATATAGAGTTAATATTTGTAGTAATGGACTATTGATTCCTAGCGTTAAGTTTTATATAAATCATTATTAATCATTTGTCTACATAAAATATTTTCACACAGTTTTATGTCTCATAAACATTAACATCTGTTAGATATTAAGTAAGAAAATTTCTTTCTAGAGTTCTTTAATAACGCTTTATGGCGATACGCTCGTGTGAGATAAAGAGTTATAATTTTTTAAATTTCAGTCATAAGTTCATCAATATGGACTTTACATTTATTGAGGTTTATTGCGATATGTCATATTACAAGTACCTCCTTATGTAATTGTAATATAAATTATTCAAATTAATCTCTGATTGATGTAGGAGGTAGCACATTCGCAATTCGAACAGTAAAAAATATATCAAGACACCCGTCATGCTGTGAGCGACATCGAGAGAGATAACTGTTGATAAATAGAGAATAGGTATTATTGAGTTCATATAGGACGCTGAATATGTACTCAGGAATGATATGGGATATTTTTAAAAAAGTACAATAGAGTCTATCTAAAATCTATGTGATGGTAGACGAAGACTTACCAGTATGCGTTAGGGCATACTACGCCCAAAATACTGCATAAAACCTACAAAAAAATATTGTATCAATTGACGGGATTAGATTAGGACAGATAAAAAGGAGACTGTGCGGCGCGTGATGTGTGTGACTACGGAGAAAACATGCAGGACTAAAGTGCTACTAGAGTACAGACACACACTCCTCTACTCGCTTTATCGATACGATAATGTGTATTGAGTGCAGATGGAAGTCTTTAATCACTTGACGAGACTTACCCGAAGTAATGGAACTGGTACACTTGGCAAATTACCGCGTTTATGCTAAATATAATATTGAGATTCATAACTGAGACAAATAAAATGTCGAATTAAATAACTATCAGTACATCAATATGCGAACAGCAACTCAAAAACTTCTCCAATTCTGAGTCTGACCGGTACAAATACGCTCTACACAAGAGATATAGCAAGTACCATTCAGTCTCATTAAATGCTCTCTATTTCACACTTATCCAGATGAGCTTCAGTCTCAGACGGACCTACTGAGGACTGAAATGATGCATTGTCGATGTCTTGTGCCATTCACTGCCATAATGTAACGAAACTCAATAACCACATACTTAAAGGTATCTACAATATACTGAGCGCAGATAATTAACGAGAATAGTACTCATATCATGTTGATTAGGGTTCGAGAGACATCTAATCTCTAAAAAATGTTACTTTAGTATATTTTTGTGTTAGAATAATAGATAGAAGTAAAATTTAATTTATAATATGTCTGAAAATGAGAGCATATCTAAGATCCAAACATATTAATAATATACTAACCGACTTAGTCTTTAGAGATCACTAACAAGAGAGGTAATTATAAGAAGTGGTGATTTTATAATGTAGATTAGGATAATCACGTAAATTGATGTCTCATTATGTGAATCGAGAGATTGGAGGCGCAGTTTGAGCGATGACTAGGTTCTGTGGTACAGAGGATAGACTTGTTGAAACAATGTAGACTGGGAAATATAGGGCTGTATATTACAAGTTTGAAAGGGCTGATAAGAACACGCCTTCTGCCACACAACATGCACATTAATCAATTGAATAGAGAAGTTCCTGCACTAACAATTTTTTTTCGTATTTTTCTAAATATTCATGTTGCGTTTTGTACTTATCCCTTCTGTGGTTTAAACATATGGACTAATATGTATGATAGCATATTCAGTAATAGTTATTAAAGAACCTAAATCTTATTTCCATCATTAGCTGTCAATTATTATTTTGATACAAAAAAGCTACTGGGACTAATATAAACCTCACACTAATATTGACAAATAACTCTGGATCAGTTGAGCGAGAGAGTTTTCAATAATATACATTTAGCTAAACACGATAAATCAACGTTTATGTTATAAAATAAAACTGGTCCAACACTAACATGTGTAAGGTCAGCATACTATCACATAGCTACGAGTTCAGAATATATTAATTTTTAATGGTTAATAAAGAGAGGCTAAAGAGATGAAAAATATCCAAGAAGAATTAGTCAATTGTGTGGCTATGAATGGATGAGCGATTGGGAGGGAGGCCGATGCAAGATCTAACATATTCACCTCACACTATCCCTGCTAACAAGTAGCTGAGCATATATTGTTGCACTACACAGACGCTAAATGATACGCACAGTAGAGGTATGTAACTTGCATGTATGGCTATTTGGATCGAGCCTCCACTTTTCGTAGAGACGTCTATATGTTCTGCATATGTATTAACTTACTATCTACTGGTATGTCTTCTTACATATTAATGTGATTTTTACTATCGACTACAATATAGACTCCTATCTTATCCTACTGTGAAAATTCAATGATATATTAGAGTTATAGTTATGATGTTTAACACTATATTAATCAAAATTTTATCTAGGATAATAGGTGCCATAGTATACAATACTTCAACTATTACGATGATTTTTAATAAGCTAGCAAAGATTTCATTCTGTTGATTAGGTATAGTATGATCTACGATAATATAGATCGTAACAAAGCAAGAACATAGATAATATTAAATCCACGTACACTGTCTAAACGTTATTGCTGTTAGAAAATACCTTTTATTTAATTTTAGTCTTAAATTTTATTGCTGTAATTAACACGATTCTCCTCTTACACAACGCTGATATGAATACTGAAATAATGGTCAAAAGTTTATAGTTTTATTGTAAAAATATATATTGTATCTGCATCAGTGCATGGAATGATATCATTCATCGAATATATAAGAGTCAAAATACTCGATAATTAGAAGTATATTATATAGCGAGAGACACTATTAATTTATTGTCTTTTATCTTATTATGCATATACACAAGTGGACATAGTCCAAGAATATTGACATCTTAAATTGCTAATGTGCATGTCAGAGCGTACTCAAGGGAAGTAGTAGCTGTGATTTTCAGCGCATGTATAATTTGTTTTCCTACTTAAGATGCATTATGTGGAGTAGACAGTAGCAAATAGTCACATAATGGAGTGTGGATATATACTATCACGATCGTAATCAAGAAGCAAGTGGCATATTCATTTACTCGAGGTCGATAAAAAACAATACTTAAGGAGTCATAAATGTAAGTTCATGGCAAACTGAAAGGAGTGGCAATTTCGAGGACCTGTCAGAAATAAATTGTATTCAGAGCCTGAAGCTTTAACAAGAGAAGCACATAATTATCCTTTTATGAGGTTGTTTTTGCTGAACATGTCTACGCTCGTCAAGAAAAAAAATAAAATTAATAACAATAACAACTAATTAGGTATACGTATGGTTGAAAAATCAAGTGTTTCAAGTTGGGGTATGATGCCCAATTGTGTGCTAACTTAGATTCCATAAAATGTGTTGATCGATTAAGACAACTTGACAATGGTTATGAAAGTCGAATGAAAGGCTACATGTCGTCCGCTTTGTGTTATTACTTGGTCGTCCGTCCTTTTTCTTGTGTTGCTGCATAATTACATGTTGTTTGTAAATTTGAGATCCATTTTGTATCGACCTTAACAGGATCCAAAATTTGTCATAAAATCCACCCGACTTTTGGGTTTAACGGGTCCAACTCAATTATTTTTATTTTTTAATTAAAATATTTTATGGGTTATTTTTAATTAATTGATGTAATATGATATATATATTTATTAAAAGAATATATAATTAAAAATATTTATTAATATTATTCGAGTCAGTTTTGGACATAATTTGAGGCCCACTTTAAATCCGATTTGGGCCTACAGAATTTAGACTTCGAAGTTCGAACCTGAACTTGGAACCGGTCCGAACTTACGTGGACAAATACGTACCGAGAGTCGTGTGTCCAGCACACACGACTCATGGATCAAATTCATATTTTTGCGCTTAAATTTGCAGGTATATTATTTTTTTAATTTAAAATATTTTAAGTGACAAAATACCAATTATAGTTTTTAACATTATTATTAAATACGTATTAACCAATAATCATTTATCAAAATATATTTTTTTCTGAATTGTTATTGCAATACATTTATAATGATAATTTAGTGAATAATGACTAAGTTTGTTATAATTGAATTGCTAATATATATATATGTCACTAATCATTTTAATATTTATTATTACTTATTAACAATATAATATAAAAAAATTATGATAAATAGTATTAAAAATAAAATAAATTTTATCTCGCAATATATATAAATAATGATAATATTAATAAATATAACTTGTTTTTTCATTATTCATTTTTCTTTTTTGGTGAATATATTTTCTTATTAAATAATTCCGAGTATCATAAAAGATATATATGTCCACAAATTTGAAAAATTGATCGCAAATTCGTGTTTAAGAACAAGCTTTCAGTTGTTGAATCACAATTTCAAAAGATAAATTAGGAGATAATCTTCATTTGCAAAGACACTTTTCAGAAACTGTAATTTTATTTGTCTAAGTTCATAATTTTTTTTTTTTTTTTGAGGTGGAGGAAGCTTTTCGGGATCTCCATCCCTTCTTTATTTAGAAACAAAACCAAGTCAAAATTAAAATGGGGAGTACTAACTCTCTAGTATCGCCTAAAAAATTATAAAAAAAGAGTACTACTCCCTTATAATCATAAAAAATATAAATAATGAGTACTACTCCCTACTTTAAGTTCGTAACTTACTATGCCGTAGTCCAGTAATTATTTTTTGTAAATTTAAAATTTTTGCGAACAATAATATAATCTAAACTTAATATCATATCTAACAATACATTTTTTTTATTAGTAAATTTTGAATTATTTTATCAATTAGTTAATTTTATTTAATAAAACTTAATTTTTTTAATTTTTTTTCTAAAAATAAAAATTTTCCGTTCTTTGAGAGTTGAGTACACCGCCTGTGAGGGAAGCCGACAACAGCAGAATATTAGTTATAGGCTTATAAGCTTGCAATTGGCCTTCGCTTATTAGAACAGCGCCACACTCACAGCTCCTGAAACTCGCGATGGCTTCCATCTTAGCCCGCAAATCCGTCGCTGTGCTTCGTGCTCGTCATCTCGTAAGCCTTGAGATCGAAATTCCTTGATTTTCTTTTTTATTTTAGCTCTTATTCGTTTATGCTTTTTGTACGGTTTAATTTTTGGTTTTGATTTTGGAATCCGATGGTAATGGCTTGGTTTTTATCCCATAATCAGTTATCTATGCGCTCGTATTGGTGAGTGAATTAGGAAAAAGCGGTGAGGAGGGAGGTATTTTGGTTTTATTTCGATTTGGTCTTAGGGTTTCTTGTTTGTTCGACGAGGTGGAGGGAGTGTTTCGGATCTAAGATAATTTGATAAGAGGTTACGAGAGTTTGAAATGGTGTTTCTTTCTTTTTCCGGTTTCTAATACGATCTTCCTAGTTTAAAACAAACAAAAATTAATGGGCATTGTGCTAACTGGTGGATCATTTTTACGTAATTTGTTCCGGAGAAGCTGGAACTAATGTCAAACTATTCGGCACTTCCCCTCAGACTTGCACTCTGAATTATTCTCTCACCTCCGTAATATGTTTTCTTTTATTTTTACTAGCTTTCTGTATCATGGCTATAACTGCGATTTCAACAGACTCAAGAATTGTTACATTCTATCTTTCATTTGGGAGTAATGTTATGGTGCTATCTGTGATTATGTGAAATAGTTCAAATGACGCTATTTTAGTTAAATATTCTGTTATGCATACTTTGGTTGTTCTCATATGTAAGATTATTTCACCACTGTTTATTTTTCATTTGCCTTCTTAAGTCTGGTTCTTGTTGGAAATTATAGGCTTTGGCGGGGCAAGGATTGCAGAGACCCAGCTGCATTGGGGCAATATGCGGTGAACGTTCATTTGCCACTAAGCACTCGTTCTCTACTGACAAAGGTTTGCACCATGTTCCATTCATTTTAGGCCTTGGGCCTCCTTTTGTCCTGTGCTCAGCTAAAGTATTTTTTGTACTGGATGCGTATAAAATATTGCCTTCATCCAAATGTTTTATAGCGCTTGTGTAACTTTGGTAAAAATGCTAGTGACGGAGCATCATGATTAGTTTCAGGTCTTTTTTTCGGTTACCCTGATCTTAAGCAGTGAGTATCATTCGTGCTTTACATAGGGACTGTCCATGTCTTAAAACTTGGAAGGACACTCTTTTTAAGTCATACTTGGCATATTGTCCTCTAAATTAATATTGCTGAACGATGTTGGACTTCTGGGTAGAATTTATGACAGATTTTATTAAGGTAGTTATTAGAATTTCTTAGAAGTTGGCCTCAGTTCTTAGAAAGCTCCATCAAGCAATACATTAAAAATGCTGTGATGCTTGACCCCATATCACTGCCTGTCATAAGATGCAAGATGCTATTCTACGGAGTGTCTATTGGGGTTGGGAATGATGATGGGATGTTAACTTTCAGTAGTAGATTTTTATGTTCTTGGGGTTACTTACTACAGATGACGAGGAAAGGGAAAAGCTTGCAAAGGAGATATCAAAGGATTGGAATTCTGGTAAAGGGCCTCTATAGATCTTTCTTTAGGCTTTAGTACTTTTGTATGCAATGCTAACCTCTCTCACTTGTTGCTTACCTCCAGTTTTCGACCGGAGCATAAATACATTATTTCTCACTGAAATGGTTCGAGGGCTGATGCTGACGCTGAAATACTTCTTTGACCCGAAAGTCACAGTATGTATTCTTTTTTTTTCCTTATTCTTTTCTTTTTAGACCATTGAACTTGCTTTACCTTTATCAAACTGATTATGATTTTGTGCTGATGGAGCAACGGTGGGGTTTTTAAGGCTGATGTTTGAAGCAAACCACTCTTTGAATTTGAACATTGCCACTTAACTGGGGACTGGACCAGCTCATTGTCTAGCTACTGTTATAAATTAGAAGAAATAGAGTTCTTATTCATGTCTGCGAATATCATTATTTTACAGATTAACTATCCTTTTGAGAAGGGGCCTTTGAGTCCTCGTTTTCGTGGAGAACATGCTCTCCGGCGTTATCCTACTGGAGAAGAACGCTGCATTGCTTGCAAACTATGTGAGGCTGTAAGTCAATAGTTTCCAGCACTATCTCTACTACAGTTTGTGACATATTGTTGCAACAATATTGTAAATTACCTTTCCCCGAACAAGAAAAGGATGCATGCATGTTGAGGCCTAATAGAATGAATGCTTACTCATGTTCAATAAGCTAGATAGGCAGCTTACAGGTAATACCTATCGTAGATTTTGTCTGTCTTACATGTCCATTTGACCCTCTGAATCTTTATTCAAGCTGATAGTACCTTCTTATTTTATTTGTTAGGCTATTGCTTGTAGGTTGCTCTTGCAGCTTGATATGCGAGCCTTTCCCGGTCAGTATTAGTTAGCTTGACCAAGTATTTGTTCCTTCACAGATTTGCCCTGCCCAAGCAATCACCATTGAGGCTGAGGAACGAGAAGATGGGAGCAGACGCACGACTAGGTAAATGCTCATATGTAACTTTGTGTCTTTGTTCCTTTCCTCTCTGTCTTCTCCACATGCGCCATAACTCCTTACATTTTAAATGCAACAGGTATGATATCGACATGACAAAGTGCATTTACTGTGGTTTTTGCCAAGAGGCCTGCCCTGTCGATGCCATTGTTGAAGGGCCCAACTTCGAGTTTGCTACTGAGACACATGAGGTTTGATCTTGATCCTTTATCAGCTTGAATATACTGTAGAAAAAGCAAAACTGATCATGTTCGTCTCCATGCAATAGGAACTCCTCTACGACAAGGAGAAGCTGCTAGAAAATGGTGACCGGTGGGAAACTGAAATTGCTGAGAATCTCCGATCTGAAAGCTTATACCGTTGAGTTGAGAGTTCAATTTTCAGCATCGGCAGGAGATGGAGTTGGACGTTAATTCTCAAAGATGTGTTCAATAATAAGGAATGTTGATCTCATTACCTCCTTTGTGTTTTATTTCTTGTTGCTCTATATGTTAAATAGGCAACATGGGATCGGAAGGCGAAAAAGAACTTTTCATGAAGGACTGTTGATTGTTCCGTCGATGGCATGCTTTAGAACTAGAGAGGAAAAAACAATGTTACTGTGTGTATGCGGTTGATTCACCACAAGATTTTTAAGTAACTATGGGATTGTGATCTTTGTATCTGTTCTATTCTATGAAGAAATAAGTGCGTCCGACACTGATTGACATTTATAAGAGGTACAAGTTCTATTCACCAGAATGTAAAAACGTGTACTGGAAAATGCCACCGACGTTACAAAACTTCGCGCTGTTTTCAATCTTTCCTGTCTAAAACTAAAAGTGAGTAATGACCGTCTCAAATACTTGTTTTTTCTTTTTAAAAAAAATATATTATATCAATCTAATTATAATAATATATATAAATTAAAATAAATAATTATACGTTCGATGAGATTTGATCCAATTTATTCATGCGACTTCGAACATGTATAAAACATATATGCCAGTGAATTTTAACTTGTTTTAGACTAATATAATATATATAAATGTATCAGAAAAATCTGAAATAACGTAACTGATTCTTATCCTTTCTTCGAAAGTAGGAAAATTTATTGCAAACTTTTAATAGTGTGAAAACTTTAATATAAATAATAAAAAAGATATAATAAAGCAACACATATTGCAATCTTTCTGCAAATTGCATCTTTTCAGAAATCGCATTCTTCATCATTTTTCCCCTAAAAGTATTTCCGGACCAGCCTAAGCAGGAATTGGCCCTAGTGCGACTTTCCCTTTACTCCCAACTCACACTCACTCACGTCGGACAGAGAGAGAGAGAGAGAGAAGTGTGAGGTGAAATTGGAGAGGAGTCAGCGAAAACAATGATTCGAGGGGTGATAATAATGAACGATCAAGGCAAGCCTCGCCTCATCAGATTCTATGAATTTCAGGTTACCAGATTTCTTCTAGTGTTAAGAAATTAATTACTCTTGATGTATTGCGTCATTGAGATATGTTTTCTTTTCTTTTCTTTTTTTTTTTGGTATTTTTCTGTTCTTTAATATTTTTTAGCTGATTTTTGGATGTTGTTGGTCGATCTTAATTCGCGGTCTAAGATTAGCCTGTGGAGAAGCAGCAGGAGCTGGTTCGAAGCATTTACAAAAGTCAGTTCTTTGTTTCTATTTTACTTGGGGAAAAAACGAAGATGTACTTGTTTCCAATTTTTTATGCGAGAATTATAATTGAGTTACTTCTATTAATTAATTGTGCTGTTGTGTGCAGTTTTATGCAGTAGAGCTGAGAATGTCAGTAATTTTGTTAAAGTGGATTCGCTTTTTGGACCGGTAATTTTCTGTGAATTTTCAATTATTTGTTTCAATATATGCAAAATTATGCAACCAATTAGGTGTTTGAAATTAGTTTGTTTGTTTCTTTTATTCCCTTTTCACTTTTTCGTTTATAATTGTGCTTGGTGTTTGTTGAAGAGCTATGATCATCAACTTGCAGGATGTGCGGCTTGTGTACAAAACTTTTGCAACATTTACTTCGTTTTCATATTCGATAACTCTGAGAATGAGCTCGCAATGCTAGATCTCATGCAAGGTATGCATTGTCGATTAAGTATTCGTCCGACACTGTAGCTTTAAATTTCTGTAGAATTTCTGCATAATTGATAGATCATATTTGAAGAAACTAGAAATGAGGATGGGTGATTCTAGCACAGGGCTTCAGCCAATGAGTCAGCTGAGTCACTAGAGCGTCTTCTGAATTAAGTATAAGATAATGTAGCATCCATCATATCTGAACCTATTTTGGTAACTGAAAGGAGATGTAAAGAGCTTTGTCCGTCGTTTGTAGTTGAGGCTACTTCTAATTCGAGTTTCTGATGCACTCTGTCTATTTTTTAAGCTTTGCTAGGGAATTATTGACATTTTCAGTTCTACATAGAAACTTCAGTTCTAGGGATAAATTGTTTTCTCAATATACCTATTTTTCTATCATTCTGCACTCGTATTCACTTTGGCTGTATCTTGGTTATATGTTCATTTTGGGAATGGTTTTAGGTTATCACATCCATGGAAAGAAATGAGAAATTCGCCTGTGTTTTCTTCTATATTCTGAAACTTGCAGATAGTGCTGTTATTCATTAAAACGGCTTCATTTATTAGTTAGTTTGATATCTGAGTTCTGTTACGCAGTTTTCGTGGAGACATTGGACAAGTGTTTCAGTAATGTGTGCGAGCTTGACATAGTTTTCAATTTTAACAAGGTTAGTTTGTTCTGCTTATCATTATAAAAGTGTTTACCTACATGCTTTTCTATTAGGAGCGTGCTGAATTGAGATTCAAATACAATTGTTTGACTGATTACTCTGGTTCAACTATATTTGGTGGGGTCGATCACGAGAATCATGTATGCCATGCATATCTGTAGACTTTCTATTTCTACTTAGCTCATCAATGTCTTAAAGCTGGTTTCTATAAGCGAAGCGAGCTGTAGGTGGGTTTTGCTACTTATCACTCCATATCCATCTGCACCATGCCAAATGAATCAACTCGTTTCGTGTTTTACTGAGTACCAAGGCAAGCATGTGTAATCTCTGAGTACTTTTAGGGGACGGCAGAAACATTCATATTACGTTATCTGTTTTTTAGGTGCATACAATTTTAGATGAGATCATATTGGGTGGCCAAGTGCTTGAAACAAGTTCTTCAGACGTCGTGATGGCTGTTGAAGACATATCAAAGTAATCTCTCGTTCTCTCTCTCAAAAGAGAAAAGAAAAGATCACGCATTTTAATTGATGCCGCCTATCTATTCTTTGCAGGCTGGAAAAGAATTCAAATTCAATTATTCCATCTATTCCTGGTTGGCAGGGTCGATAGCAGCCGAACGCTGGTAACTTCTTTGATTTTAACGAAGTTATGTTAAGTAAAGCGATTGAGACCTCTTTTGCCATCTATCTCAATCCCAGCATCATCTCAGCAGTACTCTGAAGACATATTTGACATCTACCTTCTGTTAATGCTGATTTATGGTTTTCTTTAACAAGCAATATTTCACATCGCTGGGCATGTCCCTGCAATAGAACTACATTGTTGAGTGAGGCATTCCTTGAATGAGATGATTCCGTCTTTATTCCTACACTGATAGCATTTTGGTACAGTGCCCACATTTTGTGTCTCGGATTATGTACTATCCACATATTTCTATTGCTAGTTTAGCCTATCACAGAGTTATTAACAATTCCTAAATTTCCTATAGTTTTGGAAATATTTAGCACTCTTGAGGTTTGCTTCCATCTAACAAATAAGTCTCTTCATTAGTTAAAATTCATTAAATTTGCTGATATTAACTAAAAATTGAATAAAATTTGATATTTACATCGATTGACTTATTATTAACTTATTTGCATGTCGTACTTTTTTTTTAATTAAACTGCCCTTATAACGTAGAAAATTTACCTCATTAAATGCATTATTGCGTGAAGATGTATGAGAGCAATTTGATCATAAAAAGACTTGTGTGACCTACTGTAAGTTAATGACAAGTCAATTGAAGGTACATAGATTTTTTTTTCTAATTTTTTTGTTAATATCAACAAATTTGGTGAATTTCGATTAATAGATGAGCTTATTCGTTAGACAAAAGTAAACCACAAGAGTACTAAATGTAATTTCTCAAACTACAAAGAACTTATTTGTAATTATAACAAATTTCGGGGTAGGGGAGTGTGTTATCCCTATCAACTATAATCAATAAATTTTCTAATGTATATTTTTATTTCGCACTAATCACATACAAAAAAAAAAAAAAAAAAAAAATCTTGTCTCAGTAAACTCATTTTTTCTCGTTGAGATGAGATGCAAAATACAGTCTCCTAATTCGTTGTTTCTTTTCTATAGATATGGTTTATACGGAAAAATCTCACAAGACGGTCCCATGGTCTAGTGGTCAGGACATTGGACTCTGAATCCAGTAACCCGAGTTCAAATCTCGGTGGGACCTCAATTAATTTTCTCAATTTTTTCCCTCACAATTTCTATTACCACCAGACTTGAAGTTGAAGAGGGCACTCATGTCCAGCATTTCGAACATCCTATTCAGAAAAGACACTAATTCGACAAATGAAACAATGTACTTCTGCTCCTTTTCTCCTTCCAAATCGGAAGACGCATATCCAAAATGTCAGAAAATTTACATTTCACCAAAGACAGATAGAACATGTAAATTACAGAAAACAAAGACAAAAAAATTGCAGCTTGTTTAACCAAAAACAAGCCTCGAAACAAAGAACAAAAGAACCACCACCATCCGACCCTTGCTACTTCTAATACCTGCCCAGCAAAACTAAACAAGAAGAAAGAAAAGAACTCTTCTAAATCTGTAAACAATTGGCTGTCATTGTTGCAATAAACACGCCATTGGCTTTGCGTGCATTTCTCGTCCAACAACAGAGTAACTTCCAAGGAATGCAGCCAACACATGAAACTGGCTTGTTATCCCCAGCAATATCACATCGGAGGAGAATGTACAGCCGGAGACTAAGCAGCAAAGACATCAAAATCTGGAGCCTGACATAATTATTGGCAAAGAATCAAGAAACCATCTACTCCCCTATTTAATCCTCATGCGATCTCTCTGGATCCTGCTCTTCCAAAGGCTCCGGAAAGATATCCTTAGACTGCCGTCTAGTTGAGGACGAATGACCATTCCCCTCCCCATTCTGACCACTCCCTTGAGAACCCGTTGTGCCTGATTGCTTAAAACTGCTTGGCCCTTCACCTTTGTGAGAAGTCGTCGCTGCTGATGTGGCCACAACATCTGAGGAACTATGTCGCCAGCTGCCGAAAAGAGCAGCATTCCACGAGCCTCTAGAGGACGTGGTTCTAAGCCTGGCTGAACTAGTCTGCTCTTCTCTTACAACCTTCAGAGGATTTTCCAAAGCTTTAAGGATGTACCTCATTAGGGGCCGACGAGCGGGCTTGGGATTTAGACAAGACCTAGCAACAATAGCCATGGCCCAGACTTCCTCGAGGAGATCCTCATCTATGATTAATGATGGATCCACGATGTTTGTGACGAGCTCCTTGTCATATATGCTAATGTAAGGTAATGTTGCTTCCAACCATTCCTTTGTGGTGGGATCGGTGGAGGAACTAATTCCCAGCTTACCGGTTACAAGCTCGAGCAGAACCTTCCCAAAGCAGTATACATCATACGCACATGTAGCATTCGCTGTACCTGGTCATGAGGTCAGGAGAATAATTAGAACATTACTCTATGAATAAGAAATAGGAAGACTGGAGTCAATAAACAAAATTATGAAGCATGTTTAATGATCTTATTAAATGCCGCAGGTTGGATTGGTGATATTGCTCGGGGAATCAAAGATCATATGCTTTACCAAAGATGAACTGAACGCTATAAACGAGAAAAGCCATGGAAAACATAGGAGTACGAATGAAATAATGATTCTTTACTCGGGGCTTTGCCGGGTAGTTTGTAATCAGCCATCTATAACACAGAATAGTAGATTCTTACACTTCAGAAGAATAAGTCAGTGACAAGTTGCTCGAGAGCTATGGGTTCTTACGAACATATAGCAAAACATTTCAAGCTTCGGCTTTCTAATTTAAAATTCTAAACTGCATTGTCATTCATTTGAAGATGAAGAAGCATTCTACTCCTGGATCATCAGGATAGGCAAGAACTTCAAAACTTATAGTTTAGATTTAATGAAAGCATGGTGTAGAATTCCATTCTGAACTCTGCAGCAGCCAAGGAGGACAGTCACACTCATATTCCACAAATACAAAAAGAAATAAATTCCACAATCAAGCTACCAAAATAGGATAGGCCAGATATCGGAGTTCTAACTCATAGACACGAAAAACATAGTAACAAAACAAAAACAAAAATCAAATGAAATGATCTAGATATACCTGAAACACCTTGGTCTGAGGTCCTGCATATAAGGAAAAAAAAAGAGTCACAATCTGAATAAAGCATTGTAAGTAAGAATTTTAGCATAAAACATGAAGCGGAAAAAGGTAGTTTTCATACTAAATAATTCCAAATTCAGCAGAAAATATTGCAAGTATAAATGACATGTGACAAATTAAAATTTCAAGTGTAAGAATATTCAACATACAGAATCACAAAAGAAAATACTAACTGTGGCAACCGCAGCAACCTTGTGATCCTACTTTGATGACTTTCACCTTCTTGAGCACAAACCTCACTCAAGCTTCCTAACCTGACCTCGTACCTATCATCAAGAAGTATGCTGCTGGCTTGAACATCCCTTCAAGAATACAAACACGAAAATGTTATTTTTGTGGGAGATAAGAGTGCCTAAGCAGATGCAGTACACAATTTATCAATATCATAGGTATCACCGGTAAGGATTTCATAGATAAAGAGCCAAACTAAATGGCAGCCTAAACCCTCACCGTTCGAACTCTTTAGACACGGATCGAGAAGATTACATAGTAAAGAACTGGAACCTTCTATCTAAGAAACTTCTTCTCCAGTTCTTCTTACACTTCCACTTATTAATAGCTACTCTTAAGTGTTTAGAATTTTAGAAATACAAAACTTCATCCTAGTGGCATCCAAGTAACAAATGAGCAGGCATCTGAAAAGAACCAAGAAACACAGTAGACAACAATAATTGAGTGTTTTCATGAAGCCTTCAAGAGCCTAAACTCATCAAAAAAGCGAAAAAGAAAAAAGTAAGAGAAAAACATTGTTTCATTAGAATTACCAATATATTTAGTAAGGAATATCAAAAACTCACTGCATTTCCTAAATAAATGTACAAGTATTTGTACCCCAGCTGTCGAAACTATCTCCAGTGAGTATGTGGTGTTATTTATTTTTCATTTACTAGAAAAACTGCCGCACCTCTCCAACTTGGACTCACTTAATTCTATTTCTTATAGACCAACGTAAGTCCACTTGAGAACATAAATTGGCTCAAGACAATGGTTAAACGGATGGACACCATCCAAAATGCGTAAGGAAGAACAGGGTGCCAACAAAACCTTTTATTTACTGAGCAAGATTTTTGTCTCATTTGAAGGGACGCACTTAATCATAAATGGGGAGTCATAACTGCAGCAATAGTCCAAGTTTGTCAAAAACTTGTTGGAGTTGGATTAACATATTTCAGCAAGTACTTCATCAGTACCCTTAATGGTAGGAAAAAGCAATAACAATAATTGTAATATCAGAACTTGAGCTTGTACCATAGTTTCAACAACACTTACTTAAAATTAAAATATAAAATGCAGCCCTCTACTTTACGTGCTTTGGTAAATAGCTTACGTCAGAACAACAATAACATGCATACACAATGCCAATTGTGTAATAGTGCTAGAACCATAATTGGCGTTATTACAAATCTTGCACATTTAGCAATAAAACAAATAAACCTAAACAAAGAAAAAAAATTATGCTCTCCTGTTCTTTTGTTTCATTAATCAATGATCAATCTCCTGTGTTTTGTTGCAGTTCAAGACAGAAATCAATAAAGCAATTAGCTGAAAGTCAACGGTCAATTCTTGACTTTTAAGCAAGAGTATTTTTATTTCTGTATGGCAATAGCTCAAAGTCGAAAGTTTAACACGTGTGAATTCAGTAGTACCTGTGAACAAGTGGTGGAGTACATTCATGATGCAAGTAAGTCAGACCCTCAGCAGCTCCAATTGCAATTTTCAGTCTTGTTATCCAATCCAGTGATTGTAAACTGTCGTCATCTGGATCTGTTTTCTTGAACAAAGCACTGGACAGGTCTCTGTTTGGCATGTGTTTGTAAACAAGAAACTTCTCATTCTCATTCTCCAAGCAATGACCCAAGAGAGGGACGAATCTAGGATGGGAAACCTTACTAAAAAGCTCCAACTCTAACATGTATGCTTCCTTTTTGACTGATGAATGCAAATCTATCTTTTTTATGATTACAGGGATTCCACCTTCAAGTCTTCCATAAAATAGATCGCCTGAATGACCATGCTTGATCAGATTTGCATCATTCAATTCACCGGTGGCTTGAAGAATCTGCTGATATGTAAAGGCATCTCCCAGAGTGGAAAAGTTCAATGATACTCCAGGGTCAGGACTTTCGCCAGCCGGAACAGGGCCCACACCGGTACCTCTTTGGTTTGTCGTATCCCTCTTGCGCATGCATACAAACAGCAGTACAATTATCACCACCAGAAATCCAATAAGCCCAATACCTCCCAAAACAGAAGCTAAAATAATAACTAACGTATGGCTCTTATTGTCAGAATCTGGTGGAGCATGAGGAGGTCGAGTGACATTTGGCTCTCCAAAGTTATCGAATACCAAACCCCTGTCTGCATAGAATGCGGCACAATCTGTCCGTGTCCTCTGATTAGTCACATTTCGGAGGCAATTCCTACTAAGAGATGTGTTGCCACGTGCATAGATTGGAACTGGACCCTCGAAGTAATTGCCCGAAATGTCAATAAAACCAAACGTCGTAATTACAGGTGTAACAATTCCATAAAATAAATTCTGGGAAATGTTAACTAGGGCAACAGTTCCATTAGCGATTGAACTGACACCAGGCATTACACCGGTAAAGTTATTTACAGACACATCAAGGAACTGCAACGAGGGAATCGACCACAGCACTTCCGGAAACTCACCAATGAAAGCATTATGACTCAGAACCACAAACTGCAACTGAGTCAAAGGAGGAAAGAGATTAACAGGTAATGATCCTGAAAGAAAATTGTTCCAAAGTATCATTCGCTGCAAACTTCTCAGCCCTCCCAACTCCAGAGGCACTGACCCTGACAACGAATTAAATCCAAGATCAAGCTCAACCAGACTAGAAAGATCACCGAGCTGGGGGGGAATTGAAGAAGACAAACTGTTCCCTGAAAGATTCAAGAATCGCAACCCAGACAGAGTCCCAATTCCAGGAGGAATAACTCCAGACAAGAAATTCAAAGACATATCCAGCAAAGTCAGGTTCCCAAGTTCGGCAAACGTCGCCGGAATAGACCCTGTGAGCAAATTCTGCGAAAGATCAAGCACAGAGAGCCCGAATAACCGACCTAAACTAGATGGAATTACACCAGTAAGATTGTTATCAGACAAATGCAGTTCAACTAAGCTACTCAAATTGCCAAGAGTGAATGGAATAGCCCCATTAATCAAACAAGACCTAAGATCAAGCACTTGGAGTGAAGCAAGCTGCAATCCTAACCAGTCAGGAATTGAGCCCGGCAATTTAAAATGCGAGGCGTTGAATGAAGATAGAAGAGTCAAATTTTGGAGGGCATCCACTGAAAATTGAGGGTTTTGACTTCCCCTCCTTGTTCTCCTGAACCCTGAAATATTGATTCCAGTAACCCGGCCATTTGAGCATTGAATGCCCGCCCATGAAGTACACGGGTCGGATTTTATAGGCCACTCCTTAGCCCTCAACCCCAATGAAGATCTTAACTGAAGCAACGCCAATCTTTCTTGCCTCGACACCAAGAATTGCTGCTCAAATGTATGGCCAAACAGAAAGAAAAACAAAGGTAAACAAATGAATACTACCCTGCTCCACTGATCCACCATTTCTGCTCCACCAACTTCATTGAACTTCAAGAAAAATCACCATCACGATCACATATCTATACATAAAAACAACAGGCGTTTGCTACACTGACTGGGAATTTAGGGATTCTAGGTGCGCACATTCCATACACGTAGCTTAAGAAATATTAAAGAAAAACAGAAACAGCGAAAAACTCCCCTTGAAGCTTACCTCCACGAAAAAAGAATCAAAGCATTAATTTGATTCTTCTTCAAACTCTATTCCCTTTTGTAACCACCAAACAATACATACAAAAAAGAAAAAAACATCTCTTCTCTCTCCTCATTGTTTCACTTTGCTCCGGCTGACGGAGGAGAGAGAAAAGGGTTTTTTCCCTTTAAAAAAAAAGTCAAAATTCTGGGTTTTAGGTGGGGAGAGAGAGAAAATGTGGTGAGAATAGTGAATGCTGAATGTTGAGCAGTAATAGTGATGATTATGATGGACTGTAGTAGAGAGAGAAAGTGAGAGGCCGTCTCTCTCTCTCTCTAAAATGAACACCACCGCGCAGAAAAAAGGTGAAACTATTTTCCTTTTAAACTTTAGAGAAAAAAGAACAACTTTCGCCGGCGGCCGCCGATACGGGTCACCTAAGATGAGCACCAAACGGGTATGGATGGACCACTCAATTCGGGTTCGGGTCTGACTGAAAAGGAAGGCAGTGCGACTCCGATTGGGGGTTTGACTGCCGAAAATCCCGCCCAATACAGCTAAGCTTAAAATTACTCCCCTTTTAATAAAAACACTAATATTAATTTTATTATTAAAAAAAAAGTCATTATTTTTTAAAAATTATTTGATATTATTTAAAATTTAAAAAAAACTCAACTATTTATTATAATTCATCAATTAGTGATTCCTTTAAATCATAAAATTAAAATTTTTTACCATTAAAATAATTTCATTTAAAACTCGAACATTTCTTTAACAAAGTAATTAAAAAGTTTAAGTTTCAATCGATGAAAAATACTTTTTAAATGTAATATATTAAATAATGAAATAATTGTATTTATACTCTATAGTCTATGATTTATTTATATAAATTATTTTTATTTTTAAAATAATTATATATACACCCTCTGAAAACGTTAACAATATTTTACAAATTACTTTTGATTTTTGCTATAAGGGGTGGTTTTTTAAAATTACGCAATATATGAATGATTTATATAAATAAATAATAAATTATGATTTATAGATGTGATTGTTTCTTAACTGAAAAAAAATTAAAAGTTGGGACGGTTGGCATAATAAATATAGTAAATAAGTAAATAGCAGTGTGGTAATTAAGTAATTATTATTGCACATTGTAATCACCACTACCCGCCTTTAACAATTACTAATTAATACATCATGATGATTGATTGATTGATGAATCATTAGGTCCAATTTTATTACAGAGAGAGAGAGAGAGAGACAGACATGTCTTAACATATTCATAATTCCTTAATTTAGGGAGCCATTTATTCAAAGGGTTGAAAATAAATGCGAATCTTTAACAAATACGAATTCATGGTAAGTTAGTGTGTGTTTATGAATCATTGGATTTTCCTTAATTTTCTTACTCTCTTTCCCCTTTTTACCATTCGGCCATCTAGAAGACAATTTGGTGTCTCAAATTTGGGTTTTTTAGGTAATATCTTAATTTAGTGGTTAGTGTTTGAGGTTGAGGTTGCATGAACAAATTCGGAGTTAGGGGTTCGAGTCCCCCGGTGTAGGTATTTGTCTCATTTTATGTGAGGTATTTTAATTTTTTACTATTTTTAGTTATATTGATATATTGATAGAATTGATGTAGTTTGTAATTGTTCGTAATCATATTGATGAATTGATTAAATTGATGTATTACTAAAAAGAAAAGAAAAAAACCTTGAATTTTTAAAATATTCTTACACTCTTGATAATTTACCTACATCAATTGACCGTACTTTCAGTTTTCTTTCACCTATGATCTCGCAACTCTTTGCCCCAACTTTACATGTGCGTCGAGTGTGTCCCATCTGATATTACGACTATGTTTATAACTATATATGCAATCAATGGTCAAGTTTAGATTACATTTGGCGTATTACGTATTGGGTGTATAGATGATTGTTACATATTTAAAAAAAAAAAAAAATGGAACGCGTATCAGATATTTAACTATCTAATAATCTTTTTCTATAAAAATAGGGATTATATAATTATATCAATATTAATAAATTGAATAATATATCAGCTCAATCAATAAACTCATTATATTAAATCGATATTACAATTATAAAATATAAATATCCGTTTCAAATAAAATTACACATATATATAATAGAACTCAAACTCATAATTTCGACAGCATTTGAGAGTGAAGAAGAGAATAGTAAAGATGTAGTGGAAGTTGGGTTTGAAGAGTGGGCAACTAATAGTTGGTGGGGAGGTGGTGGACATAAACTAATGTCAACTCAAGTGTTGGTAGAATATATAATAAAAATATGCCAATCCCTCCTTGGAAACAATGCTCAATTCATACAACTTCAAATTATTTATTTAACCATACAGTCTAATATAAGATATAATAATTTAATTCATTCATTCTCATATAGATTTATACACAATAAAAATTACATATTTTTCACTCAAAACTGAAAATCACAACATAAAACAAACATGCCAATGCATCAATTAAAAACAAAAGAAAAACTCAATTATAGAAATATAAGTTTTCTCATCAAATTAAAAAAAAAAAAAAAACTCATACTATATTTGAATGGAAGATATTAAGGAAAAAAATATCAAATAACTCAATATAAAAAGAATTTGACATACATTATTATTACACAAATAATTTTAAAATGAGAACCGAATTATTTAAATAATAATTACACTCCCTTTGCCTAAGCAAGTCACCCTTAAAGTTTTTTCTTTTTTTTTTTAAATACTGGAAATAATAATATATATATATATATATATATTATTTAAATACCTAAATTTATCACTTTATTACAATTAATGATAATTTAATTATTTATTTTCAAATCTTTATCCCAGAAAGAGAGAGAGAGAGAGAAATAATAAAAGTGAAAGGAATATTGAGAAAAGCTATGTTTGCCTTTCCTGAAAAAGTGTAAAAGTAATGTAATACTTTAATTTTATTATTATTATTATTATTATTAGAAGATAATTGGTCAAATACCTTTTTAGCAGTCAAACCGAATTATTGTATTATATCTTTGATGGGATTATCACAAAATCTGTCTTTTATAATTTTATCAGACGACAACAACAACAGCTACAGACACAAACACCTCCTTACACAGATCAAATGACGAACATTTCCACAATTCTGCCCAAAATCTCCCACCCCCACCCTAATTTTCTTTTAACGTTTTCTTTTTTGATAAGGATTTTTACATTATTTTATTTATTTTTCTTACATTACTCATCAATCAATACATCAATATAATCAATAATAATAAAAAAAAATTATAATAACTCTCGATTCAACCAATACATCAATATAATTGTAAATAAATTACAAACTCACATAAAATGAGACAAATACTACACGTTATTTGGAGTTCAAATCCATAATCTAAAATTCATTCATAAAAACTTAACCTTTTTCCTCACTTTTAACATTCTTTTAGGTTATATAGACAAGACAAGATGGCATGTTGGCAAGAGTACATTTTATCTATAACTTTGGTCATGGGTTTGAGTCGCTTGAAAGTTGGTCGAGGAAACCAGCATTGATCCTCCTTAGATTAGGTGAAAAAAAAAATTCTAATTGCTATCACAGTTCAGAATATACTCACCATACGATCCAAGAAGAAATGCTTAGTATATTCACGCGTCTTAAATATAAAAAAATTATAATGTTATTTCGACCTTGATCAATTTCTAATTAATCATCTTATCTTATAATATTCCAAAAATATTTTATCTCAATGTTGTTTTTTCTTTGGCGGTATATACATTTATTTCTGCAAAATTTTAATTCGATTTATATTTCGTGAATTTACTCGAAACTATTAAAAAAAAAACAATAAAAAGAAAATGATGCGAACTAAATTAATTAGTAGGAATTCCTCACCCATTTAATCAAATATTTTAAAATTAAATACTAATATATATTTTTAGTCTAAGATAATAATGAATACGATTACAATTATTTAAAATTTTGCAGCTGTCCCTTTAATGCACTGTATTGCTCTACCATAGGGCAAAAATAATACTCCTCGTGGCTTAGTTGTACCACTTACTGCTTCCAGCATTAAAAATTATAGATGAAAAATAAATAAATAAATAATATAATATGAATATTTTTTATTATTTAATTTAGATGCAGAGTTGTCGTGCATGTACTATTATATATGCAGATCGGTTTTGCAGCGTAGCATGCGTGTATTTAAATTGAATTTATTAAAAACCCCATCAAGTTCAGAGATTCTTCTTTCACTTAACAGTAGTACAGTGCATGTTCTGATAATATGCCTCTCAATAAATATTTTTTTTTAATGAAAATGGATTTATTTATTATTTTGGTAAATAATATTACATTAGGAAAAAAAAATCTTGGAAGTCGTCATGATGTTTGATATATGGACAAGGCATTTTAGCTCCGGAAATAATTAATAATTTTTTTAATTATCTTTTTTTTATCGCGCCGTTTGATGTGTGTCTAAATTTAGAAAGTCCCCTAAGGTTTATTTTGAATGTGGGAATGTTCGAAAATGCTTAGATAAGTTGAGAATCTGGTAACGTACCATGCAAGTAAGAAATCGTAAAAATCATATTAGAATGACCCGGATTATAGTTCTTTGATACTTGAGTCGTAAAAGTTGTAGGAGAAGAAATAAGAAGGCCGTAAGAGTATTTAATGTGTCAAAAAGTCTACCCAAGCATGAAGAGTTGATATTTATAGATGTCTCGAGTTGTACGATTTAACGTGCAGTGGTGAACTATTGATTTGGATGTAATGAAGGGGTCATCGAAAGACCATACACACACGGATCCAATTCAGGATAGGCCGGATCGGTATGGTATGAACAACATAAGGGTGGATTTTTGTATGTTTTGCAATTAATAAGAAAATTGAGGGGCCTTTGTTTAAATTTTCAAGACCTTGAAGCCGAACATCAGTACTATATACGACACAAGAAAAGTTTATTTTCCTAATCGTAAGGTTTTCTTTTTTAAAATATTTTTTTATTTTGAATTTATGATTACGTCACGTATATCATTATCAATAAGTTGATAAACATCAATTCGATTAATAAACTCACACTACAATAAACTCATTAAACTCACATTACAATAAATTACTCATACGTATAATGGAATTCAAACTCATAATTTCAAACTTATTCATGAAATTTCAGCCTCAACCACTATAATAAAATATGGTACAAATGATAAAATTTGGTTTAAAGAAAAGGGTTTGTTCCAAAATTTCTCTACTATCTGAGAGAGGGAAAAATAATAAATCGAACAAAACTTTTATACAAATTGAGTTATTTAATTATTTTTTTTTTAAATTTAATTTTGACCTTTCTTGATGTCTAAGACTATGTCCACCCTTTAGAAACCGACTTTGGAGATCTTAATTAGGAGGACAAATTGAAAATGCTTTATATGAAATTACCAAAACACCCTCGATTAACCTTTTTTTTTTTTATTAGTTTCGACTCCAGTCAATACCAGAATTCAAGTCCCAATAACTATAAGTTCCTTATCTATGTATTACAAATTTCCTACACACGCACTATTTTATTAGCAAAGGGAATCAAACTCACAGCTCGTGTTGCAAATAAATTCGAAAAATTTACATTTACACTTCTAATCGATAGTTTATTTACATAAATTCTAATCCTCTCCTTTATATAATTACAAAAATCATCCCCGACAGTAAAAAAATAGGTTTATTTTATGTAATGATATTAACATTTTTTAGGGTGTTTGTGTAATTTTTTGTGAATCAATAGTGCTTTGTATGATGTTAGTGTTTTTTGTGGATGTATATATAATTTTTTAAAAGATAATGATAATTTATATAAATAAACTATAATTTAGGGGTGTAAATGTAATTATTCTAATTAGATTTTGAGGGGAAAAGCTCAAATATATATCGGCTGGAAAAGGGCAAAAAGGAGAGGATGAGATGAATAATGAATCTGGGATCATGAACCCCACTAAGTCAGGGTCCATGATTAGCCTCTCATTTGCTTGCTCATAATTAATTAATTAATTAAAGTAGTTAATTAAAGCTGATCCCATGTCATTAGTATATCCTTTTTGAATAATAATTATTTAATCATTTTAGAAGGATAATGTAAAGGTGAGTAAGCACACGTGATTGCTTACACCCTCTAGATTCTTCTGATTCTCTCTTCTTTTCACTCACACCTTCATCCTTTTCATTTATCCTTCCAAAAGCTACACAACATTGTTTTGGGATAATTACATTTATACTACTAAATTATAATTTATTTACATAAATTATATCTTTTTTTGCATAATTACAAAAATGATCTTCGACAGCAAAAAAATAAAGATAGTTTGTGTAATATACTAACATTTTTAGGGGGTGTTTGTGTAAGTTTTCATAAAAATAAGAGATGGTTTGTGTAAGTGATAATGAAATTTTGATGGATGTATGTGTAATTGTTTAAAAAATATGGATGATTTGTATAAACAAGTCATAGATCAAGGGGTGTAAATGTAATTATTCCTATTATATTTTTAGGGTTATTTGCAACGGGCTTTTGTAATATTTACTATAATTATAAATACTCTATCATTGTTTAAAAAATTAGAATTAACAATCGTCTAACAAATACACCCCACAAATGGGTTGTCACAAGTATTAAATATATTTGAATTATAATTTACAATAAATAAATAAATAAATCTTATTGTTATTAAATAATTGCATTCTTTTAAATGCTTAAAAAGCAATAAATATTAAACTTTTTTATTAGAGATAATTACATATACCCCTCCTAGACTATGGGTTATTCAAAAAAGTCATCCATACATTTTGAAAAATTAAACATACATCTACCAGAAACGTTAATATATAAAAAAAAACCCAGAAATAATTGTATTAACAGACCATAAATTAGAAGATGTAAATGTAATTATCCCTATTTTCTAACGTTTTGAAGCTTTAAGTCTTTATTTATTCGTTGATTAATACTTAAACACATAGACTATTATCCAGAAATGCTGTGGTCAACTGATTAATTAATCCTTAATTACCCACCTCAAGAGGTTGACGAATTCATGAGCAGAAATTCAAACTTGAGATATTTATAAACCTAACTTAGAGAGTCTTCATTTGAAATTGATATGAATATACCAAAAACTATTCCACAACCTAACAATAATTATAATGTTAAAATTATGTACTTCCATCCATGTTGATAAATGAAAACGAAATATTATATATATATATATATATTATATATATATATATAATAAATAATTGTTCATCTAATTTTTTTTATAAAGATAAATGATTTTACACTTATCGATAATTAAAAAGAATTATTTTTTTTATATGGAAAAATAAAATTCAAAGAAATAATTAAAGTTTTATCATTCGTCAGATAGCCTCTAAACTTCTGTGTTATTATACTAATCGTCGTAGCATAAGTTATATTAGAGTATATAAATAAAAATTATGGTGTGAGATGAAAAAAAAATTAAGAAAAAATATATAGCTGCGATACGAGGGGATGAAAAAGGAAAAGTATGTGAAAAGAAAGCAATATGAAGTGGTCGAGATTTTTTTTTATAATTATTGATTTATTAAAAATATAAAAAATTGTGCGGAAAAGAAATTTAGAGAAGTAAGGTGAGAGAGAAATACGGAGCGACAGGTAAGAGGAAAAAATATATATAATTGACTCATAAGTTTAAAATATAATTGACTCAGAAGTTTATTTAAGGGAAAAAAATAATTAAATGGTAAATTAAAAAATTAGTCGACAAGAGATTTTGTTTTATAATAATATAAATATAAATATAAAGATAAAATAATTGAAGTGAAATCCTAAAAGAAGATGTCAACAACTTAGCTAAACATATAATTTTAGGAGATTGGGTCTAGAAGCCCGGCCCACTGAGGCAAAAAATCCTAGACTGGGTAGAGACCAACAATGGGCCTATAAAGCAGAAGACGATGGGCTTCTCCTTGTGAATTAAGAGGCTTAAACGATGGCGTTTCGGCTCAGTATTTCTTTGTTGGTTTTACGTGGGCCTGGTCCAATTTCAATTAATGCACCAAGCAAGCAGATAATCCCTTCAAAATTGGAATTAGATGAGGATAGTCATATCCCTAACAAATTTAGGTTAGTCTTTAATCCACTTCTTCCCCATCTTGTGTGGATAGTATTATGATTGGCCCTGACCCCTTTATATGCTTCACAGGTCCTTTCAATAAACTTTTTATTTATTTTTAATTAATATTCTACCAATAATGTATTGTTTGTACATCTTTAAATTTTAATTTATTTTATCTAATTATTAATTTTATTTATTTTTTTAAGTGGAGAATTTCATATATAAAGATAAGACGTTAAAACTTCTTTTAGAATTTGATATTATGATTTTTGAGGTAAATTCTGATTTTATAATTTATCTCGCTTATAAAATTATTAGGAATTTGTATAGAAAAATGAATTATATCCTTAAATAATTCAATTATAGATTATTTCTTATTCAATTCGAATAATGTGAACTAATTTTGTATTTTTTTTAATGAAAAATTCGTTGTGATATTATAAATGTACAAATTACTTTATATGAAAAAAATTATCAATTTATCGTCCTAGACAAAGGAATAAATTATTTCATTTTAAAAAATATAAGGGAATAAATTGTTATTTTCTTTTTTATAATGAGTAATTTGCTCATTTGTTATATTATAAAAAGGTAAATTATATTAAATTATTATTTTTAATTACTTGATAAACTACAGATAATCTTATACTAAACTAAGTTGAGTTTTGTAAACAAAGATCGGCGCAATCGTTGTTAGTATATTTATATGCTATAAATAAATATATTTTATGAAGAAACGGTCTTATACAAAGAGAAAATACTGAGAGTGGAGACATAGAAGATACGGTGTATGTACTGTACAGATACCCCAACTGTAAAGATAAATATTAATAAATATCCCAACCCACCTATTCATCTAAGGCAAATATCTCACTTTTCTCCACCAGTGGGTCACGTGAGGATGGGTCCACTCCTAAACTGTCTCATCAACCCTAATCTTAACCCTAGTTAGTCTATTCCGCGTATATCCACTAAAAATATTCCCTCCATTCTTTGTCGTGTACTTTCGGCTGGGGTTGCCCTACGATTTAGCGCCTCTATGTCTATTTTAGTTTATCAAATTTATCCTTTTTCTTAATTAGTTAAAAGTTAAAAATAGGATATACATTTTTTTTATTATGTCCTACAATTAAAGACTATAATGGGACGAATTTGTCAAATTCGATAATCGATCCCTAAAGAGATTACTGACTTTACAAAAAATTAATGTAGCGATTTTATTAATTTTTATTGTGAGTGTGAAAGATTTTTTATTTTTATATAGTCTAGATACATATATAATTATGAAAAAAATATTATTACACCATAATTTTATAAATATAGATAATAATATCATTGATTTTTTTTTTGATAATTTATATGTTCATATTTAGGCATTAAATATTGAGTTTCTAAAAATGTGTTACTTCTATATATATATATTAAAATATTATTTTAACTTATAAAAAATATTATATTTAAATATAAATAAAATATACACATATCATACTTATAATAATTTAATAATTTATTTAATTTAAAAGTAAATATAATTTTTTTGAAAAAAATTATAATTTTAAATTCTTCAATCCAAATACAATCATAAAGTTCAAGTTTTTATTGCAAGTATATTAAGTAGATACTATTGTATGCAAGTCGGCTAGAGTGGCAGCCAAAGAATCGGCTTCCCCGGTAACCATGGTTCCGTAACTAACGCCAACAGGCCCCAGTGCGCATTGCGCACGCTGTTTACCCTAGCTTCTTCCCACCTCAAAACCTAGCCATCTCCACCTATAAATACCGCATTTTCATTATTCCATCTTCATCAGTTCACTATACTTGAGGCGGGTTAGGCATTATACCCCCTCCTCCCTTTTCTCTTCAATAGATACACTCTTAGTAAAAATCAATGGCGGCCGCTGATGTTGAATTTAGATGTTTTGTAGGTGGTTTGGCTTGGGCCACCACCGATCAGTCACTCGAGCAGGCCTTCTCCCAATTCGGCGAAGTCATCGAATCGAAGGTCCGTTTGTCGCAGAGATCGGATCCGACTCGATTCGCTCTGATCTGTTAACGTTACTGTTACTGTTACTACTGTTACTCTGAGTTACTACTGTTACTGTTCTTACTATTTACCCTGAAAAGGTACGTTCTGTCTTCCTCTTTTTCGCCAGAGGGTCGAAGATCAGATAATCGCTTTTCAGTTTCTCTGAAAATAATCGTTGAGATCTATTGGATATTTGATTGGATCTGATGTATTTTTCTTTTATTTATGCTCTGTTGTGCAGATTATCAACGATCGCGAGACTGGAAGATCCAGGGGCTTCGGATTCGTTACTTTTAAGGATGAGCAGTCGATGAGGGACGCAATCGAGGGGATGAACGGACAGGAGCTCGATGGCCGTAATATCACGGTCAACGAAGCTCAATCCCGCGGAAGCGGTGGTGGAGGGGGATTCCGTGGCGGACGCCGTGAGGGTGGTTATGGAGGTGGAGGCGGCGGCGGCTACGGGCGCCGTGAGGGTGGTTATGGAGGTGGAGGCGGCGGCGGATATGGCCGTCGTGAGGTGGTTATGGAGGTGGTCGCGGCGGCGGCGGCGGCTATGGTGTGACCGAGGTTACTCCAGAGGTGGTGGCGCTTCTGAGGGAAACTGGAGGAATTAGGATTATAGTGATTTCGCATTGTTATCGTGGGTTGTTTCAGTAATTCCGTATTGAAGTCTCGTGGCTTATTGATGCTCTGGTTACGTTAGGTGGTTACTGTATTTTTGACCTCGTGTTGGAGTTGTTATTGCCTTTCTTGTATAAATCAATGTTTACATTGTTCTGATGAATGAAGTAAATTGAGGTTTTTACATTTTCGGACTTCTTTCTTGCTTATATTTTTAATTTATTGGAATTCGAATTAGCTTTGACTACAAAAGGAATAGCAGAATCCGCGTTTTTCCAATCTCTTATCGAAAGAACTTGAGTTGCTGGTAGCATGTTTCCTATAAAGAACTCCAGATGTTGAATGATTGGAAGACAGCATGTTTGAATTAAATGTATTGGAAGAATCATCTATGTCACGCTATAATTTTTAAGTCCAACTTGATATGTTATGTTGATTTTTGATTGAAGATAAGATTCATTTTGTGTTTTAATAATGTTTTATTGATTGTGGATTGGGCTCCATAACTGTGAGTTAACAAAGAACACGAATTTTGTATCAAGAAAATCATTATTATCTAGTATGCTATTTGAAGTTGTGTCACCCTTAAAAAACTTCTCAAAAAAGTCGATACACTTGATACGAATTTCTTAGGCCACTTGAGTCTTGGTGAGATGGAGATTCCACTTTTGCGTACGAGGTCTAAGACACCCCTGCGGTGCGCCCATTGGCTAGGGTTGTCAGAAACCAGGGGGCAAGCTGAATCGGAGGAGGCAAGTGTTGTTGTGGTGGCGGGGGTGAGAGCTATCGGTGCAGTCATGGCAAGGATCCATGAACAGAAATCGTCAATTACCGTGGTGAAGAGGCGATGGCAGCTTTGGAGGGGGGCTGAAAGTAGATTTGAGCGGGAGTATGATATAAAAGAACCAAATTTTACCTTATGAAAAATTGAATTGATGTTTTTTCTATTCAAGTTGAGATGAAGATGAACTCCCAAAATTTACGACGAAGAAGATGAAAATTTTCAGTTGAAATTCTTGCTGTTCTTTTCTTGCCGTCATCAGAGGTGTACAACTTTGTCTTAGAATATTTTGGAGTCATCCAATTTTAGAATAGCTTACTAATAATATCTAGTACTAATACATTTGTAAAACTAGCCTAATTCATTACACAAAAAAGTGAAATTGATATACCAGCCCATTTCACTTTTTGTTATATATATACATTTTGCTCTATCAATATTTCATTTCTAGATGTATCCAATATTTTGTTCCTATCACTACCTCAATTTTTGCGAAATTGAGGTCCATAATTATTTATTTAATATTAATAATTTGTATATATAATTATTACATTTAAATATATGACTACATAGTTGTTAAATTTAAATTTTAATAATTATAACTGATTTATTCAAAAAATAATATCGCTTTCCAGAACTGATATTTTGGAGTATAATTTTGAAATTAAATCGAATGTAGACTTTTATGGTTTTATTTTTCAATCAAGATTACTTTGTGTGATGGACAATGAAATATGTATATTTTGGGATATTTCAATATTTAAAAAGGAAAAAAAAAGGGGCGAAAGATTACTGAAAATTTGACATCAAGTTTTAATTTTTTTTGCTTGTAGAATTATGCCAAAACGAAATTCTATACTATTCGTATCATACCCTAAATTTTTCGAAAATTACTCCAACTATATCTTTTTTTTTTTTTAAATAATAATAACTTAATTACAATCATTTTTGTCAAATATTAATACATAACAAATACAATTACAACAATCATACACTTTCAACAATATTTGATAAATAAAAATTCTAAACAACATTATTATATATATATAAACAACACTTATTATATAATAGAATAACACTTTATACACATAATAGAATTTGAATGCATGAACTTTAAAATCACGAGACGTCAGCTTAAAAAATTATTGCAACTACATATCATGTGGTATATGCAACATAGAACATTCCTTTCTGTGATAGATTGTGTTGGGCTCTGGCCCGATGCACAAGATTTCGTACTAATCCGAATGTATTTACAAAAAGGATTGTGGGCTAATTCTTGGAATTGGGCCTACTCTTCAAGTCCGGTACAATGTTCTATTTACAAGATTTCAGCTTACTCCAGAAATACACTTATTAACCCCAATCCTATAAGATAAATTTGCTTAGGTTGTATTTATTTGGATAATTTTCAATTCTTTTAATTTTAATTTTAAATTATATTTTAATGAACATAAATAAAAATGAAGTTGTATCCCGGAGAGGTTTCGCATCAATTCAATCTTATTTTTCCTCGTACTATACTTATTTTTGTACAATGAGTCAATGATAATAAATATAAATTTTCATCAATTTTTTGTTAATATTAACAAATTCAACAATTTATAATTGATAAAAGGACTTATTTTATAGATAAAAAGCAAATTGTGAAAATATTTAATATAATTTTTAAATCACAAAAAAATTATATGTAATTATATAAAATTTTAAAAAAAAAAGTGCATAAAATAAAAATGTACAAACACCTCAATAGTCAATAGTAAGCAACTGTAAAGATAAATGCAAATAAGTATCTCACCTACTACTCATCAGGGATATAATATCTCCCTTTTCTCCGCCAGTATGTCACGTGAGGATGGGTCCACCCACCTAAAATATCTCCTAAACCCTAATCTTAACCGGAGTTAGTGTAATCTTAACCCGAGTTAGTGTATCCGGCAAGTTGCGTGTATTTCTAATCAAATATACTCTCCATGCATTCATTGTCCGCTTCCCCACCCTCCCCAAAACCTAGCCTTCTCCACCTATAAATATCCCCTTATTCTAACCTCCGTCCTCACCACTTCTCACTCTTTCCTTGAGGCGGGTTTTCTATTTCCCCCTCTTTTCTCTCATTTCTTCTCCTTAGATCTTAGTAAAGACCAATGGCGTCGGCTGATGTTGAATATAGATGTTTCGTCGGTGGTTTGGCTTGGGCCACCACCGATCAGTCACTCGAGCAGGCCTTCTCCCAATTCGGCGAAGTCATCGAATCGAAGGTCCGTTTGTCGCAGAGATCGGATCCGACACGATTCTCTCTGATCTGTTAACGTTACTGTTACTGTTACTAATGTTACTCTGAGTTACTACTGTTACTGTTTCTGTTACTATTTTACCCCTGAAAAGGTACGTTCTGGCTTCCTCTTTTTCACCAGAGGGTCGAAGATCAGATAAATCACTTTTTCAGTTGAGATCTGGTGGAGATTTGGTTGGATCTGATGTTATTTGTGTCGTTCCTGATTTCCTTGTTGCAGATTATCAACGATCGCGAGACTGGGAGATCCAGGGGCTTCGGATTCGTTACTTTTAAGGATGAACAGTCGATGAGTAATGCGATCGAGGGGATGAACGGCCAGGAGCTCGATGGCCGCAACATCACGGTCAATGAGGCTCAGTCCCGCGGAAGCGGAGGCGGAGGCGGAGGCGGTGGAGGGTTCCGTGGTCCTCGCCGTGAAGGCGGTGGTGGCTACGGCGGAGGTGGTGGTGGCTATGGACGCCGAAGGGGTTACGGAGGTGGCGGCGGGATATGGCCGTCGTGAGGGTGGTTACGGAGGCGGTCGCGGCGGCGGCGGCGGCTACGGTGTGACCGTGGTTACTCCAGAGGTGGTGGTGCCTCTGAGGGAAGCTGGAGGGATTAGTACTTTTTAGTGATCTCCAGTTCTTACCTTGGGTAGTTCCGTATTGAAGTCTTGTGGTTTATTGATGCTCTGGTTACGCTTAGTTGGTTACTGTGTTTTTGACCTCGTGTTGGAGGAGTCGCTTTCTGTTCGTCTGTCCTTGTATAAATCTATGTTTACAGAGTTCCGTGGAATGAAGTAAATTGAGGTTTTTACAAATTTCATATCTTATTAATTCAATTGAATTCGGGATTCGTACGAACAAATTTAACGATAAACATAAATAAAAAATGTCTTTGATCAAATATTATAGTATTGCACTTCCTCGTTAAAAAGCAGAGAAGCATATTTTGAGCTAAATTCAAGCAACATCCTTACCAATCCTTTTCAATCTGGGTTTTGTTTACTGGTTTTGGATCCAATTGTTGAGTACGGGAGCTGGCTCGGCAAAATATTTAAATTTGGGTTTCTTGTAATCACCACCTCATTTGAGATCTATCTAATTACAATACAATGAAACCTACGAATATTGGGTTTTTTTCAGCTTGTCAATTTTGTCCAGAAGAACGCCCCTCCAAATGTCTCTTTTACCTGTTTTGAACCAATTTACTTGCGAGTTAAGTAGAATTTTTTTTTTTTTTTTTTTTGACTTCAGGGTGTGGGAGGCTCCTCCTCTTTGTCAATTTTGAGTGCCTGAGCTTCAAGTATGGTAATGTTGCCCAAGTGGTGATTTAGACCCAAACCTGTGAAAAATCATCGTAAGCAAAATATTCTGAATGCCGAATGCACAGCAAAAATCTAAATCAGGAAGAATACAAATGTAAATAATATCCATGAGTTGGAGTCGAGATGGTACCCTATCATTTTCTATGGGTTAAAAGCATTTTATCCTTGTGTTATTCGTAATGTTAAAAAAACCCTCATATGACAATAAAAATAGCAAAAAACACCTCATGTGATAAGAAAAATAGCAAAAAACTCCCTGTGTGATAAACTAAATGTGGCAACAAAAAAAAATCAAAATGCTCTTGTGGATTAAATATTATAATATTATTTATTTTTTAATTTTTTATGGACTAAGTGAATAATCTTGTATAAATTTAAAAAAAATTTCATCCATCTTGTTTGATTTTTAATAAGTTTTTTTAAATAAATAAAAAATACAATAAGACAGTTGATAATTTCATACATTTATAAAATAATTACATAATTTCTTCAAATGTCAGGGGTATTTATAATTTTTCAAATAATGAAAGAGTATTTGTAATTATGACAAATCTCAAGAGACTTCGTAATTTACCCTAAAATTTTTGAATTATAGAATTTAGAAATATCAAAACTAAATTATAAATATATTTTATACATATAGCACCAGGCAATCATATTATAAATATCGTGTTTTAAAATATTAAAAAATGATCATATTACATGACCCTATCCGTACCGTATTTATGTCCATGAAATATAGACGATACCTTTATGTAAATAATTTCTTTTGGACTGTGGCCCAACACATGATTTAATCAAATATAGTTTTGGGCTGCTTTTCTTAAATGGGCCTCTTCGAAACAATCACCCTCTCCAAGTTCTTTAACTGGGCCTCTTCGAATATCTTGAAGAAGCATATAACTTGATCTCTTCTCTTTTGGTACAAAAAATCACCAACGTTTTCGCCTTTTGATCAATGCTGTTCTTAAACTATATATCAATCACACAATCAATATAATACAGTTATAATTTATTAGTTCAGCAGTATTCGAGCTGGGATTTCCAATACTGGAATAATTCCGATTCTTCTGCTTTTTCCGCAGAGCTCGTCTCTGTTTTCCACATTCCACAAGTTAATGCTATCGGGTATCGATATCTCGGTCCCTCGATTTTCCGGAGGACCGGTCTAGTAATAGCGACAGAAAGAGCTTATTTTTTGCATGGAAGATAGAGTCTATATTCTCAGAGATACTTTGATTCTTTTGTAGAGAGGTAACTTTCACCTAATCATTGCCCTCCATTCCCCTCTCTTCTTCTTTCTATAGCATAACAATATCAAAAACTCCACTTTTCTGCCTATGAAAAGGGTACGTGCAATAGCCTTTTTTTTTTTGTAATGGGATTAAATTTTGGATGATATTTTTCTTAATTATTGTTTTTAAAGCTCATAAAAAAGTAGGAAGACACACTCAAACAGTCATATATTCATCCAGATAAGTTCGAGTCATGTTTTGATTATTTTGTTAGCTAGTTGACATTTGTGGCCTTTCTAATGGTTTGCAGCTCTCTGCGACTCAATCCTATAACTAGAGGCCTTATTATTACAGTCAAAATGGTAACTCGAGTCATTCAAACTCTACACTCTTTTTTCGCTCGGTTGATAGTATGGATATACATTTTTTTGCACTCCACCAGCTTACTTTAACTTATATTATGATATTTTATCACTTCATATCAACTGCTGCACCATTACCTTACATTATTTCCAAGTGTTTTCTAACTCTTTTTCGATAACTCAGTTACTGACTGAAGCACTAAAGTGCTACCATTTGCTTTACAAATTAGGTTTCATAAATACCCATCAGCTTATTTCAACAATAAGTTGACAATCATTTTCTTTAAGCTTCTTGAAAACACCCTCTAGGTATGCTTTAGATTATGTCGAACTAAATTATTTGAAAGCTTTTATAAGTCTTATATATTTCATAAGATGTTTTCGATGTTTTATTTTAGCATGAAGTTATCTAAATAAACACAAAGAATTATTCATGATAAATTAAAAAAAAATTAATTTCAAATAAGTGGACCCAAACATAACTCTAAATTTCTGAAATTCAAAATAAATTTAAATAAAAAGACACCATAGAATTGGTGCATTATTCCTTGAAACACATACCATCAAACACTTATAATTATTATTTTTATTGGGTAAATTACAACTACCCTGAGATTTGACATAATTACGAATACTTCCTCATTGTTTAAAAAATTAAAAATATCCCTTGATTTTAACAGCCGTCTAATTAGCCCAATCCATGCATTTTTTATGGTGAACTGACCAAAATACCATTGTGAATTAAAAATTATAATTTTATTTATTTTTTAAAAAATATTTTTTATGGACTAATTGATTTTTTTTATAATTTTTAAATTTTTTTCATCCATCCAGTTCAATATTTTTATAATTTTCTTTAAAAAAAAAATACAGTAAGAGCAAAGTTGATATTTTTATACCTCCATCCAAGGATTACATAATTTCATCAAACATTAAGGAATATTTATAATTTTTTTTAAATAACTAGAGGGTATTTGTAATTACGCTGAACCTGAGAGGTGATGGTCGTAATTTACCATTTTTTATTTCTGGATTCTTGAAATGAAAGAGCTAAATTGAGGGGGAGCAGCCGACAATAGGACCATTCATATTCGACTACAGCTTTGCATCATTGGATTTCATTTCACACACAAACTCAGAATATACATCTGATCATATTCCTCTCCCTCCCAACGCTTCTTTTATGACCAGATATTTATGTGAACCCTCATTTCGGGGCTGTTTAATTCTACTGCTGCATATATTTAGGACTCGTTTATTTTGAGTATTTGATTAAATTAATATAAGATAAATCTAATTAAATATAGGGTTAATTTCATTTAGATTCCTTTTAAAAATATAAAATTATACTTTTTTTTTTTTTTTTTTCAAAACTTACATGCTTTTCGAAAATTCACTGTTTACATTTGACCCCCTCTTGTTAGGGTTTGAATGAAAAAGATACGACGTTTGAATTTTACCCATTATTTAATATTTTCATGTTATAATTTTATTAGTATAAGAAAAAATATAATAATATTAACCCACTCTGCAAAATCACAATAAATTAGACAATCGATGTTGCTCTGGTATTGATACTACAACGATCAAATTAGTGAAGGTTATAATATGATGCGATTCTACGTGGTTTGGATAATTACATCTAGCACCACTGATGTTTGCTTCTGTTTAAAAAATAAGTCATTATATATGTTAGTCAAAATTCATTGAATCTGTTGATATTAAAAAAAAATGAATAAAAATTGATATTTATCATTCGATTAACTGATTACTGACTTATTGCAGGTTAAATGATTTTTTTGAGACTAAACTATTCTTATAACGGTGAAATATACATTCTTACATGCATTAACACGTGATGACATAAAAAGATAATTTCTTATATTTTATTTCGACCACAAAAATAACATTATTACAAACATTCCTCCGAGGTCGACGGACAAATAGCTTTGTATGTTGGAAGAAAAGCAATGACCTCAAGATCCATTTTTGCCTTGTCGGGTGTGGGGATGATTCTTGCTATCAAGGTGGCTACCGGTCCACAGAAGAAGAAAGAACCAGCTCCTCCGGTCCAGTCCAGACACCCCAGAACACCTTACCTTATCTTTGGTCTTTCCAGGATTCCCATTCCATGCCAATTAGCCACAGATAAGAGAAGATTCTCACATCACCTCCTCCCCCCATTTTCATTTCTGTCCAAGATTTTTACACCATATGCTTATGTCACCCACAGTAATACTATCATGCTACCTTTTCATCATTCGACCATTACCATGCTTCTGGGTGCAATGGCTACAGATTTTCTGGGTCTAAAATATGGGCTACCAATCCTAATAATTAGGATGCGGTCTCGAATCTATCCAAACCTGTTCGGTTATTTTTTACTCATGAATATATATTGTATATAATAAATAATTTTAAATATGTAATGTGGAAATTGTGGTGTCATCGGGTGATTTAATGAATTATCGAAATGTGATTCATTTGAATTGCTTCGACTAATGGTAATTTGAACATTTGTGGGATAGACGATGGAATAATCTTATTTGTAATTAATATATTGAACTTTTCTTTCTTTTATTTATTTGTGGAATAATAAAATTTGTGAATTTTCTATATTTTGTTTCAATAATAAAAAAAAGAGTGGTCAGATCGACCATCAAAAATATTGTAGCAGAGCACGACCAGCTAGAAAAAGTGCAAGGGGCAGGGAGGGTTCATGCCTGAGCTGGTGTGACAGGTCTCGAGTCCACCTCGACCCTCTCCATATCCATTTCACTACCGAGGCTAACCATATATGCTCTCTCACTCTCAACACTACCTGCTCATGAGCATTAAACATGTAATAATTCATTTTTAAGATTAAATATAAGTTAAGACGAGAGAGTTCATGTGGGTATCACAATTGAGTACGTACTGTAAAATAGCTAAAATGCTCTAACTTATAGTTCTTGTACCTTAATTAGCAGACCTTGGATCTGCGTATCCTATCCAATCCGAACTTGAATATGTACGGACTCATTACAACCATACAATCAAAGCTACATTAACGGGTACACTCCTACAACTCGGCCATACCTATAACACACAACTTCCATGCCTCAAGCACAAGTTTTGCTGCTCTAATTTTTATTACAAGCTTAATATCTGAACGACGTTACTGATCTAAGCATCGAAAATTCAGAATTTACTAGGGCCAAAAGACTTAAAGGAAATATGAGAGGAAGAGTAGTGTTATTGTGCACGGGTGAAGAAGCGTGAATAGGAGGGAAAGGGGTGAGGTGAGGCTCCATACTGAGCTGCAAATGTTGAGCTTTTCTGGACTAGAAAACTAACACAATCATTGTACGGAGGTTTCAGGTGGACAGCTATAAGTGCGTTGGAATGTTGTTATTTCATCAAAGTACAAAGACACAAAGACAAGAAATCCACTGAAAAATCACACTCCCAAAAGCTCATACAAACTAAATAGTTTTCTTACCTAAACTTTTTTGTGCATTCCCATCACAAAATCTTTCACACAAGTGTCCATGGGATGGTGGGACCCTCCAAAATTTTCTCTTGTAGGACCTACTTTTGCTTTTTACCCCCCCCCCCCCAAACTTTGGCAAAATCCTACAAAATAATAATTATTATGAAATATACTTGAATTGTTGGGTTAAGAAGATCACTCTCTCTCTCTATATATATATGTAAAATGCAAGCAATCTCTTATAATATTGGTAAATGAGCAAATTACTTTCCTATAAAAGAAAAAACATTAATTTATCTCATTGTGTTTTTTAAAATACAACAATTTGTCTTCCTATGTTTTTTTTAAATGAAGCAATTTACCTCCTTAGACAAGTAGGTAAATTGCTTCATTTTAAAAAGCACAGGAGGTAAATTGCTATTTTATTTTCATAGGGGGTAATTTGCTCATTTGTATGATCACAAGAGGGTAAATTGATATTCACCCTATATAAATGTATATATTACGGGTAAATCACAATTATCATTCTTGAAATTTGACATAATTATGAATTTTCATTCATTGTTTGAAAAAATACAAATATCCACCTCAAATGAAAAATAATTATGTAGCTTTTAGATGGTGAGGTAGAAATTACTATTTCACCCTTACTGAATATTATTAAAATAATTTTTTGGAAAAAATAAATATATATATATGAGGATAGGTAAAGTTAATAATCAATAGGACATATTAGACCATACAAATATTTTATAAAATTCTAAATAAAATTATAATTCATAATCTAAAAAGTCATTTTGGTCAGTTTACCACAAAAATTGAATGAAAACTTAAAGAAGGCTAACGAATGAGACCGTTGTTAGACGGATGCATTAAAATAAAAAAAATACTTATAATTATTTAAATAACGGGAAGGTATTTATAATTATGTCAATATCAAATGAGGTGACTGTAAGTTATCCTTTATAGTTTATACCACACTAGAAGTGTGTATTTGTGTTATTAATCAAATAATTATAGGGGGAGGAACATATAATTTGGGTACAATACCTTGTATATTAAATAGGTGGGTAGATCTTTTGTCAAGTGGCATATGCATGCTTGAAGTTGAAGGAAGAAAGGCAGTGAAAGAGGAAATAGGCAATCCCAATAAACCAACCCATGTGAGAACCCATTGCTGTTTGGATATGAGTTAATAATATATACTAAACAAGGAAATCCAACACTAATTACCCAGAAAGGGGATTCTATCCCTACATTCCATGCTTTCTACACATGACTCAACTTCTTCATCATCTTAGTATATATTCTACCACCAACCCAACCCATAACACACCTCATTTACTACTATATATCTTCCTCCTCTTTTTCTGCCTTTTAATTATGGGTGAATATCAATTTATCCTCCTGTGATCTTGCAAATGATCAAATTATTTCTCTAAAAAATAAAATAATAGTTTATCCAGCTCCCTGTGCTTTTTAAAATAAAATAATTTATCTTGCTGTCTAAGGAAGTAAATTGTTATTTTTTCTTTTATAGAGATGTAATTTGCTCATTTACAATATCACAAAAGGGATAATCACTTACATTTTTCCCAATTTAATTATTAAAGAAAATTATAATACAGTAGAAGGACGAAAATATACCCCACAAAAACAAAAAAGGTTAATAGGTTAAGAATCCGCACACTCGTATTCAGGTTGGGTTGAGCTTGATTCGTCCTGATCCAGAGACCCAAAATGAGGATCGTTAGATCATCTTACTCATGATACTTGAAGCAAATTCAAATCAGGTTCTAAAAACACCGATCTGGCTTGGAGCAAACTTGGGCTCCAACCCGGATCAGATGAAAATCGAGATTAAAGAAGACTGAAATGATTAAACACAATTTTTTTCTAAAAAAAAAAAGAAAGAAGAAAAAGTAGAAACAGTGAGTGGGAATTGTAGTAGTAAGTAAATTATTACAAGTGTGTGTTGAGAGGGACAAGAGTACGTTTTATTGGGGGATTGAGATTCTTCAACGTTGTTACCTTCGTTTGTCCTGCAGCTTCACCTTGTGGTTCTTAACCTGACAAATCACATAAAAAATTCTTCAGATTTTTGCAACTTTACAAGCCAACTGGCATTACCCCACCCCACCCCACCCCTGGAGCTTATAAAACAGCTCTAATTTCATCACTCTTCTCCACCATCTCTCTCACACTACTCCAACTCTCTCTTCTCCATATACAACATTTCCTTGATCTATCTTTTTCCTTAACTTCGCACAGTACTGTTGTATTCAAGTTTTCACTACTTTTTTCCTCTGGACAACAATGGCGTCGAGCTCGATGGCCCGTGGCTCCGGCAGCGCCTGGACTGCCAAGGAAAACAAAGACTTTGAGAAGGCACTAGCAGTTTACGACAAGGACACCCCCGACCGTTGGGCCAACGTTGCCAGGGCTGTCGGGAGACGCACCGAGGAAGAGGTCAGGAGGCATTACGACATCCTCGTTGAGGACATCAACTGTATTGAGAGCGGCAGAGTGCCATTCCCCAACTACCGTACCACCTCCTCCGGAGGTGGTCACATGAGAAACAATGAGGAGCTAAGGTAGTAATCATTCATATAAAAAGTACACACTTTTGCTACATTGTTAGACTGACAAACAACAAATATTTCTTGCTCGCATCTACATTGTATTACACGTCGTATCATATGATTGGTTATTTTTTTGTAAGGTTCGGTAACATACATATTAGCTTGTTGTCCTGTTAAAGGACGATTTAAACATGCATATAATTGATTTTCATTGAATGTAATAATTAAATCTTTGGATTTACTAAATTTAGGCAACTAATGAACAAAGACTAATGTCCGTTGGTTGCATGTATATGCTTGTGGGCATAAGAGCGCCTATACCACGTACCATGCACGGACTGACACACCACAAATCCAATGGTTTCAGGACAAGATTTTTTTATAAGAGATCTCGTGTTTAAATTTTGGATATATGTGTGTAAGGCATAAAAAGAAAAAACTTTATCCGAGACGCAGATTTTACACTTAACATCCTTAAAAATTGAAATCGGACATATCTGTATTCCCATTACAACATTGCAGTTTGATATTGAACATGTATAGTTGCCATGCAGGATGAAAAACCTGAAGCTGCAGTGAGCCGTCGGATACATGAAATAATAAAGGATGCACCGTCCATCTATATACGTCGAGATCTACGTACGTACGCGGGGATATATCTATCTATATATATATATGTAAGAATATGCAGCTGGTAGCATGCAGAAGCTTATGATGATCAGAATCATATATTGGCAAGTTGTTTGAGATCTATGTACTGATCATGACTACGTTTAGTATGAATGAAGATACTGTTCCTCGCCAACCATTCATTTCTATACCAAAATTTGGCCTTAGTAGTTCTAATTATTTACACACACCAATATATAAATAATGAAATGAAATACCTAATACCAACTCATTTATGGTATATTTACATAAATTATCTATATTTTTAAACTACACATACACCCACCAAAATATCATGACTACTTATAGAAATCACTCCTCAATTTTCAAAATATTACACACACACCCGTCTAAAAATGTTAGCATAATCAGACAAACTATCCCTATTTTTTTTTTTTTTATGTCGATGATAATTTTTGTAATTATGCAAAAGATATGGATAGATTATAGGTCAATGAGTATAAATATAATTATCCCGTAAAAGTATACAAATTTAGGCTCCTATATTGAATTTCATGGAGAACATCAATAATTGTACCCCAAAGTTTATTCACTTATATTGAGAGATATATATTAATTAGGGGACATTAATTAGTTACTAATCCAACGTAACCCATAATTAATGGATTGGATTTTTTTATTTCAAATCTTGATAAATATTCTATTTTATATAATATAACACACTACGTATATAAAAATAATATATTTAAGAGAACACACAGTTCGTATTGGTTAATTAAAATAGATGAAACATGCACGACTTCAAATAAAATATTCAGTTTGTGAAATTAAGGCCCACTTGAAAGTTTTGGCGCTAGAAGAAAATTTACTATATATAGTTGTTATAATTTTATTGGCTATAATATAAACTAAAATTGTGAGTAAATAATTATTATTAATTATTATCAAATAAAATCAATGAAAATATTTAATTTATCTACCATGAAAACTATTTTTGCCATAATAAATATTTTAGCCATACTCGCAAAAATCATGATAAACAACCGTTGCATGACCATTGTTAATGACTATTTACTACGATCATTTATATTTTACCATGATAATTAACCTTAGTTAAATATTAAATTTCTTTTAGTGTGGCATATAAATTTGGAATATCTCGAAGATCAACAAATTATAGTTCAAGTTCAAGTCAATTAGATAGAAACTGATGATATGGTGAATATATTACATTTAATATGTGATTGATATACGATTTAAAAAAAAAAAACTATTGATCTAGTAATTATAGGAACATTTATGGCACGATCGAATTAATTAAACCTAAATAAGGATTATCCTAAGAAAATCTGAATTATTAATGAGTAATTCAGTGATTTAAGCCAAGAAAGCTGGGCGGACGGGGAAATGATTGGAGGAAAGGGTGTAAACTGTAAGGGTGCGTGCGTGGGGATGAAGCAGCGGGAGCTGTTGGTGTTTGTTCAACAACCTATCCCTATTCCCAATTCCCAATTCCCAATTCTCAGTTCCCGATTCCAACCAATTATTTGAAATCCTGCCCGGTCTAAACGATCAAACCGTTAGAGCTGCCAATTGGGCCATAAAATAGGTCAATTGAAATCTGAAAATCAGAGAAGAAAAAAGAAATTATTATTTTTTAATGAAAATCGTTAGATCCAATGATTCAATCAGTGAACCGTATGATTTAATACAGGGTTAATTGAATCAGAGGGGTCAACAGTAAAATATAAGTATATGATAACATCTTTACTTTTTCTTTTAAAATGTATATTATTTCTATTTTAAGTATCCTAATTTTATGTTATTTTTTAAAGAATATTTTTTTTCTAAAATTGTGCATTGTTTATGTTAAATTGGTATAATGCTATTAAGTTTAACTATTTTATTTATTTCTGATATAAAATTCTAATTTCTCTTCTCAATTCAGTTTTGCTATTTCGGTCGGATTATTTCTGATAATTTAATGTGTCAGGGTTTCTATTAAACTTGAAAATGTACAGTATTAGTTTTGTATTCGGTTCGATTTTTTATTTTTAAAAATGGTGAACCGAATCCATTTAGTTAACTGAACTGAACTCCCCTATTGGCAACTCATGGATCCAATTTCATTTGTTAACGGGTTACAATAATTTACTTCCTTAGGAACTGAGCTGATCACGATATTTTTTGAAATAAAATTTCTATCACAAAATAGAGTAAATTAGAAAGTGCTAACTTGCGCCCAGTTTGTCGTAATTATAAATATTTTATTATTATTTAAAAAATTATAAATACCTCTTAAATTATTAATCATCTAATAAATATTCCTCTATATTAATGAAATTGTGATGAGGAAAATTTGTTAGACGATCATTAATTTCAGCCGATATTTGTAATTTTCGGGTATTTGTAATTATACCAAATTTAAAAAAATTCCATTTTAATTTAGCCTATAAAATAATATATAGTATTTTTTATATTTTACTTATAAATACATAGATATAATGAATATTTTATCAAAAAATTTATAAATAGTAATGTTTATATACATTTATTGCGCATGGTACAATTACGAATACTCATTTAAAAAATTATAAGTACATCCCTAAAATGAACAATAATTGTGTGATCTATTGAGGAAAATGAATATTTGGAGAGGTTTTGAAGCGTGATTTCACTGTCCTTAAAGTGAAATTTGCCCCCACTATATGGTTGCTGCTGGGTTAATCAAATTCACTTCTAGGATACGATAAAACCAACCAAGGCTTACCGAACAACAATTTCGGAAGCCTTCTTTCAAAAACAACTCGAAAGACAGAGTATTAAGTGAAGAACTGATATATCTGAAGTGTATTTTCTAGTACTTGATTTCATCTATTTATAGATATTCAAACACCTTATCAGAAAGCATGCAACTATTCTTTTACATCTCCTCAATCCAAAAAGTCATAATGTTTCAATAAAGACATCTTTTCCTGATTAGATGTTTCTGAAAAAGTTGCAGCCTTAAGTTGTATATTTCCAACAAAGTCATCTTAATTCAGTAAAAATGTATTTATTATTTGCAATTTTTATAAGAAATTAAAATAATTATAAAGCATAATTTTCTAAAAATAAATAAAATATTATTTCGTAAGATACAAGTGCCAAGTGCCAAGTGAATTTATATATATATTAAATTCCCTCCGTTTTCTATTTTTAAAGTTTAATTGGATAACTCTTTATTAAGTATTGAAAACTTAATTAATTATTCGATATGGGACATGGAAATTATATGTACAAGCTATCCAACATGATCTTTAGATAGTGAGGTAAAAATGATCACTTTACCCTTGCTTTTGGATTTAAAAAAAATAAAACATTTAAAAAATATATGAAAAAGATTGAGGGAGGGTAAAGTAAATAAACTATTGAAAATATTAGTTCATGAAGATATTTTATAAAATTTTAATAATTATATAAAACTATAACTCAAATTTCAAAAGGACATTTTGGATAATTTATCATAAAATTGGACGACAACCTAACGAAGTGTGCTGGCTCGTTAGACAAACTTTTAACCTTACTTATATATATATATATATATATATATTAGCCCCTATAATTATTTTAATTCTCTCAATAATGTGGCAGTTGTGAATCCAATATATAAGAAAAAAAAATTTGAACTCATCATATTTTTACTTGTGAATCCGTCCCTCTGCTAATAATCAATCAGCATATCACACATTTTTCTTTTTTTCTTTTTTTCTGAAGAAAAAGGTATATATATTTATATTTAAACATTAGAGTGAAAAAGTACTTAGACATGCATGCATGGGGACAGAAAGGAGGACATTCATTTCTGAGGAGAAGCTTAAAACGTAGGATTCATTCAGCATTCATTCCCGTTTATATCTAAGAAAACAGCCCCCACTCACATCTTCACAAACTTCATAAGCCTGCCAACAAAAACAAAAAAAAAACATCTATAAAATTAGTAAAGACGAGCAAAAATATTAATAATAATATAATACCTTCTGCTATATAAATTAGGTAAACAATATATTATATTTTGCCATTCGAACTATACTCGTTCCTATACTTTGTCATCTAATTTTTTTTTTTATCAACTTACCATCTCAACTTTGCGAAATTTGCAAGTTACTCTATATATATATATATATATATATATATATATATATATATTCGTTTTTCAATCAAATTTTCAATCAGAAGAACATCACATACGCACAGTGCACAACATCTCATCTAAACATCATATTGCACTTAAATATCGCATGTGCACTACACAGTTATATATAGTAACTTGAGATTGTAAGTTGACAAAAAAAAAAAAAAAAAAATTGGTGGTAAAGTGTGAAAATGAGCATATATTTTTCGAGTGACAAAACATAATATACCCTTAAATAGATGATATAATAATACTCTGTATATATACTTCCGTTCCAACAAATTAGTATTTTCAGTTTGTATTTTTTATTTTGACAAAGTACTTTTTGAATAGAACAAGAAAAAGTTGGAAGAATATTAGAGGAATATTTGTTGAATCTTCCTTAAATATCTTACATTATTGACATATATATATATATATATATGTGTGTATTCGGATTATTATTTTAATTTTGTGGTGCATTTAATTATATCGCATGTAATTAAATAATTAAATATGTACTTAAATGTACAGTTACATATATTTTTTTATGAAACACAATTTAAAATAAAAGATTTGCATGCATGAAGCGTAATTTATTTATGTTACATATTGTATTGCACTTAATATATATATTTTTCTTAAATATACAATAACATGAATTATATATATATGTAACATTTACATATTAAATATAATTTTAATATGAATATACAAGATATTTTAATTCACCAAATATTATGCAATATCATACCAATATAGCCTAATTCAATTGATAAAATTAAAGCCTCATGATTATAAAATTATGAGTTTGAGGCGTACCAACGTGTGAAATGTTATTCTAATTAATAATAGATATTGTTTCTATTTTAATAATAGTTATTGATTAAATATACTAATTTAATATTAATGATTACTATATATTATTATAATTATCGATAATTCTTAGATATAAATAATTGATATTAACGATGGTAATCTATTTACTCAAAAAAAAGAAAAAGAAATGCGATATCATGAAAAGAAAAAATAAACTTTAATCAGTCTTAGAAATATACCTTCTTTCTTCTTCCGGCGCAGAGTTCCTGGTGGTGTAGTTGGGAATTGGGACGTGGCCGGATTCTATCCGCCGGAGATCCTCCATCAGAACGTCGTAGTGCCTTTTGACTTCCTCCGCCGATTTTCCGCCGCCGACTTCCCTGGCGACGTTTTGCCACCGTTCGGGAGTGTCCCGGTCGAACCGGGCGAGTGCCTTCTCAAAGAGCTTGTTCTCTTGGGGTGTCCAGGAATCGGGCCGACGTGAACTGAGTGAACTCGACGCCATGCCCTCAATTTGATGTTTGTGAGATGATAGCGAGAATTTCCATGCAGGCTGCTTATATAGAGGGCGAGCGGGGCCCGCGGGTAGGGAATTTTGAATCAACTGTGCGAGGCCAATGTAATTTCCGACAGTAGAGGGGAGGTTGTGTAATTTATTTATTTTTTTGGAGTGTTGGTGTAATTATGCCATTATTAAAAACTAACGTGGTTTTTAAAAATAATTAATTCAGATCTAACGAAGATTTGTGTTAGAATTTTAACGGCCGTCTAAAAATTAACCAAATATATTAATTTTTTATTTAATTTTGTGGTAAACTGTCAAAATGTTCTTGAGATTAAGAATTATAATTTTATTTTTTTTTTTATTTATTTTATGGATTAAATGTACAATATTTTTATTTTTTTTAAAAAAACTCATCCATTCCCTCTTTTCTTTATACAATTTTATTTTTTATATTTTAAAATAAAAATAGTACAATATGGACAAAACTGACAATTTTATATACCAATAGAAGGATTACTTAATTTTATCAAATAATTTGACGTATTTATAATTTTTTAAATAAAAAAATATATTTAATTATATCAAATTTCAAGAGCCATCGTTATAATTTATTATATATATATATATATATATATATATATATATATATATATGTATGTATGGCTGTGGTTTTTGGTTGAAGTAGGGCGCATTGATTGAGCAATTGATGTTTTTGTATGCAGTGGTACGAACAAGATTCTCTGAATATATTGACAAAACACAACCGAATATATAAAAGAGAAAAAGGGAACACAAATCCTTATTCGTCTCTACTCTCAATCATCTATCCTCACTAGATCCTATGGTAAAATCGCTTTACCATTGTGATTTTGGGTATATTTCATAAAAGTCGTATTTAGATCTTTCATAAGAATATTTTTTATTTTCAATTTACTTTGGATCCGTGTTTTTATGATCCGACAATGATTCATTTAAGTCCAAAAATGACTCACCGTAATTATTGAATCATTTTTTGTATTTATAGTTTACGTAAATTATATAATTAGTTTTTCTTTTATAAATTGTCACTCCACGTGCAGATCTATTAATTTAAATATCAAAGAGTTATAATCGAACTTCATTAATGTATTCTGACAATATTATGTCGTATTTTTGTGGGCTCGTAATTAAGTGAGTCGAGAGGCCAGTTACACTTTTTAAAGTAGAGAAATCACACAAATCCACTTAAATAAACATTGTCCCCAGTTTTCAGAAACAACTAGTTTAATAAAAGATTTTTTTTTTTTTTTTTGGCTACCTACATAAAATAATCACCTTATTTACTTTTTTTTGGTTTTTTCCTTCCTCTTGATTGGGAGAAGTAATTATATTATTATATTAATATTTAAAAATTAAAATTAAATTATAAAAATAATATATATCAATCAATCTACACAAGCTCATATATTGATGCGGATTTTTATTTTGATCGGTGTCATTGCGTGAAGTATTGTTCGCTCTAATTTTATATGAATTACATGATTTTTTCTTGAAAAATACTTCATTAAAAAAAAAGATCCTAAAATTTATAAGACACTCAAACTTCTGATTTTAATTAATATGAAATATTTGTCTATTATCAAATGTTTATAGGATATATAGTAATACATAATTTCATATTTTGTTGATGTAACTTTAAATTACCTGAGTTTGGACAAAGGTCTTATTTTGTATGCGGAAGTTAAAGACAAAAGACATCTCTGACAAGTTTCAAGTTTCATTTCAGGCAGCTGATCAGATCATGGAATTGGGGTTTTGGAATTCATTTCTGTCAAACTCTCAACACAACATTCCAAAAGACTTGTAGCTGGCGGCCACTATACTCTAAAACCATTCTACACATATGCAGGAAAAATATAAGAAAAATACTATAGTTTGAGGGATATTTTACATTTTTTAATTTATGATTTATTAATATAAATTATTTTAATTTTTAAATAATTATATATATTTTTATCAAAATATCATTATCACTTATACAATAATTCCTTATCTTTTTTAAGCATCATTACACAAACTATCTCTATTTTTTAACTATTAGGGGTAGTTTATGTAATTATGTAAAAGACATGAATAATTTGTATGATAAACCATAAGTTAATGAGTATAATGTATATGTAATAAAGTAAGACACGACATAGAATAGACAACGTATTAAATTCGAGTTTTTAGAGAGTTGAAATAATAATTGATGCGACTTGCGACATAATCGGTGTTCTGTTGTATGAGATATTGTCCACTTTCGTTTCGTATGAGCCTCGCGAAATTCTCCTGAAAAGACGTCTCGCTAAGAAGACTAGGCCTTGCGATTTATAAACCACTCAAACTCCTCATTTACAATTAATGTGGACACTTGTCTACATCACTAATATTTATTCTTGAGAGATGAGTGAAGAAGTAGAAAGGGTGATGGATGATATGAACTGTCATCCTCAAAATTGGGAAATATCTGCCAGGGTTTTTTGAAAATTTTAATTTAGATTCAATTTGATTCGATTTGAATCAATTATATGACAAGTAAAATGCATTTATAGTGTGATCGATATGTCATTTATAAACAGTGATCGGTTATAAATAAGTATATCACTTTATTTTATAATTGATTTAATTCAGTCAAATCTAATTTAAGTAGGAATATTTAGAGCTTTTGGATAGCTAAAGTGTGTCATCATCAAGAATGAAGGGAAGGCCCATAGCTTTTGAAGTATTCGATTGCCAGTAAGGCCTTTTCACTTATCATGGGTTGTGGGAGTACAGCTTTTAGAAATGGTGGTCGGCGAGAGGGGAAAGTGGGCTTATCTCGCATTTCAGGATAAGCAAATAGACAGCATGAGTTTTGTGTGCCAAACAATGGGAATCCCCTTTGGACCAATTTTAGGGCTAGAAAACAAAATTCTAGTCCAAACCCTAATTTAGATGAAATTTGAAATTTCTTAGTACAACTGCATTATACTTGATAGGAAAAATACACTATATCAGTAAAATTATTATAAGATATTGAAATGATTAATTTTGACCAAATTCTTTTAAAGGGAAGAAATAAAATAAAGTGTAAATTTGGGTTTAAAAAATTGATACGCCACAATGTTTTCTTTTATAATAGTATAGATATAGATTAGCAGTGCGAAGCACACTTACTGTGTTAGCAAAAATATTTAAAAATTATAAATAATTTATATTTTATTGATAAGTTGGTTATCAATCATGGGACATTGGCTTAAAAACCATAAAAGTGTCTAAAGTTGAGGGAATTTGAGGATATTTTAATAAATTCATTAAAAAAATATTAAAATTACTATTATGATCAAATTTTATTAAAGTAAGTAAATGAGTTAAAGAGTAAATTTGAATATTCAAAAATTGATAGGACAATGGAGTTTTCTTTTATAACAGTATAAATGTAATAATGATGGAGAAAATAAATAAAACTTCCTCATTTTCATTCTTTCCAATTGCTATATGATGGTTTATTTAAGGCCTCATTGTATTGTATTTCTTTTATTACTTTATTGATTTTATGACCTTTGTGCAAATGATATCCATATTTTATGGATCTTTTTTGGGTCATTTTATTATACCATATATATATAATTTTGTCTAATTATGTAAATATTCGTCTTATCCATCATATGAATTCTTTTTACAAAATTAGATCATTTATTTTATATAAACTACCAAAAAAAATTTATATAAAAAAATAAAAATTCATATACGCTGTGACGTGTATATACTGAATAAATAAATAAAAAAGTATAATAAAATTTGTACAGATTGACCTAATGGCTGTTGGAACATTCATCTCACTGATAATTTGTAATAATACAAATTAAAAATAAAGCTAAAAAAGCGTAATACTACTACAACAACAGTTAAATACCTTAACGGCAAAGCTGAGGTTGATGGTTGGCTTTTCTGTACCTCTCATCCTCATTTTCAGACATACTTTCTTTATACAGACATACATTTTTGGCAGTTTTCAACTCTTTTTTCTCTTCTCTTCTCCATCACCATATTGCTTGTAAGCTTTGCTCACATTTCTTCACCTAATCAGCAAAAACCCTTAACAAACTGATGGCTTATTCCACCCTCTCCCGACCCCTATAAAAAGTCGAAAAACATCTCGATATGATGTAAAATCATACAAATTTAACGCATTTGAGAAAATATTCGGGATTTTTAGCTCAAACGAATGATGGGGAGACGAGATGTTTTTCATTGGGCTATTCGTTTGATCCTCGTGTGTGTTGTAGGAAGCGTGTCGACTCCAGCCAAAGCCGAAGTCAAAAGATACCAGTTCGATGTTAGTAAGAATGCAACACATTGTTTTTCTTACCATGTGCATTGGCTGCATGCATTTCTTGGCTCATGACTTAGTTCAAATTTCCAGATTCAAGTAAAGAATGTAAGCAGATTGTGCCATGCGAAGCCGATTGTCACAGTAAACGGGATGTTTCCAGGGCCGACGATTTACGTTAGAGAAGGAGATCGACTTCTCATTAACGTTACTAACCATGCACAGTACAACATGTCGATTCACTGGTGAGAAGTAGAATGTCTTTTTCTGCAATGCTAATGCTTTATGGTACGTTGTTTCCTTACATCGGTTTCTGGGCAGGCATGGGTTGAAGCAATATCGTAACGGGTGGGCAGATGGTCCGGCTTATATAACACAGTGTCCGGTTCAGACGGGCCGGAGCTATACCTACGATTTTAACGTAACAGGGCAGAGAGGAACATTGTGGTGGCATGCACACATTTTTTGGCTGAGAGCTACTGTTTATGGTGACATTGTCATAATGCCTAAACAAGGGACAGCTTATCCATTTCCGCAGCCTGATTTTGAGTTTAACTTACTCTTAGGTGATTTTATTACAGACATACGAAGTTCTTTTGACTACATCAGACAACTTGAGTGACTATAATAAGGTTGCATTTTTGTTGGCCAAAAATAGGAGAGTGGTGGAATGATGATGTTGAAGATGTTGTCAAACAAGGAAACAAACTGGGATTACCTCCGAAAATGTCTGATGCACATACAATCAACGGCAAGCCTGGGCCACTCTTCCCTTGTTCTGAGAAACGTAAAAACTTTTCGTGTCAGCCTAAACTATACTTCTTGTTAAAATACTTTATGAAGATGTTTGACAGCATATAAGTTTCTTAATGCAGACACTTATGCCATAGAGGTTGGGTCTGGAAAAACATACCTCTTGAGGATTGTCAACGCTGCACTAAATGACGAGCTTTTCTTTGCTGTTGCTGGCCACAACATGACGGTAGTGGAAATTGATGCAGTTTACACGAAACCCTTTTCAACTGATGCAATTCTGATAGCACCTGGCCAGACGACAAACGTTCTCGTCCAAGCAAACCAAGTGCCTGGCAGATATTTCATGGCTGCTCTGCCTTTCATGGATGCGCCACTATCCATAGACAATAAGACAGCCACAGCCATATTGCAATACAAAAACATCCCAAATACAGTAATTCCAAGCCTTCCTCAGTTACCAGCTCTCAATGACACTGCTTTTGCACTTAGTTACAATGCCAAGCTCCGGAGTCTAAACTCTCCACGGTTCCCAGCAAACTTACCTCTTAAAGTAGATCGTCGTCTTTTCTACACAATCGGCTTGGGAATCAACCCTTGTCCGACCTGCCAGAACGGGACACAGCTCACAGCTTCTTTAAACAACATTACTTTTGTGATGCCTCAAGTTGGACTTTTACAGGCTCATTATTTCTCGCTCAAAGGAGTATTTACTACGGACTTCCCTGACCAGCCACCAACGCCTTTCAACTACACTGGTGCACCACTCACAGCAAACCTTCAAACAACACAAAGTAAACATCCTCGACTCAGCAAGATAGCGTTCAATTCAACGGTGGAGTTAGTACTACAAGACACTAACCTCTTGTCGGTCGAGTCTCATCCATTCCATCTCCATGGCTACAATTTCTTTGTCGTTGGAACCGGAGTCGGGAACTTTGATCCAAAGAAAGACCCTGCAAAATTTAACTTGGTGGATCCACCTGAAAGAAATACGGTAGGAGTCCCGACTGGTGGTTGGACTGCCATAAGGTTCAGGGCTGATAATCCAGGTATTGCAACCTGCTTAACTGTCTTTCTGAACTCACATTTCACATACTTTAGCTATGTTAAATATTAATTCATCAATCATTAACTACGAAAAATATGATCTTGTAGGTGTGTGGTTTATGCATTGTCACTTGGAGCTTCATACCGGGTGGGGGCTGAAGACAGCTTTCGTGGTGGAGGATGGACCAGGTCCAGAGTATTCAATTCTGCCTCCACCAAAGGATCTTCCTCCTTGTTAAAACTCACTCGAAATCGTTTGTTTTGGAGTTGAAACTAAAAAGAAATATGACTTCTATTGATTGAAATTCAAACTAGACTTATAAATATTCATAACAAGCTTCACTCTTTATCTGCGGTTTTTGATTGGCTTGTCGTTTTTAAACATCCAAATTCCTTATGGCTATACAAAAATTCAGAAAACTCAGATAATCACACATGGAGATCTCAACTGCTATTAAAATTTTAAAATGGTATTCACAACTATTGTCAAGAAAACAGGATCATCTATCTCCCTTGAAGAAAATGAATATAACTTGGAACGACAATGTGAAATTCTCAATGAACACGTCAACCTGAAGCAGTGAATGATGAACAGAAATCATCAGACACATTGCACTCAAATTTAAAGTAAAAAAAAAGGAAGAAGAAGAAGAAGAAGAAGCAATGAAATTCTCTAGGAACCATCACATTCTGTGTCAAGAAGCTCAAGCAGACAATAGGCGGCGAGAGCAAAGACGAATGCTGCATATTAATCTTAAATTAGTATCTAATTTCAGAAAAGCATTGCAATGAGGCATACCAACAAGAACACCAGCATGACTGCCCCAATCCAACAAGCCCAAGTCCTTCTTCCCTTCATCCGGTTAGCGCGATCGAGCTCCTTCGTCCCATCATTTATATATGCCCCAGCATTCACCACGTTCTGCTCGATATTATTCATTTTTTCGCCTTGAGTCTCTACCATCACTGCCATGTCTAGAAAGACTTGGTGTAGCTGAACTAAGCTTCTCTGTATTTCCTTCACTGCCTCGTCTCTCTCTCTCCACTGATTGTCCCTTGCCTTCAAGAACTCCCACAAGCCCGCCTTCTGATATCATCTTTTCGATCATTTCCTCACTCGGTTGCTCGCCTGTAGCGCTATAATACCTCCTCTTAAGCCCTTCTTTGTGCTCAGAAACAATTTTCTCCCTCAAACACTGAAAATCATTCATTATATCTTTGAGTTTAACTCTCAGGCCATTAGTCACCGCAATTCTTGTACGATCAATGTGGCTTCCTTCTCTATACGCAGCAGATATACCACGATTTGCAACATTCGATTTATCAAGCAATTCCAATCTCGTTTTGATGATCTTGGCTTTTCGAAGAACCATGACCATGTCGGCATTGATCCGGTCCCTTAGCCCGCGAAGAATTTTGGAACTTTGAGCAGATCTAGTCTCTTCATTGAGGTCTTGAAGATCAAGAAGTAGATTGGTAATTTCCTCCATGTCGGCCTTGATTGCGCCTACTTCTTCAAAAAACTTTGAGAGATTACTTTCATCAGATGGGTCGAGTTGCCCCATCTCAATATCTGGCCCTGCTTCAAGGTCCTTCATTGCTTGTTTCTTGAGATCAACATAACTTAGGAACGATTTCGTCATTAAGTCGTTCATCTTTGCAACAATTCTGAAAAACCCACAACGAAAAATGCTTCAATCTTTCAGAAAATAAAGACAAATTCAATCACATGAGTTTGTGAAATGAACACACACAAACTCATATTCAAGAAATCTCATATGCCTTCATAAGAATATAACTGGGAAACACAACGTCATAAGCAAAGATAGAAAATGTCATACCAAGAGATGAAACTAGAAATTATAGATTATTTGGGGCTTGGATGATACTGAAATTCCAATTGTTGAGAGTATCTTCAAGATCCGCTCAGCAACTACAGTGAGTAATTCCAAATCAGTGAAGAAACAGAGGCATAAATCTTGAAGAAGGGACTGAGAGAAAAAGGGTGAGAAGGAATACAATTGAAAGCTCTGAGGAAAGAGTTATTAAGAGCCCAAGAGGGACGGGACAGTTGTGAACAATGGCGGTGGGTTTCCGTTGGGGTTTTAAAATATCAGACCGTTCCCAATTTTAAATTCAGGCTTTATTAAATAGCCGTTGTATCATTAATGGAAAGTCTATTTTGCCACTAGGGTTTGGGGAATAGCTGGAACATTATATACCCCTCTTTGGAAACGGACGTATGACAGAAATAGTAATTAAAACATTTAAATGGTTATTTCCTTTTAATGTATATGGTTTGCATGATACAAAATATAAGTGAATCTTTTTAGGGTTAATGAAGTTTGTTTTTACGGAGAATGAAATTTTCACTTACAGAAACCGTTCTTGACAGCACAAAAAAATAATGATTTGTGTAATAATTGACCTTTTTAATATTTTTTATAAATATATGTTTAGTTATTAAAAAAAAAAGTAATTTGTATAAATAAAATGTAATTATCCCCTTTTTTTTTCTTTACAAATGTGGAGATGTTCCCTTCTTATATAGATGCGGTTTAGGAGTAATGATATTGATAGTATGCAATCATTTAGGAGTAATGTATGTTATCTCCAGCATACAGGATAATAATATGAATGCAAGCATTCGCCATGAAACAAACCAACCAACAGAATATCGAATTACAACCAACTTTAATATTCCTGCAGGGAGATGTCGTAAACAAATTGAACTTTCACTACTTCTGCTGCGTAATTAGCAGTTTGCTGCCATAAAGAAATAACAGCCCACAACTGAACTATATGCTGATAATTCGGTCTTCAGCTGCATGTCAGTATCTCAATCTAATACAGATCCCATAAACTAAAAATGTCGTAAACGTATTTTCCTGTGCCTTTTCTTGTTCTCGTTTCCCTGCTGCCATCATCTTTCTAATGTGATCGCTCCTTCATCTAGTTAAGTCATAAACCAGTAGAAGTTCAGTCGGCCCGTGGGCTGCCGGCGCTAGAGGCAGGTTTTTTCCCTTTGTACGTCTGTTATGAAACAAGAACTGTTACTAGCACTGATAATACTAAGTAAAGAACTAGAACCAACCAGAAGAGTTCTCGGCTAAAAGCTACTACCATACTGTAAATATGCTATGGAAAATGATTTACTGTGCATTGCAAAAGCAGTGGAGGAAAGACAGAGTAAACATCTTTCTAGAGCTTTACCTGCTTCCCAATGTTGAATGGGATATATTTGTACTTGATCATATGCATTATTTGACGCTTCATTGTTAATGCAAAAAGAACAAGCCAGTAGCACAATAATATAGGCCAGAATACCGGAACATCAAACATGGAAAAGAAGGTCATGACAAATGCTATACAGAAAGCCTTCGTGATGGCATACCTGTAACCAAAATAAAACACTTCATCAACATTGATATCTTAATTAAGGGAAAACAGAGCATATGAAATCAATGAAGTGATCCAAAACATTTCAGAATCCCTATCAAGACAGAAGAAGGAAAACTTTTCCCCTGACCTAGGATTTTAATCAAAAAGCTCATAGCCAAACTTATTTGCACTGTTGTTTTCAAATTACAGTTGTTCTACCAGCAATTACAAACTCCCAAGCAATATTATGTTTAAACCTTTCATGGAGCTTTTCAACTGAGTGTAGTAAAGATACAGGATAAGATCCATATAAATCAGATACGACTCGTCCAAAAATCCTTCTATGCCACCTTTACATACTAATACAACTATTCTTCATATCAAGTTTCAGAACTGTATGCTGCAAGTACCTCGTGAGATCAAAAAATTCAATCACAATTATCCATTACTTCAAGAAAATAAGCATATAAATTGCATGACAGCATTTGACCACCTACTGCAACTTAAAGCTCATGGAAACAATATAATAATGTCTAACCTAATAGAAGTCAGAGCCCACAGAACCAAAATTATAAATGGCTAAAGAATAAATACCAGAATTGAACTCAGGGAGGCGGCGAATAAAAGGTTTGAATTCGTCGGAACCCTTCGTAGGCAGCGAAGGACCATCAGTAGGTTCCAGTTCTGGGTCAACTAGAGGTGACAAAAACCCAATGAGCAGATGATTAAGTAAATCCCTAAACCATATGAAACAATATAGAACCCTTGAATGTAGTAAACCCGCAGAGCATAAACAAGCACTACAGCAAAAGTTCCAATCCATCGGTAAAGAGCGTGGGGAGTCGATTTGTCTAAATAATACTGGAAAAGCTTTGATACTTCATTCCTCCGTTGGTTCAGGGCAGCAGCAGCTGTTGAGGGACCATCACCTCCAACCCCCTCCATGATTAAGCTTGAACTTATCAGTCCTAAAATTGGAGACAGAACTTTCAATCAGCGGGCCAACTCTAATTTGAAGAAACATCATTTTCACATTACCAGTATGATGTTTCACAGCTGGGATACATGCAAATGTGCAACCAGAGGCAGTTCGAAAGCTTCGTGAAAGTTTTATCAGCAGAAAGGGGAAGTACAATATTCCTGAAGACTACCCATTATCACAGAAAAAGTTTCTCGAATCAAATCGTCAGCATCGAGCAAAACCCTCGTAAATCCACTCAAATTGAAACGTATATTCCACCTGATCTTCAATTACTCATCTAAACCTTATGTAGATGCTTAACAATACGAACCATAAAATTCTAACCAATTGCAAAATAAACCCCTTATCTAAATTAAACAACTGTCACCCTACCGCTAAAATCAAACGACGACTACAAGCAGATCTGAAACAGGAATCTCAAATTAAGAAAACCAAATCACATATTAATAAAATCAGAGATCGTACAATTTTCATAAGAAAAACAAAGAAACAGCAGAGAGATTAGGTTTACCTTCGCCCAAAACAAAGCAGGTGGAATAGAAAGAATAAATTCAGGGGGTTTTCGGAGGTGAAGATGTTAATTGGGATGTGATTGGGAATGGGGAGTTGAAATCCGTGCGAGAAAACACTACCAGCGAGGAAGTACGCTACTAAACGACGTCGAGTAACTACCCACGGGGAATATGCTTGTATACTTTGGATAATATCGTCATTCCATTGAGTCAATGCTGTCCCTTTGATCCTTTCTGATCAAAAACTGGAATGTTAGGGGCCGTTGGATGTAATTTTATCTCATTTTAACTAAAATAATAAAATAAAATTAAGTATGAGGCTTGTTTTTTCTAATATCATATGTGATTTAATATGACGTGATGTATAATATATATTAAATAACTCCAGATCAAAATATATATATAATATATATATATTAAATAATAAAAATATATAATAATTATAATTAATTTAATAATATTAAGAACATATTCAATCGAAAAAAATATTTTAGATGAGATAAATAAATAAAATATTTCACAAGGCAGCTCCTATAAAATTATTTTAGGAAATTTTCAGTATGATTTTTTTTTTTAAATAATATTTTATTAATGATAAGTCCATGTGATGTGAGCATATAAAATGGAATAATATTATATTATGACCATATTTTAAAAAATATATATTATAATCATATTTTAAATTGCGCATTAAAACACAAGAAATAATTAATCAACTTCTTACAATGTATGTCGTGTTAAAGTGGGTTTGAAGCCCACCAAATGCGTTAGAGTCGTGGAAGCACACTTTGAAAATCGTCATATTGGGCTTCCGTTGAGAATTAACTTTTTAAATAATTATAAACTCACAATAATATGTAGGGATAACTACACTTTTCTCATCTAAAATTTAATATAATTATATATAGATAGTTTGTGATTTGAAAAATTATATTTAGTATTCTTGATATTTGTTTCCGTCTAATAAATAAGTATGTCCGTTAGTTAAAATTTATAGAATTTATTGATTTTAACGAAAAAAACGGATATGAATCCATATTTAGTCCCAATTAATCTATTTCTTATTTATGGCAGTCAGATCATTTTCTCTTATAATTAAATTATCATTCTACATCTTAACACATGTGGAAAGATATTTTTTCACCGTTTTAAGAATAGTTTAGTTAGAAAAAAAATATTTGACCAACAATAAATTAGTAATAAGTCAATTGATGGGATATATCTATTTTCATTCAATTTTTTTTTAATGCCAATAAATTTAGTGAGTTTTTGCTAACAAATGGACCTATTCCATATACGATATCAAACCTCAATGGTATTAGATATAATTTTTCAAATTATGGAGAATTTATATATAATTATACAAAATCTCGGAGATGGGAATATAACTATCCCTAATAGATATCTAAATACATTTTTATAAAATGATTTTTGAAATTTTTTCATAAAATTAACATGTGGGATTTATTTACCTTTATAAAAACATAATTTAGGCTCTTATCTTTAGCCATCTTTTTTTTTTTTTTTTTTTTTAGGGCAATAGGGGTGGGGTTCAGGAACAATTGGGTTGAACTTAGGTCCCTCTCCTTCAAAGAGAAGAGTAATGTCATCTTAATTTTGTTAAATATTTTAATTATATAAAATCATCAACTTTCTTTTTAATATTACATCAATTGAATCAATACATCAATATACTAAGAATAGTAAATAATAAATTTAAATAATTGTCTTAATCAATACATCAATATGATTGTACATAAGTTACAGTAACTCACACCATTCAACCTATACATTCAGATAAATACTACACATTCAGTGAGACCCTAACACTTCAAACTTATTCATGGGATCTCAATTTTATCTCCAACCACAAAGTTAAGACATCATTAATTTCTAAAACTCTCAACTTGTCAATAATGACCCGAGAGCCTATTTATTAATACTTATATTAGTATATTTCTTTTAATTTCTTAGCAAGGCTCAAACTCACACTACTTTTGTAATTAAATTGAATTTGAAATTGACAATGAATTTTTAGTTCATTCAAATATATGATTTTCCTAATTAATTATGAATATGCATAATATTTATTAAAATTAATGAAAACAACAGCAAGAAGAGTAGCCTACCACCTGATCTAATTAATTGAATTGAAGTAGAATGTGGGGCCCATTCTCAAATGCAGATCCACCACCCCATCCCAAATTTCATTATCCCCACTCTCTCTAATTGGTTCAAAGAGAAGGATGACGTGTAGGAAGATGAGCCCTACATAAGAGAATCCCTCCCAAGCACCTTCTGTCCGCCCGGGTTAGCTGTCTCAAACCCTCTTTCCAATACATTAACTAAAATTTGTCTTTATTTAATTAATTAATTAAATTTATACATTCAAATTTCATAATATTTCTTTGTAAATTTTATTATTTTCACAATATAAAATATAAATCAGCTATTTTATAATTAATTACACCCAAATACTTGGCTAATAATTGGCTATTAGCTCTTTGTTAAATGACTCATCCAAATCCCTCTCATAATTTGAATGATGTCTTAATTTAATAATTAAAATTAATTTTAAATTCTCAAAAATAAATGTGTTCGAGTCTCAACAATTATATAAAAATATATTTTGTTATATATAATTATTAAATTAAAATATTACATAATATATTGAGATGAATTATCATAATTTATTTATTATTATTGATAAAATAAAATAAAATAAAAATAAGCCGCCGGCTAACGGTTCTATTGGGAACAGCACCTTTGTAGTATCCGCACCGTCAGGACTGGCAGCTCGAGAGAGTTGTTTGGATGCATTAATACCGTACAAGATATTTCATGCTCTACATATTTGTATTCTTTAAGACGGACAATCATTCTACTCATCAAAATCTTCTCAAATTTCATTTGTGATAAATACAATGAAAAATATATTATAATAATACTATATTATTTTTTTATAATCCTCAGATTTCATAAATAAATATATAAATAATGTGGGTAAGAGTTTTATTAATATTCAATTAATTAACTCATATTAGTCCCTCCATTGATAATTGTTTTGTAAATCAATTATTATATTTATATCAAAAATAAAAAATCAGAGTATTTAAAAGTTCGGTTGCGTTTCTTACTCGTATAAAACGATTACATACGTAATTTTTTTAAAAAAAATAATATTTTGATGTTTTAATCTTAATTATACAAAAAAAATACAATTAAATATTCCGTTTATTCGGCATAAAATATATAATTGGAAAAAAATGACTAAGAAACTAGATAGAATCCAAATCAATATGGCAACGAAAATCCTTTGTGAATTTCAAAAGAGTTAAATGCAATTTACCCCCTTGTTCGAAGGTGATTTGGACGCGCTTCTTGTGCTGACCTTGGGAGTTTTTCTAGCATATGTAAAGACATAGGCTTGAGGTCTTCTCTTTCTTTGCTTGCTACATAATTTTTAGCTGTCAAAATACATATATAAAAAAAAAGAACAGAAAAATTCAAGAAATGTCTATTGCATCGATTGGGAAGGAAAAATCCAAACGTCCTTGATCTGAATTTCTATCAACTCTCTTGTGTGCTTGCAATTCCAAAGTTGAAATTTGTGTGGTTGAATCTTAAAAAAAAAAACTTCAAAAAATAAATTATACTATCGTTGCAGATTTTAAATTTGTAAAATTTTTATTGGATAGAGCAAGAAAGCGCAACATGGGTGCCAGGCGAAATTCCTGTCAATTTTTCATTTACTGTTCAAATCCGTCCATTATGGTTACCTGAAGAAAAAGCCATGGATGAGGTGGTTTCCAAATTTTTTAAGGTTGAAGGATGTCAAGTGTATGAGAATAACAAAGAAAAGTTTGAAAATTTTGTTAATTTTTGGATAGATGTCGGCAGTATTTTGTTTGTTTTGGTTTGTGTGCTTATGATTAAAATAAGTTTGTAATTTGAATGTTGTAAGAATTAAATATTTTGTTATGTATGTTTTCCAATTACAAGCAATTTGGTACTTCAAATTGACCGACACATGCACATTTAATACTGTAAATTGACTACATGAATTTGTTCATAAACCTGCAAATTTAATGGTAACATGAAACTGATTTAAGAAAATTGAACTACAAAAGATTCGTCACAACAAAAAACATGCTAATTTCATTGAAACAATTCAACTGATACTAATAAATTTATAAGTATGATCACAATCATAAAACTTAAAAATTAAACACAGTCGAAATGTAAAAAACTAGACACATGCTTATATTGTTTACTACTCGTGTACCTTGTATTTGAGTGACTATGCTAAAAGCATCGTCGCTATAAAATATTTATTTTCAATACATATCTAAATGTCAATAAAAAATTTAAAAAGAAGTAACGTGGCAATGAAATTTGGAAATTCTCGCTAAAAGATAATGAAAAAAATAAATGATAAGAATATAAAAGGAAAGAATGCTAAAGAGCGACAGAAAAAGTGTAGGACAGGTGGGTGGGGGAGCGGCTTGGTAAGTAGCATAAAGCGAGGAAGCATATATAGATGACAGAACAAATAGCTTAACTCTCTTCTCGCTGAATTATCTCTCTCTAGGGAGAAGCTCTACGTTTACTTTTCAACATATATCAAATACACACAAACATGCGGCACGTATATGTACCGAGCCTGAGAGCCACACAACTGCGTACGACATCATATGGAGTATAATAGAGCCTCTGAATCTTCTTTTTTCTCTGTGTTGTACGGTTTTTTGCGTTCGATCTCTGCGTATTAGTTGCTCGGAGCTCTGGATTCAGCTGAAAAACGATGATTTAGTTCTGGTTCGGGAGAAATCTCGAGGATAACTCAGCAAACAGGTGAGTCGAGTATATGCCGGATTTTTGAAGTTGTGTTGTTGTTTCGAGCTCTTTCTTGCTCATGTTAGTTTAGGTGTACATAATCTGGTTTCGTTTTTTGAGAGTGCGAGTGAATTGACGTCTTGTTTGTGAGGAAGATTATGCTAGTTTTCATAGTTTTTTCGACATCTATGTGTGGATATATATATATCTCATGATTGGGGGAAGTGAAGATATAATTGTCAAGTGAACAACTTATGAGAGTTGTTTTGGTATTTGATTCTTTCACTGTGAGTTGCTGAATTGTTTTCCGAGTACGCCTCTCTGTAAACAGTGAGTATTAAATTTCTGAAAAGTTTACTAGTTTTATGTGTTGTCTATTTCAATTGAGAATTATGACAAATAAACTCAAGGAGCTGATGTGTTCCTTGTTATCCTGTTGGTCTGCGTTTTGTAAGTGTTATGTTTCTTTTTATTGCTAGGAAGATGGATTATTCTTCTCCATCTAAGTCTTTGTTGATTGCCTTTTTTCAAATCTTTTTGTTAGGTTAAAATCGCTTAAATCTCTGAGGAGTTCTGAAGGTAGACTTTCAACTAAGTCCAGTCCAAGCCATAATGTCTGAACGAATGGTGGAATCGATCAAGGATAGCAGTGACAAAAGTAGGCAGACTGTGCAACCGTACCAGCCTGTTTGGATGGCGCATTGGATGCCGCTAAGCAGGAATGCAGCAGCAGAGAGAGGTAATCTCATTGTTTCTGAAAACAAGGAAATTAACCTCATATCCAACGATGATGAGTTAACAAATGGATTGAAGGCTTCTACATCCCTAAAAGAACATGGAGTCATTGAGACTAAAACTTTTGAAGTTCTGAATGAGAGTCTTAGAATGAGTTCAAAAGGCTTGGGAAATGAGGGGACGTCCAGTTCTCTTGTGAAGCATGGCCAAGACACTGATGACATGCAAACATTGAGCCCAATGTCTGGTCACAACCTTGAGCGTGGTAAAGCCACTGACTGTAAAGTTGGGATTCAGTTTCCATCTGGCATTTCGGCTGCAAGTGAAACTTCCCTCAGAGGTACTTCAAAGAGATCTCTTGAATGGATCAAGCCTCATTCCTCTGCCAAGGACAAAGGCTTTGCATCGACAAAGCCTTTTAAGGGAACATTTCTTGGATCCTCAAGACATACTTTGCCTTATTATGACCTTGATAAACATAGGTCTGACAAAGGAAAATCGACAGTATGTCCATTTATCAGTAATCAATTGCCAAATACTAACCTTGGAATGTTTGAGCAAGAACACTCCCACAAGCGCTGCCAGTCGGCAGGTTTAATTTGTGAAAGAAAAATTTACAATCACTCAGTGTCAGATACTTTTATGAAGGCTTGCTTAATGGAGTGTAATACGCCCTTGTTATTTGATGCTCCATCTACGAGTGACCATCACCTGCCAACATTTGGTCGAGATTGGTTCCAGAAGTGTCCAGGTATCTCACTGCTCCCAAGTCAGTGCATTGCTTCCGAGAAAACCGAATCAAAGAAATCACATTACGATTCTTACTCTCTACAGAAGTTGCCAAATTATGTCCGTGATTTGGAGACAATGAGAATATGCACCGCCACGGATTCTGTAGAAGCGATACCTGGATGTTGTCCTAGGTTATCTCAGACAACTCAGAGTCTATTAATCACAAAAAGGACTGATGTCAATCTGTCACAAGAAAATGATATTTTTGGAACTGCACCGTTAATCACTAAAATGAATGGAAACACATCTAGCAATCTATATAATGTATTGCCATTTTTTGGTCAAGGTAACGACGGAGTAAAACTCCAACCTCTTAGCAGTTCCTCCAGTAGTGAAGGGAAAAGAAATATTGGAAATCTGGAGGCTCCTAAAGTTACTGGAAATAATGAATCATCAGCTGAAACAGACACCATGGACATGAATCTTTTTAAGGAGGAGAACCCGAATTCTGGTATGCATTTAACTTTGCATCTTGAGCTTTACAATTGAATTTTTACCCATATAGTATGATTTCTTGTATATGAGCAGAAAGCAGGCCGATATAAAATTTTTGCAATTTAAAATCATTTTAGAAGGTAGTGTATTTGATTTTTTCCGGTGTTCTGAAGTTACATGTATTATCATATTGCTTTCACAAGGAAATACATATTTGCAGTCGAAATCCTGTCCTTTTCTATTAAGCTATTTCTCTTTTCTTTGCTGTAGGTGCAAATTCTACCCCCTCAACTGAGGTACTCGAGCTATAACTGTGATTCCAAATTTAGTATATTCTTATGCAATTTATATCTTCATGCACATATTTTTTCAATTTTCAAGTATCTGGCTGGTAAATGGTAATCTCCAGTTTCTTTATGTGAAAATGGATGCATCTGTTTTCTGCATACACTAATGCAGCATGGCTATTGCTGTTTATTTACGCAATATCTGCAGCTGATAGCATGTACATGTGCAAACATTAATCTCAGTATAAAAGCTTACAATCCCCTAGAAAGGTCAAATTACGGAAGCTGTAAATCCTTGGTATGTGGTCATGGTCATTTTAAATAATTTCGCTCCTGTATTCGCTTTATTGACGAGAATGTGCTAGCTTCAGATCGGGGCCACAGCATTGGATTTACAGAAGCATGCAAAACAGAAACACTCTACTAAAATGTTCACATCAGAAACCTGAATAGAACAAGGACAAACCTGCCCCTTGCTATAATTTTTTTGTTAATTTGTGGTTGTTGAAGATGCAATTTAGTCAGCGGGCCTTGCCCCCCTTGTTATTGTATTTGACATGTTAATCTAGCTAATTCAGAACTTACATAAGAGGGTGACGAAACTATTTTGCTGAAAGAAAATGACAAAACATTTGAAGATTTTTGTATCTTTCCTATGATACTCGCCACACGCGAGTGAAAAGTTCAAAGATCTTTGTGTTAAATCTGTAAGAGAAGATTGAAATATTTTTTTTGTATTTAAACGTCTTATGGCATATCATGGAATTGGTGAGAGTACACGGCAAACTCTAGGAACGTCTAGTCTGCTACATTCCTCTTCATGTAGCCACATATCTTTCTGCTTGAATTATTTGGTCAAGATTACCCGGAGCCTGTCCACTGCTACTAAATATTTAAGATCACGTTTGGACTTCTGGAACAGTAGAAGGTGCACTTTTGAGTATGATAATTGTTTAAGGATGTTTTTTGCCTGTTCTTGTCAAGATTTCTACTTATAGCTAGGATTTTTTGCTTAGCCGTCTTTTCAGAAGCTGTTTTTAACTCTCATTCTCCATTTATTGTTTTTTCCCCTCCTATTCTGTTGTCATAATTCTGGCTGCACTGTTGCATCTGCAGCAACCCTGACCTCAATATTGATCACTGAGTGTGTTGTAGGGCTTCAATATTAAGTCAACTTTATCAACACGGATTGATGTTGCTTCATCAAAAGAAGTTGGACGTGTTTGGATGGACACCAGCATACCTGATATCAACCTGGAACCGCCTGCCTTGCATGCCGCTGCTAGTTCATCAGAGGACATGGGCCCCAGCTCCTCAAGGACTCAAAGTTTAGAGGTGGACGTGCTGCTTGCACACTCGGACCAGCCCAACCCAAAACCCCATCTCTTACCGAATGATTCTTCTAAAGCAGATCCAACCAACAGATGGGTCAAGCGTCTCAAGCTGAGCTCTTCAGGCTCCTCTGCTCAAGGGACAAAGAGCTCGAATTCTGCTGAAAACTCATCTCATGATAAAATCAGGAAGGGTTATCGAAGATTTGTTGGAAGTAGCATCACTAGCTCAGAGCCAACTCCGACGAAGCATCACAACGAAGAAACAATTATATCCGACCGGAGAGCAAACTTGTCCAAGGAAGACAGGAACACCATAGGTGATACAGTAAAGAACAGTAAGGAGTTATTGCTTTCACATGCTTGGATAAAAAGGTGGCTGCGATATGGGTCAAGGACCCCCCAAAGGAAGCCTGAAACAGTAGTAATTTGTGAGCCACAAACTTCAAAATTGACATTGGACGACCTCCAAAAGAAGCAGTTCCCCAGCATTGCAGCTATGGCTTTGATGGGAAAGGCTATGAATGGTTTTCAGTCGTGCGAGCTACAAAAGCAGGGGTGTTTCACTATCTGGAACACAAAGACTTTCTGAAAACATTCTTGCTCTGACCAATGCTTTGCTCTACAAGTGTTCTCTAGTCTAATGCTTTGGTGGTGAAGATCTCAATTGGCGCTTAAGGTAAGTGTTCTCTTACATTTACATCCTTTTTGTCACAACCTGTAAAGGGAATTATCTTTCTATTAATCCGACACGAGGCCAGTTCCAAAGCATGTTCTGTTTTCCGAACAGGTGCTTAAGTTGGATTTATTCCCCATTGCAGACAGCTATGCATATATCCTAGAATATACATTGGCAAAAAAGAATGACAAGTCCAGACTTGCAATCTTTCAACCAATACGGTAATCTTCTTCTAAATGCTCTTTGTAAGTAAGCTAAGCTCATCTCCTTTGAACCAAGTTTAGCAGACACTCCTAGAATGTAATGTTCTGTTTCAAACGTCTGTTCTGTTTTGACCTACTGTGTTTTGCTTCAATGAAAGTGTAAGTTTGTTTAATTTTGGTTGTCTGAGTTACCACTCCAGGTAAATTTTGGTCCTGTCTCCGTCATTGTTGCACACGATAAGGTAACTTGAGTCGTTGAGATGTCACCACGTGCTTATTCCTTATGTGTTCAAGAGCTTTATAACATCAGTTCTGCTTCTCTTAGAAAGAGGTGGTAAGCGAGAGAGCAGGCCCCTGGACCCTCCTATTCTGTGGTGGCCACTATATCATTTAAAAATATCACTTCATAAAATTTTAATGTAGATCTGTAATTTTAAATTTAAAAAAGTAAGCAGTGAGTAAGCAGATGGTGCTCGTTATTATTATTATTGGAAATACTTGTGTGTTGTATAAAAGTCTGAAGTTGAATGACTTGTGCGAATCATTCATGACCATGTTATCTCAACCAAGAAAATATAATCATCCTGGTTAGATGGTAGAAGCCGCTCTTCCTCCATGTGCCTGTCGTAATATGACATCAATCGAGTCTAACAAACTGCTAATAAGGCTAGGGAGACAAAACAGTGTTTTAGATTGATATTTCTTTGGCTAAAGAAACAGAATCCTTAGTACATCTCAAACTTTACGACACACGTTAGACAACGAGTAGCTAACCTTCACCCGAAAGGGTTTCCATTTTGTAACATTTGCTTTTGTTGGCGAAACATTCTTTCTATCTTTTTGCATAAAAATATAAGACAGATCGTAGGTAAAGATTGCAAAAATTTTATGTAGTATTACTATCACTTCACACAAAGGCGCAATTGGGCGGGAAGCGGTTTCCCGAGAGTTTGAGTCTATAATTCACCAAACGATAAACTCTTGTCCAGAGACATTTCCATTCAAATCAGTAATTCAGTTTTTTTTATAATACAATTAAAAACCCCGACCACAGTGGTACGGAACACAGGTTTTTTCAACATGTAAACCTCGTAGTTTCACAAATTTGTTTGATACACACCAAGCCACATTTAACATTCATAATAGTTAAAAGCCCTTGTTTTTCATCACAAAAACACCAATTAAGACTAAACCACCCTACATTTATAGATGAGCATGAAGTTGTAAAAAACAAAACCCGATTGTAATCAAGTCTAAGGTTATACTAAAGAATAGAACCACGCATCCTCCAGCTAACACGTATGTGGATACGTAAAACTACAATCCAGACAAAATCATCCTTCAATCGTTCACCATCAGGTATTTCTAAATATGTAAAACTACAATCCAGACAAAATCACACCCCATTCTCTCCTCAGGCAAACACTTCACTAAAAAAGATGCTCCTAATTGGATTGGAACCATCAAGTCCAAGTTCATTCCAATCAGTAATAACTACCATGCCCCAAATAATTTGCCGTCCACCTAATTGTCCAAGTCAAAGAAGTAAAAAACACCTAAGATATTGAGCTTTTCAATAGGATCAAATTTAGAAACCATCCTTGAGGTTACTCCTGCTCCTGATCACTTAATATTCATAAAGCAACATTGTGACCGCAGATGATTGGTACATTAGAGTTACATGTGCTTACGGCAGTGCAGTACCCTCCCACATTTCAAACTATGCAGTGCCTAAACACATCCATAAAAAAACCTTCTCAAAAACTATTGGCCACTCACAAAAGAGAATATTGAATTCTGGCAATTTACAGAAGCATAGATTTATAAATGGTACCAACTTCTTTAACAGGACAACTCAAGACATCTATTATTGAACTTGCAGTAACTAGTAACTCAAGAAGATTTTCAACAAACAATGAAAAGTTCTGGATGGGATGGGAAGTACAGAGCAGGATCATACCATAGTTAACATGCAACGCCAGCACATGAGAAAACCAGCTTAAATAAACTCAATATTGCTCACATGCTCTGATAACAAAAATGAGTAAAGCAAACATCTCAAGCTTAATTAATATCTTTCAGAGAAGCATTAAGCTAAAAGAAACCAAGATCTAGATTTGACAAAATCCATTTGAAGCTCCTCAATACCGTAAAAGTACAACACTTAGGTATTAGTAGCCCTGGTGTATATCTGCTGGCTTGCATGAGCTGAAACCATTCTGATCAAGCCTCTAGCCATCAATTCCCTAATTGCCTTCCTTGCAAGTGATCCACTTATCTGTTACATGAACATAACAGTTTATCAGTAAGTAAACTAAGATCCTTTGAGAATCATCACAAAAAAAAAGTGTGCCATTCAAACTAGCTTCAGAAGCACACTAGAAAAGATTTGTAAGTATACATTCTAATAACTAAGAGATATTGGAGCTGTACAAGTACGAGACACAAAAATCACTTCTAATGGCTTACAGAATACTATTATTATAAAGCTAAAGAACAAAAACAAGGATCAAAGAATGGAGGCAAACGTTCTAACCAAGTTTTCTCTATCATAGGAGATTACATCTTACACACTGCATTCATTCAACCACAAACATTAAGAACTTGCACACAGGCACAGATTTCCGGATTGAACTCTCAAGTGTGGACGAAACTGTAGATAGCGACCATCAAGTAGTCATGTACAAAATGACCAAGCAGATTAGATTACAATGATATCAGTGGTCTAATTTACATATATAATCATACCATTTCGCGTAGACGAGCACAATAACAGAAAATACACAACAGAGCAAAAACGAATACATAACATTACACATACAATAAACAGAATAACACTAGCCAGGAAATCTCGATAATAACGAACAAAAACTCAATACAGAAATCCGAAACAAATAGACGTGCATCCAGATCTACATTTGCGTGTATGACAGATATCAAAGCATAAACGAAATTACCCTGAGACGATCAGAGAGAACAGAAGGAGTGATGAGCTTGTACTTAGGTGCCTCCGACAGCAACTTGTCGTAGGTTGCCTTATCAAAAAGCACCATGTTATTCACCTTCTCCTTTTGCTTTCCCTTGCTCCACTTCTGCAAATAGCAAATTACCGTACAACATTCTCACTGAATTAGAATTCCAGTCCACACAAACACTCACTGCAAAAAATATCATACACTAAGAAAAATATAAATAGACGATTGACCTTCTTCTTCTGCTTGCCTCCACCGGACTTCGCCGGCTTGGATGACGGCGGAGGAGCCTTATCCTTCTTAGGTGCCTGCAAAAACGAAAATACAAACAAATATCAGCCATCGTTAATCGGACCGTACTGTGCGTTAAAGGAACGTGTATGCGAATTAACGCTGAGAGCGAGAGTGCACCATCGGAGGAGTACTAGGGACGAGAGATAGAGAGAGCGGCGGCGAAGGGGGGGCGTAAAATAGAAAGGCGAGCTGTATCTGTAAAACCTAGTTAAGGGTTTTTATGTGCTTCTCCAGAGAAGACGTCGTATAACTGTATTGGGTTAGGGTTAGGTTTGGACTGGCCCAAGCAACTTCTCCTTTCTCTAATGGGCTTTTCTGTGAAGGCCCAGCACACGAATAAGGGTATGAGAAATATTTTTATCGAACCAAGAGGATAAGCATTACATTTATTAATTTAGAGAGGTAAATATTACGCAGAAAATAAATTTGATGGTAAAGTGTATTTTACCCTGTTAAAGTTATCAATGAATTTTGAAATTTTTTACATAAAATTATTTAGAAATTTTCTTCTCTCATATTAGAAATTCATTAATCCAAATATAACGTAGGAGAACACAAGGCAAAACTAACAGACTTCGTAAATTCACCAGAGAGCTTGAGAAACACTAAGATATGTTCTATTTTAGTTTTGTTTATGGGGAAAAAGTGGTAAAATAAATATAAATCCTTTTAATTATTCTATTTATCTTTTATATATCTTCTAGCTTTTTATTTTATTTTGATCTCATCGTTGACAGATATTACTTAATTTAATAAACCATTCGATCTAAATGATTTTATTCGTATTTTACACATCATCCCACCCTCATTTTTAAATTACTCGTGACGAGAATCATCATTTTCTCATTAAACGAAATTATACTGTAATTCTTGAAAAAAAAAATCAAATTTGTAATGTTTTTATGAATTACATGGAATTAAAAATCACATATATATATTGAGATGAGAGATTGGTGCACATGGTTTTGTGGCAGTAAGCATTGGAATAATGTATAGTTGATTAAGTGCAAATGCATATGCTTTCTTATTCTTCATTACATAGCAAATATGCTTTTAAGTAAAATAAGGAAAAAAGAGAGTTGAAAGAAAATATATAGCAAAAAAGTGGGATCCAACTCAGAAATCTCAACCGCGTGCATCTTTCACTTCTCAAGCATATTACCTTATGTCAGATTATATTTTTGAAGATTTTGGGATCCTCCTTTCTACTTAGTTTTTTTGTTTTTTTTAATTTTGACACTCACGTTCCGCACACTCATCCACGTATTCAGATTCCAACACAAGACATTTCTTATAAAATTTTGAGCGTAAATCATTGAATTGTTCGCAAAAATTGAGAAAATTATACTTTTAGTTTTGCACACAACAAGGTGTGTTGCAGTTTTTATCCCACAGTTTACGACCTTATTATTTAGTTCCATAAAATAATATTGTAGGCTTGTAGTATTTTTTTGTCACATGGAATACAAATTGTGACGTATCAAGTACCGTAGTAAAAATTAGTACGGCATAATATTTTTATTCTATGAAACCAAATGCGTAACAACTTTTATCATGCAGGACTAAATGTGTTAAAACCCCTAAACTATTGAATTAAAAGTGCAACATACCTATCATGTTGGACTAAAAGTATAAAAAAAATTCTATAACATTTTCTCTAATTAGTTGAGACAACATGAGGAACCAACAAATTTCAAAATAATAATAATAAAAAAAAAAAGAAACATATGTTGTTGCTTTACTAATTTTCAAACTAATAGACCATTTTTATAATAAACACGACTAGCTTCCTTTTATCCTTATCTCGTTGTTAATATGCCTTTTCAGAAGCATGTACAAGTTTCTTTTCAACCAAAAAAAAAAAAAAATACTAGAAGATTATAAGAATGATTTATTTTTAATCTGGGGAGGATTCCAATAGAATAAATCCTAAATATTTAAAAAAATAATAAATAATAATTTATTTAGAAAATTCTAAATCTATATATTATTCTTAAAAATATTAAAATATTAATTAATCTCTCTTGGACTTTACATTGACTACAAATACTTACGTTTGCTGCAATTCAAAAAATTATCGTGTGTGTGTATATATATATATATTTAAAAAAATTATATCCATTATATTTATGAACAACCGTAACTTTAGTTTTGTGTTACGTATACATCCATCTATTTATACATATTATAGTATTGTTCACATGCATAAGGCACTAACATGGAAAAGCATGAATATGAGAATTTAAAAATGTAGCATTTATGCTGCTTTATGATAATTGTATCCTACCTAAGTATGCATTTAAATAAATCCCACATTGTTGGTATGCTTTTTACATGACACTTTAAATTTATATTTAGAATAAATATATTAATGTTCACATGCTGGGATTTATTATATATATTGATTTGTTGTCAAACGTAAAATGCGACTACCTTCAGAACAAACTAATGTGAAAGACTTTTGAAAGTCGTGCTTGTTGGATAATTTAAACAAATTAAGGGCCATGGGAGCCCAGAGATCATCTGCTTGCTTTAAGCCCAATTATTGCCTATTGGCCCTGAAATAGTGGGCCCCACGTCTATTCCTTTGTAAAGTTAATTAATTAAATATACTTTAAATGAGCATGTGATAGTCTATAGAATTTTATTTTATTTTATTTAATGAACAAAAGAAAAGTCGGGGGATGGATTTCGGAAACATATAGATGAAAAGTATAAGGCAAAGTCATTAAAGATTAATTATAATTATTTATTGCGTATTTCTAATGAAAATTTTGACACTAGGCGTGTTTACATATTCTAATTGCTTATTGCTGAAAGTTAATTGAAAAAATAGGTGAATTGCTTAAACTAAGTTGATTTAAGTTAAAAGTTATAAGCGACTCCCTACTGATTTTTGCAGTTTATTAGCAAATTTTAAATATTAAGTTGTTTTTTCGAATATTCCAACTTCATCTTCTTTATGAAATTATAAATATCCACATGTTACAATAGTTTTCTTTATTAAAAAATTATACTTTAAGTCCTCCAAAATTAAGTAATTTAAAAATCATCCCAAAATAATTCCAGACACTCTTAAGTCTGAAAAGGGTGGAATGGTCCTGAGGCAGATTTTCTAAAGGAGCATTATATGTTGGTCTTCTTTAGCAAAGCTACAGGTAAAAGTCAATTTGCAAAGGTATCTGGAGGGCCCTTGTTTTGAAATTACCATAATTCGGAGAACTTTAATTGCGATTTGCCCCCCATAAAATTAAAAGTCATCCACATCCGCCCAATTATTACTTCAGGTGGGGTCTGAGTGAGATATTCAGCAAGTAAATATGAGTTACGTGGCGGTTCCTTTGTCGGTAAGGAAGAACTAATTGACCCCACGAGAATCGAAAATTTGCAAATCCCACCCCAATCAAAACACACAAAGTATAACGATAATTAGGGGGAAAAAGTAATTCAAGAAAATAAAATTTTAGGGATATATCTTTAACTATACAATATTATGTGTAAGTATTTAAATAATTCGATCTACATTTTCTATACTTTTATTAATTATGTTACTACTAAATTAATATTAGATATATACTAAAGATATTATAAAATTATAAATTCATAACCTTAGATTAAAATAATGTAGCATAAGTTTTCAGCACTTTTTATAATTCGATCTACTTTTTATAATACTGTAATATATATATATATATTATATATATATATATATATATTATATATATATATATATATATATATATGAGCAATGATCTCGGCTCTGGCAAGATCGAGCTCGAGCAACTTGTTTGTTAGATTGCACTTTAAAAGTAAATTCATGAAGTGCTTGAATAAAATAAAATTATGAATTTTATAAGATGTTATTAATGATAAATTTATAATTAATTTTGAAGATTTTAGAAATAAATTGATTAATATACAATCATAAAGTCTTGCCCGTTAACATAGATGAAACAGTTTAAAATGTTATGATTAAAGATAGGACCAAATCAACAATTTTATTTCATAAATGTAGTAGAAGAAATAATTTTTTTTATTTAAATGATCAGATTTAATTGAATTAAATCAATTATACATTAAGTGTAATACATATATTATGTGATTGGTCACATTTTCTCAACAATTGACCCTTGCCATATAATTAATTTAGATTTGGCTAAACCTAATTTGGGTTAAAAAAATTCAGTCATAAGAAATTGTAAATTGAGATTAAAGACTTATCCAAAACGAAATTTTCGGGGTTTGGTTAGATTTGAAATAATCATACTGTATAAATACACTTGTTATATAATTTATTTATAATTAAAGAAAACGATCAATCACATGATAAATATAATACATTTATCATGTAATTGATCTACAGTTTAAATAACACGATCAATCACATGAAAAATATAATACATTTATCATATAATTAATTTGATTCAATTAAACATATTTGTGTAAAAAATTTCTCTTATCCAAACTCGAGAATTGAGAGATGAGAATATGTTGAAGAAGAACCAAACAGCTGGTGATTTGGACTTGAAAAGAAACTGAATATGTGCTCTCTGCTCTCTCGAACCCAACACAAGTTGAAGACGAACACCCCCCACCCACACGTAATTCTCCTAAAAAAATCCCAAAAATTAATCCCAAACCTCAAAATTAAAATAAATCAAAACCATTATAGCGTTGGAAATTATTGTTCGAACCTAAACCAATCATAATACACTTGTCATATAAATAGTGTACAGTTCAAAAAAAATGAACAATCATTAAGTAAATATATTATACTTGCTCTGCAATTAAATTGATTTAACCAAACTAAGTTTAGATAAGAATTTTGCCTATAATGTTTGATAAAGTAAGTGGAAAAGAAAACGATGAAGATTCTCCTCTTCTTCTCCTCTCTCTCTCTTTTTTTTTTTAATTATAAATATACTGAGTCTATAAATATCATTGCTGCTTGCCATGCATTTTCTCACTCCAAAAAGAGAGAAGAAAATACTGATTGTGATTTTCTCTGTATATTATGATGAGCAGAACCCACTTCTGCTTTCTGCCTGAAGAGAGTCTATAAATATCATTGCTGCTTGCCATGCATTTTCTCACTCCAAAAAGAGAGAAGAAAATACTAATTGTGATTTTCTCTGTATATTATGATGAGCAGAACCCACTTCTGCTTTCTGTTCGGATTGAGTGCTGGTGCCAAATTCTCGAACTGAAGTCCCAGAAGAGAGAAAGTTAGTAGAAAATCATAAAGAAATGGAGTCCTTCAACTTTCACGACATAAGAGTCGAGAAAGCGAACGCGATTTCAAGGTACCGACGGATCCAGAGAATCACGACTTTGTTTCGGTTCGTGGAGCTGTTTGTTTTCCTGATCTTTGTATCCAGGTTTTCCACGCAGTTCGCGCTGTCACTCAGGCTGTCCGGGGAGTACTTCCGGCGAATCTCCGTGGCGATTATCAGCCCCAGATTTATTTTCTTAGTCGGGAACGCCATTGTAATCGCTTTGTTTTTGAAATCGGGGCGATTTTCTGGAGGAGATGGGGAAAAAGTCGCGGATTTTTACGAGGAGTACGTGGAAAAATGTAGGAAGAACCAGCAAGCTTGCAGCAGCAAAGAGAGAAAAAAAGCATCCGATGCTCACAAATCACACGGAGTTCGTCACGTAGAAAAGACGATGCAAAGGTGCAATTCCGAGAACCTAGACAGAAGCGCGCAGGCGAACTGTCGCCGCCGCGAACTACGGCGAAGCATGACGGAGGATTGCCGCAAAATTCAGGATCCGGAGAGGAAGATGGCGACGGCTGGCTGTTACTCGTACGCGGAGGAAGAGATGAGCAACGAAGAATTCCGACGAACAGTGGAGGCGTTCATTGCTCGGCAGCAGAAGTTTTTGAGGGAAGAAGAAGGATTTTCAGCTGCGATTTCGTTGATTGAATCTTGAACTGTTGATATAGATCGATCCTTGTTTCCACTGTATCCGCCCGCTCTTTTTCTCGTAGATAGGTTATCAGAATCCTTTCCCACGGGGCCTTTCACCTCCCCCGATAATTTAGAGTTAAAACGAATGACTGCTTCAATATAGTTAAAATCATACTCCTGCTATTATGACATGTACATCACCTTCTCTTTTTTTTTTTTGGGGACAAAGTATAAAATAAATGTACATGTTTTATTTGGAGATCTATGTCATAGAAAAATGAGGTTATATTTTATACTATATTTAATATAACATGCACTATATTTATAAAATGGGTGAATTGCAATTTACCCCATGTAATATTTGAAATGAGCAAATTATTTATCTATGAAAAATAAATAATAATTTACCCCCTTGTGTTTTAAAAAATAGAGGTAAATTGCTTCAATTTTAAAAAATATAAAAAGATAAATTGCTATATTTTGAAAAACATAGAGACTGAATTGCTATTTTATTTTTCATAAAAAAAATTTCTGTCTATTTTTCCCAACATAGTAGGTAGATTGTAATTTACCATTTATTTATAAAATTCACATCATACTACACGGAGGGTATTTGCATTTAACCTAATTTAAAGGCCCTTAAAGAATCTTAAATGGTAATCGGATTTGAAAAGGGGGGAAAACAATGAAAACCCTTCGGCACCTGTACACTTATTGCTTTCTCCTTCAGTACCAACAATGTTTGTTGATTAATAGTTCAGTGATATCATGATATTTAATTTTTAATACTAGACTATTAAGTATATTTATGCTATTATTATTACTTTAAAAGTGCGAAAATTTACTAAAAATCTAATTTCTATATTGTTCTGATTTATGAGAAAATAAATGTACTTTTTTTATATTATTCTCTACAAAAAATATTAATTATATAAATATATCTATTACACTTTGTGCATCAGCGCTGTCCTTAGCAAAGGCGCGCTGTGGCGTGCACCATGCGTCATGGCTCCAGGAGCCCATTGTTTTTTCTTCTTCAAAAAATGAAATTATATTTTTCTCTTTAAAAAAAAAAGTAAAATCATACCCACACTATTTTCAAATTCTCCATTTACATTTAACTCTTTCCTATTATGATTTGATGTTAGAAAAAATAATACATAAATTTTTTAATTTTGCCCCTCACTTAATATTCTTATATATATTTCTATCTTCATATGTATAAAATATTATATAAGAATATTAAAAGACTTTCCCAAATACTTTATAGAATCATTTACCTTAATACAAGTGTACAAATATTTCAACCGTCTATAATTATGACACTCTATGTCCAGCTTTTTTATTGATGGTTTTACTTCATATCTTTTAGAGAAAGCAACAACGATGCTACCAATTGCGCTATTGTTGCCAATCGCATGATACGTGTCAATTTCCAGTGTATTGCTACATACATGTAATTCATCGTTCTTTTTCCTACAAATAACAAAATCACATATACTACCATTGATAAAATCACAAAATCCAAGAAATAAAAAGTTATTACATTAAATCATCAAATGAAAGAAATTTAAAAAAAAAAATTAATAAATCTGGCATACCTGTTCATACTGAATAAATAAAATGAAAGAACATAAATAATGAGAGAATTCTCCATGCTAGGGTAGAGATAATTCGATGTACATTTTCTATGCCTTTATTAATTATGTAACAACTATATTAATATTATAAATATAATCAAAATATATTTATGAAGTTATATATTCATAATATTAGATTAAAATAATGTAGCATAAGTTTTTAACACTTTTTATAATTAATGTAATATTATAAATAAATAATAATATATCTTCTATTAACAAAAAATAAAAATAAAAATAAAATATGAGCAATGAGCTCGGCTCGCGAGATTGAGCTCGAGCAACCTATTTGTTAGATTATACATTAAAGTTTATAAGGTTGTTGAATAAAATAAAATCAAGGAAAAATGATGTTATATTTTATACTATATTTAATATAATATGCACTATATTTATAAAATGGTGAATAACAACTTAAATATACCCCATTGTGATATTAAAATGAGCAAATTACCTCCTTATAAAAAATAAATAGCAATTTATCCTCTTGTATTTTAAAAAATGGAGATAAATTGCTTCAATTTTAAAAAATATGGAGGTAAATTGCTATATTTTAAAAAACTTAAGGGGTGTATCGCTATTTTATTACAAAGAATTTTTTTGTCTATTTTCCACAACAAAGATAAGTAGATTGCAGTTTACCGTTTATAAAATTCACATCATACCACACAGGGGGGTATTTGCAGTTAACATAATTTAAAGGTCCTTAAAGGCCCTTAAAAGGTGGTCAAAAGTCTCACCATGCCGGATTTTGGACACTGATCCATCGTCATCAATCTGAAAAACAAGCTCCATTTCAGTAACTCAATTATTAGATGTGATGTTTCTAGTTTGGTGGCAATATATTGAGAGAAAGACCAATTCCAGAAGGATAAAAACAAACCCAGTATTCAGGTGGCCGCATCTCGAGATTGTACGTCGTGGAAGCCATGCTCTCATGAACTACCAGCTGAGCACCCTAGACAGTAGAGTTTGAACTAGTAAGATGAGATGAAATCATCTTGACTTGTATCATAGCTATTTATCAAAATATTATAAAAAAAAATAAAAAAATTACAAGTCTACCGAATGGGTAGAGTTGCAAAACTAAGGGGAGTTGTTTTGTGGTAGAGTTGCAATTTTTTATTTTTTTGTAATATTCTGGTAAATAACTCGGGCCAGACCAGCACATTACCTTAGTCGGCGTGGGTGGCTCCCGATCCTTGCCCAAGAAATCTGCTGACTCACAAACTGGGCCGACCACATCGAAATTGGAAGTCAAGGCCTCTGGAGGTGGAGGAGAAACCAGCTCTATGTGCTGCAATGAAAAGTCAAGCAGTGAAATCAGAGCCCAAATATAAAGATCAAAGCCAAATTTGACACTAGAAAAATACTTCACCATGGTATTGTTGTATAGGATGAAGCTGTCTGTGGGATGAATGTCGTGCATGAATAAAGGAAAAGTAAAAAGATGTTGTATTATATTGCCAACTATAACATATTGGATCAACTGCTTTTGCAGAATAAATGCATTAAGAACATCACCTGGTAAGTATCATACAAACTTGGACGAATAAGCTCGGCCATGCTGCCATCAATCACGATGAAATTTTTTGTTCCATTTGTTCTCACTCCAACGACACGATTGACGAAGCAGCAAGTGTTTGCAATAACTGATCTTCCAGGTTCAATTATGAGACTGAGATTTCGTGAAACAACCAGTTTTCGAACCTAAGAAGGAACACACCGTAGTTATGAATGGCGCACGGCGCGGGGCGTGAATTTTGTTAGTGTGGCGCACATTTACAGAAATAAATTATATATTTCATACGTCAATATATATTCACATAATAATGCACGAAAATGTAAATATAAACACTAGATATAATATTAATCATCATACCATAAAATAAAGTTGCAAAATAATACATCTTAAGAAAAAACAAAAGAGTTCAAAACCTCCCAATCATTATACAACAAACACAAATATATAATATCTACCAATCCAAATCCAAATCTTCCGCAATATATCATCATCATCAAATTTTCTGTTGTTAAGAAGAAAACCTAATTTCTGATTCCACCCGTTTTGCAGGATATTTTGAATTTTTTTTAATTAATCAACTGAAATAAAGTCTGGGCTACAAATTGCAGTGTTGAAAAAAACTGGGCGAACTCCAGCCCAAAAGGCCTGGGGCTTCTTGGCATCGCCAGCGCAATGTAAGCCTTGCGCCATGGCGTGCCATTAATAACTATGGAACACACTACAATTCACTTTTATATCAAATAGAACCAGGAAGCAATACATTTGATATCATGTTGGCATCTGGTTAGATGTGTGCAAAAGTTACAAGGAAAGCCCAATTTAGAAAATATACAAAATATATTCAAGGTGCAAAATGCCAGGTCTCAGGATCGGAAACGAACAACCATGACACCAACCGCGAAAAAGGCATCTATCTGCTTTCTATCTTACACTAGCCAATTACTGGGATACTGGTGTTCTGTAAATTTAAGGGGTGATTTGAATATTTTTCCAATAATTTGACACATTACCATAATCCATGTTTTATCAAAATACCTTAAAAGATATTTGTACTTCCTATGGTGCGATAGCAACTTGACACTTGTACGCAAGAAAATGATGACTAAATTAACATATTTGAGGTCTTAATGGTTTTATGTGCTAGAATATAGATTATAGGAGCTTCAGCCAAAATAATAAGCTCTGAAGATGATGTCAGAATCTTAAATGGTTATTAGGGCTTTAGGCCTTGAATCTTCTTAAGATGTCATGCTGATCTAACTGAAATATATGTTGCGCTGATGGTAAAAGGAACTGCTTGATAATAGTCATTTGTGATTGCACTTTGAGCCAAGCTAGCAAATGGAGATTATATCATAGGGAAGACAAGTAACTTTGTGTCATTCAGAATGAAATGCCTTGTTTAGGACAAGGAAATGAAAGACCACCTGGTCGGAATTTGAGTATTAAAAAAGAAGTCAGATTACTTACAGTATCAATAAGGTCTCTAGGAGTTGGAAGGACAGCTCCAGTATGGTAATAATCAATCCCTAACCCTCCTCCAATATTTAAATAGTCGATTTCAAAACCTTGGTCCCGAATCTGATCTATGTAATTCACCATCAAAGCAGCAGCATCTCTGAAAATGTCTACCTGGAGAATTAATCAACTCTTAGGTTACAGAATTTATCTCAAAAGGAAAACAAAACTTTTACTGGTGAGATTTATGGAGAAAACATGCACAGAAATTATGAGGTTACAAAGGACCAAAATGGATACTGAATATTGAAACTTGAGTTTTAAACACAAGAATTTCACAAAATATGAAGCAACATTGTGGTCGTAACTGTTTTTGTTCTTCTCCACAAGAAGAAATGACCAACAGGATCCAGATGAAATGTTTCAAAAAAAAAAAAAAAAAGGAAAATGTCAGCAATAACATAAGTAATTTGGAAATCCACAGTAGCAGGAACAAGCTGCTAAAAAATCCCTGACTAGAATAATTGCAACACAGCCGCAAATATCACAACATGTGCATCATCATTGACACCAAACCCTAAGAGTCAATCTAGCAATAGCAAGTTTTACCTAAAAGACTCTATTTCTGAAATAATTATCCAAAACAACTGAAGTTGGTGCAAGAGCAGAATGGTAGAAAGGCACACAAAGCAGGTACCTTTGTAATTGTGGAACCAAGATGACAGTGCACCCCAACAAGTTTCAATTCTTCAGGGTATGTCTTCACAGCATCTAAAAACCACTGCAGCTTCTCATTTCTTATACCAAATTTGGAGTTCTTAAATCCAGCAGCAACATAGGGATGGACCTATTTTACACAGCAGCAAGTGTCAATTCTGAAGCACACAAGCAATAGCGACATCATATTATGGGAATCTGCTACAATTTCAACTAAAGGACCATGTCTAAATTTCAATTATCAAGTATATGTTCTTCTTACACCACTCAACCCCATGTATAGATTTCCAGCACATCCAGAATGCAACATCAAAATTGAATATCGGTCTAACATATTACCATGCAATGGATCTCAATACCTGAGGATCAATATCTGGACTGATGCTTAATAGCGCATTAACCTTCTTCCCGGCAATTCTTGCAGCGGCGACAATGTTTTCCAAATCAAATTCACTGTCAATGTTCACAAACACACCTGCTTCGGCAGCCAAGACTAGATCCTTCAGGATCTTTCCATACCCATTAAAGACACACCTGCATGCCAAAGTAACATGTGCATTTATCTTTAGGTAGAACAAAGTATTGTGCCAAGCTACCTGCTAAAGCATAAGATTCATCACGCCTCAAAAGTGTAAATGTCTTATATGCAGATACAAGTTATTTCATTCAACACAATATATCAAAAGGTGCACCATTCATGCTTTTCTACAGAAAAAACTTACACAGAATGCTACATGAAACTATTATGGTGATCAAAATTTAAGGAAATTTTATTTAGTGGGTTACTCAAGCTTCATGCTATTGCTATTGAAGAGTTTCCCACAGAAACCAATTATAGTAAGTCTAACAACATGTAAAAACATTTAACGTCAGGATTCTCAAGCTTCATTGCATCAACTTTCTCCAAAATAAACTCTTTATTGGAACAAGTGCAGTCACTGCTGCAAGATGTCAAACACTTAGAGGTCACAATTTCTCAAGCTTCATGCTATAGTCTTTCTCCTCTTGAAAATCATGACATTCACAAACCGAGGTTAACCTCAGATGGAAAATGAGAAAAACAAAAAAGTAAAGAATAACAACAATCACTCCAAAAATTCGGTTTGAACGGGTTTTAACCGAGTCATGCCAGGTTTGACCACAGGGTTCTAATATACATACCGGTATCTGAACTATTCAAACACTTAAATTTTAATAAAAATTTAGAAAAAAAAACTAAGTCAAAAATTTTATTAATTATTTTAGCAATAAAAAATGTATACATAAGAGGTAAAATTGCGCCGCTGTTCTATAATACAAACAGAGGCAATTTTGCCTCTTTGACAAACAACAATCAATCCGAAAATAAATACCTCGTAGGATCAAACCCAGCATGAAGAGCTAACTTGAGTTCATTCCCACTAACCAGAACCGCCCCACACCCCAACTTCTGCAAATGCTCCAGAATCTTGAGATTGTTATTTCCTTAATCGCATAACCAATAATTGAGCTAAATCCCTCCAACGCTTCCTTATACGCCTCAACATTCCGAGTAATCTGCGGTTTGCTATACAAATAAAAGGGCCTTTTCTCCGCAACCTTCACGACTTCTTCCACTTTGAGTCCCCCACAAAGCAAGAACTCATCTTCGGATTTCGTGAAACAGTGTTGAATGGTCTGGGTTTTGGGTTCTGTACTGGACATATCCGCTCTCGGAAAACGGACTTGGGGAGATGTCAAACTTCTCGAATTGCGCTTTTGATTGGAGAAAATGGAGTTCACAGAAAATGAATTTGAAGAAAGCTGGAGGAACTTCTTGGGGAACATTGTTGGGGTTAGAGAGACGTTTTTCGAAAACGCCATTGTTCGCATCACAAAACTCAGGAACTGTCCAAATAATTAACGTTAAGTGCGTCCCACTTAATAAATAGGAAAATGAACGGCCAAGATTCTAGGTTTTACGACGGACGGCTAGATTACCCACGTTCCAATAATTCGTTTCATATTTTATAAAAAACGCTTTACTTGCATTTAACCTCCTTTTCATAATATAAAATTATATTTTCTTCTAAAAAAAAATTACCATTATCTGTACACTACTTTCAAATTCTTCATTTATATCTGATTATTTTCTATTATGATTTTATGTTAGTAAAAAATAGTATATAAATTTTAATTTTACCCCTCACTTAATATTTTATATATATTTTTATCTTCATAAGTATAAAATATTATATACAAATATTAAAGGATGAGTAAAATTATAAATTTCTGTAATTTATCGTCAGCGTTTTCATCTAAACTCTAACAAAAATGGGTTAGGTGTAAATAGTGAATTTTCGACAAGTTTATGAGTATAATTTTATTTTTAAAAATATATATAATTTTATATTTTAAATAAAATTTAAGTATAACTAATTCAAAAACTAAAAAAAATATATTTCTAACTTTTATTAATTATTAAGTTAAAAATAAAACACACACAGAATGTGCCAAAATTGCTGGTAAACAATATCGAAATTCAAATGAGAATGTGCTCATTATGCTGGCTCTAATATTATCAGTAAAAGGTTAATGATGGAAATGGGCTGCCTTCCAATGGCCCAATAATTAGAATGGGCTTTGAAGAAATAAAGTTTAATCATATGGGCCTATTAATATTATAAACGGGCTATTGAAATAAATTATAGAGTAAACTAGTACAAACCCCGTTCCAAGGCACGGGAAATATTTTATTTTTCATCGTGATTATAATAATAAATATTCAATACGTATACTTATAAGTTATGAGGTTGAAAAAAAATCTATATTATATATATATATACATATATCTATATATAATCAACTACCTCTACGTTGTGGTTTTAATAAAAAAAAGATAAAATATTAGTTCTTTTTGGAATTGAATGAGTTATTATTAATTATTTAGGAAAATATTTAGAAAATTATAGATTCTTATTATTTTTTAATTTATATCATGATTTGCTTATGTTATAATATTTTTGGTGGAACATAACTGTGGTTTATTTTATATATTTTGTCTTTTATGAATGTTAATACCTTGATTTTATGCTACTTACATGATGTCTCTCTAGCTGCAGATACAAAATATCAAAAATTTCAGAACTAATTTTTTTGGATTGTGGTTTATTTCATTCATCAATTCATCTTTACTTTATATATCGTGCAATTTACCTTCAATATATCCAACATAGAATATACCCTTTTAATTTTTCATTCAATTTCCACTTCAATAAGTACAAAGAATAATTAGTGAATACACACTGCGACAAATCAAGAACGTAAAGCAATCAAGAAATACACTGAAAATCAACATAAAGCATATAAGTATTTTGTTAAAATATAATTTGAATTTATTTTTATTAGCAATATGAAAACATTAGCGAGATTAAGCTCAATATAAAATTATTAAGAAACGAACAATGCTAAATTTCGTTTTAACTATCAAATTATTTTAAACTCAAATGACAAAATAATTAAGATTTAATGTATAATAGTAACTTATCTTTTTTACCGTATCACTTAACTATCAAATATCATCGCTGTATATAAAATATTATCGCTAAATGATAATAAAATTTAACTAACTTATTAACATTTTTAAAAAACATTCCTGTGTCTCTTCAAATTTTATCCAAAAGGACTTACAAATTTGTTCAGATTAATTGGTTGGGAATACAATATAAAATTGAAATTGTTTTCCATATCTTTTAATATTATTTTATTTTTATCAGTATCATATTAAATTTTAAATTTTTTACATATAAAATTTCACTTTATTTATAATTTTTTATTTACATATCAGTTTTGTTTTTGTTTATGGGGAAAAAAGTGGTAAAAGAAATATAAACTCTTTTAATTATTTTATTTTATCTTTTATATATCTTACTTTTATTTTCTTGAATTCTGATTTGATCGTTGACGGATATTATCTAATCTAATACATCACTCGACTGCTCTAAACAACTTTATTTATATTCCACATCATCCCACCTCATTATTAAATTACTCGTGACGACCATCATTTCCCTTCCTCTATTTTTTTCTTTTCAAAAACAAATTTTTTTTTTGATGAACATGGAATTGAAAAAAATTAATTTTTTATGAATTACAAATTCAAGGAATGCACATGGTTTTGTGGCAGTAAGCATTGGAATAATGTAGAGTTGATTAAGTGCATATGCATATGCTTTCTTATTCTTTATAATTACATAGCAAATATGCTTTTAAGTAAAATAATGGAAAAAAAGAGAGTTGAAAGAAAATATATAGCAAAAAAGTGGGATCCAACTCAGAAATCTCGACCGCGTGCATCTTTCACTTCTCAAGCATATTACCTTATGTCAGATTAGATTTTTGAAGATTTTGGGATCTTCTTTTCTACTTAGTTTTTCTCCTTTTTAAATTTTTACACACACGTTCAGCACACTCACCCACATATTCAAATTTGAGCACAAGATCTTTCGTATAAAATTTTGAGCGTAAATCATTGAATTGTTCACAAAAATTGATAAAATTATACTTTTAGTCTTGTGCGATAGGGTGTGTCATATTTTTTCTCCCGCAATTTACGAACCTAGTATATTTAGTTTCATAGAATAAATATTATAACATTGTTTGTCCCATATGATAAAATTAGTATGATATAATATTTTATTCTTTAAGACTAAATGTGCCACTTTTATTATGGGACAAAAAATATTACAGTGTTTATCTTATAGGACTAAATGTGATAAATCATTAAATTATGGGACCAAAAGTGCAACACACCATGTAGGACTAAAAAAGTATAAATTTCCGTATAAACTTATTTCTAGTTATTTGAGATAACATAAAGAATAAAAAATATTTCAAAAAAAAAAAAAACATATGTTGTTCCTTTACTAATTTTCAAACTAACAGACCAAGTACTCAAATTATAATAAACACAACTAGGTTCTTTTATTCTTATCTCTTTTTTAATATGCCTTTTCAGAAGTATGTACAAGTTTCTTTTCAACAAAATAAAAAAAATAAAAAATAAAATACTAGAAGCATATAAGAATGACTTCTTTTAATTTGGGGAGGATTCTAATAGAATAAATCCTGAATATTTAAAAATAAACAATTAGAAAATAATTTATTTTAGAATTATTGTTTTCCTTTCAAAATTCAAAATACTTTAGAGGCGCGAAAAGAAAAAAAAAAACCTCTGAAAATCTCCAAAAACTATAATTTTGGTAGGCACAAACTTGAATATGTACGTAGTTTAAGTTATTATTTCACAATGATATGCATTTAATTTATAAAATAGCAATTTTTATATTTTATGCACATATATCAAATGTGCCATATCGCACACATATATACATTCCACCACAAACACAAAAAGTGTTGTTTAATAATAGGATAAAAATTATAAATACTATTTGTTATTTAAAAAAATTATAAGTAATTTTTTGAAATTAAAGATTGTCTAACAAATACTTCATCGTGACAATCCATTGGGAGAGGTTTTGTAAACGGCCTTTAATTTTAAAAAATTATGTATAAATTTTAATAATAAAAAATATTATTAAATAGACAAATCTCAAAGAAGTCCATTTTATTTTACCATAAATAATACTAATACATGGATGGTGCAATAACAAGGAGAATAGTGTATTTGCATGAAAAAACATAAGTGTGATAATTTAAAAATGTGGAACCAAAAATGTAGCATTTATGCTCCTTTATGGTAATTGTATCCTACCTAAGTATGCATTTAAATACATTCCATTGTTGGTGTGCTGGAATTTATTATACACTGATTTGTTGTCAAATGTAAAATGCGACTACTTCAAAACAAACTAATGTGAAAGACTTTTGAAAGTCGTGTTTGTTGGATAATTTAAACAAATTACGGGCCATAGGAGCCCAGAGATCTGTTTGCTCAAAGCCCAATTACTGCCAGATGGCCCTGAAAAAGTGGGCCCCAGGGCTTCCACCCAATCACACTCCCCTGCAATTATTCCTTTGTAAAGTTAATTAATTAAACATATACAATAAAATGAGCATATGATAGTCCATAGGAATTTTTTTTTTATTTAAAAAAATGGATGACTTTGAGTCATTAAACATGATTATTTCTTGAATATTTCTAAAGAAAAAGTTGATGTTAATATTTTAATTGCTTATTGTTGAAAGTTAACTGAAAAATATTTAAAACGGCTTAAATTAAGTTGATTTAAGTAAAATATTATAAGCGACTTCCTACTGAATTCTTTAGTTTATTAGCAAAAATTGTAAGTATTGAGTTGTTTTCTCAAGTATTTCGACTTCATATGTTTTTTACTTTTAACTTTTATTGTGGGTGTATGTGTAATTTTTTAAAATATAGGAGAAATTTGTATAAATAAACCTAGATCAGGGATATAAATATTATTATTCATTTTTTGAAATTACATTATATTCTTTAACTCTGCAGACAATTGAACATTCCAATGCTTTTTATATGGTCTTATTTTCCAGATCATTTGGAACCAGATAGAACTCACTCCAAACATAATGTGCAGCAGAGTGTCTGGAATTATTTTTGGGATGATTTTTAAATTACTGAATTTTGGAGGACTTAAAGAGTAATTTTTTTAATAAATAAAAATTATTGTAACATTGATAGTGGATATTTATAATTATATAAATAGCATAAGAAGAGGAGGCATGACGTGGGTTTTATTTTTAAATTTATATTTTAATATATATATATATATATATATATATATATATATTCATATTGGGAGTTTCAGGACTAGCCTGAAAAGGGTCGGATGGTCCTAACTCCTAAGGTAGAATTTGTAAAGGAGCATTATATGTTGGGCTTCGCAAAGGGGGAATTTGGTACAAGAAACTACAGCTGAAAGTCAAATTTGCAAAGAGGGCCCTTGTTTTGAGATTACCATGATTTGGAGAACTTTAATTGCGATTTGCCCCCCACAAAATTAAAAGTCATCCACATCCGCCCAATTATTGCTTCAGGTGGGGTCTGATTGAGATATTCAGCAAGTAAATATGAGTTACGTGGCGGTTCCTTTGTTGGTAAGGAAGAACTAACTGACCCCATGAGAACCGAAAATTGCAAATCCCACCCCAATCAAAACACCACAAGTATAACGATAATTAGGGGGGGAAAATAATTCAAGAAAATAAAATTTAGGGATATATATATATATATATATATATTTAAATATACAATATTATATGTAAGTATTTAGATAATTGGATGTACATTTTCTATACCTTTATTAATTATGTAACAACTAAATTAATATTAGATATATAATAAAATATATTTATGAAGTCATATATTCATAATATTAGATTAAAATAATGTAGCATATGTTTTAACACTATTTTATAATTAATGTAATATTATAAATAAATAGTAATATATTATTGTTAACAAAAAAAAAAGTAAAATATGAGCAATGAGCTCGAGCAACCTGTTTGTAATCATACTTTAAAAATAAGTTTATGAAGTGGTTGAATAAAATAAAATTATGTAACTTATAAGATATTATTAATGATAAATTTGTAATTAATTTGAAGAGTTTAGAAAAAAATTAACAACTTCTTGCTTTTGCTTAAAGAGCTTATAAACTCGTAACATTATATTTTTACAATCACAAAGTCTTGCCCGTTAACATAGATGAAACAGTTTAAAATTTTATAATTAAAGATAGGACCAAAAACATGCACAATCAACAATTTTATCTCATAAATGTATTAGAAGAAATAATATTTTTTATTTAAATGATCAGATTTAATTGAATTAATCAATTATATAGTAAATTTAATATACTTGTTATGTGATTGGTTATTTTTTCTCAACAATTTACCTTTGCCATATAATTAATTAAAATTTGGCTAAACCTAATTTGAGTTTAAAAAAAAAATCAGTCATAAGGAATTGTAAATTGAGATTAGCTTTCTAGACTTATCCAAAATAAAATTTACTGGGTTTGATTAGATTTGAAACAATCATACTGCATCTTTAATACAATTGTCATGTAATTGATCTGTAATTTTAAAAAAATATCAATTACATGACAAATATAATACATTTGTCATATAATTAATTTGATTGAATTAGACATGTTTAAATAGCACGATCAATCACATGACAAATATAACACATTTATCATATAATTGATTTGATTCAATAAAACATGTTTGTGTAAAAAATTTCTCTTATCCAAACTAGAGAATTGAGAGATGAGAATATGTTGAAGAACCAAACAGCTGGTGATTAGGACTTGAAAAGAAACTGGATATGTGCTCTCTCTAACCCAACACCAGTTGTAGACCCCCCCCCCCCCCCCCCCCCCCCCACCTATACTTCTCCCAAAACCCCCAAAAAAATAAAATAAATCAAAACCACTATAACGTTTGATAAAGTAAGTGGAAAAGATAAAGATGAAGATTCTCTTCTTCTTCTCTCTCAGTCTATAAATATCATTACTCCTTGCCATGCATTTTCTCACTCCGAAAAGAGAGAGAAAAAGAAAAATACTAATTTTTATTTTCTCTGTATATTATGATAAGCAGAACTCGCTTCTGCTTTCTGTTCCGATTGAGTGCTGAAGCCAAATTCTCGAACTGAAGTCTCAGAAGAGAGAGATAACACTTAACAGAAAATCATCAAGAAATGGAGTCCTTCAACTTTCACGACATAAGAGTCGAGAAATCGAACGCGATTTCAAGGTACCGACGGATTCAAAGAATCACGACCTTGTTTCGTTTCGTGGAGCTTTTTGTTTTCCTGATCGTTGTATCCAGGTTTACCACGAAGTTTGCGCTGTCACTCAGGCTGTCCGGGGAGTACTTCCGGCGAATCTCCGTGGCGATTATCAGCCCCAGATTTGTTTTCTTAGTCGGGAACGCCATTGTAATCGCTTTGTTTTTGAAATCGGGCCGATTTTCTGGAGGAGATGGGGAAAAAGTCGCGGATTTTTACGAGGAGTACGTGGAAAAATGTAGGAAGAATCAAAAAGCTTGCAGCAGCAAAGAGGAGAAAAAAGCATCCGATGCTCACAAATTACACGGAGTTCGTCACGTAGAAAAGACGATGCACAGGAGCAATTCCGAGAACCTGGACAGAAGCGCGCAGGCGAGCGGTCGCCGCCGCGAACTACGGCGAAGCATGACGGATGACTGCCGGAAAATTCAGGATCCGGAGCGGAAGACGGCGACGGCTGGCAGTTACTCGTACGCGGAGGAAGAGATGAGCAACGAAGAATTCCGACGAACAGTGGAGGCGTTCATTGCTCGGCAACAGAAGTTTTTGAGGGAAGAAGAAGGATTTTCAGCCGCGGTTTCGTTGATTGAATCTTGAACTGCTGATACAGATCGATCATTGTTTCCACTGTATCCGCCCGCTCTTTACCTTTTTTCTCGTACATAGGTTATCAGAAGCCTTTCTCACGGGGCCTTTTACTTCCCCCTGATGATTTAGAGTTAAAACGAATGACTGCTTCAATATAGTTAAAATCATGCTCCTGCTATTATGACATGTATATCACCTTCTCTTTTCTTTTCTTTTTTTTTTTTTTTTTGGGACAAAGTATAAAATGTACATGTTTTATTTGGAGATCTATGTCATGGAAAATGATGTTATATTTTATACTTTATTTAATATAACATGCACTATATTATAAAGTTCACATCAAATTTAATTATTCCCTAACTATAAATCATTACGATTTATGAATGATCGTAAATCAATATTATCTACGATGATCAAACAAAATCAAAGCGAAAATTTTAGTTTATTCCACGGTTCACCATAGTTTTACTTCTCGTCAAAATATTTCTTAGTTTCTAATTGTACATTTGGCATCACTTACAAAAACAACGACTAACAGTAATTGCGCATCTGTCATTAATTAAATAATTATGGCAATCGGCCATAATGAAAAGATATTGTATTATCTATATGTTTAAGTAAATCTCTTAAACACATGCGTGCACAAATCTGACAAATACAACATCACTTTGAATTGTTCTTATTCAATAAGAACTGGCCGAACCAAACCAATCATATACCAAGTGTATCATACACTTATTATTTGACCGATCACTTTTTTTAAATTTTACATCTATCATAAAATAAATATATATTTGTTCCACTATTGACACGACTCGATGTATATGATACGATGTTTTCACACTCCGAGACATATGAAAAGATTTTCGAGGATTTTTTTTGGTAGAAAATAATTTAAAAGCAAGCAGGTGGAATATGAAGGAGAATGGTATTCTTGTTTCAGGCACATATATGCTTTGATGTCGTATTAGAACATCTGATAACGGAATTTTAGAAGCAAAAAATAGGAATAAATCCACAAGAAGAAGAAGCATAATTTTGCTGTTGTGTCGTGTGCACGCATGTCTGCTGCCATTTGTTAATTATTCAATTTAACCTTATCTAAACACCTTTTAACCTCAAAAAAGAAAAGGTATGTATTTGATCATGTTTGTCAAATGACTCAGTTCCAACCCAGCAAACGCACGCACAGCAGTTCTCAGCATTCCAGAAAAGTTAAAATACATAGTTTGATTGAGGGCTGTTTCTTTGGGAAAATTATTTTTTAAATGCAAAAAAAAATTAAAAAATTATAAAGATGGTGTTGTTTTAAATTTTAAAAAAATATAGGCAGAATTGGAATTTTCTCAATAAATTTTTACAATTTTTTTGATATTTTTTAAGTTTTTAAAATTAATTGAGCACATGCATTTTTGTATTGTCACCGCGCTAGTAATAAAAATTAGAGATAACTACACCACTTTCCTTTGAGGTTTGATGCAACTACACGTAAATTTAATGTGATTTGAAAATTTTTATTTAGTACCATTGACTTTTGTTTCAATCCAACAAATAAATTACTCCTTTAGTCAATTTTTGTCAAAATGGTTAGATGGTTGGTGTGCCTCTTAGTGAAGTTTATCTTTATACATGTAATAATAATAACAATAATTAAAATAAGATTCTTGTTATTCAAACAAATATTTTTAATATATTACTTGATTTGCAATAAGTGTAATTTAATTAGAAAAAATATTTATTTAACTTGCAATAAATCAATAATAAATTAATCGAGCGTATGAATTCTTTTAAAACTTTTTATTAATATCGATAAATTCTATAAATTTTGACTAAAGAAGTAATCTATTTGTTGGATGAAAACCAACATTGAGGTACTAAATATAATTTTTTTAAATCACATAGAATTTGTATGTATTTACACCAAACTTCAGAGAAAAGTGGCGTAGTTACCCTTAATTTTTATTACTAGTGCGTGTGGCAATAAATAATATGTCTGAGCACAATTAATTTTGAAAACTAAAAAATATCAACAAAAAAAAAATTGTACGAAGTTATTGAGAAAAATAAATAGAATACAAAAATTAATCAGATAAAAGTAAAAAAAAAAAAAGCTGGTGAAATATTTTTAAAAATTAAAAATGGAAAAGAAAAAGAACATTATTGAAAAAGATAAAAATTTGGTTAAATGTTTAAAAGTAAATAACACATACAAAAAAATTGAAATGGAAAAATCCCATTTCAAAACTAGGATTTGAAATCCTAATTTTGTAGCATATTTAATTTTTTTTTAATCCGAACTGGGATTTCAAATTCTAATTCTGCCTATATTTTTTTAAAAATTTTAAAATAGCACTATTTCATAATTTTTTTGTTTTTTGCATTTAGAAAATAATTATCCCTTTCTTTAGTTCTTACATTAAACTCATTTAAACCAAATGCTATAATAATCTTGCTCCTAGAGTTTGGCAACGAGTCGACCATTTTTGGTCAGCTCGACGAGCCCTTATGGTCCGAGCTCGAGCTCAAATGGTATATATTGAGCTCGAGTGCCAAAGGATCTTAGAAAAAAAAATTTCCAAGAGAAATCTAAGGCAGAGTTGCAGGAAACAAAGATGAGAATGAGATCAAAGATGAGAGAAAGGGAGAATGTATGAGCAAAAAAACCAATTTTCATTCATATCAAATTAGTTCATAGCACCAATCCTCCGATTTCTGCTTTACACCGTCGGTGAGATCAAGAATAAGAAGAAAAATGACAAACTTGTTGTTGCCGCTGCCACTTTCGTTGCGCCGTTGTTGCTGCCGCCGCCGCCGCCGCTGCCGGGGTGGATTTGGTGTTAGGGTTGGATTTGAGAAAAATGGGAGAAAAAAGAAAAATTTGACTGGTGATGGTGATGTGGAAAGAAATAAAGATTTGTTATAATAAATTGTTGGTTTTTATATTTTTTAATAAAATTATATTATTATAAAAAATAATATTAACTATCATTATATTAATTATAAAAAATAAAAATATAAGATATAATATTTTAATGTACTGTTATAAATATAACTAATTAGTTTAGTAATTGTATAATTAGTAAAAGTAGAATATATATATACATTAAATTATTAAGATTTGTATAGTTATTAATATTAATTACAAAAATAAATATAAGTTGTTTTTTTAAAAGTAGTTGATCTCATTATATACAAAATAATAATAATAATAATAATAATAATAATAATAATAATAATAATAATAATAATAATAAAACTTTTAATACAAAATATTGACGAATCTCATTATATATAATAAAATAACAACAAAAATAATTAAAATTGTTCAAATATCATTAATTACTACTACTACTACTATTATTATTATTATTATTATTATCTTTAGATATTTTATAGCTGAAATTGTTATATATTCACAATGTGCAATAAAAATCTATATTCATACATGTTAGTATTACATTGATGTAACTGTCATCTTATATTATTGAACAACATGGGTTAATCGAACCATCAAATTCAGATCAAATCATTAGATATGATCAAACTTACAAAAAAATACATTTGATAAAGTTTTAGACTTATTGGGAATACGAATGTCGAGATATCATAGTCGGAACAAAAGAGTATAATTCAAAATGGTGTATCGTTGAATCAGACCATTTAATTTTAAATCGTACTTTCAGATATGATATAATGGATACAAACTTATATATATTAAAATTGGAAAAAATGCAATTTGCCCCCCTGTGTTAAGCGAAATGTGCAATTTACCCCTCTGTGAAAAATAAAACAACAATTTATCCCCATGTGTTATTAGAAATAAAACAAAATACACCCCAGGATTAGCGGTGCACTACACGCGCCCCAGGCGCAATTGAGCGTAATTTTTAACCAACAATAATATTATTTATATATATTAATATATATATATTCAATTTAATATAATATATATTTATAATATTAAGATTAAATAATTATATTTTAGTTATATAAAAGTAATATATATATATATATATATATATATATATATCTTTCTTTCTTTCTTCCTCCTGTTGCTGGAACAGCACTGCCGCGCCCCCTCCCCCTTCCTCTTTCTCTTCCTTTCCCTCTTCGTCTTCTCCCCCTGTTACTCCCCTCATCCCAAATCAGCCCCGCCCCCTCCCCCTTCCTCCTCCCCCATTGCAACCCCATTCCTCAGCCCCTTACTAGTGCCTAGATCAGCCTTCCCCACAGCTAGATTCGGCGTCCTACGGCGATTTCTCTCTCTCCATATATATATATTTAAATTTTATTGTATATAATATATAATTTTAATTTGAACTATAGATTGATCAAAATCCAAAAGTTATTAAATAAGGACATAAATAATATATTAAATTTTAAATTAAAAAATAAAAAAGAGAGCATGTGTTTCACAAAACGCGTCAAAGGGGAAAATTGCACTATTCCTAATAATACGAGGGATAAATTATAAATTGCTCATTTTCATTAATATGGGGGGTAAATTGCATTTAATCCTATTAAAATTTGGTATAAATTGGTTACTAAATATTAAGATATCGTAATTATTAATAAGCTTTTGATCACATTATACATTAACATATATATATATATATAATATATATAATAATAATAATAATAATAATAATAATATCATCATCATCATCATCATCATCATCATAATAATAATAACAACTAAGATTGTTCAACCATCATTATTATTAGATTAATTCAAAATAATTACAAAATTTTGACATAAACTTATAATTAATAAAATAAATTGCATAATGCACACATGTATCTTGATACAAATATAAAATTAAAAAATACATATAAAATCATAAGTGAATTACTTGTCAGTTTAAAAAAGTAAAAACAATATAAATGTATATAAAAATATAACATAAAATCTATGTGTCATATTAAATTATTATTTTAAAAATATATTAAAATTTACTAAATTACCAATTATGTTTGTTTTTTATATAAACTATAAAGGTTAAACATATAAATAAAAGTACTATAATGTATTATTATCTAAAATAAAATATATAATATTAATTAATAATTACAATATATGATCGATTTTGAATAAAAACTTGATAAAATATTGAATATGAAATTAAACATATATAAATTCTAAAAAACAAAAATGAAAAAGCTCAAGAGCTACTGGCGGGCTTAACTAACAGAGACTAAGCTCGAGTCAAGCTTAAAATCAAGTCGGCTCGCGCTCAAATCATATCAGCATTATGCTTTCACCTTATCACTCTCGCTGTTGGTAAGAATAATGATCATTCTGATTGCCCAAATATATGGAAATCTTGACAGGAAATGAATGACAAGGATTTCCTTCCTGCATTCATTTCTTGCTGTTGATCAACAGAACCCAAACTGCAGAAGTACACACAGTACTATTCACTTTTGGCAAATAAAAATAGCATTCAGATATTCAGCCGATCAAAACGCGCGGATACAAAGACCAAGTGCAGAAATGAACAAACCAACCGTATGTTGATATGATCACTGACAGCTACAGTAATTTAAAGGGAATAAATGCGACCAAGTGCAGAAATGAACAAACAAACCGTATGTTGATATGATCACGGACAGCTACAGTAATTTAAAGGGAATAAATGCAATTTAGCTCACCGTGATGTGATATGAGAAATGAACAAACAAACCGTATGTTGCTCATTTCACATAACACAAGAGGTAAATTGCATTTAACCTAAAGGCCCTCAAAGAATCTTAAATGGTTGTCAAAAGTCTCAGCATGCCGGATTTTGGACACTGATCCATCATCATCAATCTGAAAAACAAGCTCCATTTCAGTAACTCAATTATTAGATTTGATATTTCTAGTTTGATTACACAAGAATCAGCAAGATTGGTGGCACTACATTGAGAGAAAGACCAATTCAAGAAGGATAAAAACAAACCCAGTATTCAGGTGGACGCATCTTGAGATTGTAGGTGGAAGCCATGCTCATGCAGTATGCACCAGCGTCGTGAACTACCAGTCCAGCACCCTAGACAGTACTAGTAAGATGAGATGAAATCATCTTGACTTGTATCATGGATGAAGGGCCAGATTAGAACATTACCTTGGTTGGCGTGGGTAGCTCCCGATCCTTGCCCAAGAAATCAGCTGACTCGCAAACTGGGCCGACCACATCGAAAGTGGAAGTCTCGGCATCTGGAGGTGGAGGGGAAACCAGCTCTATGTGCTGCAATGAAAAGTCAAGCAGTGAACTAGATTCTTGGAAAATGAAAATTCTCAGAGCCCAAATATAAAGATCAAAGCAAATTCGACACTGGAAAAAACCTTCACTGTGGTATTGTTCTATAGGATGAAGCTTGTCTGTGGAATGAACGTCATGCATGAGTAAGAAAAAATAAAAAGATGTGGTAGTATATTGCCAACTATAACATATTGGATCAACTGCTTTTGCAGAATAAAGGCATTAAGAACCTCACCTGGTGAGCTCCATACAAACTTGGACGAATAAGCTCGGCCATGCTGCCATCAATCACAATGAAATTTTTTGTTCCATTTGTTTTCACTCCAATGACATGATTGACGAAGCAGCAAGTGTTTGCAATAATTGATCTTCCAGGTTCAATTATGAGATTGAGATTTCGTGAAATAACCAGTTTTCGAACCTAAAAAAGAACACACCATAGTTGTTAATGGCGCAAGGGTCCTGGAGCCATGGCTCAAAGCTTTTTTGGCGCTGAGCTAGCGCAATGTGCGCCTCGCGCCATGGCACGCCATTAATAACTATTTAACACTACAAAATAAGTTCACTTTATACCAAATAGAACCAGAAAGCAATACATTTGATATATATATTTGAAGGGTGTCTCCTGACCAAAATTTAGCAATTTGACAAAATTATTAATTCTTAGAATTATGATTTTTTTTTAATTGTAAAAATATTTATGGGTAGATGAGATCAATAAAGATCAAATTGTTTTCCATTGGTTTTTACTTCTTTATTATCAATTTTTGTTTCACAAGTTCATGACATATATAATTTTGTTAATTATAATTATTTTGATTTAATTTTTATGAGTTCATCAAATTTCTTATGTTCGAATTTTTTCATTGTTTTTTAATTTTTTTATTATTAATTTTCGTTTCATGAGATCATGAAAGATCAAATTGTTTTTCATTGTGTTTTTTTTTATTATCCATTTTTTATGAGTGCAAGAAATATATGATATTGGTGCCTTGAAATATATCATATTGGTGTCAATTATAATCAAATTTTTTTAATTTGTATTTATTATTTTTTTATGAGTTCATGAAATTTCATATATTCGAAATTTTTCATAGATTTTTAATTTTACTATCAATTTTCATTTCATGAGATCATGAAAGATCAATTTTTTTTTTTTATGCTTTTTACTTTTTCTATTTATCATTTTTTCATGATTTTAAATATATTATATTTGTTAATTATAATTATTTTTGGTCAATATGTATTTATCATTTTTATAAGTTCATGAAATTTTTTATGTTCGAAATTTTCTTCACTGTTTAATTTTTTTTACTTCCCATTTTCGTTTCATGAGATCAAAAAGTTTTCATTGTTTTTTACCTTTTTTTTTATCAATTTTTGTTTCATGAGTTTATAAGATTCTTGTGTTAATTGTAATCATTTTCTTAAAATTTTATATTTATTATTTTTTTATGAGAACATAAAATTTCTTATGTGCAAACTTTTTTCCATGGATTTCTTTTTTCTTATTATTATCAATTCTCGTTTCATGAGATCATTTAAGATCCAATTTTTTTCATTGCTTTTTACTTTTTTTATAATCGATTTTTTTACGTGTTCATGAAATATATGATATTTGTGTTAATTATTACCATTTTTGTGTTAAAGTTGGGATTTTATTAATTAGTCATTAACTTCGACGAGTTAATAATATCTTCATCATATAATTTGCAATTGATCCTCTTTTGAAATTGCCTAAATTTCATTAACTAAATTTTGAATTGTAATGTAATTATTAAAATCGTATTTGAATTTATTCTTACTAAAATTTCTTCTCTCATGGTTGTCTTTTAGTTTACAAAAGTAGTACTTATTCAATTATTTTTCTATTGATATATCTCTTTGTATAGATGCGATGTAATTTGAAGAACAAATTTATTTGTATTGTTAATTTAAGACGTCTCTTTCATTTGATTTTTATACAGTTAGAACTCTAATAAAATATATTTTAATTACTAATTAATTTAATCCGTGCATAGCACAGGGCACACACTAGTATACAAAATATATTCAAGGTGCAAAATGCCAATTACTGGGATACATAATCCATGTATTATCAGAATACCTTAAAGATATTTGTACTTCCTATGGTGCAAAATGATGACTAAATTAGTGGTTTTATGTGCTAGAATATAGATTATCAGAACTTCAGCTAAAATAATAAGCTCTGAAGATGATGTCAGAATCTTAAATGGTTATTAGGGCTTTAGACGGATAAAATTCATTTTAGTCCCCAACGTTTGATTTCAACTTCAAAATAGTCCCTGTCTTTTCAATTAACTCCAAATTAATCCTTCCAGCAGTTAATTTTCCCATACTACCCCTATAAAACTTTGTTTTTCATTTATTGCAATTTGGTCCTCCATACATTAGCTTAGAAAATAATTATTATTTTAATTGAAAATATTTATCATTAAATGTTTATTCAGATGCTTATTATTTTACCCGTCTAAGGACTAATTTGAAGTAATTGAGCCAAACTAGCAAATGGAGATTATATCACAGGGAAGACAAGTAACTTTGTGTCGCTCAGAATGAAATGCCCTGTTTAGGACAAGAAAATTAAAGACCACCTGGTTGGAATTCGAGTATAAAAAAAAATGAAGTCAGATTACTTACAGTATCAATAAGGTCTCTAGGAGTCGGAAGGACAGCACCGGTATGATAATAATCAATCCCTAACCCTCCTCCAATATTCAAAAGTCTATTTCAAAACCTTGGTCCCGAATATGATCTATATAGTTCACCATCAAAATAGCAGCATCTCTGAAAATGTCCACCTGGAGAATAATCCACTCTTAGGTTCCAGAATTTATCTCAACATAAAGAAAACAAAACTTTTACTGATGATATTTATGGAGAAACATGCACAGAAATTATGAGGTTACAAAGGACAAACGGATACTGAATACTGACTTGAGTTTAAACTCAAATATGAAGCAACATGTGGTCGCAACTGTTTTTGTTCTTCTCCACACGAAGAAAAGACCAACTGGATGATCAAGATGACATGTTCCAAAAAATATAAGAAATGTTACCGAAAAAAAAAAAAAAAAAAAGGAAAAGGTCAGCAATAACATGAGTAATTTGGAAATTCACAGTAGCAGGAACAAGCTGCTAAAAAGTCCCTGACTTGCTCCTGCCCTGTAACTAGAATAATTGCAACACAGCCGCAAATATCAAAACCTGTGCATCATTATTGACACTAACTAAACCTTAAGAGTCAATCTAGCCATGGAAAGTTTTACCCAAAAGACTGTATTCCTGAAATAAATATCTAAAACAACTGAAGTTCGTGCAAGAGCAGAATGGTAGAAAGGCACACAAAGCAGGTACCTTTGTAATTGTGGAACCAAGATGACAGTGGACCCCAACAAGTTTCAATTCTTTACGGTGTGCCTTCACAGCATCTAAAAACCACTGCAGCTTCTCATTTCTGATACCAAATTTGGAGTTCTTATTTCCAGTAGCAACATAAGGATGGACCTATTTTACCCAGCAGGGAGTGTTAATTCTAAGCACACAAGCAATAGCAACATCATATTATGGGAATCTGCTACAATTTCAACTAAATGACTGTGTCTAAATTTCAATTATCAAGTATGTTATTCTTCTTCCATCCACTTATCCCTATGTCTAGATTTCCAGCACTCCAGAATGCAACATCGAAATTAAATATCAGTACTAACATATTACCATGCACTGGATCTCAATACCTGAGGATCAACATCTGGATTGATGCGTAATAGCATTAACCTTCTTCCCGGCGATTCTTGCAGCAGCGACAATGTTTTCCAAATCAAATTCACTGTCAATGTTCACAAACACACCTGCTTTGGCAGCCAAGACTAGATCCTCCAAGATCTTTCCGTTCCCATTAAAGACACACCTGTTAATTATATATGAAGAGGTAAAATTGCGCCCCTTCATCGTCTTTCTCCTCTTGAAAATCATGACATTCACAAACCGAGGTCAAACTCAGATGGACAATAAAAGACGTAAAGAATAACGACAATCACTCCGAAAATCAATACCTCGTAGGATCGAATCCAGCATGTAGAGCTAACTTAAGCTCATTCCCACTAACCAGAACCGCCCCACACCCCAACTTCCGCAAATGTTCCAGAATCTTGAGATTATTATTGGCCTTAATCGCATAACCAATATTCGAGTTCAATTTCTCCAACGCTTCTTTATACGCCTCAACATTCCGAGTAATTTGCGGTTTGCTATATAAATAAAAGGGGCTTTGCTCCGCAACCTTCATGACTTCTTCAACTTTGACTCCCTCACAAAGCAAGAACCCATCTTCGGATTTCGTAAAACAGTGCTGAATGTTTTGGGTTTTGGGTTCTGGAGTGGACAGAACCGCCCTCGGAACACAGTGTTGGAAAGATGTCACACGTCTCCAAATGGGCTCTTGTTTGAAGGCCGAAACGGGGTTCACAGAAAGTCGATTAGAAGGCGGCTGGAGGGACTTGGTGGGACTGGCGAGGGGGTTTGGGGTTAGAGAGAATTGTAGAAAAGCCGCCATCGTCAATTTTCACGAAACTCAGCAAGAGACCAAAAACGAAAACTGTCTGCATCCCTCTTACTTAATAAGCAAATCCAACGGCCAAAATTCTAGGTTTTACGACGGACGGCTATAAATGCGTTTCATATTTTATAAAAAAATTGAATTTATTAAAAAAAAGAACGGTTTAAATACATTTAAAGTCCTTCTCAAAATATGATATTATATATATATTTTTTAAAAATTAAAATTATATTTACACTATTTTCAAATTCTCCATTTACATTTGATTCTTTTCTATTATAATTTGATGTGAGCGAAAAGAAAAATTGAATTTTACCCCCTCACTTAATATTCTTATATATATATATATATATATATATATATATATATATATATATATATATATATATATATATATATTTTCATAAGTATAAAAATATTATATAGGAATATGAAAAGATAAGTAAAATTATAAATTTATGTAATTATTTACTAACGTCAGCATTTTTATTTGCACTCTAACGAAAGCAAGCTACGTGTAAATAGTTAATTTTCAAAAAGTTTATAAGTATAATTTTAATTTTTAATATATATATATACATATATAATTTTACAATTTTTATATATATAATTTTATATTTTTAAGAAAATTTAAGTATAATTAATTCAAAAACTAAAAAAAATGTATTACCAACTTTTATTAATTATTAAATTAAAAATTAAACACACGGAATGTGCCAAAATTGCAGGTAGACAATATCGAAATTCAAATGAGAATGTGCTCATTACGCGGTCTCTAATATTATGAGTAAAATGTTCATGATGGAAATGGGTTGCCTGCCAATAGGCCCAATAATCAGAATGGGCTTTTAATGAAATAGAGTTCAATCATATGGGCCTATTAATATTATAAACAGGCTATAGAAATAACTTATAGAGTAAATAATATCGATACTCTATAATATTAGATCAAAATTAAAAAAGTTTTCTATCTTTTATAAAATACCGAGTATACATTTTAAGATTATAATCTTAATTATAATTATAAACCTATTAATTCAAGAGAAAAGATTACACAAATACAGATTGAAATACATTACACAAACACTCCTCGATTTATACTTATAATTTTATAAAGAGTAGAAAATTAATATTTGTTAAATATAACACTAACTCAAGGGGTATCAAAGTAATTTACCCTCATTTGAATGCTCCATATATTTTAATATTTTATTTAATATATAATTTCACAATCACATTATTTATACATTTTAAAAAATATTCTGCATACTATATATGATAAAATAAGATAAATAATATATTAGTTTATAAAAAATATATGTATTGCAATTGCAGGTATATATGCATGCTATGCTATTATGAAAATGATAGCACTGAAAAGAGCTCGTGGATCGGTTGGAATTAAAGGCAAACGAAAGCGATAAATAAAGCGTAAAACGTAAATAAATACGACAATTAAAAAATCATGAATCCAAGGGGTGTATCCTTGGAATTTCCAGACGCTCGATGTGGTTAAAGAATAATGCCTTAAAAATTCGGCTATGGTGAAAAAGAGGAAGAATGAAATGCTAGAAACATTAAAACGAGACCTTACCTAGAAAATTTATGTTTCCTTTTTTTTGCCTTTCGTTCACGCAAGACTCCAAAGCAGGAATCCTCCAAAGCTCGTTCACACTACACCGGAAATAAAAGCTTCTTAATTCTCCTTGCTAGAAGAGAAGGAAGAAGAAAATACACTTGAAGTGTATTGAGATAGAGGGGGCGGTCGAGAGAGATTCTAAGAGAGGGAGAGTTTTTTTTTTTTTTTTTTTTTTGGCTATGTTGTGATTAATTATTCCAAATAATTAACGGAGACATATATATACCTTGTATGGAACAGTTAAAAATGTGTATAGGTTCGTTTTAATGTTCACAAGGTAATATGATGTTTATTCCAAACAAAGAATGACTAGCAAGGCACTTTCCAAAAGTGAATTTGCTAGTCAATTATTTCATTTCCTAAAATTTTCAAGTGTGCTTAATTAAAATAGTGTGTTGGCTGATTTTTACACCATAAAAATACTAGGCCCACCTGATTTTAATTAAATCCAATTAAATACTGAAGCCCAAATAGTCTTTATTAATTTAATAAATCCAACTTCTCAATTAATTCAACCAAGCCCAATATAAATTAATCTCATTAATTTATCATTGGGCTAGCCCATCTAATGGACCTCTTTTATCTTAAATAATCCAGTTACTTACGTAATTAATTCCTTATCCCTCTTTGATGATGTTGTGTGTGACTTTTTAAGTTCACCTCTCAATTAAATTTGGGCTAGTGTCAAACATCGTTATTAATTAAATTTAATTAATTAATAATTCTTAATCAACCGTTGATCAAGAAAGCCCGTCACCATGGGTGACCGTATAGCAACGGTCTATGGCACTAGAGACTAGGTGAATTTCGTGTGAACTTTTAGGCCTCGAGTCCATACGAGTACGATCCTTCCGTCTAGGGATAGCATCTTGACCTAATAACTTTGACAAACGATCCTTCGATCATCTTGGTCCCAAAGTATACTTTTGTCGCAGCATATCTAATATGCCTATCAAAAATCGCATAGACCTCTTTCATGCGGAGCATTATCGAGGGAGCGTCTTCCAGCCTTTCATATTGCTTTTGAATATCATTGGTAATCGAAGCCAATATAATACTGCGGACCTTGCGGTTGTTCTCAAGTCATTTTTCGAACGTGATACGTTCTTCGGGCGAGGACCCCCCAAGCAAGGCCGTAAGGAGCGGCTTGTCCAAGACATAGCCTTAGTTCTCAAAATTTAGGACAATCCTTAGATTCCTTAGCCAGTCATTATAGTTCGTGCTATTGAATTTGTTAGTCTCCATTACCAAGGTTAAGGGGTTCTTAGACATTTTCTAGAAATAGAAAATTAAACAAAAATCAGCAAATGTTAGTAATATTATAAATAAACTTAAAGACTTGGTCTTTTAGTCTTTAACTATCCCACTATTTATACAAAAGCCCACCACTCTCGAGTGGGGTTTCGGGAATAGCATTTTCTAGTGAGATTGGGAGTTTATTATGTCCCGCTTTTACGATTCACATAATAAAGGCCTTATGGGAGGTATCCTATACCATTCTCATTCCATGAGATCCCCAAGATCTTTTGTCTCACTTTTTCGCATGATTTCGAGGACTCCAAGCGAATCATGTTACTTGATGTTAGGCTCGACCCATCAACCGAATTGCATCTCAAGCGTCGCACCCCACGACTCGTGAGACACAGAAACGGTGAACATGCTTCTTCATTCAAAACAATGGTGCAGTTTTCCTCTATTCCAATTGTGTCAGGACTTGTGAGACCACAATTGGGTAGCGGTAGCTTCCTCACCACATTGCTGTGAATGGAAGGCTTGGACGAATCAAAACCATTTTGATCTAAGTCCATTATGAGCCTAATGTTTAACTTGATCTAACCAAGTGAGAGTTTGATTGTAGAGTTATAGACCAAAATTCATCACGTACATATATTGCATACATCAATATCCAAAATTAAAGCATTAATAAAAAATGCATCGCATGCAATAAAACACCTAGCATACCCCTGTTGGATGATCATGAGCCCAGCCAATGCGACCCACTGATCCCGCAGTGAATTTTAGGATTGTTTGAGGTGGTCCTATGCTATTACAATTGTGGTTTACCCATTAACATATAAATGGGCCTTCAATCTCCCCTTTTCTTCATGGGTCTCCATCTTCAGTAATTACATTAAATGTAAAAACCTCACCAAAATAAAATCCTATTCTACTCTCATTACAACGAAAATAGAAACCCCGATCAAAGTTGGGAGGAATACATAGTGAGGGAGAAAGCAAGCCTTACTATTACAAGGCCAAAAAACGAGAGAGAGGAAATAGCAATATAAACCACAAGGGCACATAGACCCACCAAATATAATTAAAAACATTATACCTACGGTCTAGAGCTTCGTGATCATCCATCCATAGTCAACTAGCACATTATTCCAAACAATCATGCTAGAAATAAAAAATATACATCCCATGAATATAATGCAATATCCAATATTGCAACAAAATAATTATGTGCAGAAATACGAGTTTAAATGTGTAATTTAACAAAATGCAACGTGCATCCAATGCACACAAGCAAAACATGTCAATTAAAGCCCCTAAATAATTTTAAAAAAATCAATTTTATCCAAAATTAAATGAGCAATAATTGATCATTTTCAGAAGAGAAGGAAGAATTGATAGGGGGGGCAACTGAGAGAGATTCTAGAAAAGGGAGAGATTTTTTTTTTTTACTATGTTGTGATTAATTATTTCAAATAATTAACCCTAGACATATATATATACCTTGTATGGAACAATTAAGTTGTGTCTAAGTTCATTTTAATGTTCACAAGTAATATGATCTTTATTCAAAATAAAAAATAATTAGCAAGGCACTTTCCAAAAGTGAATTTACTAGCCAATTATTACATTTCCTAGAATTTTCAAGTGTGCTTAATTAAAATAGTGTGTTGGCCGATTTTTACACCCTAAAAATACTAGACCCACTTGATTTTAATTAAATTCAATTTAATCAAAATCTATTTAATTAAGCCCATCAAGTATTTAATCCAATTAAATACTTAAGCCCAAATAGTCTTTATTAATTTAATAAGTCCAACTTATCAATTAATACAACTAGCCCAATATAAATTAATCCCATTAATTTATCCTTTTTGGCTAGCCCATCTAATGGATCTCTCTCATCTTAAGTAATCAAATACCTGTGGAATTAATTCTCAATTAATTTCTTATCCCTCTTCGGTGATGTTGTGTGTGACTCTTTAGGTTCACCCCTAAACTAAACTTGGGCTAGTGTCTAACACCATTATTAATTAAATTCAATTAATTAATAATTCTTGATCAAGAAAGTCCGTCACCATGGGTGGTCGTCTAACAATGGTCCATGACACTAGAGACTAGCTGAATTTCGTGTGAACTTTAGGCCTCGAGTCCATACGGGTACGATCCTTCCGTCTATCGTTTCCTAGCCTTGGTCTAGAACATGAAATTTAGTGCAGTTCCCATCATGAACCAGGCGTCTATGCTGAAGTACTTGATATTATGTTATGCCAAATTGTTCGATGTAGGAACCTCTTTTTCCTACTCGACCAATTACTGTAGTCACAACTTATTACAGCGTAGTCGCATCTCCAAGTGCATAACAGATACCTCTGTCATGTAATGACAGGGGACATATCCTCTTCTTGGAACTCATCGTCCGCGCTACATACTTTGGTTGCACTGGACAAGGCTTATAGTGACTGTGTTTGTGACACAATAATCTCTCACAAAAATCCAAGATACAGTCATTATATGTATGTGACTGACATGGTTCCTCAAGTCTGAGGACTACTCCCGTACTATTGGAGCCCGGGGACTCAAGTCATCCCAACCAAGCCTCCAAGCTTCCATATGATGATCTCCGCGAGTCAGATTAGTCGACTTGACACCTAGTCAGTCAACCCATCAAGATCGCATAGACATCCTATGTCTGTCACCGATGAAATGCGGCACCCATCCAATGAATGTGACTCTTGATGCAAGTCTTCACAGGACGCTCTATGCCCATTCTCAAGGTTCTCGACTTGGAACATTTCAAACCCAACCCTAGGCAGTTGATTTCATGACCGCCATCCAATGCTCGATCCAACTGTTGCGTGGTTATTGCAATTGGTTTGTGGGCTTTGTTGTGATGTTGAAAAGAATATACAAACATGCATGGTGAGCACAACATATTATATGACAAAGGTGAATACTCATCTTATTCACTCAATAATATTTTACATAAAGATCAAGTTGTTTCTAGAATTGGATTACAAGTATGTCAATCTAATTGGCTTCCAGGTCACCTATCCCAACAGGCACCACTACTCATAAGTGATGACTTACTCCAATTTTAGTCCTGTAACGTATGGGAGTGACATTTTTTGTTCTGTACGAATTGATTTTTACAATTTAGTCCTGTAACTTTAAAAATTTAGCAATTTTCATTATTTTTCGACATTTTCCTGTAACTTAAGAGACATTGGCATTTTTAGTCCTACAACTTAGAGGAATTGACATTTTTTATTGTACATGAATTTATCTGCAGGACTAAAATTGTCAAAATTATAAAGTTATATGACTAAATTGTTAAAATGAATTTGTAAAGATTAAAAATGCCATCCCCTTCAATTATAAGATTAAAATTACAATATTTCCTGCTAGAATATAGATTATGGGAACTTTAGCTAAAATAATAAGCTCGGAAGATGATGTCAAAATTTTAAATGGTTGTTAGGCCTTTAGGCCTTGAATCCTCTTAAGATGTCATGCTGATCTAACTGAAATATATGCTGCACTGATGGTAAAAGGAACTTCTTGATAATAGTCATTTGTGATTGCCTTTGGGCCAAACTAGCAAATGGAGGTTATATCACGGGGAAGACAAGTAACTTTGCGTCGTTCTGAATGAAATGCCTTGTTTGGACAAGGAAATTAAAGACCACCTGCTCAGAATTTGAGTATAAAGAAAAGACAAAATTTCACTTTTGATGGTATAATTATATGTTGTACTTTTCATCTTTATTTTTTGAATAAAAACATATAATCCTATAATTTTAATTTTTTTGACATATTTTGCTAAAACACATAGTCTTATAATTTATCAAAATTGATGCTTTTAGTTCTACTTTTTGGACTGAACAAATAACGACTACTAGAAAAAATTGTGTGATGCTCATCTGCAGAAGATGCTGATGTTGTGGGAAATAGAATAAAAACATATTTTCCTACAAGAATCCAACACATTCTAAAACCAATATTCCAATTTTCCCTCCCACTTCAAAACCCTAATTTTTTTCACCCAAATCCACCAAATCTTGTCCCGTTCATGAATCGAGACAAAATTAGTCTAATTCATTTTCACCACACACTGAATCCTTCTTGAAGGTGTCGTTTTTGCTCACTCACCGGCAAAGTAGGACCAAAAATGTTAGTTTTTATAAATTATAGGACTAAATGCGTTTTAGTAAATACATATACATAAGACTGAAATTGATATGTCAATGTTACATGACTAAACGTGTAAAAAACATCAAAATTACGTGACTAAATGTGTTTATTCAAAAAAATAAAGGACAAAACATGCAGCGCACGTATAGTTACAGACGAAAAAGGAAATTTTGCCTTAAAAAAAAAGAGCTGAAGTCATATTACTTACAGTATCAATAAGGTCTCCAGGAGTTGGAAGGACAGCTCCAGTATGGTAATACTCAATCCCTAACCCTCCTCCAATAGTTAAATAGTCTATTTCAAAACTTTGGTCCCGAATCTGATCTATGTAGTTCACCATCAAAACAGCAGCATCTCTGAAAATGTCTACCTGGAGAATTAATCAATTCTTTGGTTCCAGAATTTATCTCAACATAAAGAAAACAACAGAACTTTTAGTGGTGAGATTTATGGAGAAAACATGCACAGAAATTATGAGGTTACAAAGGTCGCAACTGTTTTTGTTCTTCTCCACAAGAAGAAAAGACCAACTGGATGATCAAGATGACATGTTTCCAAAAACACACAACAACTGTTGCCGAAACCCAAAAAAAAAGGAAAAAGTCAGCAATAACGCTCCACAGTAGCAGGAAGAACAAGCTGCTAATGAGTCCTTGAGCTGTAACTAGAATAATTGCAACACAGCCGCAAATATCAAAACCTGTGCATCATTATTGACACTAACTAAACCCTAAGTGCCAATCTAGCTAGCAATAGCAAGTTTTACCTAAAAGACTTTCTAAAATAATTATCCAAAACAACTGAAGTTGGTGCAAGAGCAGAATGCTACATAGAAAGGCACAGAAAGCAGGTACCTTTGCGATTGTGGAACCAAGATTACAGTGGACCCCAACAAGTTTCAATTCTTTAGGATGTGCCTTCACAGCATCTAAAAACCACTACAGCTTCTCATTTATGATACCAAATTTGGAGTTCTTATTTCCAGTAGCAACATAAGGATGGACCTACTTTACATAGCAACAAGTGTTAATTCTGAAGCACAAAAGCAATAGCATAGCGACATCATGTTATGGGAATCTGCTACAATTCCAACTAAAGGAAAGTTCAATTATCAAGTATGTTGTTCTTTTTCCATCCACTTATCCCTATGTATAGATTTCCAGCACATCCAGAATGCAACATCGAAATTAAATATCAGTCTAACAAATACCATGCAATGGATCTCAATACCTGAGGATCAACATCTGGATTGATGCGTAATAGCACATTAACCTTCTTCCCAGCAATTTTTGCAGAGACGACAATGTTTTCAAATCAAATGCACTGTCAATGTTCACAAACACACCTGCTTCAGCAGCCAAGACTAGATCCTCCAAGATCTTTCTGTTCCCATTAAAGACACACCTGCATGCCAAAGTAACATGTGCATTTATCTTTAGCTAGAACAAAGTATGTGCCAAGCTACATGCTAAAACACGAGATTCATCACACCTCAAAAGTGTAAATGTCTTATATGAAAATTCAAGTTATTTCATTCAATACAATATATCAAGAGGTGCACCATTCATGCTTTTCTACAGAAAAGATCGTCAACTTATACAGAATGCTGCACGAAACTATTACGGTTATCTAAATAAAAGGAAATTTTATTTAGTGGGTTACTCAAGCTTCATGCTATTGCTATTGAAGAGTTTCTTCCCACAGGAACCAATTATAGTAAGTCTAACAACATGTAAAAACATTTAACATCATTATCCTCAAGCTTCATTGCATCAACTTTCTCCAAGATAAACTCTCTTTAGGAACAAGTGCAGTTACTGCTGCAAAAGGTCAAACACTTAGAGGTCACAATTTCTCAAGCTTCATGCTATCGTCTTTCTCCTCTTGAAAATCATGACATTCACAAACCGAGGTCAAACTCAGATGGAAAATGAAAGAAGTAAAGAATAACGACAATCACTCCGAAAATCAATACCTAGTAGGATCAAAGCCCACCAGTCCCCCTGCACTCGCAGCGCCCGGCTATCCGCTCGCACTCTACCCCTTCACCGAGCAACTCGCTCAAGGATATGCTGTCAAGCATAGCTTTCCGCGGGCCTCGTCTCCTTTTTTCTTTTCATTTTCTTTTTTTTATATACATATTTTTAAACTAGTTGACCGGTTTCAAAAGTGGCGGGTTTTCGCCGATTCTGCAGAATTTTGATCGGTCCACTCCACGTTTGACTTTGACTCCCTCACAACGCAAGAACCCATCTTCGGGTTTCGTGAAACACTGAAAGTTCTGGTTTTGGGTTCTGGAGTGGACAGGAACACGGGCTTGGAGAGATGTCAAACTTCTCAAAATGGGGTTCACAAAAAATGGATTAGAAGAAAGCTGGAGGGAGTTCCTGGGGAGCATTGCTGGGGATAGAGAGACAATATTCAAAACTGCCATCGTTTGGAAGCATGAATGCCTCAAGTGTGTCCCCGTTATTACATAGACAAATTCAACCGTCAAGATTCTAGGTTTTACATGCGGCTGGATAGGGCTGTGCTTGAATTTGATTTTTGGCCATCACCGAAATAATTACAATTTTAATTTTCATATATTATCATTAATTCATTCATATTGAATTTTTTTTTTTTTAGTTCTCAATTTTTAAAATATTAACAGTTTTGATTTTTAAGTCTAATTAATTATCATTTTGACATTTCAAGAAAACTTATAATCTAGCTATCTTTTCTCTATACTCATGATCATGCACAATATGTTTTCGAAAATAAAATTAAGTCTATATTAATTCATATATACCTTTCTTTGATTGCATTGTTCACGGGGTATTCCAAGTCCTCGATTTTAGTGATTTCCTCCGATCACACTACCCGATAATACCGAGAAACCTGAAAAAAGACGGTCAAAAAAATGTATGAATTTATAGAGGTGTAATTTTATTTTTGAAAACATGTTGGGTCTGAAAACATGAAAAGAAAATATGGCCATTAATTAGGCCTAGTGATAGAAACTGTTAATATTTAAAAATGAAAGACTAACATAGAACTTTCATATGTTTAGGAACTGAAAATGAATTAGTGGCAGTATACGAGGATCAAAACTATAATTATCCCACCGAGTTCCAATAATTTCGTTTATATTTTTTTATCAAGGGTTTAATGCAATTTGCATCAATATGATATTGCAAATGAGTAAAATATTCCTATATATAATATATTATATATATATATATATATATATATATATATTTCCCCCCCCTGATTTTTTAAAATAAAACGATTTACCCCCTTAAATTGCTTCATTTAAAAAAAATACAGGAGGGATAAATTGATGCATTTTAAAAAACACAGGGGGTAAATTGCTATTTTTTTATAGGGATAATTTGCACATTTATAATATCACATGAAGTAAATTATAATTTTTTTTTTTTATAATAAATGAAGTTATTGTAAAAAAATAGTTTAATCACATTTAAACCCCTTCTCAAAATATAAAATTTTTTTCTCTAAAAAGACTATTTTCTTATTCTCCATTTACATTTGATCATTTTCTATTACGATTTTAACAAAAAATCTATTATTAGCAAAAATAGTATATAAATTTTTAATTATGTCCCTCACTTAATATTTATATATATATATATATATATTTATTTATATTTGTAATTATAAATAGGGATAACTACACTCCCATCTCTTGAGGTATGGTGTAATTACACATAAATCTCCTGTGATTTGGAAATTACATCTAGCACCTCTGAGGTTTGCTTCATCTAACGAATAAGTTCACTCGTTAGTCAAAATTAACCAAATTAACTGATATTAACAAAAATATCAGAAAAAATCTATATTAACCCTCAATTGACTTATTACTGATCTACTATAGGTCAAATAATTTTTTTTATAACCAAATTATCCTAATACATCTTTACGCGTTAATGTATCTGATGACGTATATCTTCACTATTATAAGGGTAATTTAATTCGAAAAAAATTATTTAACATGAATAAGTCAATCAATGGTTAATGTAAATTTATTTCTAATTTTTTTATTAATATCAGTCAATTCGATGAATTTTGACTAACGGAATGACTTTATTTGTTAGATGTAGGCAAACCTTAGGGGTGCTAAGTGTAATTTTCCAAACCATAGGGGGTTTATGTGTAATTACACCAAATCTCAGGGAAGAAGAGTGTAATTATCTGTATGAAATATTATATAAGAATATTAAAAAGTGAGTGAAATTATAAATTTATGTAATTTTTTGTTAACGTTGGCGTTTCATCTAAACTCTAACGAAAACGGGTTAGATCTAAATAGTAAAATTTCAAAAATTTGTAAGTATAATTTTATTTTAAAAAAATATATATATATTTAAAATTTTAAATAGAATTTACGTATAATTAATTCAAAAAAAATATTTCTAACTTTTCTTAATTATTAAATTAAAAATTAAACACGCACAGAATGTGCCAGTATTGCTGGTAAACAATATAGAAATTCGAATGGGAATATGCTCATTAGGCGGCTCTAATATTATCAGTATAAAAGGTTCATGATAGAAATGGGCTGCATTCCAATAGGCCCAATAATCAGAATGGCCTTTGAATGAATTAGAGTTCAATTATATGGGCCTATAAATATTTTAAACGGGCTATTAAACATAAATTAAAAGGTAAATTACATCGGTACCTATAATATTATATAAAGGATAAATTACAACCACCTCTCCTGAGTTTTGACGTAATTACAAATACTTCTTTATTGTTTGAAAAATTACAAATACCCCATTGATATTTGATGAAATTATAAATACTTGGATGGAGGTATACAAATCTCAATTTTGCCCTTATTGTATTTTTTATTATTTTTAAAAAAATTAAAATCTTATAAATATATGAAATGGGATGAATGAAAAATTTTAAAAATTATAAAAAAAAACTATCCACTTAGTCCATAAAAAATATTTTTTTAAAAAAATAAATAAAAATATAATTTTTAATTTATAAGGGTATTTTGGTTAGTTCATCATAAAAAAGAATGGATTGGGCTAACTGTTAGGTGGCCGTTAAAATTAGGGGTATTTGTAATTTTTCAAACAACAAAGGGGTATTCGTAATTATGCCAAACCTCAGGAGAGGTCGTTGTACTTTACCCTATATAAAAATATAAAATTACTTTAGATTAATTACACTCAGACTTCTCTCAAAGATAAAATTACACATTTCTAAAGAAAAAAGTTTAGAATTATATTACACCCTTTTAAAAAAAAATATTCTCCATCTAGAACTTTTGTTATGATTTGAGCGAAAAATATAGACGTTAGATTACTTACCATATCAAAAAGGTTTCTAGGAGTAGGAAGGACAACTCTATAATAGTGAATCCATAACTTTCCTCCAATATTTCAAAACCTTGGTCCCAAATCAAAGTTCACCAAAACAACAGCATCTCTGAAAATGTCTACCTGGAGAATTAATCAACTCTTAGATTCCAAAATTTATCTCAACCTAACAAAACTTTTACTGGTGATATTTATGGAGAAAACATGCACAGAAATTATGAGGTGCCAGAGGACCAACATGGATAATGAATACTGAAACTTTGAGTTTTAAACATAAGGATTTCACAAAATATGAAACAACAATCTGGTCCTAACTCTTTTTGTTCTTCTCCACAAGAACATCAGACCAACTGGATCAAGATGGCATGTTTAAAAATATATATATATATATATATATATATATATATATAGGCTAAATTGCACAACCCTATGTTGTAAAATTTCAGCAAAAAAACCCTTCTCTAATTTGAAAATAGGCAAGTTTTACCTAAAAGACTCTACTTTTGAAATACTTATCCAATACAATGAAGTTCGGGCAAGAGCAGAATGGATATATTGCAATCTACCTATCTGTGTTATAGAAAATAAACAAACAATCTCTTTTATGAAAAATAAAGTAGTAATTCACTCCCTCTATCTTTTTCAAAATATAGCAAACACAATAGAGCAAATTACTATTCATTTTTCATTATAGAATAATTTGTTGATTTTCAATATCCTAAGTGAAGTAAATTGTTTTTCACCCAAAGCAGAATGGTAGAAATTGCACAACAAAGCAGGTACCTTGGTAATTGTGGAACCAAGATGATAGTGGACCCCAACAAGTTTCACTTCTTCAGGGTGTGCCCCACAGCATCTAAGTTAATTATATGATTTTAATTATTATGATTTTTAGTTATACTTTTTTTGTAATTTAATTTATTATTTATCTTATTTTATGATATTACTATATAATTAAGTAATTGATCCAAAAAAATTTATTTCATAAAAAAGTAAAAATAAAATAAGAACATTCAGTCTTGATATGGGTTGAGTCGGTGTTTATAAGTGGACCCAATTAAGGCTCATTTAAATGTTCAAGACCACCCTAGGACCGGCTCATTTCTTGAGCTTCGTTCTTTCTCAATGTTTTTAGAACTGAATCGGAGATCGAATTAGTCAAGTTACTGAGTCACAGGTCCGACTGGATTCAAAAAATCGATTGTCCCATAGCCTATTATATATGTATGTATACATACATAATATAGCAATACATTGTATATCAATTAATTAAAAAAATGGAGGGAATAAAACCAAATTTCAAATAAATAACACTGAATTCAATATAATAAGTGCATAAGTTAAAGTGTTTAAACATAAATTCCAACTTAAATAATCCATCAAATTATTATCAACATTTAAGATTCAGCACATATTTAAATTTTAAAAGAAAAATTATACATAATATTAAAAAAGATGGAAGAAGAAAAAAGAGATTACCATTTGAATTTGAGAATAAATTGAATTTAATTTTAAACTTTTAATTATGAAAAATTGAGATTTGAGAATTTGGTATTGAAGTTGAAATTTGGGATTTCAAATGGAAATAGGCGAAACAAAGAAAACCCTAATTGCAAACTCTAATTTGTGAAGTTGAGATTTTTTTAGAGATTTATTTATACATTTCTTTTTTGCCTTTTCAGTTTTTCCTTTTAAAAAAAAAATTGCAAACAAATTTGCGAACCGATAAGATCAGGTTTTGATCGATTCACACTGGTTCAAAATCATCCGATTTTATATGTCTAATCCGGACCGAACGCATGGCCGATTTTCAATCGAACCGAATGGTCCGTTCAGAATTTAAAAAAGATTGAACAAAAAAAGCAAAAAATAACAACAATCAGCCCCAAAATCAATACCTAGTAGGATCAAACCCAGCATGAAGAGCTAACTTAAGCTCATTCCCACTAACCAGAACCGCCCACACCCCAACTTCTGCAAATGCTCCAGAATCTTGAGATTATTATTTGCCTGAATCGCAAAACCAATAATCGAGTTAAATCCCTCCAACGCTTCTTTATACGCCTCAACATTCCGAGTAATCTGCAGTTTGCTATACAAATAAAAGGGTCTTTTCTCCGCAACCTTCATGACTTCTTCCACTTTGACTCCCCCACAAAGCAAGAACCCATCTTCGAATTTCGTGAAACAGTGCTGAAAGGTCTGGGTTTTGGGTTCTGAAGAGCTGGAGGGACTTCGTGGGAGGGTGGTTGGGGATTGACTTTTCTGACGCGAAAGACTGCAATAGTGTTACTAAATTCACAAGTTCAACGGCCAAGATTCTAGGTTTTACAACGGGCGGCTAGACAAGACGCGCTCCGATAAATTCGTTTCATATTTTTATTAAAAATATTTAATTTATTATAAAAAAAAATGGTTTAATTATATTTAAACCCCTTTTCAAAATATAAAATTATATTTTTCTTTAAAAAAAAATTAAATTATACTTGTATTATTTCCAAATTCTCCATTTACATTGGATCATTTCTATTATGATTTAAACGAAAATTTTGAAGTTAGCAAAAAATAGTATATAAATTTTTAATTTTGCTCATCGTTTAATATTCTTATATATAAATTTTTATCTTCATAAATATAAAATATTATATAAAAATATTGAAAGATGAGTAAAATTATAAATTTATGGAATTGTTTGTTAATATCATCGTTTTCATCTAAACTCCAACAAAAACGGGTTAGATGTAAATAGTAAAATTTTGAAAATTTTGATATTATAATTTTATTTTTTAAAAAATATATATAATTTAATTTTTCAAATAGAATTAAGTATAATTAATTCAAAAAAAAATTAAAAAAAGTATTTCTAACTTTTCTTGATTTTTTAATTAAAAATTTAATACACACAGGATGTGCCAGTATTGCTGGTAAACAATATCGAATTTTGAATGAGAATGTGCTCATTCGAATATTGGGCCTGCAAATAGGCCCAATAATCAGAGTGGGTTTTGAATGAATTAGAGTTCAATATATAAATATTTTAAACGGACTGTTAAATATAAATTAAAGGGTAAATTACATCAATGCTCTATAATATTAGATCCAAATACAAAAAGTTCTCTATCTTTTAGAAATACCAATTATACCCTTTGAGGTTATAATCATAGTTATAATTGCATTCCTATTAATTTGAGATAAAAAAAATATTACACAAATATAGTTTGAGATACATTATACTAGCACCTCAGAGTTAAATTTATAATTTACTAGTGGTTGTGGTACATCGTTTATGTGTTGATATATTAAATAATATTTTATATTTTAAATGTATTATAAATAAGAGTAAAATATATAAACCAATACATTATATTAATAAAAAGAAATAAAGAAAAAAAATATATCTATTAATGCAAATTTTGAAAAGTTGAATAAGTTAGTTATTTATAGGGATAATTACGTTGACCTCTCATGTTATTATGGGAATATACAAAGTCCCCCCTCTTACTATGAAAATTATATAAATCTATCTTATTGTTTTATTACCAGTACAAATTGACTCATCCATTATTCAAACTAACAATTAATGCTGATTTCAATCTAAATATTTATTTAATCTTGTTAATTTGCCATTTGGTAGGATTTTAATAAATTTTACTAACAAAAATACCCTTGAGGTTGAATTTGTTTGTAAGTTTTCAAAATCTGAAAATCAGTCACGACCATCGATGGAATTCTCACTGTGGCTCTTGTGGAAGGGGGAATGGTTCTTGTGGTATGAAAGAAAATTTTGACGGAGAAGAAAGGCGATGGGTCTTTTGCCAGATGGAAAAAAGTATAAGGGCATTTTTGCCTTTTTAATTATTTTTTATTTTATCTTATTATAAATATAGGAAAGTTACATAAATATTTGAATTGAAATCAATATTGACCGTTAGTTTGATTAATTGAGGGGCAATTTGTAATGGTAATAAACCAAAGGTAAATTTATGTAATTTTCATAATAAGAGGGGAATTTGTACATTCCCATAATAACAGAGGATGTCAGCGTAATTATCCCTTTTTTTATATGAACGACATTTTTTACTTCACAAAAATTGGTGCAACAATATCATTAACCACCGTTTATGAGTGTGAAGTGACTTTTTTATATATATATTAGTATAGATAAAGAATAGAAAATATTTATATGTTTAAATCTAAACTCAAGGGATATCAAAATAATTTATGGTCAACTGAATGTCCATATATATATATATATGTATCAATGAAAAAAAAAATCAATACGTATGCATAATTTAAAATTTTATCGTAGTTTAATTGCTTAAATGATGGAAAATGAAAATAGAATGAATGGCTTATAAAAGCTACTAAAATTATTTTAAACTTTAAAGATGCATCATTAGAAAATTGGTGATGACATTATTTAGTTAAATACATAGTTATTTTATGCAAAAAATAAAAAAAAATATTGAGAACTTGAAAAATCATTGTTCAGCTTTTTGACAATATAAAAAATCAAAAGCTCCGTCCTCTCTCTCTATCTATCCAAGGGATGGAAGGACAGATGCCTTTGGTATCCCTTCTACTCAAGAATTGGGGCGTCACGATCACTAGCCGAATAGGCTTTTCTCTCAAAGAGTGTATTTGAGGGTATTTTAGTAAAAATATGTATCGTCAATCAAAATTATAAATTAAAAAATATTTTTATTATAAAATAATGTTGACATCTGACATTTATTTATACATATATAATTTCACAATCATTATTTATACATTTGAAAAAATATTTTGTATGCTATGTATATAATAAAATAAGATAAATAATATATTAGTTTATAAATATATATATATATATATATATATATATATATATACACAGCAATTGTAGGTATATACATACTATGGTATTATGAAGTTGATAGAGATGGCGACTGCCACGCTGGAATTAGTGGAGCACCACTAATCATAAGTGATTGACTTACTCCAATGAAAATTGGCTTATTCTTTTAGATTAATTATACTCAAACCCCTCTCAAAATATAAAATTACAATTTTTTCAAAAAATATAAAATTATATTTACATCTTTTTAAAAATTCATCATCTACATTTAACCTCCATTCGTTATGATTTGAGCGAAAAACTGTTGACGTTAGGAAAATAAATTACATAAATTTTCAAATGTATCCCTCATTAGTATGTTCATATAATAATTTTATACTTATAAGAAAAAAATATAATAATAAACTTCACTTCATATATATATATATATATATATATATATTATATTTATCTCTTTATAAGTACAAAAACATACATAGAATTGATAAATGAGGAATAAAATAAAAAATTTATGTAATTTTTTTTTTGGTTGATATTTGCATTTTCTATCTAAAATCATAACAGATTGAGATCATGTATAAATAGAGAATGTTTGGATGACATGTAAGAATAATTTTAAATTTGTTTTAAGAGAAAAAATATAATTTCATATATTTTAAAGTAAGTTAGTATTAGCGGATACCCCTTTCTGTATTTAGAATTACTACAACGAGGTTGCAGTTACAGACTTACAGAAACTTTTATTAATTATTTCCCGGAAATAAACTGAAAGAGACGTTTAGTTCTCAACTCAAAATGGAAAGCCACTCACAATTTGAACGGAGTGGCTTTGCACTACACACAAAATCTCTCTCTCTCTCAGAGAGAGAGAGAGAGAGGAAATGGGGAATATTGGGGGCCTCGTCCAAGAGCTGGAAGAATCTCTCATTAATCAATTTCTGATATATATATATATATATAGCATTTTTTTTTTCAATATAATATGATATAGATTGGTGGGTGATTTTTTTTATTATTTCTAATTCAAGAATACAGCTTTAATGGGGGTGGGGGTGGGGGGGGGGGGGGGGGAATGGTGGTGTTGGGAAGAAAGAGAGGGGATGAATGAAGAATGGGCAGCCATTGATTTGTGAGGGAGTGAGTAAATAACGGGGAGCCCTTGATTTCGTAATCAGGTATGGCGATATTAATACACCCCCTTCATTATTTCTTAATCGCCCTCCATTTTCGTCACTGACATAAATAGGTGCTTCCTTTTTCTCTCTTTCTCTCTCTTACTCCCAAGAAATTGTTCGAACTTCAGCTCTTTCGTTCATATTTTTTGTGGTATAATTTAATTTACTTATTGAAGGAAAGTTGTGGAAATTGTATTTATGAATAAGAGTTAACTGATCATGATGCATTGAATTGTTGATAGCTTCTCTGCTCTAAATGCATAGAAAGATCTATTAATTTGCAATGCAGACCCATTGTTGGATTCAGTATTAGTGAATTAGTAGCTTTTTCTGCAATGCTGTTTTTGTTGTTGAGAATCAAAGTTTATGTTTCTGTTTTTTAATGTGTAAGTATTGGAATTAACTCTTGTAAAAGTTACAGGTAATTTGCATGTTCGTGAATTTCGATCGTGCGAATTGCGCATTGAAAGGTGATCAAAGTTGCGAACTGCAATCATGAGTGACAATAGGTCGGGATCTCTTGAACGCCCATATAGGCCAAGTAAGTGGTTCTTTCTCCATATATATTAAGCATGATTCGTTTTATATAGTTCGAGTTCTGAGGCTTGTTTGGTTGAGCCATTTTTCATGTCTGGAAAGGGACACTTTAGTTGATCTTCTGTTCGTAGGCACGACAGCGAAGAATGATATTTGTGGTGATATTGAGAATATGTAAATTGGCAAGAGCATGATGAAAAGTGAGGTGTAATGGAGGCGTTTTGTATGAAATCTTGAAAGATGCTATGAATCTTGACCTTGAACAGTCAAGATTATCGTAATCAACTGAAAGTTCTTGCATATATAGGGAGGATTTTGCATTATTGTTTGTCTGGATGTGGATGTTGTACGAGAAGGTGAAATAACAAGAAGGAGTGGTTTCTAAGAAAGCAGTATCCAGAAAATTTTTGACTGTTGGCGAAAATCTTGCGCAGGTCTTGAGAACATCGACATTTCCGAGGATGAGAGGAAAACTAGGCTCGGGTCTCTCAAGAAAGTGGCGATTAGTGCCTCGAGCAAATTCAGGCACTCTTTGACAAAAAAGGGCCGGCGTAACAGTCGAGTTATGTCCGTTGTGTTTGAGGACGAGCATGATGCGGAGGAAATACAAGCTGTGGACGCCTTGCGCCAGGTACTTATCCTGGAAGAGTTGCTCCCTGCAAAACATGATGACTATCATATGCTGCTAAGGTAAATTTATTTCGTTCCTTTTGTGTATGAATACTGTAAAGTCGACAAGCATATATACGAAAGACAATTTTGAAACAAGTAGAAGGTGTTTACGTTGTATTTGCATGTGATGATACAGGTTTTTGAGGGCCAGGAAATTCGATATCGAAAAAACAAAGCAAATGTGGGCTGATATGATTCACTGGAGGAAGGACTTTGGTGCTGACACCATTACGGAGGTATTTTGTTATTATAAATTTTATCCGAAATTGCTAAATGATTTGGAAGCTAGCCCAAAGTGAAATGATCTCATCTTTTTGCCATATATTTGTGCTAGGACTTTGAATTCAAGGAGAAAGAAGAGGTTCTCAAATACTATCCACAAGGGCATCACGGTGTGGACAAGGATGGTCGACCAGTTTACATCGAGAAACTTGGCCAAGTCGATCCAACCAAGCTCCTGCAAGTCACCACAATGGATCGCTATGTTAAATATCATGTCCAGGAGTTCGAGAGGACCTTCATTGATAAGTTCCCTGCCTGCTCCATTTCAGCCAAAAAGCACATTGACCAGAGCACAACCATCTTGGATGTCCAAGGAGTGGTATGCTGAAATGTCTTCCATAGTTGAATTTTTAAACATAAACTACCTAGATTTTTGTAGCTATTAAATTCTATAGATGAGTTTCCATCCATACAATAAATGTTTTCCTTCTGATTTGATCTCTACTTTGAAGGCATGAATAAACTCTATGGGCTTTATTGTTCATCAGGGACTGAAAAATTTCAATAAGGCTGCCCGAGACCTCATTCAGCGTCTTCAGAAGATCGATGGTGATAATTACCCTGAGGTAAGTGACTATTTTTCTCTTCTTTTTAATCTCAGTGGTAAATTGGAATCTCATTGTCATTTAATTGTCATTTTTACTTCTTTTTTTCCTTTCAGACCCTTTGTCGCATGTATATTATCAACGCAGGCTCCGGGTTTAGGCTCTTGTGGAACACTGTTAAGTCATTCCTCGACCCAAAAACAACTGCCAAGATCCATGTAAGCTATATTCACCCTCTGTTGAACACATTATATATATTACTCAAGTTCCATCCGATGAAGTGGTATGCTTCTCTTTTACAAGGTTTTGGGTAACAAATACCAGAGCAAGCTGCTTGAGGTCATTGATGCAAGGTAAAGTTAATTGCCTAATAAGCTTTGTCGCTTTAGAGCTTGTATTGTAGTAACTTTTTGCTTTGATCTTCCGTCAGTGAGCTGCCAGAGTTCTTGGGCGGCACATGCACCTGTGCTGATAAGGGTGGTTGTATGCTCTCGGACAAGGGCCCTTGGAACGACCCCGAAATTATGAAGGTTATCTATATTCATCAAATCTGTGAAGTTCTCAGTGCTACATCTCGTTCTATTTCATTTAATTTCATATTATAAGTTACCTAATCTGTGAGAATTGTAATATTTGATTGCAAGATGGTCCGGAACGGTGAACACAAATGCTCGAACAAAATTGTCATTTCAACTTCGGATGAAAAGGCGGATACTCAAACCGTTCCACGCTCGCAGCTCTGCACTGTTCGTGAAGAAGTATGTTGTGATAAGTTTATACCTTATAGATTATTTACTGTGTTACTCCAAGATTTATCTTAGAATATCTCAACTGATTGATATCTCGAGACATTTGTCAGATGTTTCCTTTATCGATAGAATTTCTATGCAACTAAGAACAATTTATCCTCAGGCAAACAACAACTGCCCCAGCCCAGACGCTCCTGCTAAATATCAACCCACTGTTGACAAGGCCGTTACTGCTAGTTGGCCAAAAGCAGCAAAAGGTGACAACTACACTGTCTCTAAAGGTAACATCTTCATCATTCCTTAAGTTCACAAATCACTGATTGTTTCCATGTAGTTTCACTTATCTGTGATGTAAAAGATTTTGGAGTAATTACACTGATATCCCCTGAAGTTAAAGCATGTTAGAATTACACTGCGCTTTTGCAGTTATGCTTCACATTACAGATTCCCACCTAAAGACTGGATATTCGGAAGGGAATTTGTAACATGACTGCATGGAGTGCAATGTAATTTTTCAAACTTTAAGGAGGTCTATGTAATTGTTCCAATAACACTTTGCTGATCACAAACTTTGTTCCAATAGCCACAGATTATTACCCTCGGCACAATGCTTGTAAGACTTCCGACGGACTTAGCAATCATCTTTTTACTGGAGTGATGACCTTCGTTATGGGCGTAGTTACTATGATTCGCATGACTCGCAACATGCCAAAGAAACTCACAGATGCCACCCTCTATTCTAGTTCGATGTACGGTGACGACATCAAAGGTCAGTCACACGGCTACAACATGCCCACTATCTCCAGTGAGGATTATTTCATCATGATGAAGCGTGTTAACGAACTAGAGGAGAAGGTGAGCGTCCTCGTGAACAAGCCAGCATCCATGCCACCGGAGAAAGAGGAAATGCTCAATACTGCCTTGAAGCGTGTTGACACATTGGAGCAAGAGCTTTTAAAAACCAAAAAGGTACGCAGTGTTAACTAACTGAAATTAAGTTGAAATGGTTCACACATCCGATGTTTAATGGAAGTACGAACAAATGCAGAGTCTTGAGGATGCTCTGGTTCGACAAGAGGAACTCCTTGCCTACGTTGAGAAGAAGAAGAAGAAGAAGAAGTTCTTCGCTTTCTGAACAAAGAATTGGTAATGATTATCAGATTATAGTCTGATTCTTGTAGAGATGGTGTTTCTTTTAGCCTCTCAAAACAACTCAATCCTCTGGTCTCCAGATCTTTCTGCTCTGTTTTTCCTTGTGAACTGTTTAAGTTTTAATCTTGTGTAAATAGCACGATTCGCTGTTTGTATTATAGCAAGCAAATTGCTTGTGTCTTCTGTACTGAATTTTATGCAACCATTGATAGGCCATGGTTCTTCTTGCTGACCTCGGCATTTTCGGCTCTTGTTCAAACTCTGATGAGAAAAAGGTTGCCTGGATAATGGCTTGTTCAAACTATCGTTTTGCTTGCATGCAGAATCCATATTAAGAATTTTTATCTCCAGTTTGTTTCCTTGCTTACCTTACCTCAACTTGTTTTCTTAATATTGTTAGCATCTTCAAATTATAAGTTCAGAACCATAATTGCCTAAGAAGCTCAAGTCAAGATTCTTGAATTTGAATCTCACTCAAGGTGTGAAAAACTTCCAGATTAATAGGAAGGAAGCTTAATCAGAATAAATCAGAATTTTTCTTTTATGATTGATCGCTATAAACATCAACAGCCACGAATTGGATTAATTTATCCTCAAACAAATAAGCACTAGGCCATCAAAATCCTTCCTAATGGGGAGACAGTTTCATTACAAAACCAATAACCAGTACGGACCAACCAGTTACTGATCATGATCGGTCATGGGCCTATAAATAGTCCTTGAATCAGTCCTTAATGTGTCTGCATCAATTTTTTTTTTTTTTCATGAAATTGAGGTTCGTTTTTAATTAATTGCTTAAATTTATGATTGTATTATGAAATAAAATAAATAATAAACTCACACAAAAATTATAAGTAAAAAAAATAATAGTTAAAAATACATAATGAACTTAAATTATGATTTGATGAATAATCTTACAATAATAAACTTAGATGATAACAAATTCAAAAATTTCTTAAAACAAATTTTGGGGAAAAAAAAACAAAGAGTATTGCTAAATTAAAATACTGAAAATTTAGAAGTAGAACAATAGAAAAAATGATACTTAGTCAAAAGTATAAAAAGCTATTAGAATAGTCAATTTGAAAAGATAATATAAGACTTATATAACATGCATTATTTTTATAAAAAAATTGGTCCAAGAAGTCCAATCCTAGCTAGGCCTTGTGCTGGCCTAACCCCAAATTGCAATACCTGAGACCACCACAAGATCAACCCTGTCCCAAACAGGCTTAGGCCAATTCAGCCATTTTTTATTAGTTGAATTCAATCTTGTGCCAAGCTGATCTAATCCAGCCCACAGTGCATCTTAAAATCCCACCATCATCTGTCTTTATTCGCATTCATATTCATAGTAACTGTTATTTTCAGTATGGATTACTCACTATTTACTTTTAAGAAACAAATGATATTTGTTTTAGCCGTTAGCTGATATTTGTTATGTATGAAGATTTCAATTTTGAGAGAGTGAATCCCTTGAGAATCAGCATGCAACCAATATTAACAGAGTTTTTCACCAAATCCAGGCAGTGTAAAAACTGGTAGGTTCTTTTTTCTTTTCTTTTTCCCAGTGGTCGTGGGGTGCTGGCGGTAATAGACACAACAGATGAAAGCATAAGAAGTCACATTGTACCGAACTTGAGTTGATATATTAGTCGTATCAAAGACAATCTCTCTGAAACCAACTAACCCACACCCCACGGAATTTCCACAAGATGAATGCATAGATGTTCAATAAATTCTCATAGAACGGTATGTACCAATGAGATTTACAACGGTCAAATTAAAACTCAAAATGATGGTGGTTAGGCGGTGAGCGTCAATTCTGGCCGAAGATGTCCTCTACCATCAAAAGCTCCAAATATTAGGCAATCTTACCAGCAAAATTTCTTCTTTGGGAAAAGAAGAGGAATGTAAGCAACAAAAACTACAGATAACTTGTGATATAATTGATAGCTTTCTACTTTTCAGGTTGACAATGAAGCAACTTCACTTACTCGATACTTGGCATATTCTTGACTGTCTATATAAGCAAGCAGTTCCTCTTGCTTCATTAAAGCCTCGTGCAGAGCCTGCTCAAAAACAAATTCTCAGTTGGGGGACTTCAGAAAGATGTGAATCAGGCATAAATAAATGACCAAGAAATTGATATTGGTTCAGTTACTGATGTTCCTTGCATGATTAGAGAATACAAGCAAGTGAATTCTGTTAGCTAGTAATTCTTTCCTGCTCAAGGTTCTCTCCGACTGTAATCACCTTTATGTCATGTGGTTATTTCATATCTTTTTCAAGTCGATGATAAGTAGCTAAAACAGCAATTCTTGATGGATAACATGGAAATGATGCTGAAGATAATCGTAGCCGACCAAGCTATTTTGTCATGGCAGTTTTTTCACAGTTGAAGATAAATGAGCAGAAGGGTACCTTCTTGGTTGCAATCAACTCTGCTTCTAGGGCATCCACTCGGTAAACAGCAGCATTTAGCAGTTCTTCTTTCTCATGGGGCATCTGAGATGGCTTTTCTTGAAGAGTATTGACAGCCTCTTCAAGCTCAGCCAACCGCTTGAGGACAGAAGATAGGACCTCTGCATCTGTAAAAGATGGCGTCGGTGATGGTGGTCTTAACTCTTCCTTGGGGACTGTATCAGAGGCAAATTCCGGGATTGTTTGATCATTTTGTGACGTTGCAACAGGAAGTTTCTTTGTCACACGGTAAGCTTTGAACGGGGAAGCAAGAAAAGGGTCATGAAGAATGTCACAAAAGCTGCCAAAAGTCGAGCATGTAATCCTTCTAGCGCCTTCTGAGAATCAGGTGATGAAGACATCTCTGAATAAAAAATTTCAAACAAAATTAACACATGGGAATAAGGACTCTTTCCGTATAGAAGAATAAAACAGACACACAGAAAAAAGAGGCAGCATAAAAGAGATTTTCAGTCTCATCTCCAAGACCAAGAACAGGTTTATTTGTCCTAACATATGTTTAACTACACCAAAATCAACACAATGTATAGACAGCAAAATTCAAAGGAAAATGTTAAAAGTGGGAGGGCGGACTAAAAACACCAATCATCTCTAAGAAAAAAGTGAAACATCATCTGTTCCTTCCTTTTCTCCAGTCATGCTACCTATTGATTTCCTGTCTCAAAACAGTTCAGCAATATATAGAAGAAACATGGTGATGCATTTCATGATTTGAGGTTATATATACAAATAGCGCAGAGAGATAGAGAAATATATATATATATATATATATATAAGAGAGAGAGAGAGAGCACAGATCAGGTTAATGAGAGACGATGAGCAGATCACTTGCAATATACTACAAGCATAAGAAGACATAAATTGATTTAGATACAGCATGACAGATTAACCTTTAGAAAAATAAAGCTTCTGGGGCGGTGTTTGCTTCCATCCAGAATCAACAGCCTTGTCAACCATGGGAACATATTCATCATATCCTGAGAAGTTACCAACAAAGCCAGCAGATCCTATAGCCTTAGCCTGTCAAATAAGTCGAATATTTCTTAGCATCATTACGAAAAGATAGAACAATTCTCAACCCAACTTATTGGACAACACTCCCCGCTCCCAAAGGGGCAGTAAGAGTGAGAAATTTGAGATATAATGAGCTAGAAAAATATAAATAAGCCAAAAAATAAAGTTTGTACAGGTCCTGGTTCTCTAGATATTTATTTACATTTATGATAGGCAGCCAAACAAGACAGAAATTGGCAACATGGGCAAGCATCTTTATTTCCTTAAAGGTCTTGAATCTCAAAAGAAAAGAAAAGGCAATTAGTTAATTATACAAGGGTGTCCACTAGTATAACTCATCCAGAAGTTGGATATCAAGTGTAGCATACCCACCCCCAAGAGTCATCCCTTCTTTCAAGGAATTGAGTGGGTTGTATCTACAGCTGTCAACTACTTAACATTTTATTGGTGAAGAATCAACCTTAAGAAATCTACACAGGCCTGCTGCAATATTGATACTAAATAAGGAGTACATAACTAAATCAGTTTCTTCTCAACCACAACATATGATCTAAAAGCTTGGCTTAACTGTACCTCCTCACGAACTGGAGTCAACCGAAGGTGTGAATAATTTATACTCGCTTTTGGTGAAGCAATATCTTCAGCTTCAGAACCAGACTCTGCGGTAGATGTATCACTGCCTTTCAACTGTTGCAACAACCGACAGCAATAAAAATACATCCACTTAGGAAAAACTAATGATATAACATGTGCCAACAGTGTAAAAAAGGCAAAGCCACCATACCATGGGGTAATGAGGTTTGGCATATACTACCTTGCCCTCGCTGTTGATAATTTTAACAACCTGCCTGGCACGTCGTGCTTCACCATTAAGCACCATCTGCAGCACAAGCCAAGAAGTAAACTATCTTAAATTTGAAACAAATTTCATAAGGGAATACTTGTACAATTATGTCACTACATAAGAATTATACAATCAAGGCAAGTTAGGACCTTCAGTATATCCGGATTCTTCCAAGGTCCTTTATCAGAGCGAAGGCAACCACCTTGGTCTGCACAGGTACACATTCCTCCAAGAACACTGGCAGTTCACTGCACAAGCACATAAAAGCATGTTCAGCGCACACAAAAGGACTTCAATGATAGTAGGTTACAAGCAAGACAATAAATGTTATTTCAACTTTCACCTGGCATCTATTATTTCAAGCAACTTGCTCTGGTATTTATTTCCAAGAACCTGTAACAGATTCCAGCAAAAGAGAGAATCATAACTTACAGTCAGTAACTCAATAAGTTCCCAAATGATGAAAAGTATGAACCTACATGAATCTTAGTAGCTGTCCTCGGATCTATAAAATTCTTTACAGTATTCCACAATAGCCGAAAGCCTGGACCAGCATTGATTATAAACATTTGATGGAGTGTCTGCAATTAAGAGATGACATGATTATGAACCCATAATATACAAAGCATCATGAACCGATCAAGTTAAGAATCCAGTGGGTTACTTCAGGGTAATTATCGCCATCAATCTTCTGGAGCCGTGTAATGAGGTCCCGTGCACTCTTGGTAAAGTTTTTAAAACTCTGCAAAACAATAAGGCAGATACAAGAGAATTATATATACAGTTGCATAGACTGACCAAGAAAATCTAAACCATGACAATTATGTAAACACAAAACAAAAAGGTTTTCGACATACCACACCATGCACATCCAAGACAGTCGTACTTGAATCAATGTGCCGTTTGGCGGCAATGGTACAAGCTGGAAACTTAATGGCAAAGGCTTTCTCAAATTCTTTCACATGATATCTTATGTAACGATCCATTGTCGTAACTTGCATAAGTTTATTTGGCTCAACTTTCCCTAGTCTCTCAATGTACACGGGCCTTCCCTCTTTATCTACACCATGATAGCCATGGGGGTAGTACTTCAAAACTTCATTCAACTCTTTGAAGTCAAAATCCTGAGCAGGGAACACAAACATTTCAGAAAATTTTCAATTTAGAGCTGAGAATACGAAAGAACAAGTACTACAAGAAAACGAAATCATTCTCATGAGTCACTAGCAGAAGATTACAAGGTTTTACCTCCATAATTGTGTCAGTACCAAACTCTTTCCTCCACTGAATCATATCAGCCCACATGAGTTTTGACTTTTCAATATCAAATTTCCTTGCTTTCAGAAAACCTGCATGCACCTCTCTCAAGAGTCTTAAAACATTGAAGATTCTTTTATTCATAAGAGCATCAAGAGATGTAGAACAAAGCAAGACAAACTGAAACTCTACAAGATAAAACTCCTGCGGGGTAGAAGTACCTAAGACATTTAAATGGAGGCCTCAAGCCAGAATGCCCTACCAAGAGAAAGTGTCAGTATAATACTGGGCATATTAAAACTTGCCCCATCAGAAGTGATGGAGTATCAAATATTAAATTACCACCAAAATACTAGGTGAGAAAACCATGCTAAGTATATTATAGTCCATAGTAAGAACATAAAGGACACCTTTCAAGTTTCAACTCCAAATTTTGCTGAATAAGACTGTGTTTCCCTAGATTTCCTCATGATATAGTGGTAGAGAATCAAGGATGCTCCTCTCTAACATGAAGCTTCACATTCAATATGTATCCAAATAAAAGTCACAACAATAGAGAATATTAACCTCAACATCACATGATAATCATCAAACTTTTCTGGCAGCAGTTCATCCAATATCAAGGCTTGTCGAAATGACTCAACAGCTTGCAGTTCCTCGGCATCCCGGATATCTTCAATTGAGACTGAACTGACACGACCATCGCTCTTTTCTCTAGTGCTCTTCTTTTTGAGAGAATGCTTGAACTTCGACGATGCATTCAATGCTTTCTTTTTCAAAGAACCAATCCTCGTTCTTCTTTCATCCTCTGAATTCTCAAAATCATATTTTCTCTCTCTTCTCTCATCATTACCAGATGACCCCTCAAAGCCTGTTCCCCAGAAACAGATGCACATACATGTAAAGGAAACATGTTGAAATTTGAAAAGTAAGCATGATCATATAGTATTTTGGCTTTTCTGAAGTAACAAGTCCACTCCTCAAGGATTTAGTCCTACAAGCACACTTAAAAGCTCAATGCAACAGTAGTATTGCACTGCAAATAAGTGCTAGTCAATTCCAGGTTATCAAGAAATGACAAATACGTTGCATAAAATGTGTCCATGTATAGGAAGCACAGTCACATAAGAAAATAAGAGAAACTACGCATATTAATTAAATTCTAGGAGAAGCTTATCTGTTTGATTCTTCATTCTAGTCAACTCTTAGCAATAGCTTTAGAAAGAATTCAACAAGGCAAACTTGGATAAAAATGAACAGAAAACACACGGATGCAGATAGTCCCTAACTCGGAGGGGGGGTACAATTTTCCACTTTAACTTCAAGAATTATTAAAAATTACTTGTACCAATAACAGTCCCAGTCCTCAAATCCTTAACGACTAAAACTAAGGAAAAGGTTCACAACAATGAGCACCATTCACATCCACCAGGAATCGTTCCCTTTTTTATTTTCTTTTTTTCCAACTCCAACATTCTAACCCAAAAGCACAAACACAAACCACAAAAAACGAAATAAATATGCACTAACAAGCTCAAATCGGACAAGGAAAAATAATGTTCATCACATTCATCCATTCAGTAACAGCAAAACCTTAAATCTCACAAGTCAACAAAACCTCAGCTAATTCCCCGTACAAAAATTGCAGATCAGGAACAACCAATAAACTGAGCCGAATCACTTACAAGGCCTCGCAAATCTATCTAAAGGTCCAGACATCGCAATACTCGATCACCACCAACCGATTCCTGATGGCCGAACAATCTATCGATCGATCAACAAAGCAGCGCGAAATCTTCAACCACTGAAAAAACAACTTTAATCAGCTAAACAAACTGAAATAAACTAAAAAAACACCTATAAATCTTCCCGGATCGAAAACTCAAGAGTTCAATTCAGAGTAAAGGAATACCTCCAAAAAGTACTGGCACGAATCACGAGGCTGATCCTACGGTAATAAATGCATCAAAATCCGTAACGGCGACTGGAATTAAATTCACAGAGAGAGAAGAAAGAAAATAAAACGGCCGTCCGGGAAAGAAAATAAAAAAAAATATTAATTACATAAATGAGTATATGTATCGCCGGATAACTTGAGCGACGGCGATTCTAGAGAGAGAGAAGAGAGAGAGAGAGACTAGGGGGGGGTAAAGGATTATCTGCGGGAGGCTGCATTTTAGTGGGGGAGCTGTGGGACCCAGTACACGTGGCAGAAGGAGCGGGGGTGAGGATGGAATGAGGAAATAGGAATGTCCCCCTGCTGTGATTACCTTACCCTAAAGCGCCAAAATGGATTCGGGGACGGGGGGATACCCTCAAGTTTTTGTACAGTAGTGTATTATTTATTTATTACGGGTAGCGGCTGGTCAGGGCCCGGCCCCGGTAAGTTAATTAATGCACATGATTGGCACGTGATTTGTCCATCATTATGTTCTGCTTATCACAAAATGGTGTCGGCGAATAGTTAATACCACTTTGACTTCCTTTTTTCTTTTTTTTGTTGCCAATAAATATTTACGGCTGATAATTTGGGTCCAATGATTCGAGTAAATGTAAATTGGCATAATTCTTTTGATATATTGGATTTTCGTCTCCAACTCATTTTTTTTTCAGACAGTATTTCAAGGTAATATTTTGTAAATGAGTAATACTTTTTATTTATACTTTACTGCTTATCATTTGTAAGAGAATAATAAACATTATTTATATTTTTTCATAATTGTAAGGGAATGGTACTTATTTTTTATGATTTCCTATGCGATACTAAAGAGTTAGTACTCCCATTGTAAATTTAGCTTGGTTTTGTTTTGAATAAAGAAGGGACGGGGATTTCGAAAAACTTACCCAACTCCGGGTGATTTAAAAAAGAAAAAAAGGCACCAGCTTAATGTGCAATAGTAAGAGTATTTTTTCTGTTTGACATCTTTCATCACATATATTAAAAAAAAAATAATAAAACCCGATTCAAATATAAATTGATATAAAAAATTAATTAAATAATAAAACTCAAACATCAATTATAATTTTTATTCTGAAAGAAAAATATTTTAAATTATACTAGAAAAAGAGAATGTGTTAATAATCATAAATGTAGAATATCGATTTATGTGAATTTATTAATATTGTAACAATTAATGTAAGTCGAATTTATAAAATTGTAAAAATTGATGTCCAAGGTCAAGAAAATTAGGTATAATTTGATAAGAAATAAAGATAAAAATGAAATATCTACATTCAAGCCTAACCTCATATGAGGGTGGTACAATATTCATTAATGAAATTGAGTTGGGTGCAGGTGCACTAACAAACCAACAACAGCCAGTCCTAGAGGGGAGTTGCCTGGACCACCACGCACCAGCTGCCTATATTCTGCTGACCTTTCTCAGTAGTTTGACTTTTATCAACTATGATGAGTCTATTCATTCTCTTGTACCTGTTCAATAATGTATATACATATATATATATATATATATATATATATATATATATATATATATATGTATAAGATTCTTTATTTGTGTATACAGAATTATGGTCGTAAATTATTGTAGTCAAGTTGAATACATTATTGTTTAAATTTATTTAAATTAAGGGTAAATAACACCCCCTGTGATATTAGAAATGGACAAATTATTCATATAAAAAATAAATTGCAATATACCCTTGTGTTTTATAAAATGAAGCAATTTACCTCCCTACCTAATGAGGTAAATTACTTCAATTCTAAAAATATAGGGAGGTAAATTGTTATATTTTGAACGACACAAGGAGGTGAATTGCTATTTTATTTTACCTCCCTACCTAATGAGGTAAATTGTTTGCTTATTTTTCATAACTAAGATTGGCAATTTCAACTCGAACCCGAAAACCCGTCCCTGGGGGGTGGTGGGTCGGGATGCCATTTTTTGGGTTGGAGGCGGGTCCGGGCCAGCTAAAATCTGCCCCGGTTGGGTCCGGGGAGGGATACGGGTCTTGTCCCGAAACCCCCGCCCCATTTGCATGAATCCTAAATAAATTTTGCATGTACTCAACTATATATAAAAGTATAAAAAATAAAAAATTAGTTGATAAGAAATTTAATAATTTAGATCAACGTATTTTTTGTCTTATATAATTCATTTTAAATTAAAAAGTATATTAAAATATTTAAATATAGACCGATATTATTTTTTAAAAAATATATAAATTTAATGTATTCTTTGTATAAATTAATAAGGTCGGGACGGGGGTGAAATTTTTAGCACGGCGAAGCAGAGCAGTGGCGAGGGTGGGTTATGGGGCTGACAATAATTTAATGGGGCATGTATCGGGTACGGGCAGACCCATATCAGACCCGCCCCATTGCCATCACTATTCATAAACACAGATAGAAATATTGCAATTTATCCTTTAAATTAATATCGAGCTTTAAGAATATGGATTTCGATTTGATTTGATTATTGTTCCAATCGAATCAAAATGAGTTTTAATTTAATCAAATATGAGTCAATCTTAAATAATTGACATTTTAAACGTATTTTATTATTACTGCACTAATCGAATGAAGCTCAAATCGAGTTTGCAAGCTTATCGGAAAAAAAAACATATTTTAATTTGATTTGTTAAGTGTAACAATCGATTTCGAATGAGTTTTGAATGATTGATTCTAATCGAATATCTATTAGTTTGATTTAGTTTTTAGCCTGATACAAAAATGAGATAGAATACGGTATGAATACTGATATGTATGAGAGTATAAAAGATGATATAATTTTAATATGTTAATTAAAAACAAATAATTTTTTTAGATTAAAGAAAATAGTATACATATATAGTATTATAAAGTTTAATTGTTTTTTAAAAATCAAAAATAGCTAGAAGCACCCTAAAATGCTTATGGATTTTTGACAAAAAAGTGTGTTTTTTAAAATAATTTTAAAATTATAAATTGGCATTTTAAATACCTCAAAATTATTTTTTTGAAAGCCATAAGTTAAAAAAAAAAGTATTTTTTCCAAAACTCTCCCAAATACTTTCCTACAACGGCGTTTAATTGGGTTGAAGAAAATCCAATATTTTTATAGACCCTCTAATTCGTAATAGAATTTGAGATATGATAAAGACAAATAAAGTGTTAAACTGAACATTATGGGTAAAACTGTTCGTCTATTTAAAACAGCAGGATAAATTACAACATCTCTTGAAATTTGACATAATTATAAATACCTCATTGTTATTTGACAAATTACAATATTTCCTTTGATTTTAACGTTTGTTTAATAACGAGCTCAAACCGTTAAATTTTATTATATTTTCATTCAACTTTTGTAGTTAACTCAGATTATAATTTACAAATTTATATATTTTTTCATTTTTTCAAAAAAAAAAAAATATATATATATATATATATATATATATATTTAAAAAATTAGTAAGAGTAAAGTAATAAGTCCACCTTACAATTTACGAGCTAGTGAGCTACATAATTACTTTGCAATTGAGGGGGTATTTATTTATTTTTTTTAAAATAAATAATATTTATAATTATACCAAATAATCAAAATTAAGAGCCAAAATCGAAAACATGCAAATTAAAATAAATACGTCATAGCCAATAGATCTTATTTCCTTTCGTCTTTTTGGGAAATCAAATGACCATTTTGTTCTTTCGGTCCAACTGTCCAAATCCAATAAAATAAACCACATTTATGTGAGGTATTTCATCAAACACCTTTAATGTAAAATTCATATATTGGCCAATAAAGAATCCACTCAATTTTATTAATAAAGAGACCAATATATATTTAAACAAATAAAAAAGATTAACTATGCAAGCTATTCTAAAGCCACTTTGTCAAAGAAAAAAAGGAAGAGAGAGGGAGAAATTAAAATGCAATTAGTGCTTCTGATCTTTATTCCCCACCACTGTTCCTACTTCCTAGTGGCAATGGCTGCCTTCTTTTTTCATTGGGATTAATGTAATCTAAGTTCATGTGATATTACAAGTAAATAAATTATATTTTTATTAAAAAAATAATAGTAATTTATGTCTTATATTTTTTTAAATAAAGCAATTCATTTATCTCATATATTTTTTTAAAATAGAATAATTTATTTTCTATTTAAAGACATAAATTGCTTTATTTCAAAAAATACATGATATAAATTGTTATATTATTAAAAAATAAAAAGATAAATTATTGTTTTTTTATAAAAGAAATAATTTATTCACTTAGGGGTTGCTTTAATTTTTTTTTATGGTTTTTTTTTTTTTTGTTTCTTTTAAATATTTTTGGAGTGGGTAAACTTCGAGAAAAGCTATTTTAGGGCAACGTAGGCTGGTATGTCTGGAAACCAGACAAACTGACAGGCCTATTCCTGTCTGTTTTGCATTTTCCTTCTCAGCTTTCCACTATACCCAGAGGCTTGCTTTGGGGTGAAGGAAAAAATTGGGTTATACGATGCAATTTTTAAGTAATATTTTAAATTCAGACAGAAAAAAAGAAAAAGGAAAAGTTCACAACGAGGTGTTGTCGTAGCATCATGATGAGAGTGTGTTACTATAACTAATATTTATGAACATATAACTTAATATTTGAAGAATGTCTTTTGAATAACAAACAATTAATAATGTCACAGCTCAATTAATTAAATAATATATATATAATATATTTGTCATGTATAATTCGTATATTTAAAAAATTATTCGATATAATGTAGGGCATGTGCAGAATAACGACACGATTCCAATATACTTCGAATACGACATCCACGTGTCTAAAAATATAAAAGAAAAAAAAAAGATACGGTGTCTTGAATTTTTTTAATAATTTTAAAAATTCAGGTTGTCTTTCTATTTAAAAAGAAAAAAGAAAAAATATTTTGGGCTTAATAAAAAAAGAAACAAAATGAATTAAATCCGAGACTAAAAACTTTGGGATGAAATTATTAAAAATTCAAGATGTGATCATGATAATTTAACTAATTTGAATATATATAAATTTTTCATTAGGTACTTTTGAAAATAAAGTGATTATGTATTTTTTTTAGACATAAAACATGCTTATTTTATTTTATATTTTATATTTTTCATACTGCATATTTTAAGTTTATGAGAAATTGATAATATATAATTAAACAAATTATTATATAGTAGTGTAAATAACGTATCGTGTCTTAATTTTTTTTTTAAATTTTTGTATTGCCTGGATCTATATCACTGTATTTGTGTCCATACAATATAAATTACCAATCATATAATGAATATATATTTATTATATAATTAATTAAGTTGGATAAAATTTAATTTGAGTCAGAATTTTAGAGCTTGGCGTTGAATTATAGCATGAACCGCTTAGAATTAGTGCTGTCCCTCAACTTTACAATATTATGGTAAAATTGACTTTATTGTTCTTGTGCAACAATATTCTATGGATATATATATATATATAGCTAGCGGTTCTGCAACAGACGCTGATCAGCCTGATCGATCTGCCTCTGGAAAAGAAATTATAACTAAAAGCGTGTTCGCCAAAAAGAACGCTATGGGTTTCGTTCTTCTGAAGAAAAAGAGTTTGCTTTTTCTCCTCTTTTCTGCAGCTATATTTTCCTCCTCGTTTGCAGGTACGTACGACAACAGCATTCTTCCCATTAATAGTGACCCGAATTCAGCCATTTTCTTTCGGGTCCGAGCTCCTAAAATCTCAGACAATGTCATAAAACGGGTCGGTTCGATAATTTCAACGCACTGGATCAACATTATGTTTTCGAAACATTTGCCTAATTTTGCTAATCAATATTTGCATGCAGTGCGGCTGTCGAAATCACTGGACAACCCAGATTTGAAGGAAATCGCTACAACTAACAACGACTTTGAATCGCGGAGAATGACGACTTAGAACTGTGGAAGCAACAACGCCGTGATGATGAGATCCAGGAAAGAGTTCTTAGAGTGGAAATAAGTGACTATGGAAGATATGATCCTGCCCCGGCACTTGTAAAGCCGCGTTTCAAACTCATTCCCAACTGATCAAAGTAACTACCTAACTGTGTTATAAAAAATAGACAAATAATCCCTTTATTATATGGGGTAATTTGTCAATTTCTAATATCATAGGAGTAAATATATTATTTGCAACAGGGTACATAATAATCCTTTTTTCTCTTGTTATCTATACAAATGGTAGTTTGCACTTGGAATGCAGCAAAGTGATGTTAAGGTAATTAATGTACTAAAAATCCTAACTCAGATCGGTATGATTAGATCCGAATTAATTACACAATAAATATAATATGCTTGTTAAGCGATTGATGTACAATTCCATAAAATTGACTAATTACATGAAAAGTGACTGGTTTTCATCGACCATACATGATTTTCCTCAACGTACATCTTTATTTTCAAGTTGTTTTATTCGATAATTTTTGTAGGTGTAGGGTGTTAAAATATTAAATTGTATAAATCTAGTCGGTGTAGATATTGATGCTGACGTGATTAAGTCCTTAATATCATAAGGTTTCAATTTCTTTTTTTACCTTCATTTGATCCAAAATACATTAATCCGTCACATTTTATCATATTAAATTATGCTGTATTTGGATTGACATATTTAAAATTATGGATGTCAGATCCCAAATAATGAATTATTCGGACCAATGTGGATAATTAACTTCAAATCCTTCAATTTAAGATTAAAAATACGTTCCTAACAAAATTTATGGATTTTGAATCATTCTAAATGGGAATCACTTAAATTATTTTTCCCAAATCTATCAATATAGACAGGGGTAAATCGTTTCATTTTAAAAAACACTGGTGGTAAATTATTGCATTTAAAAAATATAGGGGGTAAATTATTAAATTTTTTTATAGGGGGATAATTTGCACATTTACAATATCACATGAGGGTAAATTGTATTTCCCCCCTACTTTAATTGTGCATTTGAATTGATAGATTTGAAATTATAAATTTAAAATATCTAATAATGATTTTTTTTAGTTTTTTTTTTATAATTATAAATTTAAAAAATTCCAATCCTTCAATATTGATTTTGAGTACGTTTAGATTGAATGTTGATAGATTTTAAATTCTTATAGTTTATTGTTATTTTATTTTTTTAAAATTCTTATAATTTATTGTTATTTTATTTATTTTTTTTCGTGCTTCTCTTGAATCCAAATATAAAATGGGCCTTCAATTTGGGTCAAATGGGGCCCAAATCGGGAAAAACGGCTCTTGTCTTGGACCGATGAAAGTCCAGACTTCCCGCAATTTCCCGGTGTTTGCGTAACTTCAGAATGTGTGGAAAAGCAAAGAGCGATAGTGAGAGTTCCACTTCCAATTTAATAAAAGATTGTACTTTCTCAATGTGTCTATTATTATTTTGGATAATCACATTTTACATTCTTAATTTATGATTTATTTATATAAATAATCATTATATTTTATATAATTATAAAAAATTATTTCTAACTAAAAATAGGAATAGTTTGCATGTTGTTGTTTAAGTTTTTTTAGATTTTTTTCTTTGTTGCTTTGTTTTTTTTTTTTTTTAAACATGATGTATTGGTTTATATATATATATATATATATATATATATATATATTCTTATTCATAATATATTTTAAAATATAAAAATTATTTATTATATGCACGCGTGGACAGCGTGCCATGACGACTAATATTAATAAAAAGAAGACTCTATTTCTACTCACAAATAGCGGTTACTTACAATGCAATTTCAATTTTTCAAAATACCAAAAATATCCCTTATATATATTTTCAACCATCCCTACTCAAATTCTTCTTCATCTATACTATTATAAAAAGAAAAGTCCCTCTACACTCACAAAAGGCGGTTAGTGACACAATCGCACCGATTTTTTATGAAGACAAATATGTCCTTCATGATAAAATAACTAACTTATTTAACTTTTTAAATTTTAAATGAATTAGTAAATTATTATTATTTTTCTTTCTTTCATTTTATTAATGTAAATGTATTGATTTATATATTTTATTATTATTTGTAATATATTTTAAAACATGCAAGATTATTAATTATATGCACGTAGGAACGACGTGCCACATCAGCTAGTCTATATATATACAAATATAAGAAAAAGAAGATTTTTTTTTTCACACACAAAATGCAATTTGTGACACCACGACACCAAATTATTTTTGTATAATTTATCTAAGTTAATTTATTTATTTGTTTATTTTTTTAAATATAATATGTTGGTCTATGTATATTATTTTTATGTATAATATATTTTATTATATGCATATAGTGACGACATGCCATAAATAACTGTTAATTCTTTTTTTCTTGAAATGTAATGCGTTTGTTTATATATATATATATTTTAAAATATAAAATATTATTTATTATATATTCACAGGAACAGTGTGCTAAGACGACTAATTTTTATATAAAAGATACAGATTTTTTATTAATGCGAGAAAATTAAACCCACAAATTTACGATAAAAAATAAATAATTATTTCTAATTTGATATAGACTTTCCTTTTCCCCCTTTCATCAGAGATAACTAACGCCGTTAAATATGCCGTCATCTTCCCTCCCTGTAAATCGTATATATAAAGTGTAATTAAGTAATGAAAGAAGAGGAATCAGAACCTTTTCCTCTCTCTACTTTCCACGTCTCTCTCTCTCTCTCTCTATATATATACGTTTATGTAATTATTCATTGTATATTATATATAAATGTTTATACTAATATTTTTGTGTTTATATATAAATCACTGACTCTCACACACTCGCACGCCTCTCGTATTCTTCTCTAGGGTTCGTGAGTGGGAAAACGGTACCGCTCGATCACGTAAGTTTCTTTAGTTTCTATGTGGGGATTCAATACAGTGATGCTGTTTTTGTGAGGTCTATGTGTGTGTGTGTGTTACTTTGTTTCCCGTTTACGGTAAAAATATGTTTCTAGGAGGTGAGAATGAAAATTATGTGAATTTTAGGTGGTATATATGACGCGAAAATATGTTACTGTAATTTTCTGCTGTTTACGCATCAAAATTCTATTCAGCTATCTAGGGTTTGGGCTGGCTGTGTTTCTAGGGTTTGTCATAGTATTTTCCTTTAAAAATAGTGGATGAAAATAATTTGTTTTTCATCTTTCCTTTTTGCTATGAGTGCAAAATTATTGGTTGCAATTGTAAATTTTATTTATGTTGTTCATTGTTTTGTGTTTTTGTCTGTTTGGGATTCAACTGCTATTTGTATGAGTGAAAAGCATATTGATCATATATTTTGCTGCTGATCAGTATGCACTTTTAGCTTGGATTAATGGAACCCAGGGAAGAATTTAATCGGAGTTGTTGAAGATGTAGATCATCAGCAAAAGTGAAATAGGACATTGATCAGGGATTCTGATTTAGCTTATTGTTGAATTCTGTTTGTGGTCTGTATTTTTGTTTCAGCCATCTTTGTTATAGAACAATTTGGTCGGTAGTTGACATTAATTTACTAAGATCGAAATGCAGCTTGTGTAAGAATCATAATTGGGCAGGTACATCTCAAAGTGATTCAGTTTCTGCGCACACCTTTTTGGATGATCATGGTCTAGATTATGATTTTCATTTCTACATATCTTCCAAGTTTTATGATGTTTTAATGATCCGAAGAACATTGGGATTGGTATAATTCATTTACCTAGACATTGAGGGATAATGTTGTGATCACGAATCTCTAATGCTTGATATACAGCTTACCAAGATATTCTGGTTATGGTTGGGTCCCTTGGGGATTCGTTATTTGGACTTTCTGACTACTTGTTAGATGTTGTTGACAGTTACTTTGTACTGCAGGTAACATTCTGCTGATGTCCTTTTTCTTTTGTTTTGAGATTGTTAATAAAGAAAGCAATTAGCCATACATTATCAATTCTTTGGTCTGTACTTGAGAAGAATGGGGGCTGCTTGTTGTGTCGCTGCAAAGGATAAAGCTATAGTAAATGGACCACATCCTGAAACATTGCAGAGGCATGTTCGCTATTCACCATCTTGGAGCTTTAGATGGGATAACCGTGGACGAGTAGCTGGGGAAGAGACACCTGCATATTGCTTACGTGATGGAGGTGGTGAAAATCAAGGAGTAGAAGTCAAATCTGGTACTACTGTTGAAACTACATTTGCTTCTGATGAAGATGGCCCATTAGATATTTTCCGGTCATCTTCAGGGCAGAAGCCCCCAATTTCTGAAGGAAATGCAGGTGGTTTAAGACTTTCAGCTTCTGGTAAGTTACTATATGGCACACCGTACTTATTAATGCTAATTGAGGTAACTGGGGTGAACTTGTTTGACTCTGGTTCCATATTCCTGAGATTCCTTTTTATTCATCTTCATGATGGTGAAGTGGAAAATATATTATATTTCTTGTCTTTATCATTCTACTGTATTATCAACGGGTGCATGTTTTTTTTTAAATGCTATTAGGTAATAAGAAAGGAAAATATCTCTCTGGTACTAAAGTGGGTGGTACTTGGGCAGACTTCTTTCATGCAGTTTCCACGCTTAGTTGAAGAGGTCACTAATTGAATAAGAATATGAAATATTTTATAACGTAATATAATTAGTGAAGATAGATGAGGAGGATATGGAGGATCTTATTTTTATGGCCAACCTAGTAACATGTTCCCTATTCTGCTGGGTTGAATCTAGTAAAGTTAATGTAGAAGTACCTGGAAGCAGAGGAGAAGGTTTATGAAATTCTTATATTTGGTGAGGTATAGATGCTTTTACCTATTGTGTATTTCCGGTTTGAGCGGGAAAGGGAGAGGGTGTAAATTGTTGAAAGCTTTCCGGTTGATTCTTGCAGTTAATCCTTGTTCAAGGTCACATTAGAGGCTGAGCTACTCAAAAAGAATGTTATGGTTGCAGATAGTAGTAAAATCTCTCTGGTTGTGCTTTGTAGTTGATTGAACTTCAATGTCCAATGAGACTTGGAGCTTGCAGATTTGGTGGATTATTATCCATATTATGAGTTGGTTAACATGCTAGTGGTGTGCACTTATGTGGCGTTGTTTCTGCAAAACTGCAAGAAAGAAGTGCAGATTAATGCTAAGATGTCTTCTGTGGACTATAAAACCTCATTTTGCCGATTTTTTAATTGTGGTGGTTATGTCACGTCTCAATTCAGGTTGGGAATGTAGAGTTCTCAAAACTGATCTTAGGAAGTTGATTATTTAGTTTCCAGCATTTTCAAGTTCCAGTGATACCACATGGTTGTGACAAAATTGAATCTCATTTCTTTAGAGTTTGCTTCTATTTTAGGTCAAAAAATTAAAGTTCCCTAGAATGTCCTGTCATCTGTGAAGGTTGGTTTGGATGAAGTTTGACGTTTACCATGCGCCAATCAAAGATCTCTAATCACAGAGACATACGAAACTCTCAGTTTTTCACTAATTATTTGAACTTGATGCTGTTCCAGCATAATAATTAATAGTTGGAGCATATTTATAAAGATTAGTTGTCTCCATTTGACGAAGTGGAATAAGTTGCATTCCATGCATCAAGTTATTCTCTGATGCGTTCTGGTTCTGTATTTGAGAAATTTTCATCTTTTGCAGATCAAGCTATCTCTCAGAATCTGGTAGAGGTATGTGAAGAGTGTAAGTTAGTTTTGGTACTTCGTAATCATTAAATCCATGTACAATGCAAATATGTGGCGTGGTATTTTTCTTCTGAAGTTTTGAATTGTGTATTTCTCTTCTCCCTCTTCACTGCTCAGGTGAAGGAGCCAACAGAATCCCCATCTGTTTCACATCAATTCCCTGCAAAGCTTTCTTCCTTAGCCCCTTCAGTTTCATCCATTTCAGCATCTCCTCGGTCTTCCCACAGTCAACTGCCTCCTCCGAACTTGACTCCTTCAAGATGGCATCACCGATCTCCTGGACATCAGCTATTACGTCACCTGTCAGATACCCGGATTCCAGAATACAAGTCACCAACATTCTCAATTTCCGAAGAGGCTTCTTTGTTTGCTTGGGGAAATGATTCAACGAGGGGATCCAATGGGTCTTCAGACAGCTGGTCAATCCCTGTATTTTCGGAGCACATGACAACTAGGAGAGAGAGGTGGTCATTTGATAGTGAAAACTCAGGCTTCAGTAGGGACAAAGTCACCAGGTCTAGTGGGCGAAACTCAAGATCTACCTCTGTTGATCTACAAACTTGTGGTGTTTGCACAAAGCTTTTGACTGAGAGATCCTCATGGTCGTGGAGCAGCCAAAAATTAATATCAACTAATGAACTGGCTGTGGTTGCTGTTTTAATTTGTGGACATGCTTACCATGCTGAATGCTTGGAGTATATGACGCCTGAAATGGACAAGTATGACCCAGCTTGCCCAGTTTGTTCTTCTGGGGAGAAACGGACTGCTGAAAAGGCATTGAAAGCTGAACTGGATTTGAAGGCCAGAAAGAGATCTAGGAAACGTGTAGTTGACAGTGATCTGAGCAGTGATATTGTGTTCGATCACCATAAACGGAGTGGAGTAGAGGAAAGGAGTTCTAAGATGGGCTCAAGTACAAGCATGAAGAGCTCGCAAGGAAAGCCTTTTCTGAAACGGCACTTCTCATTTAGCTTGAAACCTAGTAGATTGTTGTCTGAGAATCAATCTACTCAGAGAAAGGGCTTTTTCTGGTCAAGATCTAGCAAGAACTGAACTTCTTAAGGATCCGAAGTAAGTGTCCCAACTTTATCACTCTGATAGAACTGTGTATTTTGTGATCTTTTTCAATCATGAGATCTCGCAGAGATCAGTTTTGACACATCTGCATACTACAATTTCTCCAGAAGATTCTGCAATTTGATTTATTTTGTTTCACGTTTTGTGAGCAGAGATGGTTCTATGTGTAACCTCGATTCCACGGTTGCTCTACTGTCTCAAATATTGGAGAGTTAACCATGAAGGAAGCAGGGCGTAGGCCACCAGTACCTTCATCGGCACAAGGCAGGCATAGGATGGCTGCTGCTGAAACACACTGTAAAGAGTTGGTATAACACTAAATGAAGTTTCAATTCATTATACAGGTAAAGAAAAAGAAGAAAACAAAGAGAAGATAGTGGGAATGTGAATTCCCTATTGACTGTGCTTTGTTTTGTATAATGGTGGTGTTTGGTTGTTTCATGTTATAAGTGCATCCCAATCTTGTTATGGCCATCAGGACTATAGATATCTCAGTTTCTTACAGGTCCGTCGACATTATGTGGTTCCCCTTACCTTTTTGTCCTCGTTCGCTTTGTTGTTTTTTACTTTTTCTCTCTTGGGTGGGGCAAGAGTAAAATGGCAATCAATGTTGAGCTTCCTGTCAACCCAATAGCAGTTATTCACTTACATTAAGTATGAACCAACCAATTGCTAAATCATCACACATATTAAAGGAGCTGCATTAATTATGAAATAAAATTTCCAAATTACTGTTGGGGCATCCAATATTTAAACTTGATGCGGATGTAATTTAATGACATTTATGCCTGAAGCTGGTTCGATGGATCGTAAGCTACTCTGCTTTGTTCTGAAAAAGGGGTACTCGTTGGCAATTGTTTTGTCTAAAAGGTTGTAAGATGATGTTTAATCTGCATGCACTTGTCCAGGAAACACGTAACATGTATCTCCCTAGCGTTCAAAATAATACAAACGACATATTCCACATAATAAAAAGAACTATATTTGCTTGCAGCTAGCAAATTAAAATACAGAGACACCAGAGAGACTCAAAAAGTGAAACAAATCTCCAATAGAAACTGCACCCTGTCACAGGATCTTCTGAGAAGATGATACACCACGTTCACGGTGACCTGTTTAGCTCCCACATCCTGTATGGACTACTTGGCATTTTAATCCTTGCCAAAATCAGTGCTATAGTGAGCGCTGGATTCAAGTTTCTTCGCTTCATTTAGTTTTCTCACAGCCTTCAAGCACAAAAGTAAAATTCCTCATTGAATGAATATTGCAACCACAAGATTGCCAAAGGAGAATCCTTTGTTGAGAAAGGAACCAGATAAACAAGTTTTATGAACAAGCAAAGGCATGCACCCACATGCACCAACAGATGATACACATGAAACTTTTTGTAATGTATCACATCCCATAAAGGAATTGGTAAGTTGAATAATCATATCATATCTCATGATGCAGGATCATTTACCTTCATGAAATCTTCATGGATGACATAATCACGCTCGGCACGAATTGCTGACATACCAGCTTCCGTGCAAATATTACGAAGGTCAGCCCCATTAAAACCCTGGAAATGGAACATGTTAAGCAAAACACTCTTCAGCAAAAAGGTTGAATGAGTGTCTTTTAGCTCACCTCTGCAAGTTTAACAACAGCTTCATAATCAATTTCACCATGTTTGGCTATTCCCGCAGCATGGATCTTCAGAATTTCCATCCTTGATTGTTCATTTGGCAATGGTATTTCAATTTTTCTATCTAAGCGACCAGGACGAAGAAGTGCAGGGTCCAGAACGTCAGGTCTGTTTGTTGCCATTATCATTTTAACCTGCGCATGACAATCCAAATCACATCATGTTGCAGCCAGGCCAGTATGTTATGCGGATATTTTGTGCCTGGTTGCCCATGCCTACGCAATAATGATATGTTCAATATTTAATAGCAAGGACAGAACCTTTCCAAGCTGATCAAACCCATCAAGCTGGTTCAGTAACTCCATAAGGGTCCTTTGAATTTCACGGTCAGCACTTGTTCCCTCACTAAACCGACGCCCACCTATGGCATCTATCTCATCCATAAAAATAATGCATGGCTTCATGCAAAAGAAAGGTGGTCCTTGATGTTAGTCAGTTAATAAACCTCTTACATTCAGTCAACAAAATACCATATTGCATCTAGTACATACCTGGTGATCACGAGCATACCCAAATTTCCCTGATCAACCTTGCACTCTCACCTATATACTTATCGATAATAGCACTCGATACAACCTGCACAATTACGACTGGTAAGAAGCTAACAAAATGATATGACAACTGTAATAAAATGGGGCAGCTATAAGACTACCTTTAAGAAATTGGCATCTATGTTACTCGCAATAGCTCTGGCCAACAATGTCTTCCCTGTTCCAGGAGGCCCATAGAGAAGTACACCCTAGAACAAGTAAACTTGGCATTACTGAAAACACAAACCAAGGAACATAAAGTCAGCAAGTGTTCTCTGACAAATGTTACCTTGGGAGGTTTGATACCAACTCTGATGAAGAGTTCAGGATTCATTAGAGGTAATTCTATAGATTCCCTCAATTCTCGGATTTGGTCTGACAAGCCACCCACAGCAGAATAACTAACATTTCCAGGATCTTCGTGGAGCATATTATAAACAACTGGATCTACCTGCACCCAACATCATAAAATAATAAGTCAGAGAAACTTGAATTGAACCATCATCTTGAGTTTTAACCTGCCAGATAACATTATTATGGAGTACGTGTTTGTACCTCACGAGGAAGAGCACGCATTATTGTGAGTGTTGTCATATCAAGAACTACCCTGGTGCCTGCTGTAAGTTTATCTTTGTCCACTTTACTGCGGCAACCCACCACATATCTTGGGCCACTGCTCGCTTTGACTATCACTGAGAAAGTAATAACAATGATATTCATATCTTGAACAGAAGGTAGAGAATAATACTAACAACAGAAATTCCTACAGATTACGATGTCATCAGAATCACCAAGCCTAAAAAAGAAATCAAACAACCTTAAACACAGCTGAGACAGGTCTAATACAGTAATACAGTTGGTCCTCGAGAATTTATGGAAAACAGCTTAGATTCTGAAGAACACATTTATTTGTTCTACCAAGGGGGCAAAACAATATTCAGCAATCAACTCTTAGAATATAAATGGATACTTTGAAGAAATAAAAGAAAGCAAATAGATTTCTTACAGCGCTCATTGTCCAGAGGCCTGAACTTCTCCTATGATCTGTCCAACACTCTGGAGTGATTTCAAGTCATCTTCTGTTTTAGCATACTCCTTCTTTGTAGTTCTTAAATTCTCCCTTGCTATTCAAATCATATAATGCCCATTAGTCATAGCAATAGTGCATTACAGATCTGAAGACAAACCCAATATCATATAGAGGCAAAAGTTGCATCAACAAGTCTAGTTTTAGATTTGATCTATCATCAGAAGGAGCACGAACCACATTAATCAAAGAAACTATGTAGCAGAACTTACAAAAATCAGCATGTGCCAAACAATTAATTCGACTTGAGAAACATGTGAACTGATGCGTTCTATCTTGGGAAGGGAAAAAAAGGGCGCAGACAGAAAGGAAAATGTAACGTTTGCTTCTTTCCAAAAGCAAACAGGTCAACACCTAGGGAATAATACATACACTCTGTATTTACATGGAATGCTCCAACAAGCCTAACAAAGCAAGCAGCTGGAGCAACCAGAACAAGCATTCTCTAGCAAAGTTTCCTATAAATGCAACAAATTCCAAGCAATTACCCAAAGACCAGCCCACCAATAGCAGTAGTGAGACTCACACAGAAAAAAACTACAACAAGAATTTCACAACCTAGGCTGTTCCACCGTTTCCAACGTAATGCCTGATCAATCAAATAAAGCCCCAATTTAGCTTGCTCAGCCAAAAATGAGATCCCACACCCCGCTCAGTTCCATAAATTTGTCAAATCTCAAACCTAAATATTTGCAACTTCACATGAAAACCCTATAATAGCAAAAACTCACTGTTCATCCAATATCTTAGCTCATAGAACCAGTAAACACTATAATCCCCAACAACAGAATGCTAGATTCCAGAAATTTCCTACAAAATCAAACAAACACAAAACACACTAACTAGAACCAGAGAAAATCAGAAAATACACAAAAACACCACATAGATCAAAAACCCTAAAGCAAGCATAAGTCCAAGCAACAGCGCCGCTTTAAGATATCTTAAAATTAAATAAGTGAAAATAGGGTTAAGTAAGCGGCACCAGATCGAACACGGCCTTCGAGTTCTTTGTGACTTAGAAGCTTCTTCCGGTACTCCGCAATCGCCGACTTGCGCCGCGTGTCGTCGCTGCTCTCGCTGGCCATTGCCGGTCTCTTTCCCTTCTGCTTCTCCCCGTTCTTTTCTCTTTTCGGGTAAACAAATTTACTATTTCTTCGAGTTTAAAAATGATTCCGACTCGGCTTGCTATCCAAGAAAGAGATATTTCTTATACTGGCGAGACTGGGCCTAATATTAACGGTCCATTAAGTAAGGCCCATTTAGTGGGATTGGGCCCATTAAATAAAATCAGGTTTTGAATAGCGGATTTGAAATCAATAAGATCTAATTTAATTGGTAAAAATGAGGCCCCATAACTATAAAATCCATCAATTCAACCCCACCAACATTTGAAATGCTATTATAATTTAATAGTAGTTATTGTTTTACTTTAATAATAATTGTTGGTTAGATAATTAGTATAATTGTTAAATATAAATATCTAATATTGATGATTATATCGAATTATTTAAAAATATTAGTTTATCATTTTTATTTTTTTAATAAAAAAAGAATAACAAATTTCAAATTATTATTTAGTTTAATCATTAAGATTGAACGTTGATCCACTCATAATTTCTCTTAGATCCTTGTTAAAGTATTTGCTAGAGATAAAAGTTAGCACAACCTTAAATATATCCAGCTCAACAAATATAAAGTTTACAAGTGCATTGTGTTTGTCATATAAATAATCTATAGATCTATAGTTGTATAATTTTATATTTATATCTCGAACTCAATTTTAGGCTACTAGGACGATGAAAATAGAAGTAGTTTATGCAATAATTTGGACGTTTTTAAAGAATGTATGAGTTATTTTTTAAAAAATAGGAATAATTTGTGCAAGACGATAATATTTTTTTTGAAGTATATATGTATATATATAATTTTTTAAGAAAATATGAATGATTTATTGCCAATTGATTGAATTTGATTAAACCTAATTCCAACCAAAATTTCCCCAATCAAACGCATTCACACTCTTTTGTCTATTTTCTTTAAGAATTATATTTGAAAGAACCCTCGTTAATTACCATCCTCACATGTGAAAAACAATTTACAGACATTAATCCAATTTCACCACACAAGAATTTAATTGAAGAAAATCCAACAAAGGGTGGAAGGCAATCAGACGAATGCGGACCACTAGTGATTAACCTTAACACTTCTCCAACCTTTGATTTGATAATTCCTAAAAATAGTGTAAGAAATAACAAAAACAGAGACTCTGCTCATCCCTCCACCCCACAATCCTCCGACAGTGTTGCAACCCAAAATGAAATGAGTTTAATGTAAACATGAATTTCGACAAGAACCAGAAACGGAAGAGACAAATCGGCAAAATGCTTTATAGCTTTTTGCAAAAGCAACCATTGAAACCCCAATTTTCTCTCCCATTCTTCCACAGCAGAATCCTCCTCGTATTTTTATCATCCTCCTCACCAGGAGGGGCAGTTGGAGATAATGGACAACACGTCTCCACGCCGGTTCACATCCGGTCTCCGCCCTTATCTGCCGCCGCCCTCCGGCATGGCGATCCTCCTGGTTCTTTTTTGCATCATTTTCTCCGTCGTCCCGACCGCCGTACACGCCGCGATAACTGTTGCTCCAGCGAAATCCGATGCTTTTACCCCACCGGACAATTTCCTCCTCGACTGCGGGAACTCATCCTCCATCACCCTCCCCGGGAACCGCGTTTTCATGGGTGATCAAGATAGTAGCAAGTATTTGTCCTACGAAGGCCGCGATATCCAAGTCGCCATCGGGCCTGAGCATTCGGACCTCCAACTCCCATCGCCGCTCTATCTATCCGCCAAAGTCTTCGAAAGCAACGCCACGTACACCTTTCACGTGGCCCGACCCGGATGGCATTGGATCCGGCTCCACTTCGCCCCAATTCCGAACAACCAGAAGGATCTCAAAACCGCTAAATTCAAGGTGAGAACCAGCAACAACCTCATGCTGGTCTACAATTTCAAATACAAGGAGAACATGACGTGGTCATTCAGAGAGTACCTCGTAAACGTCACAACGGAACGGTTTTCTCTCACCTTCGAGCCAAATCTGGGCAACGTGGCTTATATCAGCGGCATTGAGTTTGTTTCTGCGCCCGATATTCTACTCGGCAATGTGGCCATCGCTGTTTTCCCCAAAGCCCAGTACTCGGGGCTGGCGAATGTCGCGTATGAGTCAGTGTATCGATTGAATGTCGGCGGCCCGGTGATCACGGCTCAGAACGATACCCTAGGAAGAGCGTGGCAACCCGACACAGAATATCTCGACCCGCAAACTATGGGCAGCGCAACCTCCGTCCAGCCAAATGTGATCACCTATCCTGAGGGAGAGTCGCCGTTGATTGCACCGCCTTTAGTTTACGCCACAGCCACCCAAATGGCCAACGCCAATGTTCAGGTCAGCAACACGGCTCATAGTGCTCAAGAACAATAATTAAAATGAATTTCAAAATATTTTAGGATAATATCAAGAGTTTTTATGATCTAATTATTTGATTGTAGTTTGTTTCGATTTTCGAACATAAAAGTTCCAGGTTTAATGTAATTTACCCATTAACCTATTTTCTTACACGCGCAATATGATAGATTCAACATTATACATTCATCTGTTATCTAATTCTTTTATGAAGCTATATAGCTTGACTGTGAAGCAACTCATGCAGGTGCCCAGTTTCAACATCACTTGGAAATTGAAGATTGATACTTCATTCCAATACCTGGTTCGTTTGCACTTTGCTGATATCGTGAGCAAGTCGGTTAATGATCTCTATTTCAACGTGTACATCAACGGGAAATCGGCCATTACGGGCCTGGATTTAACCACAGTGGCTGGCGGCTTAACATCTGCTTACTTTGCTGATTTTGTGGTGAATTCAACCATGGTTTCAACCTTGGACCCATTGACGGTTCAAGTCGGGCCGATGAACGAAAATGCTGGCACTAAGAACGCACTTCTCAATGGCCTTGAGGTGTTCAAAATGAATAGCTCTGTCGGCAGCCTGGATGGAGAGTTTGGTGTAAATGCAAATGGTGGTGATGATGTTAATGGCACGGTTGCAGCTGTTGGATTTGCGATGATGTTTGGAGCGTTTATCGGGTTGGGTGCGATGGCTGTGAAGTGGAAGAAGAGACCTCAAGATTGGCAGAAACGGAATAGTTTCTCTTCTTGGTTGCTTCCTATTCATGCTGGAGACTCAAGCTTTATGTCCTCCAGCAATTTAGGCTCTCGAAAGAGCCAATTCTTCTCACAAACCTTGGGACTAGGCCGATATTTCTCGTTTGCTGAACTTCAAGAAGCAACAAATAACTGGGACCAAAACGCCATCATAGGTGTTGGCGGTTTTGGCAATGTTTACCTCGGGCATATCGATGATGGAGTTAAAGTAGCTGTAAAACGAGGCAACCCTCAGTCCGAGCAAGGGATCAATGAGTTTCAAACAGAGATTCAAATGCTCTCCAAGCTCAGACATCGTCATTTAGTGTCTTTGATTGGATATTGTGATGAAAATGCTGAAATGATCCTTGTCTATGAGTTCATGGCCAACGGGCCTCTCCGAGACCACCTTTATGGAAAGAACATGCCTACTCTGTCCTGGAAGAAGAGACTTGAAATCTGCATCGGTGCAGCTCGAGGTTTGCACTACCTACACACAGGGGCAGCTCAAGGGATCATTCACCGTGATGTTAAAACAACAAACATCTTGCTTGACGAGAACTTCATTGCCAAAATGGCCGATTTTGGGCTGTCGAAAGACGCCCCAACAACCGAACAAACACACGTGAGCACGGCTGTGAAGGGGAGTTTCGGGTACTTGGACCCAGAGTACTTCCGCAAGCAGCAGCTCACGGATAAATCCGATGTCTACTCATTTGGCGTTGTTCTGTTGGAGGCTTTGTGCGCTCGGCCAGCCATCAACCCTTCTTTGCCTAGAGAGCAAGTGAACTTGGCAGAATGGGCAATGCAGTGGAAGAGAAAGGGACTGCTAGATAAGATCATTGATCCCACGCTCGCCGACCACATCAACCCAGAATCGATGAAGAAATTCGCTGAGGCTGCCGAGAAATGCTTGGCTGAGTACGGGGTTGACAGACCAACAATGGGTGACGTGTTGTGGAATTTGGAGTATGCTCTGCAATTACAAGAAGCGTCATCTGAAGGAAAGAGTGAAGAAGAAAATAAGCCTTTGCCAACCCCTGCATCACCTGCCGTTGTTGCTCCGGTGGTTCCTGCTACTTCTGCAGCTGACAACAGACTGACAACGTCGGCACCCGAGGGTGCTGCCGTAATCCCTACTCAACCTCAAGCCGTTGATGAGCACTCAGGAACTGCTATGTTTGCACAATTTGCTGCTCTCAATGGCCGATAAATTTGAGCGTCTGATTGATAGATCCGATTACATACGCAGATATAACCAAGCAAGATGTTAGGCGACCAATGTATGTACACTGCATGAGGCAACCATAGTCTCCCAGTTATTCACTATTAAGATTCACTTTTCTTTATAACTATTTCGACCATGTTCTGTAATATCATCATTATATATATCTATATTGTAACTATATATTATAAGCTCACTATCTCTGTGGGTGTTAAAGTTTTCAATGACTCCCTCGTCATTTTGAGATGTAAAACTCTGTATTTGTAATTTTGATGAAATTCTTCAAAGCCTACTCCTCCCTGAAAAAACAATGGAGTAGTAGCATATTATCCACGTTTCAATCTAATTGGCCGCTTTATTTTTTCATAATGTATGAATAATAAGTGTAATTCACTCATCATATAACATGGTATTTTATTTTAAATAATATTATAGAATTTTATATATATAAAGTGTGCCACAAATTATTGCTATCTATACTAATATAAAAGGAAAAGCCTTTCCACGCTCACAAACAGTTGTTAATGACACCATCATACCAATTTTTTTGTAAGTTAAAAATATTATTCAAGATAAAATAACTAACTTATTCAATTTTTTAAATTTACATGAATTGATAAATTATTTTTTCTTTCTTTTTTATTAATATAATGTATTAATTTATATATTTTATTTTTATTTATAATATATTTTAAAGCGTTAAAATTTATTTTTTATATACACGTAGAAACAATGTGTCATAACAACTAATATATATAAATTGCTTGAGAGATAGCTTTTTGGACTAACTTCAAACTAGCCCAATCTCAGACACCCCATAAGTAATACAAAAAGAGTTTAAATATCTTCAAAATGATATCAAACACTAATCATATTCTCGAATGCAATATTTGTATTAATTTATTTGAATTTGAGAAAGCAGTTTAGAGAAATAATTTTAAATTAGTCCATATCAAAAGAATTTAAAATTCACAAATATTAATAAAATATAATTTTAATGAGTATGAGTGGCAATTGAAATCCAAACCATAGAGACTTGTCCTGTACCTATCCTCATCTATACTAATATAAAAAGAAAATGGGTTCCATACTCACAAACGGTGGTTAGTGACACCGTCGCACTAATTTTTTGTAAAGTAAAAAATGTCCTCCACTAATAAGATAACTAACTCATTAAATCTAGCCTCTTCTCGCCGTCGCCTACCCTTGCCTCTTCATGCCGTCGCCTCACCTTGCCTCGCTTCTCACCACCTACTAATGAGAGGTGAAGTATCCAAATAAATCCAATAGAATTAGTTACAAGCGATTTAAAATCTCTAACTTCAATTAAAACATGATACAATATAATTTCAAAACCTTTTTAAAACCAAAAAGCAATTTTTTAAACCTTACAAACTTACCTAAAAACAACTCCAAACAAACTGAAAGAAAATATGTTATGATCCTAAGTTTTACTGAAATTAATTACACTATTTTTTTTTAGATTTGATATAATTATACGTAATTTTTTTGTGATTTAAAAAAATATATTTAGTACTCCTAAATTTTACTCTATCCAATAAATAAGTCCCACCATGATCAAAATTTGCCGAACTTGATAATATTAACAAAATAATTGGATAATAATGCACATTTACCCCTGATTGACTTATTACTGATTGATTGTAGGTCAAGTAATATTTTTATGATCAAATATTTATAAAACTTTACACGTTAATGTATTTGGGGAGGTATATTTCACCTTTATATAAATAGTTTAGTCACTAAAGATTTGTTTGTCTACAATAAACCAATAATAAATCAATCGATGATAAATATTGATTTTCATTCAATTTTCTTATCAATATCAATAAATTTAGTGAATTTTAACTAATTGGGGACTTATTTATTATATGAAATCACACATCAACGACACTGTGTGTAATTTTCCAAACTATAAGGGGTGTACGTGTAATTACACTAATCCTCAGAGGAGGGGAGTGTAATTATGCATTTAAGTTATGTTTGGATGGTGTGATTTGAATTTAGGGAATGGTTTAGGGAAAAAGTTGGGTAAATTACAACCACCTCCCCTTAGATTTGACATAAATACAAATACTTCATTATTGTTTGAGAAATTAAAAATACCCTCTTGATTTTGAAATTTGTCTAACAATAAGCACATGCCGTTAGTTTTCGTTAGGCGATGAACTGACCAAAATTTCATTTGGACTGTAAATTAAATTTTTAAATTTTTTTCTAAAATATTATCATTTGGACTAATGTTTCAAAAGATAATTCAAAATATGAATTAGTCAAACAAATACAAATATTTATTACCAGGGATCTAAATTTACTAGTTTCGAATGCATCAATCAAAGACATAGTTAAATATTTAATGTGTGTATACTTTGGACGCATGAAATTTATGGAGTAAATAATTAAAAAATAATATTTGTTATTGACATTCAATTTAATTTTTTTCCCAAAGATCTTAACCCTACATGGTGACTATACGAATCCAAAATTTGAGTAAATCCGGATGTATTACGATTTTTAACTATTATTTAATCCGGATCATGTGGGCTTGTAGGATCCGACTAAAAAAATCCGGTTAATACGGGTCAGAACTGGATCCTTCAAAGCCCAAATTAAGTTTCTCTCAGGATCCATACTTTTGGAACTCGGCCCAAATGCTCCGGAGCAGTAAGATTTCGGTATCTAGATTTATTACTGTTCTAGTAGGTTTGTTTGGTTTTGTATTTGCTGGGCTCATGTTGAGAATGGCCCGTTGGAGCGCGTACCTTCCGAATTTCATAAACCCTATATAAACCCCCGTATAAATCCTCGCCCAGAAAATCGGCGTCTGCGACGGGACATCTCCGCCGGCCGACCAAATTGCTGTCCAATTATTTATGGTTAAGTGGACAAAACTTGTTAACTCCTTTGTTGAAACGTAGTTCGGATTATTTCTTCGAGCAGAAGAGGGCTTTCGAACTGTTAAGCGGCGATGGGAAAAAGGAAGGATAAGAACGTCGGTGCCGATAATGAGCACTCCCCGTCTACCGTATTTGTTGCAAATTTGCCGTTCTCGTTCACCAACTCTCAGGCAATCTTCCCACCCTGAGTGTGTGCATGCGTGTGTTTGTATGTATCTTTGTGTGGGTATTTCTATATCTGCTGTGAGTAAATATGTAGACATCGTTCTATTTTATACATGTTGTGTGCTTGCGCGCGCCCAGGGCAAGTGTGTTTATTTCGCTGCCTGTATGTAACATGCACTAAGTTCAGCTCAAATAGTCTGTATAAGTGAGATTAATGCTTTCGTTCTGTTGTTTCTTTTGATATTTTAGATGGAAGAAGTGTTCAGTGAGGTTGGACCAATAAGAAGGTGCTTTATGGTCATGAAGAAGGGTATGCTTACATGAACTCCTACTTGAGGATGATATTGGATAATTATGTATTTTATCTTAGAAACAAGTCTCCAATTCCCCAGGTGTTGTAATTGCTAATAAAACTGTGAGAAACATGATACTTTGGGAATTGTTGTGTTTCTGACTAGTTTTATTGGATTTGAGTGGTAGTTTGGTTCTTCCTTGGTGGTGGCTTTTGCTACCCGGTTCTGATTGTGTGCATCTTTTGCTATTTGTTTGTGTCAGGGTCTACTGAACACCGCGGCTTTGGCTATGTTCAATTGTAAGTTAAGTTTGCATTTATTGCATTACCATCTGGATTTTACCAGCAGTGTGAGTGCTAATGTTGGATTTGTAATATGAATATAGTGCTGCTGTTGAAGATGCTAAACGTGCCATTGAGCTGAAAAATGGGTCAACTGTTGGAGGTAGAAAGGTTGTCGTCAAACAAGCCACACACCGTGCTCCCCTTGAGCAACGCCGAGGAAAAGTAAATGAAGGTCTGACATTGTATAACTTGTTTCCTTATTTCCATCCTCCCACTTCTTAGAGCATATGTATATTTCATGGTTGAAGTTACAATAATTTTTTTCCATACACTTCTCCTCTATACATATGCTCACGTTGGAAAAGTTATGACAATGTTTTGGTCTCTCATGTCTTGTGTTTATTAGTTCAATCTGAAGATGCTGTCCATACAGAGAATGACAAGGCTGTTGGAATTGCAGTGGACAAAATTGACAAGTCTTCAAATATTAAAGCAAAAGGTTCTTGCTTCTGGAAGGCTGAGATATACATGCTTGTATATTCATACATTGAATTTAAATAGATGTCTTAATAAGTATTAATTGAAAACTGTTTAGGTGAGTCGAGGGATAAAAGAAAAGGAATGGCTGTTTCCACTGGTCTTCCTGATGAAGGGAAGAGTACTGAAAAACAAAGGTGCTGTTTCAGATCCATATCGACCAGTCTTGTCATTATATTTCCTAACTATGTTGGTTATGCAACTTTTGATGTGCTGGGTTATATTTTAAATCAACAACCATCTTTGAGATTAATATCCAATCAACAACCTTTAGTTGTTTTGGTTGTTGATTTTTGTTTGATCTTATAACTTTGTTAATTTGAGGACTGCGGTTTGGTGGTACAATCTTGGTAGCACCTACCTGAATCTATTTAGGAGCTTCCTTAATGTTTAAAATATTAGATTACCGATATTTTGTATCGCGAAGTCCAATTTCCTTTTTTTGATTTCCATAATATAAAAATAGTGATGGGCATCTGATAGTAGCATTAGGTACGCTGCATACGCAAATACTTATGGTTACTTTCTCCGCAGTGCTGATAAAGAATGTTCTCTGGCTTTCGTTTTTTTGGCTTTGATAGGAGGAGTTTAGTTTTGCTATGAAATTTGATTTATTAAATTTGTTGAGGTATATTTGTAATTTGAAACATCATTCGCACATTGTCATTTGTTTAGTTATTTTGATCTAACATATAAATATTTCGTCATGGTAAACAGGGTTGCTAAGACAGTCGTATTTGGTGGCCTTCTTAATGCTGATATGGCCGAGGAAGTTCATCGTCTGGCTAGGGAGTTTGGTACTGTGTGCTCTGTCACTTACCCTCTTCCAGAGGAAGAACTTGAGCGCCATGGTAAAGACATTTAAACAACTATTTTGGAACACCAACCTATAATTTGCTACAAAGACTATTTTTTTTTACAGAATATCCAATAATGAAGCATGTGATTTGGAAACCTCTGTTTTCATGTTATTTTTCTGCCTTCTGAGGCAAAACTAGTTATTTATGAAAACTTTAGTTAGTGACGAATTTATAAATTTGAAGTTGTAGTTTAGAAGACTGCTTGGTGCACCATCTTGCATCTCACAAATTTGAGAAATCCTCAAAACTTTCCCAACTGGATGCACGAGACCTTTTGTGGACCTCTGCAGGGCATGGGCATTTGACAATTTTTGCCTTTAAAGTTCCACCTACCATCTTGGACTGTATCTGAACTTTCCGTTTTTGGCCTGTGGGAAACTCTTGCTTCAGTTATCTGGTTCTTTATTACATTCATGATAATCCTTTTACCATTCACATATTTTATCTACCCTGCATATTCTCTAATGTTTCTGGCACTTTCATCATGTTGCCTACCATGCTCTTCTGATGTATTTGCTTCTTATCATGATTACCTATTTGGACTGCTTCAGATTTATCAGTACCTAGTAATCTATTTTCTTATGCATATTAAAATTTGTATGGTTGCCTAATTTAGGATTAGTATTTCAGTAAGCTAGAGCTTCTACTTAGACATTTTGCTGCATCTTACCTTAATTTACCAGTTCATATGCTCTTGAAGAATTGAATGCTTTTACTGGGTATTATTATACTCACTGAGACATATGAATTTTAGGGCTAGCTCAAGATGGATGCAAAAAGAATGCGTCATCTGTACTTTATACAAGTGTAAAATCAGCTCGTGAGTGTGTTGCAGCACTACACCAAAAAGAGATACAGGGGGGATCTGTTTGGGCACGCCAACTTGGTGGAGAGGTAGAAATATCTCATTTATTGTATTGCATAAAAGGGGAAAAAATATCTGGTTTCTGTAGTTAAGATCTTATCATGCTTACGTATAACTAAGTTTATGCAAAATGTGGTGTTGGCTTTATCCAACATGACCCCTTAACACTGCACACATTCGACACAAAGTATTGGGGTGTGGTTTATTGGGTTCAGTCCAAGTCCAATTTTGAATTCTAAAACTTTTGACCAGGTCTAGCTGTTTCTGGGTCGCCAGAACAGCCTGATTTTGTTTGGGTCACCTGCCAATCTTAATTTCCAATCTATCTCAAAAAATAGGAAAAGAAAAACACCAAAGAAATTTTTTATGACTGCAAAAGAGCAAGATAACAATACTACTAACAGTACTTTTTACTCTATATATATAATATTTAAAAAAAAAAAGATTACTTTTTATTCTGTTTTCTTCAAAATTTAGACTTCTTGAGTTAAAAATCTGAATCTCAATTTCTTCATTATCTTTGTTTTCAGGTCCACCGTGTCTTCTTATTAAAAGTCTCAAAACTCCAAACATCTTCAGAACGACCCTTCTAATCTAAGTCAGACAAGCAATTTTAGATAACAATACTGATTGATTAAGGGGCTTAAGCTCCGTTATCTTTAGCTCACACTCTTGTTGTTGTTGGCCGTCGTTTTGATTGCTTTAAGTCCTCGCATGACATGTACTTGTTTGTTCTGAAGTCTCCCTTTTGTTAATTAACTCAAAGTTTCAAGACTAATCATTTTGACCATTGAATGTGTTGCCCAGGGCTCTAAAACTCAGAAGTGGAAACTTATTGTGAGAAATCTTCCGTTCAAGGTTCTCATCCTTCTCTTAAAAATTTCTAATTTCAGATGTGATAATCACCACTATGTTTACATGATTCAATAATATTTTCTTGGGGGTTTTGTTTTAAGCATGGGAGTTGCTGCTTCTCACTCTATCAGCTCTTGGTTGCAGGCTAAAATGGCCGAGATAAGAGAGTTGTTTGCTGCTGTAGGATTCGTGTGGGACGTGTTTATTCCTCAAAATCCTCAGACTGGGTAATTCTTTGCATTTTTATCAACACTTTAATTGCTCTGCATCTACTGTTCAACTAATTCCTTCCTTCTTCCTTGCATTTTGCAGGTTATCTAAAGGGTTTGCATTTGTTAAATTCACATCAAAGCAAGATGCAGAAAATGTATGTTGCATATTTTCTGAATATGTTTTACTGGAAATAACTTGACACTAGGTTCTATGGTAATGCGGACACTAGCCATAGGAATTAGCTTGTCCGCTTTTCCAATATTTTGTAAGAAAATCATACTGAAGATTGTAAAGGAAGGGATGGAAAAGGTGTTTGGCAGAAAGAACATGGCCTGCCCGGTTGTCAAAGTTTTCACTTGATACTGAAACAAATACGCATGTTGAGCATCTTGATGCAGGAGCAATCATGCCCATGTGGGGAGACGTGTGCTTATTCTTGAGGGGTTTCTCACAAATTTTGACGCAAGAATAGTTTGGGACGTACTTATGTACGGAGCAAAAATAGTGTATCATATTTGGATTTAGAAAATGAATAAAGAACTTCATACCCCTTTTCCTGAATAGCTGGCAGCATGGTTATTAGAACTTCTTCCAGACAAAAGTGCCGTATGAAGTCAGTTCATGGGCAGACTCGTTGCATAGCATTCAGAAAAACTTTAACTGCCTTAGAAGCATTTCTGAAGCTTTACTTGTGTTAGTGAACCATTGCTATATGGTTGAGTTTTTCTTCTTATGCAGGCTATCAAGAACTTCAATGGGAAAAAGTTTGGTAAAAGACCAATTGCTGTTGATTGGGCTGTTCCAAAGAGATTTATACAGTTGGAAATAATAATGTTGCTGCCGTAGGAGATGGTATTTGACCTCTTATCTTTCCTCTTTGAAGTTAACTTAGTTTTTATTCTCTGTTGGTTTTGTCTAAGATGTCTTACTCTGGTTCTATACTTGCTACTTAATTAGCTAGAACCTTTTCTTATCTCATCTAGCACTGTTGAGAAAATTATTTGTTGGAGAGTATCAGATTCGGGAAAGTGTTTTTTAACTTGTCATGCAAGGTCGTACATAGATATTTTCTCTGTGTAATTCAACACCTAGGAGATTTCCTTGATAATTGTTTGATGCTATCTTATGATTTCATGTTCTGGATATAGGTCAGGAGAGAGATGATGAAAGTAGCAGCGAATCAGAAGATTATGATGTGGAATCAGTTAGAAAATCACAAGAAGCACATGATAGTGATGATACGACAGATGAATCAGAATCAGATTTGGTTAACGAAAATGAGAGTAAGCCTGAAGTTGATTTTGAGGAAGAGGCAGAGATTGCGAGAAATGTACTTAAGAACTTCATTCATCATCTTCCGGAAATGTTTCTGGAAGTGACGTACAGCCAATGGGAAACATTGATGATGAAGCTGTGCCAGTCGAAAAAAAGTCAGATGATGCATTCGGTACCCATGGTGCAGCCATAGTGAGTGATACCGGAGGAAACCAAAAAAATATCAAGTCAAATGAAGGAGAAGATGAGTTGCAGAGAACTATTTTCATTAGCAATCTCCCTTTTGATGTCACTAGTGAAGAAGTGAAACAACGTTTTTCTGCAATTGGGGAAGTGCAGTCCTTTGTACCAGTGCTTCATCAAGTCACAAAGTAAGGATGTGTGTTCTTTCAAAGTGTTTTCACACACATGATCCTGACCATGGGCATCTTCCATGTTTCTGCAGACGTCCACGAGGAACTGGATTTCTCAAGTTTACAACACCGGATGCAGCCAATGCTGCATTTGCAGCGGGCAACACTGTTGCTGGTCTGGGTATATTAATAAAAGGCCGAGCAGTGAAAGTGCTGAAAGCTTTAGACAAGAAATCAGCTCACAATAAGGCATTGGAGAAGGCCAAAAAAGATGATCAGGACCACCGCAACCTATACCTTGCGAAGGTTGATCTCCTAGTTCTCTCATTTCTTGTCATTATACATAAACTAAAATGCATCTGATGTATTGATCGAGAGTTATAACATTGGTATTTATAATTTTCCTGTTTATGCTGGACATAACTTTTACATGTGGTTTTATGTTTGTCATATTTTAACAGGAGGGTCTTATCACAGAGGGGATGCCTGCTGCAGAAGGAGTTTCCGCCGGTGATATGTCAAACGAAAGAAGTAAGTACTTTGCAAAGGAAGTCCTTGTCGTTATGTTCACTTCCTGACATGGATTTGCAACTGTCTCATATGCTGTTATTACTTTGAGTTGGTCAATTCATTTAGAAGATGGAATTACAAATGCTATGGTTGAATACAGTACGATAATAAAGACTGTTGCTTTTCTATTGACTTGTTAAACTTACTGATGATCTAGTGTATAAGTCAGTTTGGATATTATTGCTCCTCATCTGAAAATCAAAGACATAGGAATAGCCAGCTCCAAAGGCAAAGTATGAATATATGCCAGCATAACAAAGCTCTGGATATGCAGTTGTTGCCTCTCACTCTTGTGTCTCAACAATGTCTTCTGAAGTGATTGATGGATGTTAGGCTATGGAAGAGTGTTAACAACTGTTTATTTTAACTCAACTAGCTTACGTCCATCTTAGTTACTCCATTGCGTGAATCAGCTCTGCATGTGTCATACATCAAATCAGAATAGATGTCATTGTTGGAGTTGAGTTTGCATCTTCCATAAATGCCATTTTGTGCATGCTTGGAGTTTCACTTATTATGTATGTAATACATTTTTTTTGTTAAAAACTGTGGTCCCTACGTACTTCTTGCATCTTTTGGAGTTTTTTTTTTTTTGGATATTTTTGCTTCACATGTTTTACTACTCTTTGACATTATTTTTACTGACGACATGTAGGTTGCATGAAGATAAGATGGCTAAGCTCCGCTCCCCAAACTTTCGTATATCAAGGACAAGGCTCATTGTATACAATGTGCCAAAGACAATGAAAGAAAACAATCTTAGACGACTTTTTATGGATGCAGTTATCTCCCGTGCCACAAAGCAGAAACCCTCAATTCGACAGGTTCAATATGGTTTATTGTAATTGATTTCTAATGCTAAGGATACTTCATCAGATCTATTTTTATTTGTTTACTGATAGAAAGAGATTTTTCTATAACCTTTTTTATGCATGTGCAGATCAAGATCTTAAAAGATTCAAAAAAAGGGAAGGAAGGCGAAAAAAGTCGTCCACGTGGAGTAGCTTTTTTAGAGTTCACAGAACATCAACATGCACTTGTGGCCCTGAGAGTTCTCAACAATAATCCTGGTCAGTGTCTCTTAAGCAAATTGTAGTCGTTGATTCTGTTATTGTAAATTGGTTCAATTTGCTACAGCCCAGTCAATTCCTGGGTTGATTTTCATCCATTTCCTTGGATCAAAAGCCAACTTTATGCCTTTATTCAATAGAATGAATGCTACTGAATTGATGCAGAGTTCTTAATGGTATACAGATACTTTTGATCCTGAACATCGACCTATTGTGGAGTTTGCCTTAGATAATGTCCAGAAGCTGAAGCTTCGGCAAGAAAAGCTGCAAGCTCAGCAGCAGGCTTCTAACAGTGGCAGAGAGGATTTGCAGCAAAATGACCATTTAAGCAAAGCCGGTTCTAATGGTATCATGAAATCAAGAAAGCGCAAGTCCAGAGATGATGATGCATCAACAAAAACTTCGGGGTATGAAAAGATGGAAACGGGGAACAAACTTAGTGAAGGAATTGCCCCCAAAGGAGGCAGTTTTACCAAGAAGCAGAAAGGTTCTGAAAGAGGGGGGTTTTCATCAGAGAAAAAGTTAAAAAGATCAAAGCCAGACGTCATCGGTCAGCAGAAAGGAAGGCATGCTGGTGGTGACGAGACTCTACCGATAGGAGGTTCAGCCAATATTGTTCATAAGCAAGAAAGCAAAGAAGCAAGAAAAAAAAGGATATTACATGATAGATCTGAACAATTGAAAGAGGGCAATGGTCCAAGGAACAGAAAACGGAGTAAAAAGAATGATCCAGTGGGGCGTGATGTGGTGGATAGACTCGACATGTTGATTGAACAATATACATCTAAATTTTCAGGGAGCAACTCTATTCAAGCTGATGACAAAAAGCAAAGCTCCAAGCAGCTTAAAAGATGGTTTGAAACATAATTTTCTGATAAGGTATGTTAAGTTTTATGCTTTATTCACCAAACATCAGGTTATTTGTTATCCAGGCACTTAAATTTTTGATGATTTGCAGGAATATGAAAAGAAACCCAACTCCTCAGTGAAATAGATTTGGTGCATATAGGCAGAACACAAGGAACCCTGAACACAAGAAACATTCGATCTTCAGAGCTGCAAATGTGTTTGTATTTGGTGTAGATGGGATTGAACATATGAGGCGTTGCTACATTTGGCTTCAGTAACTCCATTTTTTGCTGAAGGTAAATTTATTTCCTTCTCCCTCCTTTTCGTGCCCGAAAGATGGGGATGAAAGTACACAAAACTCATAAAAAGTTCTGTACAAGCAGCACTGGGAACTCAAGTTTGCCACACCCTCAAGTTTTCCTTCCAACCATCAAGGGGAAATCATTTTACCTCTTATTAGCTTTGGAATTTTCTTCTCCACTCATTTTCCCTTGTAGTAAAAGCAATCTATATTCTTGTTGGGGTGTCTTGGGGAAGATTTGGGTTGCTTTTTTTGCGTTGTCATGATGGATCTTGTCTGGCATATGCAATTGACACAAAGCTAATGTCAATGTCTATAAATTAAATGAGAAGCTGTATTGTAATGTCTGAGCCTATCTGGTCTCCCTTTTTGGTAGGGCAGCAGCTTATCCGAGTGATATAGAAGGTGGTGGACTGCCTGAATAATTCGTAATGGAGAAATAAATTATCACCTCCCGGAATATTAAGGTCTAAGGCAGTGCACATGATCATGATGTGTTTCTTGTGCGTTGTCCTTTATTCCAAGTATTTAGCCTTTTGTGGTATGTTTATTTTTATAAGGTCATGTTTGGTTTGGTGCGTTAGGTTGGATATTCTATATTATCCTAGTGCGACCTGTACTTTGTTGAGGTGATCGGTTCTGAATCCCACTCAGGGTTTCTTTCCAAGCATAAGAAACAAATGTGGCGTTATATTTACTGGACTGGTGTTTACAAAGAGGTACATGGGGGAATATTGCGCTTTTGGTCCCACACAATGGGGGATGTTGTACTTTTTATCTCAAAATTTCCTGGCTTAACACATTTGGTCTTATAGAATAAAAAATTGTAGCTTATTTGGTCTCTTAGGGTAAAAAATTATAACATTTTTGGTTTCAAATGTTATGATTTTTTAGCTTATGGAATTAAATGTGTTAAACTAGTAAATTGTGGGATAAAAAATACAAGTGTTGTGGTGTGGACCAAAAGTGCAATTTCCGCTGTAGATGGTCACGGATTTTGCTGTACTTGTACTACTACTATTACTGAAGTCTCAGAGCATGGCAGTGGCAGTGGGCAGTGGGCAGTGGGCAGAATGAGATTTTCACGGAAGTGGAATTGTTTTGGTTAACCAAACCGACATTCTAGTTGAGTGAGTGAGGACAGAAGAGTCGTAGTGGACACGGACTTGTCAAAATGGCAGCTCACATGGGCCTCCTCTCTCTTTTCCTGTCCTTTTCTTGGAGCATCTTTCTTATAATTCATAAACACAGATGATCACTCTTCATTGCATGTGATAGATTGAATTTAGTTGATACATCATTTCTTTTAGAATATTATGTGATTGGATGCAACACAAATATAATGATAATAGTTGACATGACGTACAAAATATATATTTTTTATTATGACTTTACTACATCAATCAATTAATTTAATTTATCTATCAGTAATTATAAATAAAAATAAAATAATAAATTTATAGATATATAAAATGAGAAAAATATTTGACGTAATGTTGGATTTATAAGAAACATTTTATGCCAAACTACTCTCTCTTGCCCTATTTCATTTTTGCCATTTTTATTTCCTTGTTTTTCGATTTACAATGCGTTCTAATATACATATTAGTGTATACAATATTTTACCTAAATATATAAGTAAATGTACATATTCATCTATATGTAACGTGAGATGTCACATGTAATATCATTTTATAATATAAAATTTTGACTTTTGTTGTTTTATTCTCTTTTGTTTCATTTTATCATGTCTTTTGTTATGATTTTAAATAATTTTTTCCTTCTAGTCGGAACATTTCACTTTTTAATTTACAACATCTTGAAAAATTTATGTCAAAGAAAATGATTGATTGCATTTTCCAACTAACATGCGGACGTGAAAATAATTGAGGTTATAGCCATGTGAAAGAAGGGAGGGCCTCGTGAGTTATGGATTAGGTAGGATGATCATCCTCATCTCATTTTCTTCTTTCAATCTAACAAGAAATGGGGTCCGCATGGTTTATGAATAAGGATGATCATCCACATCATACCGTCTATCAACAAAAATGAAGTTACCATGATGCGTATCGGGTCCAATCGAAGAACTTTAATAGTAAAAATTCTAAAAATTATCAGGCTGGTCCCTCAATAATTTTAAATTCTTTTACTAATTTTTTTTTGTTGTACTATTGTTGGAACCCACTACGCATCAGTCCACACCATACTGTTACCTAATTTCTAGGCTCAGCGGCGACCATGAACCACGAGTGGAAATTAGTTCTAGATCCGTATGGATATATATCTTTTGAAATAAAAAATAAAATAAATAAAAATATATTGCCTTACATGACCGACAATCAAGTACTAGATCTACTTAATAAAATGGATTTACTATTTATTATCGATTAATTTCTCGTAATTTTTGTCATATTTTCTTAATTTGAAAGCTTTTCATTTATAAAATTCATTAAAATTAACTGATTGGCTTGATTTGTTACTAAGATTAGGAGATCTGGAAAGAGATATTAAGAACAAATAGTAATGTATTTAGTGTCAATGATTGTGTGAATTAAACTGAATTAAATGATAAGGTGACAAGAAAAGCACTGTGAATGTGCTATCTTTGCAGTCCAGACAGTGATATTCTATTATTGCATTCATCAAACTCAGATGGGCAAAAAGTGTAAAAAAAAAGGGTAGTAGGAAGATTCTTCTTTTGTTTCTTTTCACTCTTTCCAAGGAGAAAAGTGTTGAGCTAACACACCATAGGTGATCATTAAAGCATTTTGCTCTTGTTTTACACACAACAACAACTCAACAAACACATTTTTCACACACATACTCACCTAAAAGCATCAACTTCCCCTAATCCATGAAAGGGATTTATTTTGCCAAATTATGTGGACTAAAAAATGCTAAGACAATCATTTTCTGTTGTCTTGAGCGTTTGATTCTCTCCATGGATGTGAAAATTATATTGATCAGTAATATATAAATATTTGAGTAAGTGATTTATAGTCCTAACAACATATTTGTGGTCCATAATAATTATTAGAGTTAAAATCACTGAAATTTCTTGTGTCTTTTCCCTTCCTTCTAAGTTCTAACATGTCAAGATGTTTAATAGTTGTCCTCCACTTTCACTCCCTTAAAATCCCAATATTTGCTCCAGTGGTTTCAACTATTTGAGCTAACTCTCAGCTCCATCCCATTCCAGGAATTCTTGATTTCATGCAACTTGGGATTCCTTTTGTTTTCTTTTATTTTGATAAAATAGTTTGCTTACATAGTGGGATTTGACAAATGCATTAAATGGTTTATGGCAACTTTTGGAAAAAAAAAAAAAAAAAAGCCCAGGAACAAGAGACAAATGAAACAGCATTCCCAAGTTGAAAGAAAGCAGTGTGCAGTGTAAATAGTTAAAAGAAGAACTCAAAAGGCACACAACATTGTGTTCATTGTCTTTAGTGCTGCATTTATATGTCTAAAATTTTTAAAGCTTGTTGTCAGTGAATCTTCACATTTTTTTTCTCATTTCAGCATTCATTTCCCTCCACAAGAACTCACCTCTGTCTCTTCCTCATTTTCTCTACTTCAAGGGAAGAGAAAACCCAATAAAAATAAAAATAAAATGAAAGCTATCTCAGCTCCAAACTGTTTGTTGAAATGCCTGCTGCTGCTGCTGGTTTCAGTTGTTCAGCATTCACATTGCAGTGTCAGTTATGATAGAAAGGCTCTCATCATCAATGGGCAGAGAAGAATTCTGTTTTCTGGCTCCATTCATTACCCAAGAAGCACCCCTGATGTACACTAATTATCTTCTTCTTCATTTTCTCCTTTTTCTTTTATGTTTGGAGGAGAGTTAAAGCTGAAAATTTCTTACAATGCAGATGTGGGAAGGGCTTATTCAGAAGGCTAAGGATGGAGGGTTGGATGCTATAGACACTTATGTATTCTGGGACCTCCATGAACCTTCACCAGGAACTGTACTTTTCTTCCTTATCCCTACTATATATTTACCATGTTCCTGTCTTTTTTCCCCCTTACATTGCTAACTGATGTCTTCTATTTTGTGGGTTTTTAGTACAATTTTGAGGGAAGATATGATTTGGTTAGATTCATAAAGTTGGTCCAGAAAGCAGGGCTTTACCTACATCTTCGCATTGGGCCTTACATTTGTGCAGAATGGAATTTTGGGTAGCCATTTCTGTTCTTGCAATGAAGTACTAATATCTCTCAGTGTTTGATATTTGCAGTGATTTGCTCATTATCTGTGCTTTTTCATACCTTTGGTTTCAGAGGGTTCCCCGTTTGGTTGAAGTATGTTCCGGGCATTAGCTTCAGAACCGACAATCAACCTTTCAAGGTCTGTTGTGTGTGTGTGTGAATTTTAAGGATGTTGTGTAGGTTCCACAAACACACGTATGTATGAGTTAAAAATATACCGTTTTTGGGTGTTGCAGATGGCAATGCAAAGATTTACTGAGAAAATAGTTGAAATGATGAAGAATGAGAGGCTGTTTCAGACTCAAGGAGGCCCAATCATTCTCTCCCAGGCATGTTTTTCACTGTTCTGCATTGAATTTTGGTGTAATTACACGTCTCCCCTGCATTTGCATAGGAAAGCAATATTAGTGTATCTGAAACTCAACACTATCAAGAGAGTAAAAGATGACAATCTGATGGCGCCATACTTAATTATCCCTATTACAATGCAGATCGAAAACGAATACGGTTCAGAGAGCAGGAACTTTGGTGCTGCCGGTCATGCATACATGTCTTGGGCTGCAAAAATGGCCGGCGATTTAGGTACCGGTGTGCCGTGGGTTATGTGTAAAGAAGATGACGCCCCTGATCCAGTGGTAATATGTCCTTGATATAATTACATTGACACCTTTTGAAATTTGATTTTTATTACCGAAAATACATGCTTGATTTGGAAAATTACAGTGACATTGCCTGCAGACACATTCTGCATTGTAAAATTCGTAGGCTAAGGAGGAATACGTAGTATAAAAACATGACTATTAGGTGAATCGTAGTTTTTTGAAATTGAGGTACTCTTTCGTAATTTGCTCGAATTTTAGGGGCTGTGTGCAATTATCCTTACATTTTGTAATAGCATATGCAAGAAAATACATTTTTCTTGCCTTTTGATTTATCATTAGCGTTCAACTGCTTGAACATTGTTGTATATTCTTATTATTTTGCATTTCCGATAATTTAAAAAAATTAAAATTTCTTTGTGCTAAATTTTGATCAAAGTTTCTGAAAGTGATGATTGTGTTCTTCTGTTCATGAAGTTTAGTTAAATTTTTACTTGACAGATCAACACTTGCAATGGTTTTACTGCGACTATTTTTCCCCAAACAAACCTTACAAGCCAACAATGTGGACGGAAGCTTGGACTGGCTGGTATCTTCATACCTCCACCAAATTTTGATAACTAGAAAAACCGTGCAATGGTTTTTGTTTATTTATTTCTATGTTCTGTTGTCAAGGTTTGAAGAATTTGGTGGGCCTATTCATCATCGCCCGGTTGAAGACTTGGCGTTTGCCGTTGCTAGGTTCGTCCAGAAAGGAGGCTCCTTCATAAACTACTATATGGTAAGGAAATTTCTGCTTTATTTTTCCATTCTTTTAGGTATTTTTGAAGGATTGCCTGAAAAACTTGAATGTGGTTTTAGGACAATACAAATTCCTTAACAACGAGAGGATTCAAGTTCAAACAACTATGAGATCTTTAGTTTAATGCACCTTGGATGAGCATTTTTGTTCATGTAATCAATGTAATAGAGTTTTAGGCTGGACACAGACAATCTCTCTGTCATAGCATACTTAGAAAATGTTGATTTTGGGGTTCCTGCAATAGTGCATTAACTGCACTTTCTTTATTTCTCCTATTTAACCAGTATCATGGAGGAACCAATTTTGGAAGAACTGCTGGAGGTCCCTTTATTACCACCAGCTATGACTATGATGCTCCGATTGATGAATACGGTAAGAGAGCAAGTACTATGAAACCAAGTTTTACTTGTTTCATGTATGTTTACGTCATAACCAATTAGTTCAATACTCTCTTTCCCGCAGGTCTTACTTAGACAGCCTAAGTATGACCATCTAAAGGAGCTTCACAAGGCAATAAAGTTATGTGAGCATGCTTTGGTTGCCGCTGATCCTACTGTTACTCCTTTAGGAAACTATGAGCAGGTCTGCTTCGTGTTGTTTGATCTCCGCGATTCTATGCTTTCATATATTGTTAGTGGACGAGTCTTGAGGGTACTAAAGGATGCACAATTTTCATTATATTGCCCCTGTCGGAGAAAGTGTGATTTGTGTCAGGCTTCACATTCCAATCTAACTTTAAATATTTTTTGGTCGTAAATTAATCTTTTGCCTGAATGGCTGCACGATTCTGTTTCCAGGCGCACGTATTTTCTTCAAAATCAGGGCAGTGTGCAGCATTTTTATCAAATTACCACTGGGATGCAAGTGCAAGGGTGAGGTTCAATAACATGTACTACGATCTGCCTCCCTGGTCAATCAGCATACTACCTGACTGCAAAACCGTTGCTTTTAACACTGCCATGGTGAGTCATATGCCAAAACGAGACAAGCTTCAAATGAATTATGCTAATACTTGTTTCTGACTTGCTGCTCCAAGGTAGCCAAGCTGTAGGTCTCTGGTCTAGTTATTCATCTTATCAGTGAACTTTTGCACCTTACAGGTTAGGTCTAAAAAGTCTTGGCCTCAAATGTTACCTACCAATGTGCGGATGCTCTCATGGGAAACGTTCAATGAAGACGTATCTGCCAGTGAAGTTGATGCTAAATTTACAGTTCCTGGTCTTTTGGAGCAGTTAAACGTCACCAGAGATGCTAGTGATTATCTATGGTACACGACCAGGTACGAAGGCAATTTAACAAAAGCCTGTTTCGTGGAAATATGTTTTCCTGCAGTCTAACAAACTTGTATGAGCCAACAATCTTTGCAGCATCGAGATAAGTCCGACTGAATCTTTTCTACATGGAGGACGGCCCCCAATTCTCACCGTAGATTCTGCAGGCCATGTCTTGCACGTATTCATAAATGGACAACTTTCAGGTGATACACAGAGTCTTGTCCTTCTAGTTTTTGCCAAAAAAATTTCAAAGTTCAGTTATTTCATTACTGTTTATCGGGGAGATAAAGATCGGTTTTATTGATGAAAGCAAGAAACAGCGAAGCTGAAATGTCTCCTTATTGCAGGATCGGCCTTTGGGACTCAGAAAAATAGAAAATTCACTTTCACAAGAACTGTCAACTTGCATGCTGGAATAAACAGCATTGCTCTACTCAGTGTAGCTGTTGGATTGCCGGTTAGTTATCTGCTCTATTTCCTTACTCTCCTAATTCATTACCTAAGTCTAAATGCATCCTTGACAAAATAAGAGTAGTTGAAAAAATCTTCTACACTAATACCTCTATTTTGCCATTTCGAGAACGACGGCCATCGTTTTGAAACATGGAGCACGGGAGTCCTCGGACCAGTCGTCTTACATGGGGTTGACCATGGAACAAGGGACTTGTCCAGGCAAAAATGGTCCTACAAGGTTTGTGATAGTATGTTTTGCTTTTTTCTTGGTTGTCTTGTTCCTCAGATCATGCAAAAATTTTGGTAAATTTGGATCGAATGTTGCTCTCTTTTTCAGGTTGGACTTAAAGGCGAAGCCATGGACTTAGCTTCCCCGAGTAAAATTTCTTCCGTTGATTGGTTGAAAGCATCCTTTCTAGAGAACAAGCAACAGCCCCTTACGTGGTACAAGGTACTAATATTAGCTTAACCTTATTGAACGATGGAGAAAAACAAAATGCATCAATTGTTCGAAAGATATGTATTTCAACTTATATGTACAAAATAAAATTTCGTTCTTCCCCTGTTTTCTTCTTTCTTTTGCATCGTAGATCTGGTTGATGTTAGGACAAAGTATTCTCCTACATTTGCAGCAGTTCAAGTTCTCGTCAATTGTATATATTTAGTGCACCTTAGACCATTGTTTTCAATCACAAATTCACCCTTGAACATTAAGTAGCTACACTGCATCTACCTACGCAGCCCAGCCTCAAAATTCAAGGCCCTGACTTGCATTCTTTACCGTACTTCACTTGCAGGCTTACTTCAGTGCACCACTAGGAAACGAGCCGTTGGCCTTGGACCTCAGCAGCATGGGCAAAGGCCAAGTGTGGATCAACGGCCAGAGCATTGGGAGATACTGGACTGCTTATGCAAATGGCCAATGCAACACTTGCAGCTATGCAGGCACATTCCGGCAGGCAAAGTGCCAGTCCGGCTGTGGAAAACCTACCCAAAGATGGTATAACATAATCGATTTCTGAAAGCCAACGACTGAACCGTTACCATATACACATACTCAAACTTTGCTAACTCTGCCTACTCTCATATTGGTTTCTCAGGTATCACGTTCCTCGTTCGTGTTGAAGCCTACCGGAAATTTGTTGATAGTGTTCGAGGAAATTGGTGGTGATGCTTCAAGAATTTCTCTGGTCCAGAGATCAGTAACATATGTATAGAGAAGTAAGAAGGCTCCCATTTTTAGTTAGAGCCATGTAATATTAGTATGCAAGTGAAAAAGTATGAAGAGGGATGAGACCTTTGTTTTGTAATCAAAGTTAAGGGTTTTTATTGTGTTAACTTATACTCCATTCTTTGTAAATTGGATCCATTTGAAAACACAAGTGTTTCTTGAGGAAATTATTGTTTGTATTTTCATTTCTAGTTTTTGAAATAGTAATTAAAATTATGGGTAAATTACAACTACCTCTTTCAAAGTTTGGCATAATTACAAATACCCCTTCGTTGTTTGAAAAATTATAAATACTCCCCTCAAATTAAAAATAATTGTGTATCCCCTAGAAGATGAAGTGAATATTACTATTTTACCCTTGTTGATTTTTTTTTTAAAAATAGAAAAAATATTAAGGATAGATAAAATATATAATCCAGAGGAAATATTAGTTTATAAAAATACTTTAAAAAATTATAAACTATATATAAAATTATAATTTATAATTCAAAAGGGCATTTTTGTCAATTCACCACAAAAATTGGATGGAAATCTAATGGAATGGGCTTGTTGTAGACGGGCGTTAAAATTAGGGGGGTATTTTGTAATGTTTCAAATAACAAGAAGGTATTTGTAATTATGCCAAATCTCATGAGAAGTGGTTATAATTTACACTAAAATCATTGTTTCCCAATTGAGATCTTTTATCGTAAATTCATGTTGCATCTCATATTATATTTCGCGCGTAAACATCAAATTGCACTTTATATAAATGCATAAAATTCATTTCTTGTATATTTGAATGAAAAAAATAAAAAAATAAAGTAATTACATCTATACCCTTGATTTATAATTTATTTACACAAACCACCTTTATCTTTTGAATACTATTCATTTACCCACCAAAAATGATGTTCTTTTCGAAAAATTATACATGCACCCTAAAATACATCAATAATATTACACAAACTATTCATATTTTTTTGTAGTCATAGATGGTTTCTATAATATTACCAAAAAAATATAAATAATTTGTGTAAATAAATCAAGAACGTTAACATAATTATAAATAAAAAAATATGCATATGCGTATATTCTTAAGCATAAATTTTCAATAAAAAAAATATGCATATGCGTATATTCTTAAGCATAAATTTTCCCACCAAATCGAAGTGCCTGTAAAGTCCTTGCATAACTTTTTATCGTTATATAAAATTCTTTTCATTTAAATGTAATTTTATAAGATCTCAAATCTCATGTTAGGCTGTGAGTTCGCAAGAAAGCACTATATTACATAAATATTGCATAAAAAGCATTTATTTGGAATGCATTTTTGCTTCCATAAATATGGAAATCTGTACTAATGAAAAAAAAAAAAAAAGAAAAGTCTGTTTTCATTCACATATAATTACACCTCTAAATATTTGTTATAAAAATAATTACATATTTATTCAAATGGTCCATGTTATTTTTTGATTGTCAATTTACTATTATATTTATTTTTCACTGTCACTCAAATTAATCACTTGATCCGCATTTATTTGTATATTAATTTTTATGTTTAAACACTATGTCTCAAGGTGCACATTGTGCCTGACCGGCTGAGGATCGGTACGAATTAACCTAAAAAAATTCGTTTAGGATCAACATGCTACTATTCATGATAGGTTTGTAGTAGTTATGGGCCCTAATTGAGTCTATTTTTAAATTTAAGCCCAAACTCATGGACCAACCCACTGAAGCCTGGTCCAAGCCCGATCCAGTCCCGAATGAGGCTCGATTGGGGCTTTTTTTAAAAAAAAGAAATGAAATTGACGTATTTTTTAAATAATTATTTAAATTTATAATTATATAAAATAAATAAATAATAGATTAAATTAACCAAGAACTTATAGCTACAAAAAAGAGTAGTTAAAATTACACAACTTAAATAATTATTCGATTAACAAGCTTATTATAATAAATTTAGATAATAACAAGTCGAAAAAGACTTAAAATAAACCTTTTTAAAATAGACAAAAAGTATTAATGAATCAATGTAATAAAATTTTAGAAGTAAAATAACAAAAAAAAATTTTTTAGTTTAAAAAATTTAAAAAACATACTAGTTTAATCAACTTAAAATAAAATTACGTGACATCCATTATTAAAAAGATTGACCCAATTGGAACCAACTCATTAGCTGGGAACAGGACCAGATGATCCTGGGCTACTAGGTTGGGCCAAACCCAAATACCAACTGAGCCTGAATTAGACCAACCCATATTTTTTATCTAGCCAATTCAGTTATGGGTCGGACCAATTTAGTTCGGTCGACTGTGCATCTTAACATGTGTCGTATCCATTTGAATATACGCGCACAAGTATTGCGTGCAGTATTGACTAGTTTGTAAAAAGAATTTAAAAAAATTGATATGTTATCTTTCGGGTTTCTCCAAATCGATATTTTTATATTTAAATTATTAAATGTTGGGAAAATCGTATAAACAATTGACAATCGTATATATTATCAGTTTATGAAACCAAACACAAAATGCCCGCATTTAAACAATAACAGAGACAACAGTTAGATATGTTGTTTTACGATAAAAGAATAATATACGCACACAAGTACTGTGTGTAGTATTGACTAGTTTGTAAAAAGAATTTAAAAAAAAAAAATGATGTGTTATCTTTCAAATTTCTCCAAATTGATATTTTTATATTTCAGTTATTAAATGTTGGGAAATTGTATAAACAATTGACAATCGTATATATTATCAGTTTATGAAACAAAATACAAAATACTCGCATTTGAACAATAACAGAGACAATAGTTAGATATGTTGTTTTATGATAAAATTAAAGGATAATTATATTTATATCCCTTGACCTATGATTTATTTACACAAACTATCCTTGTTTTTTGCATAATTACATAACTACCCTTGACAACCAAAAAATAGAGGTAGTTTGTGTAAATAATGCTAATATTTTTAGGGGTGTGTGTGTAATTTTTTAAAAAAAGTAAGAGTAGTTTGTGTAAGTGATAATGATATTTTGGTGGTTGTATATGTAATTACCTAAAAAATAAAGGTGATTTGTGTAAACAGATTATATATCAAGGGGTGTAAATATAATTATCCCTAAAATTAAAGGAGAACTTAAAATGAGAGTTGTCGTGACAACTCTCGCTCCAACAAAAATTGCATACTAATCGAATTGCAGAAAATCTATTTGCCTTAAAGAAATTATACATCATGTCCAAAGTGCACCGGATACTATGCAATTCCTTTCAAAATAAAACGATTACCGTTTGCTCAATATTGCACTTATACTGACAAATACTATGGATAGGCGTGCATGTGGAGCTCAAAAGCCTTTTATCGGAACTGGTAATATTTCAAATATAATTTGGACTTGAACTAATATAATGAGTTTATTTTGAATATGAACTTTCAATGTACGATAAATTTAAATGTAAAAACACTCACTATATATCCACCTTAAACGCACATCAATGACCACATTATTTCCCATCATATACTCATGTGGGACAACGGCACCTCCCTCAATTTCTTACTCCTTAAGATATGAATTTTAAACATATAATTTAACTCAAAATTACAACATTAAATTAAAAAACTTTAGGGATGTTTATATAAGTCTTTTCAAAATATTATTTTTAAACTATTTAAATATTTTGAGGCAAATAATTTAATAATAATTGAGAATGGTTTTTAATTGTCATGAGTGCAAAGATACAAAGACGAAAGCCGTTCATAAGTTGAGATGTGCTGTCTGCTGTTAGTTGTTACACAGACAACAGTTTATATTGACTTCAGCTCAGCTCGCAACCCCTGGGATGGAACAACCGTTCCTTCTTATTCCGTACACCCCCTATGTCTTCTCCATACTCACCCTCTGATGTTCTAAATCCAACGGTATTTCTTATTTAGCCTTTCACGGTATCACTCATCCAACGGACTGAATGAACAGTCAGCGTTGATCGAGCTCAGACTACGTCTCTTTCAGCTAGTCCGCCAAGCACCTGATCACCACTCTCCCACAAAACTGAAATTTTTTAAAAGGAAATACACTTAAAAAACAGCCCCTCGAACTTTCTTTCTTCTCTACATGTACGCTCTCCCTCCTCCGCCGTACAGCACATGGCTAAAGCCAAACCCGCCCGCCGTACTCTCGATTCCTACGCCGTTAAGCACATCAACAAGACCATCCGCCGTGAGTTTTGCGATTTCATCAATTTCTGATTGCAATTCAAGCGTATATGTGGGGTTCATCTGTCTGTGAATGTTAAGACTTGCTTAAATTGGTTTCGAAGTTGGATGTTGTTCGTGTTTGTTGTTGTTTCTGATTTGTTCGGTTGATTGTTTGTTTCTGCAGCCGGCGACTGCGTTTTGATGAGGCCTTCGGACTCGTCAAAGCCGTCGTACGTGGCGCGCGTGGAGAAGATCGAGGCGGACAGCCGTGGTACAAACGTGAAGATCCACGTTAGGTGGTATTACCGGCCGGAAGAGTCGATCGGCGGACGCCGGCAATTCCACGGCTCGAAGGAGTTGTTTTTGTCCGATCATTTTGATATTCAGAGTGCCGATACTATTGAGGGCAAGTGTACGGTGCATAGCTTCAAGAGCTACACTAAGCTTGATGCCGTTGGAAATGACGATTTCTTCTGTCGTTTCGAGTACAATTCGTCTACTGGTGCTTTCAATCCAGACAGAGTCGCCGTGTAGGTTTACTTTGTAGCTTCTCAGCCTGTGTTTGGTTAAATTGTTTTACGTAGTGGACTTTGAGGTGAATTCACTTAAAAATATGAAGACTTTCCAAGTTTCGGTGGAACAGCTGATTTGACGACCTTTTTGTTAGTTGTACATTATTAATCTAGGATTAGCTATGATTTATGTTGAATTTGATTCAGAGTTAGCGACTAAATTGTTGAACTTACTGGAGTTTCATTTCAACCAAGGTTGGAACAGTTACCTGGGTTTCTAAATTTGTCATCTATAAGTGCTGTGGGGAAACAATTCTGTTGTTTTTGAACTATAATAATTTACTTGATAAAATGACTTTTGAATATGGGATTGATACTCTATCCTGCTCATTGACTAAAAATTTCTAATTTTGTGTCTTAATGTGTTTCTACTTTTAGGAAAGAGCTTGTTCTGTGTCAATGTTTTCTTTGATACTTATAACTTGAAGAAGGATATCTTGCATTTGGCTACAAGTGTCATTTACGTTTTTGGCTGCTTTTTACTGAACTGTGCATTATAAGATTCATAAAAAAGAACCAGAAGTGTCTTCTGAGTTTTGTTTAATTAGCATGATCAGAGTTTACTTATGATTTTATGTGGGTAAAATGTTATGACGGTTAATGATATTAGCTCACTTTAGAGCCTGTCTTTTTTCTTACCTTTGTATTAATTGATGGGCGCATGAGGCTAAGCTATTAAGCTGTTCGTATTGTATTTTGGCTAAATTTGATTACTAGAAAACTGAGGGGACTGACTTATGAGTAACAAGCAGCTGAATGATACTAAAGCTCTAACATTTAACGACCGTTCTAGCTTATGAAGTTGAAAGACAAATAAGATCATAAGACTGTTTCATTTTTTATTATGCTTTTTTAAGTGTCTTCAAGTATTGGGAATTCACCGATCTTTTCTAAAATTTACGTACTCACTAATATAGGCACATTGATTTCCAGAACGTATGCTAAACTTTTCTGATGCATGTTTGTGTTGAATAGTTTGTTTGAATTCTTGGTCATTTTGCTGTGGCAGGTACTGTAAATGTGAGATGCCTTATAATCCTGATGATCTCATGGTTCAGTGTGAAGGATGCAGTGACTGGTGAGTTTATATGTTGCATAATCATTTTTCAATTCATTGTTTTGTGTGGACTCATTTTGTGCTTATCTTCTAACCTGTCAACTTACTGCATACAAGGAATAATATTTCAGCCATGGGATCTCATCTAGCAGAGCTTTTTGTATTTCTTTGAGCTTATAGCGTTTCATGGTTTGCTACTTAGGTTCTATGCCATTGTGCATTTTGAGCTCAAAGGGTACTATGTGTACATGCATGTGGGTTATGTTATTTTGAAGATAGAGTCAGCCAACTTAAAACTCTTTCGTATACCCATGATGCTGCTTCTTTGGCTTCTGGGATTCAAAGCATTTCCATTGCTTCACAGTTTACACGTCGCTTTTCTTGTGAATTTAGATTCAAGTCTCCCTTTGTCTTTTCGCAGTCACTTTTGGTGCTTATTTTTTTCTTTTCTTCCTCGATATGCTTGTAAAATAATGCTGTCTCCTAATAATTTTGCTTTTCCAACATTTTCTAACATGTATTTGTCTAACTTGCCGAACTTCATAACACAATGATAACAAGAACAGATAGGCTTGAACTGAACCACACGCTTTCAACCCTTGAACCAGGTTTCATCCAACTTGTATAGACATGACCCAAGAGGAGGCCAAAAAGGTTGATCACTTCTATTGCCATGACTGTTCCTCTGAGGATCAGAAAAAATTACATAATTCTCATGTTTCTACCAGAAATGCTGACGCTAAGGTAATCATTGATTATATGTCATCTCTGATGTCCTTGCAATTTATGTTCCTAGAATCTAAGTTGAGTAACAGAATTTTGTGAATGAAACTATTGACATTTTCTTAGGTGCAAGAATAAGTATTGGCTTACCACCTGGATCCCAGATAGATTAGAACTTGTATTTCAAATTTGTGCATTTTCAATTATCCCTTTTCTGGGATTTTCAGGTGATACAAAACGCCGTCGGAGGTGATACGTATAGTGTTGGAGACGATGTGAAACTGTATGCCGGTGCAATGCAAACAAACACTGAGGCAGTAACGAAATCAGAATTTCTGAAATGTAAGAAGGGAACTAGTTGGGAAACTCTGTCTGTGTCTATTTGCTTTGAAAGACAGTTAACCTTGTTTCCTCTGAGGGTCGAGGATGTGTTTGGTTGTGTGTAACTATGTGTTGTAGATTTTCCCTTCTTTTCCTAGCTTCTTTCTCTTTTCAAGGGCTCTTGTTGTATTATCCGACTAATTTCAACTTCGGAGTCATATATGAGCTCTTTGATGTATGTATATGTTTGGTGGCTTGTTTCTATGTAGCTTGAAGTAAGTTATAAAGTGTAGGCATTGCGCAGCTGTGTATTTATAGCTTTTTAGAATTCTTTCATCATCTTCTCTGTTCGAGTTTCAGGGCTTGAATTTGACAATAGCACAGCATCTTTCACAGGTATTAATCTTATATCATCATCCCATCACGGTAATTGGTTTATATGACTAGATTCTCTGCTTCAAATGACACACACACACACACACACACACTATATGCATAAATACAAGTGGACAAACATAGGCAAAAATCAACGGACAGCTAGAGGTGAATAATGAGGTTCTGATACAAAAGCAAATGAAACAGGTACACCAAACAAGCGTTCAAAATTAAGGGAAAAAGGATTCCGTTGCCGGGACTCGAACCCGGGTCTCTCGGGTGAGAGCCGAGTATCCTAACCATCTAGACTACAACGGAATTGCTAATGAGTCTGTTCTGTATTATAACGTATCATATCAATGCGGGCTATGCACTTGTTATGGATATAACCATTGCTCGCTCCTTAACCTTTTCATAATTTAAATGATCCACTCAAAAGTATGAAACCCATACAATCCACCCTATGAAAATCTCTTTTCTTTTTTCTTCTTTTGATGAACTTATAAATTAAGATTTCAAGTTCACATATCCTACATGGACTCAACTGACAAACCCTACCGCCTGAATTTTACCAAATTTCAGGAACTAAAAAAAAAAAAAAACTGTTTTTTTTTTTTTTTATGTATTTTAATGTAATTATATGTAAATTTTTCTATGATTTAAAAATTTATATCTAGTATTTCTAAATTTTACTTTTCTCTAATATACATGTTCATTCATTATCAAAATTTACTAATTTTGTAGATATTAACAAAAAAAAAAAAAAGAATAAAAATTGATATTTACCCTATGTAGACTTATCACTAACTTATTACAGACCAAACAAATATTTTTAGACTAAATTATCATTATACATCTTTATTTTTTTTAATGTATGTGAGAAGTATATCCCCACTCTTATAAGGGTAGTATAGTTAGAAAACAATTTGTTTGACCAGCAATAAGGTAGTAATAAGTTAATAAAGGGTAAATATAAATCTTCTTTCAATTTTTTGGCTAATATAAAAGTTTATGAAATTTTGTCTGACGGAAGACCTATTTGTTAGACGGAAATAAATTCTAAAAGTATTAAATATAATTTTTAAATCATAAAAGGTCTAAATATAATTATATTAAATATCAGGAGAGTGCGGTGTAATTATACCAAAAATAAAATATTGAGAAAGTTTACTTTAAATTATAGTGCAGGTGAGAAAGAAGGAGATGGTTTGCAAGGGATATTGCGGCTAACTTTCCACAAGTTGTTTAAGCCCCTGAAATGTGGCGGTTTTGGTGAAGAGAAAGAGAGAAAGGCGAAATGAACTGAAAACGCATCTTCAAATGCAGAAAGTAGTCCTTCAAACCCGCCCCTTTTTCTCTTTTCAAACAGCACACATACACATCAATTGCATGAACCTCCTCCTCATTTTCTCACCTAACCTAACCTCTTCAATTATTTCTTCCATTTTCACACTCAAACTTCTAAACATCTTCAAATTACCATTTTACTACATATGAATTAAGTCGTTATGTTACGATGTCCCAACATGTATATAATAAATAATTATTCATATTTTAAAATATTATACATAAGAATAAAATGTATAAATTAATAAATTATATTTAAAATATATAAATAAATTAAATTAATTTAAGGATATTATCAATGCAAAAAATAAATCAGTGTGGGTGGGATTTTCATATTAGTATAGATAATATAGATCATATAAATGAGAAGAAGAATTTGAGTAGGGGTGGTTGAAAATACATAAGAATATTTTTCGTGATTTAAAAAATTAGAGTCACAATAATTAACCGCTATTTGTGAGTGAAAATGAGATTTTCTTTTTTACATAGTATGGATATGATAGGTAGTATAAGTATATAGAATAAGAATTTGACTTGGTGTAATTGAAAAATACATAAGGGATTCTTTGGCAATTTGAAAAATTAGTGTTGGGGTGTACGTAATTGCTATTTGTGAGTAAAAATGAAATTTTCTTTTTATTAATATATATATTGTGCTTTGATCTTTACCATACCGAGTAATTCTTAGGAGCACAATATATTTACCTTTTTTTTTTTAATCGAATGATGAAATTCTATAAATAAGTTTGAAATTATGAGTTCGAGTCACATAAAAAATATGGATATTTATCTTAATTATGTGAGTATTTGTAATTTATTTATGATTGTTAATAAAAAAGAAAACATGTACTAGTTTTAAATAATCCACACCATTCATTGTAGGGAGATTTATACGAGTATGTCAAACACTATCAATGGTGTAGATCACTTGAAACTAATCTATGTTAAGTAACTAATTTAGGATTATGCGAGACATATATATTCCAAACCATCAGTTCTAGGATCGTAAAAGGGATTAATGCAATTTATTCTCATATAATATTGCTATTCATCTATTTATGATAATAAATAAAAAAAACAATTTATCCCCCGTACTTTTTAAAATAAAGTAATTTATCTCTCTATATAAGAATGTAAATTACTTTATTTTAAAAAATACAAAGAGTTAAAATTTTAAAAAATAAAAAGAGATAAATGCTAACTTTTTGTATAAAAATAATTTACTTATTTATAATATCACTAAAAATTACTTGCATTGTTTCCTATCCAAAAATCTGAATGGTATGGATCACTAAAAAATATCCGGCATGAATTGCTCCTAAATTATTCCACATGCAATAGGTCAGTAATGAGTCAATCGAGGGTAGATATCAACTTTCATTCAATTTTTTTGTTAATATCAATAAATTTAGTGTATTTTGACTAACAAAATAATTTATTTGTTAAACATTTGAAATAAAATTTAAATGTACTAGATACAATTTTTTAAATTATAAAAATTATGTATAATTATATAAACTCTGACAAGCGAAAAGTTTAATTATCCATACATATTTATGTCAAATAGAGTTGGTGTATGTAGAAATCATTATTCTATGCATATAATTGAAAAGATTGGCCTAGAAATTGAAACGAATCTACACTTAAATTACCAAGAAAGTGAGTTGAGGTGTCAGAAATTACCAATATTGGAAGATCAATAATGGAATTGAGTACTCAATATGTTTTTATTCAATATCATTATAGTTGCACGCCCCCACGTTATTAACATTTTTTTTGAATTTATTTTAAATACTTTTAAATTTAAATAATTTAAAAACTTTCTAACCTAATCTTGAATTATATTTTGTTTAATAATAATGAATTTCAAATTATTTTCATATGGAATTAATTGAATTTTTTTCAAATTATTCATCAATTTCAAATATATTGTTCCGGCTTTTTCTGTAAAAACATTAAATATTTATATTACCGTAACATAAGGAACAATTACAAAAAGTGCTTCATGACTTGTTTGACACGTTACAAGTTGAAAAAGATTTGTAGGAAAAGACAGGGAACAAAATTTACATAAGTTCTCCAGCTTTTCTAAGACGTCGTCACCACTTTAGTGTATTTGAATTCATTTATGTTTTACAAAAAACTATGATTTTGAATTTATGAAAATAGTTATTTAATATATTTTTAATAATGGTATATTATTTATTTATTTATATTGAATTTTTTGGTTGATTTGAAAGTTTAAATTTACTGTATCTCTTAAATATTGTAATAATAGTACGTTGGTTGATTTAAAATTATTTATACATTTTGAGAAGGAAAAAAAAAAAAAGGATTTATTGAATCTTAATCACAAGTCAGTTGAATCACTTCCAGTCTTCCAGGTCGGATTCTAGGTGTAAAAACTCCTTTTTACTCTGACCTTCTTAATTCTTTGAACGAGATTTATATATATCATCAATCAGGTGTATCGATGCACGTATAAAATATAATAATAATAATATTTTACAGTCTTGATTATAATTATTTATTTATTAAGATAAAAATATTAGTTAAAATTTATATACATAAAATATTATGAAAGTTTTACTTTATTCTTATAAGCTTTGCTATAAAATATCTGATTTGAATATAGCTATTAACCAAATTTTGAGTTCATTGTCATAGTTCACTAAAATAAAAGTGAATGAAAGTCACCTTTTTTTTTTCCCAATCAATACACCAATATGATTAAGAATAATAATAAATTATATCAATTCAATCAATACATCAATATGACTAATAATTATAATTAATTATGATAACTCAATAACTAAATAAAGTCAGACAAATACTCACATAAAGTTTATGAATACAAATCCCACCAATATGTTCGTTTTAGTTTACTTTAATAATAATTGTCTGTCTAATAAATGTTAGTTGTTGTTTAGTGATAAATAATTAGTAATTGCTATATTAGTTTTCAATGTTTATAATCTATACTGTAATTATATTTTATTTATTAAAAAAAAGGGGAAATCATGATAGATTTTTTTAAAATTTATTATAATTATAAATACCTCATACAATAGATTGTTATGATGGGTATTTATTAGACCTTTTTAGATGATTGTTAATTCTAAAAGGTATTTATAATTTTTTTAAATAATAAAAATATTTATAATTATGAATAAAATAAAGAGAGATTATTGTAATTATCAAAATAAAAAAAATAAAAAAGGATGAACTATTAGCTCTTAGAACTTAAATGGAAAAAGAAATTAGGAAGGTAGAAGACGTAAGTGAAAAAGGGTAGCAGCTTATAGTAGTACATCTATATCAATATCAATTGACCTCTCACATGGCCTCACCACAAGCTTAGCACACACGGAAAAATGGGGAACACTCTGCAAACACCTCCCCAAATCCTACCACCCCAACAACCACAGCAACAACAAAAAATCGCGGACGAAGAAGAAAATCAAGAATTCACCTGCGAAATCTGCATCGAGCCCACTTCAAATGCAGACAAGAAGTTCACAAACACCAACAGATGCTCCCACCCCTTCTGCACCGACTGCATGATCAAGTACATCCGCGTCAAGCTCGAAGACGACAACGTGGGCCACATCAAATGCCCCGCTTTCAACTGTGATCACACCCTCGACCCGCTCGCTTGCGCTTCGCTAGTTGGCCCGTCGCTCTTCGTGCGGTGGTGTGATGTGCTGTGTGAAGCTGCGATTGTGGGTTTCGATAAATGCTACTGCCCGCACAGGAATTGCAACGCGCTGATCGTGAATGAGTGTGGGGGAATGTGAAGAAGTCGAATTGCCCGAATTGTAGAAGATGGTTTTGTTTTGAGTGTAAGAGGATTTGGCACGCGGGGTTTGGGTGTGAAGAGAGTGGGGAATTGAGGGATAGGAATGACATGGCGTTTGGAAGGCTGGCGGAGCAGAAGAAGTGGATGAGATGTCCTCGGTGTAGACATTTCGTCGAACTGTTGGAAGGCTGTCAAATTGTGAAATGCAGGTAAATTTGATTTCGCGTCAGTGTGTGTATGTGTGCTTTTTTCATCGTTGTTTTCTGGAGTTCTGGTTCTTTGGGTTTGTGGTTGATGTGTTTGTGGATGCTTCCATGATGAATTTGGGATTTAAGTTGTGGATTTTTTGCTATGCCTTCTGAGTGTTATGTGATTAGTCAATTTAACAGGTGTATGATTTTAGGGTTTTTTACTGATTAATTTTGAAGTTTCTGATCTGAGCTTTACTGTTTAAGCGAACTCTCCACTTTTCTGTGGAGTATTTGATGTGGAGAATTTGATGATCAATGTGAGAAACTGCTGCTCTTCTCGACTGTAAAGCCTCTTCTTTTCAGCAATTTTCTTGATGTGAATTTGGAGCATTTTTCATTGAGTTTCCACTTGTTCTTCTCACAGGCAATTCTTGGTGTTATTTATGTTGTCTTTGTTTGGGGAAAAATGCAAGCACCCCCTTGATATTACAAATAAGCAAATTACCTCCCTATTAAAAAAAAAAAATTAGTAATCTACTTTCCTGTATTTTTGTAAATTGCAGCAAAATACCCCCATGTGTTAATTAAAATGAAGCAATTTACCCTTAGACTTTTATAAAGGTAATCTGCTCATTTGCAATATCACAGGGTTTAAATTACATTAAACCCCTTTGTTTCATCTATATGTTAAATTATTAGTCTATAGCTAGCTACAAATGAAACAAGTAGTGACTCTCTAACAATACCCTTAATTTGGCTGCTATCAGCAGAGTTATTCTTTTAGTCCAAATGAGTCTTAGTATGTTATCTTAGATTTTTCTTCTTTTTGTTTTTAATAAAAAGGATTAACATGTTAAGACATGATTATTGTCATGGGCCCTTTGCCAGGATGCTTCACTTGTTTCAGTTAGTTCATGTTCTTTCCATGACTTGTCTGTGTTTAATGCGATACACTCTGCATTACCGGATTGTTTTGACCTTAAGATCTGTCTATTTGCCATTATTTGGTTGATTTAGAACAAATCAATGTCCGTTTTCATTCTTTGACAATTTGCAGAGTTTGAGTTCTTATGTGGCCCTATTGATCAGTAACCATAGCTCTTCTCTCGTGTGAGATTGAACTTGAGATTAATTATGTAAAGGAATGTATTCTACCCTGACGACAATCACCCCCACAAGATTGATATTGGTTTCTGAAACTAAATCTGAAGTTAGAAACTAATGAATAGGTCTTATATTTGATAAGCAGCAACTGAATATTTGAGGAAGATATTATCCTACAATCGCAACAGCCTCGTTGTTATTGCTCTCGATGTACATATAAATCATCATTTAATCTTGGGGGGGGGCAGGCTTTTGATTTTGAATTCATTTTTAGTGCAGATGTGGGATCAGTTTCTGCTACAAGTGCGGGAAGCAGGTTCATCAGCATTGGTGCCGTTGCGACACTACCTCTATGTGCTGTGAATGGTGCTTCCGGATTTGTATAGTTCTTATATTCCTAACGTTTGCACTTTTTTTCTTGGCTTGGGAGACAGCAAGACGCAGACGGATTACTTAATAAGTATGAGCTGCTTGTAGTTGAGGAACATAGGGATGTCGAGCGGGTTTGCATTGTATATATAGCTTTGGGAAGGTGGAGACAGGTTGCAACATGAGGGGAAACTCTTAGGAGGTCCACGAATTTGGACTTTCGAATGATTGATCACAATCATTCATGTGCGACGTGGATTCCATAATATGGATGATTATGATTGTGTTGAAACCTGAAGTCTGAAGACCTCCTAAAAATGATATGGGGCTGATGTTTTAGGTTTCGTATATAATCTCCTCCCTTTATTCTGGTGCAACACCAAACCTAGCCCAGCAACAGGCGCAGGAATCATGTATAAACTTGTGATATTTTCGTTGAAGTATACTAGAATTCTTCTACTATTATTTCCATGACAGACGCACTATTGTAAGTTTTAAAACAACAGAAGATGGGGAAATTCTTATTCGGACTTTAGGATTGATCATTTTTTTTAAATTGTGCACCAATTTTGTTCGGAAATTTTTTTAAATTGTGCAAGCTGGCGGTCAGCCTTGAAAATTTTGAAACAAGCAAAAGAAACTTTTGCAACCGCGACTCGAGCAAATTTTTTTTAAAAAAAAAAATTATTGTCGAGTCGCGATTTCAAAACGCGACTCGACATAAAAAAGTTAATCAATTAAAAAAATATTTTTTTCGTAATTTTTCTTTTTTCAGTTAATAAAAAAATAATTGGGCCCTCTCCCTCTAGGATTTAAAGTTTTTCTTTTGCTATTTTATTATTTTATAAAACATTCGAAAAAAGAAAAATACTTTATTATTTAATAATATATTATTATAATTAAATAAAAATAAAATTGATATTGATATTATATTTTACTAAAAGATATAAATGTAATACGTTATAAAATTATTCGATTAAAAATAATCATTCCATCAATAAAGAAAATATCAATTATATATCTACATTAATGTACATACATATTATTTTATTCAAAAGTTTATGTAATAATTCATTTTTTTTTTTATTGCAAAAAGATTATCTATTAAATATTTATTTGGAATTAAACTAATGTGTACTATTTATAAAAGCATTTTAAATTTTTTAAAACAAAATATGTCAAGAAATAACAACTTATTTGATTATAATGATATCATGTCCCATTTAGTCGTTTTACCAATTAAAAACTTTATTATACCAAATACCCTAATATCTTTCACATCTTATAAACTTTAACATCTTATTTTATTCAAACTCTTTATGAACTTATTTTTAAAATAAGATCTAACATCTTATAAACTCCTAAAAGCATCTTATATAATATAGGAACTTATAAGATTTTTTAAAAAAATTTAGCGAGAAGATAAAAAACTAATGAATAGGTCATATATTTGAGAAGCAGCAAATTGAATATTATTTGAGGAAGAAATTATCCTACAATGGCAACAGCCTCGTTGTTATTGCTCTCAATGTGTATATAAATCATCATCATTTAATCTTGGTGGGGGGGAACGGGCTTTTGATTTTGAATTCATTATTAGTGCAGATGTGGGATCAGTTTCTGCTACAAGTGCGGGAAGCAGGTTCTTGCGCACTGGTGCTATTGCGACTCTACCTCTATGCGCTGCGAGTGGTGCTGCAGTGTTTGTTTACTTCTTATCTTCCGAACCTTTGCACTTTTTTTCTTGGCTTGGGAGACGATAAGGCGCAGACGGACTACTTAATCAGTATGAGCTCTGTTACTGTTTGGAACGTAGGGATGTCGACCGGGCGAGTTTGCATTGCATATAGCTCTGCGGAAGCGGAGACAGGTTGCAACATTTTGGGAAATTCTAAGGAGGTTCACAAATTTGGAGTATCGAACAATCACAATCATACGTGTACAATATGAATTTAATAATATGATGATTATGATTATCATCGCGTGGATCAATCACAATAATTCTTTTTCTTTTTCTTTTTCTTTTTGTTTTGACCTTTTTTTATTAGACCAAACTTTAATTCGTAATTATTAGTATTTAAAAAAATACAATTTTGTGAATAATATTTGATAATACAGAAAAAAATTTAATACTTAAATATTATAAATCTGTAATGAATTTTTAGTAATACAATTTATTATTATTTTAAAAACCAAAAATTATAATCTTACAATTATATATTAAATATTATAATTAATATTTATAATTTATAAAAAATAAGTATAATTTTGAAAAACAAAAATGTATTTTTGTAATTAATATTTAATGATTAAAATGTTATTTTTTTACATTAAGAAAAAAAAGAAGAAATGTGATCAACCATTAGCTTCGTCATCTTGTCTTCTATAATCCTATCTTGTACATTAGGGGTTCATTTGGTTCGTGTGATAGAATTATGCGTATAAAATTAAATAGGATGAAAAATTGAATGATAATTAATCATATCTTACATTATATGATATTTGATTTTAAGTATTACACATGTTTGTACCAATTCAATCTTATTAGTAGTTTGTTTTCAATCAAGACAAAATGTGGTACAAAAAATAGTTTCATGGACCAACTTGAATTTTCGGATTATCTTAAAATTTTTATTTAATAATATTTAGTTATTAAATTTTTTTATTATGTTATTAAAATTTAAAATTATTTTTTTGTTTTCAAAATAATAGTTAACTTTATTATTGAAAACTCATGAAAGATTTACAATATTTTATTCATAAAAATATTTATTGTATTATCAAATATTAATAAAAAATATATATATTTATTTTTAAAAATCAAATAAAAATTTACAAATTATATTTTGGTTCAATAATATTTTTTTTATAATATTTAAACAAATAACTAACCCCTGCACGCAAACCCAAGTTTCTGTAAGATTTGGACATCACTTGAACAGGAAGTAACCCAATCCTCATACCATAACCATTAACACAACGATATTTGTATCATGTCATTTTAGGCAATTCTATACAAATTAATTTTAAATTTTTATCAACCTTTTTGCTGAAAATAAATTCAATAAACTAATAACATTTCAAATCCCGAATTAATATATATATATATATATCTGTTAGAATATATTTTGGACACAAAACTTGTGATTGATAGGGTCGTTGTCTGGTTCCTTATCCAGAAAGCAGCTTCATTTATTTGCAGGATTTTGATGGTCCCCACCTCTGTTTTTTTTTTTTTTTTATTCTATATATTCCGTTTCTTGGCAGTGGCACCATTATTTATGTAACGTATAAACTATCCCAAATTTAAAAGGTTAGTGCAAGTTGCTACCAACAAAAATAAGGATAATTAAAAAAAAGCGTTTTTTCTAAAATTTCGTATAATTATATATAGGTTTTTTTGTAATTTGATAAATTAAATTTAGTATTTTTTATGTTATTTTTATCTAATAAATAGATAACTTATTAGTTAAAATTCACTATATTTGTTGATATTAGCAAAAGAGTGAATGAAAAATTATATTTATTTCGAATGATTTATAAGTAACTTATTAAAAGTAAAATAAATATTATTTTAGTCAAACTGCTGTGTGTGAAGATGTATATTTTCATCCTTATAATGGTAGTTTAATAAAAAAATTATTTGACTTGTAATAAATTCGTAATCAATCAATTAGGAGTAAATATGAACTTTTATTTAATTTTTTGTTAATATAAACAAATTTATTGATTTTGACTAATTAAAGAATTTATTTTAAATAAAAACAAATATTAACAGTATTAGATATAATTTTTTATACTATAAAAAAATTACATGTAATTATATTAAATTTTGAGGAAGAATTGTAATTATTCGTAAAATTAATTATAAAATAAATAAATACTCCAATAGTGACCTAAATAAAAAACTGCAGCAACCAACACAAGAAGCAGCAAAGAATGGCCCTTCCTTGTGCAAATCGAATTCCTCCACGTGTCTGATGGTCATTGGCATCCTCGGACCTTTTCCCACCGCCACGCTACATACACACAGCCTCTGTATCTATATATATCTCGCCTAAGAGGAAAAGAGAAAGAACCGATATAGAATCAATCTATCATACACCCCATGGCTTCACGCTTTGCCCTCCTCTCCCTCTTCGTCTCCGCCCTCCTCGTTGCGACGTCGTTCCGGCATTCCTTCGCTGCCGAAGACGTCGCCGGGAACGACGATCTTCTAATCCGTCAAGTTGTTGACCACGGCAACGACGCTGGCGCAGTCGACGAGAACTCGTTATTAAACGCCGATCATCACTTCACCATCTTCAAGAGGAAGTTTGGAAAGGTGTATGCTACGCAGGAGGAGCATGACTATAGATTCTCTGTATTCAAGGCTAACCTACGCCGAGCGAGGCGACACCAGAAGCTGGATCCGGCAGCCGTCCACGGTGTCACGCAGTTCTCCGATCTCACGCCGCGAGAGTTCCGCCGCCAATTCCTCGGCCTCAATCGGCGGCTACGCCTTCCTTCCGACGCTCATAAGGCGCCGATTTTGCCGATAAATGATCTGCCGACGGATTTCGATTGGAGAGATCATGGTGCTGTCACGCCGGTGAAGAATCAGGTGCGTCTTAGATTAGGTTTCCAGTGGTTTCTGATTTGAAAGCTTTACAATATCTTTTGGAGTTTTATCTTGAGTTGCTGAGCTCAGTATTCTATTACGTTGGAGTAGATTGTATAAATTTTATATGGTGTTACAAACTTGGATTATATGATTTTTTTAGTAGGAAGTATCTATGTTCATTAGGAATTTTTTGAGGCGTTGACTTCTGAATTTGCTTAATTTGGTTGCTGAGAGTATGTAGAACTTGTTGGTAAATGCCGAATGCTTGATTGTAGGGTTCTTGTGGATCATGCTGGTCGTTCAGCACAACAGGCGCACTGGAGGGTGCCAACTTTCTGGCAACAGGGAATCTGGTGACCCTCAGCGAACAACAGCTTGTGGATTGTGATCATGAGGTTTGTCTCATTTACCTCTCTTTTCTCACTTTGCCCCCTTGTTGTTGCTTAGTACTGATGAACGGGGACTTTGGTATGTCAAGCTCCTAATAACATGTGTTTCTTGTTTCATTTATAGTTGAAGTTATTGCTCTATCTTAATAAAATTAGTAGCTTATACTTGTAGTCTTATTATTAGTGTATGTTTGCAGAACTGTTTAGGTGGTCCAACAGCAATAAGTGAATATGTTGCTAAGAGAATTTGATTTATGTGTTCAACTTCTACTTGGAATTTCAGAAATATTTAGTAGTTTGAAGTTGGTGTTACATGGCAGACAGGTTCAAGGTTTGATGAGTATAAAATTTAAGATTTCTACTCTCAGAAGTAGTAAATAATTTTTTAATCCTGGAAGTTATGCTTTGTGATTGAACTGATCTGGTAGCTGGTTGTGATTACTTGTTTAGCTATTTGTTTGTCTTTGACATTGGAAATACAGAAGTTATTTATCAGTATCTGAAATGACAATTTACATGTTAATAGAAAACATAGTTGAATAACCAGTTCATGTGGAATTAGGTCATCCTTATTCATCTTTTGTGCTACTCTTACGAGTATAATATCTGGGAAGAATTATCCAATTACTTCCCTGCCAGTTTTCTATATAGTTGCATTTGACTGAAATTTTCACTCTCTGCAGTGTGATCCAGAAGAAAAAGATTCATGTGATTCAGGCTGCAGTGGTGGACTTATGAATAGTGCTTTTGAGTACACACTTAAATCTGGTGGACTCATGAGAGAAGAAGATTATCCATACACCGGCACCGACCGTGGGGCTTGCAAATTTGACAAGAACAAGATTGCTGCAAAGGTAGCTAACTTCAGTGTTGTCTCCCTTGACGAGGATCAGATTGCAGCAAATCTTGTCAAGAATGGCCCTCTTGCTGGTAACTGCTCTCTCCATGTTATATTAATAGCTCGTGACATCTTTACTTGTTTATATTTCTACTTTTTTTATGATATGCTTCAATTTTTTTCCTAGGGGTACACATAAAACTGATGAAAAAATCTTTGCTGATAAAGCTTTCATTTTTGATACTATAATGGTGTAACTCTTCCCCTGTATAGGAACAGGGTAATGAGAGATATCTAAATTAGGAGAAAAGCATTTTCTCTGACTGGACATCTTTCATCGGCTTCCCATACATGCACATAATATAGCAAAACTTCTCTTCTCGTGTTACTTCATTTGCAAACCTAAACCAGATGCCCCTAGCTTCTGATATGATGAATAGTTTCTGAAAGTGATTCTGTTTTCTTGGATGCAGTGGCTATCAATGCAGTTTTCATGCAGACGTACATTGGAGGTGTTTCATGCCCATTCATATGCTCGAAGCGGTTGGATCATGGTGTCTTGTTGGTTGGTTATGGTGCAGGTGCCTATGCTCCCATTAGATTAAAGGAGAAGCCGTACTGGATTATCAAGAACTCTTGGGGAGAAAACTGGGGAGAAAATGGGTTCTATAAAATCTGCCGGGGCCACAATGTTTGTGGAGTGGACTCCATGGTTTCAACTGTAGCAGCTGTTAGCACCTCACAGTAGGATTCCAGTTGCAGTCAAGTACTCTCACCTCACCCCTGTACATAGAGGTGTTGCTGCATTTATTATTATTTCACAAACTTGCGCATTTTCTTCTTAAACGACATGCGACTATTTATGTTTGACATTTCTTGCTTATAATTTCGGTCGTCAACAATTTCAAGCAAATTATGTAACAGTGTTAACATGTGCAGCTAATTTGCATCGGTTGTGCTCAACTTCTTAGGTTTCATCAATTTTATTGAGCTAACGTTTCATATAGTCATCAGGGAAGCATATAAGAGCATGTCTTATTCCTCAATAATCGACAAGGCAAATAATTTTTAACTTCTCAACAGTCCAATGCTCTAATTTCCCCAAGTGACGAATGAATCCTATTGGAAGAGCTGTCACAGTAGATACTATATATATTTTAGTAAAGACGGGGAACATTGTTTCTGTTTTTACTCAAGGAGTACTGAATCCATGTCAAGTTGCGTGACAAAAATTAGGGAAATAAATTATATGATATGATATTATTTTGAAAATGATACAACAGGAGAGACAGAAGAGAGAGCACCGGATGCCTAAAGCTTCATTACCAATTTAAATTAAACAATACAATTTGTCTTCTGTACGCATGGTGTCCAAATTAAAGAATCAAGAAACGCCCAGGTTGTGCACATTCACCCAGTGAATCTTTATTTAGCTTATAGTTTTTATCAGAGAGTATCAATCTTCTTCATGGTCGAGCATAGCCAACGAGAATGGATAAAACTTGTATCCATCTCCCTCGTAAAACTTATTTTGGAATTCCACCCAATGAAGTCTTAATGCATGCAAGAAGGCGCTTAGTGTTTCCATCACTAATAATACTCCAACGGTTGCACAAATGAAGACAATGATGCCAACAATAAGGATAACTACATTGTTGTACCTGCACACAGAAACTCTGGTCATTCCTTGCAATTGCAATCAATTAACAGTATCTAGAACAGGAGCCCTTCCAAGTCCTAATTCCAACGTGGAAGTTAATTCAATTGCTGTGTCTATTCTTCTTTCCTTTTCTTTTTCTGGCAAGGAGGGGAGACTAAACGGTGAAAACTAATTCATTAGAAGAGATAACTCTGGAGATCTGGCTCTCTCAGCTCAAACTGTGTCTAGTGTTTCAGAAGACAGAAATAATCTGAGGAAAAACTAAATCAATGAAACCACTCCAAAGGAGAACAAAATAGATTTTCTGAAACTGGATAAGACACGCAAGTATAAATTGTATAATCCTCTCCAAGTAGTTTCTTGATTTATCCTTTTAATATTTGGAGATCCTTCAGCAATTACATTCACTTGTTTTTACCATATAATGTTTGATCACCACTAAAACTACTTGTTTTCACTCTACCAAGAAAGGACAAAAAGGGAATTATGAGAAATTTGATATGAAGTCTAAAATTAGTGTATGTAAGAACAGTTGAATGAAATGTAACAACTTACCCCCATGCAAGAAGAAGAACCTTCTCATAGAACACAACTGACAGCTCAGAGTGGGCAAGGCTGATTAACACCAAAATGGGAAGGAAAAAGAAAATATAAGATATTAGATTTTTAGGATATCTGTATATAATAATGCATTGAGAATAAAACAAGTAGTTTAGAATCTTTCTTTGGCATAAAAAACTCAGGAGAGGTGCGAGACTTCTCTTTCCTGTATTTTCGTATCAGCTAAGACTCGAGGGGATTTTAAATAGTAGCACATGTAATCAAAGAGATCCAAACAGAAAAGGCAATTTCTCATGTTTCAAGTGTACATTTCAGGAACCAAAACTTGTATGTGCTTTAGTATAATTCGGAATGAACTCAAAGCATATAAAAAAATTCTGTGAGACAAATCAGGACTGGGTTGCAGACATATTTTAACATAGTGAAAGCAAATGTACCTGAGAGCCCATAAACGAAGATAAGAAGCTGTATTTGAAACTGCCCCAAGCACAAATTCTATTGTATGTATGAGCTGATGTACAAACACTTCACTGAACTCAAACTCCTCGTGACTATGGGAATCATGATTTGCTTCTGATCGCAAAGACTCTTCTGCATCTGGAAGGGGTGCATATGAATCCCCCTGCTGCCTCTGGAAAGACATGAAATAAATAATGGTAGACGTATTTTAGAAAAATCAGCTGCAATGGATAATGGATAAATAACAAAGGAAGTGTGAGAACTTGCATACACTGTGTTGCAGCTTCAAAAGGAAAGGCTTCGGAAGCAGCATCCATGGGACAGAGACAAGAGCCAAAAGTAACAGCACAAGCTGGAGATGTGATGAATGAATTAGTGTCATCAATCAAACTGGAAAGGAAAAACCAACTCTTCTTCGAATAAGATGAAAATAAACACATTTGTTAAATGTTACTCCACCTGAGCTGTCTTCTGACCAGGGAAAAGCTGGTTCTCACCAAGCTCATCAGTAGGACTCAGAAACATGTAGATCATCACATGATAAAGGTCAGCTTGGGATCCAGTGCACCATTTAATTATGATAAGGACAGAAAGGTAGCCAAACAGACTGTTCAAGAATATAATCTGGGGAATAAATTGGAACCTGCAATACCATGAATTGCATAAGTTGCCAAGACAATGACACTTGTGACATATTAATAAAGTAATTTCCAAAAAATTGGCATTATTAAACAGGAAGGGCTTTCTAGATGCAAATAAATGTAGATTTAATCAGTAGAAGACTGGAAAGCATTTCTATATTCTAGCAAGCTATATTGACTTACCATACATTTAGGCTATTTTTGAAGAATAGAGCATTAAAAAAGCTCATTACTATTCCCAGGTTCATTTGGGCAACTCCAAGTAGGATTGACATTTTCATTTTTAGTGAATTAAGGAATGGCAGCTCACTACGTGTCCCATGCCATGCGGGATCCACTCCAAATGGGTAAGTGTCTCGGACCTTGATCAAGCCCACAGTAGAAGAATCCCTACAGTAATGCAGTAAGAACTTTCAGTGACTGGAGGGAGTATGCAACAGATAACAAACGATTCAAGGTCAATCAGATACCTGCAAGATGGATCACGACATGCATACGCTGAAGGAGCAAATAATTCAAACGGCACCGAGAAAAACTCGTTATAGATAAACCCTGTGTAAATTGAAAATATTGCCATCAAGATGATTACGTAACGCCCACCAAATGTCATTTCCATGATGTCTCCAAGTTTCTGCATTTCATAGAGTAACTTCATCACGCCTTCCATATAAAGGACAAAACTTGCAGATAGGCCACTGCCCAATAAGTTGCAAATGAGGCAAGTTAAATGTCAATCAGAAAGTGGTGTCTAGAATTTTCTGAATGATAACTTGTAAGTACGATATAACTCCATGCAGCACCAATTTCATTTTTATATTTGGACGAACCATATTTATTATTTCCTTTGAATATCAGAAGCTGATTAATTATCAAGAACTTGGTAAATCTGCGTAGCTGCTATCTGCTAAAACCCTGGCTAATATTGATCTCAGTTTATTTTATTTTCAAGTAACTGTATCTTATAAGAAGAAAACTGCAATAAGCTTTCACTTATGTAAAGTCATTTAGTTTTTTGCAAATGTATTTCTCAGATTCACTAAGTGCGATATTACGGGAATATAATACAATACCAAAGTAAGAAATTACAGGAAAATTGGATAGATATAAAAGCTACATTAGCTAATGAAATGGAAAAAGAACTGTTTGCTGATATGCTGTTATAGCTAAATTTATTAAGTATGAAATTACCTGACTAGAGAGTTTTTTTTCTCTGATAATAAAGTATAACGTGGCAAGTAGAAGGCATATGCCATGTCCCCAGTCTCCAAACATGACGGCGAAAAGGAATGGGAATGTGACAATAGTGAATACACCAGGATTTGCTTCCTGATACTTGGCCACTCTGCGATGAGGTCAACTAAATGGCATGAAACTCCTTCATCATACAGATATACCTTAAAGCAAAACTTGTGAATTTATCTTAAAGTGCATGAACTGCATGGTCCATATACACGACAGTGTATTGTGTTGAAGCTTTTCATGTCGACAGAATGAGTTGAATAGGAAACCAATATCTAAGGTTCACCGTGGTGCATCTTTCAAATCAGTAAAGCTTGTATTCCCGAAATCAGTATACTTATCAGCAACTTGACAACATTTCATTCTCACCAGAAACCAGTGCTAAGTGAAAGCATTAATATAACCTCACATAGATCATGTTTAAGAAATTTCAAGTTTAAATACTCTCTTTACATGCCTCAGAAGAATAGCGTAGCTAATACCAGGAAAGCTAGTTTCACCAGATGTTTCTTCCATAACACAAAATCAAATTGCTTTCAAACTCAGAAGGACGCTAGCAGCTTGTATGAAATTCTACCTCAAATTTCTACATCTCTCAACTCTACCACACTCCCAGAAGTAAATTCTCATTTCTGTCCTTAGTCAAATAGAGATAGGCAGGTCAAGAACAGTCAACAGTGAGAGGTGTTATGTTAACCGAATCACCCAAGCTACATTCCCACATCCCAATTGCACACCAAAAACACATGCATTATCTTCTCCTTGTTTTAAGTCACGTTATACTATTAGTCAACTCTAAACTGTCAGGCAGAAACCAAGGACCTGAAAATCAGTAAGGCGCAAACATGGGTCATTCAGTCCCTATAAGAATCCATATTTATAGTTATATTACCGTGCGTCCAAAAGCGAGGAGTCCCTATAAGTATCCATATTCACAGTTAAGACATGCATGCATATTTGCCCAGTGACGAGTCAATCTCTAAAAGCAAGTCTATAACCTGGCATGGAGTTAAACCTCAAGTAGCATATAAATCTTTCCATACTAGATATTGCTTTTCTAGAGAAGAACTTACCCATAAGCATCAACGATCTCTTGGAAAGCTGAATTGAACTTGTTTGTCCGAAAAAATGTTGGCGGCATCTCACGTGTATACAAGACTTGGAAAATAGCATCAACCTGAGACTTGGAGTCATGTGTGGCTCTGTGCAATGCCTCCTGAATCTGCAAGAAGTAAATTTCTGCTTTACTGTGAAAAAGGTATGCACTTCACATGGCACTGGATTTTGCATTGCAAGACAATGTCAAGTTACCATATAACCCAGTTACCCAAAGCAATAAATGGTCCCCAACTTGCCATGTCACAACCCAAAATAATTTGATGACAAGCTAATTACCCGTTTTGTTGCAAAAACAGGACTCCACCCTTCTGCCACAAGACATTTCTTCGTTACATCTATGCTGAGCATATTCAGAATGTGGTAAATGGCTTTCTCCTTTCTCACCTTTATCAGGACAGAAGTATATATATGTTATTGAAGGTATAAGAAAGCACTGAATTCATAAATCAGTAATTAATCAAAATAAAGGAACACAAAAAACACAAGACCACTTTGGATACGGTTAAAATGTTCAATCATCCATTGCCTAGCTACTGGCTCTGATATACACACGGGTAAAGAAATAACAATAATTAGCTAAATCGCGAGTAACAAACCAAAAGGTTCCACTGATCAAATTGTTCTCCAATAGTTTGTAATAAGTTCCCGCGATGAACTGCTCCTGCATCTAATGTTGACTTTAACTCTGAGAGTCTGCCGGAGACCTGAAGTAGAAAGAAAAGATTCAACTGGATTCATAGTGAAAGGAAAAAAGAAATGCAATTATCCCCAAATGCAAATTCAACATAGGATAAAATAGATTTGATCTCTTACTCAAGATATGCAATAGATAATTCAAAAAATATGTATGACAATAATCTGATGAACGACTCATTACTTGAATCACAGTTTTGGTAGCGAGACTCTACTACCAGATGCCATGCCAAATGTTGATTTTCTACTGTGAACGTTATGTCATGAAGGAACATAATACAATGATTCAAAAAGATGAAATTATGAAAAGAGAAAGAAACCTACTTCCAGCACACAACTAAAATGAACAGACAAAATCTGTCCAGACAGAAATAGCATAAACAACAAAACTTCATTAAACCATCTTAATATCATTGAAACTGCAGCAAGACAATGATGCTTAGTTCACGTGCATGAGTAAGCATTGGAGACATACTCCTCGAATATGATGATGGTAAAAGGCTGAGCAAAACTTCCTCCAATTTTACAACCATCTACAGACAAATGTGACAAACTGGTCCTAACCTAGCACTCAAACTTTGAGACCAGTGGAATTTGAAAATGTCAAAACATGGGGAAACTTAACCTAATTAGTAAATCAGGATTCAGGAAACTAAAGAAAGTGAATCAAGCAACAGAGCAAGGAGAGTGCAGAGAAGGCACAAAAGTGACACAGTCGCAATGGAGACTGTGACTACAAAGTATATTGAATACATACCTCAGTGATCATTTGAGTTTTCTTGGATACATCCTCACTGAAAGAATATCGATTTGCTCCAAAAGCTTCACATATTTTGAGGATTTTGTTTTTAGCCCTTTCTCCAGAAAAGAAGACTACAAACACATTTTTTTCAACCTATGTCATAAGAAACAAAAATGAGTTTCTCTGTACGATGACATATAGTGTTTTCTACAGAACAAGATACTTGGGGTCAAGCAAGAGACAGCAAATGCATTAACTTGTAGCACCATGTGTTGCTTATCTTACAAATGACCAGATCGTTATTCTTATTGTTTAAAATATCATCAGTTATTTCTAGGACAATACAAATTTGTTTGCAAGTGGGTAGTACAATTAGTACCTCAAAAATCAAAGCGTAACAATTACTAACATGTAGTTACTAAAGTTTAGTTGAATGGCCACTGGGATAAGCTTAGTTCAACCTCAGAAAATGCAGAAACCAAAAGTAGCCACAGTAAGCGTGGTTTCAGCATAACAAAAAACTTGAAAAGAAAGCAGATGTATGCTAATTAAGTGAAAGTCCAGCAGAATAAAAAATCATCAAAAAATGGCTTCAGTAAACAGAATGGTCCACCACGAGCTGAAGAAGTAAAGATAGATACACAGCTATTACCAAACAAGTTGACACGCAAAACAAAACACTGGAAAAATAGGCATTCACAATGACAAATGTTATTATCAACTAATTGATGGAACTCATTACACACAATATGCATTTGCCAAATTATCCATGCTGCTGTAAACGTGCATACAAAGCACATTGCCACAGATGTTATGATCATTAAACAAATGTCCTCTACAAACCTTCTCTCCTGATACAGGATCAATGACCGGCACATCAACTACAGCCTGCTTCAGAAACACATTACCCCTGGTAGCTCGGAATAAAATCCTCTCAAAGGCCATCGACTTTTCTCTAGTAACAAGTCCCGTAATAAATCCCAGCTTGACGTGCTTGGATGAATCGTTTGCCGTTTCCTAAGAATCAAAACATCATGCAACTAATGTAATAAAGGAAAATGATAGCAATTGGGAATGTAATAATAAATCTCATACCAGCTCTGACAACAGTGGGGTTTCCAAAGACTCTTCACCACTTTGATGTGATGCATATTCTCTTTGACGGGCCTCAGCACTGCTCAGCGCAGAGTTAAAAAATTCGCCAGCCTAAGGAAATACAATAACTTTCTTATGCAGCTCAGCCACTCAAAAACTCAGACGGAGCGAAAAAGAAAAAAAGAACAGATTACATATCTTGAGAAAACGAGATAAGGGGAAAAAAATAACAGAAGCACTTAGAAACTAACTACTAAAGAACAGAAACAAGGGGGAAATATCTTGGGCCTGATTATGCAGATGAAATCTAGGTTGCCCGTTGCACAAATGTGTTGACGCTGATAAACATAAATAACCTCAGCGCTGCTTCTTTCAAGAAGCACTTACTACTAATGAAAAGATTGTATGCATAACTAACTTTATTTCTCCTTACTGCACCACCATGAGTGTAAGTCCAGCATATATGATTCCCTTACAGATTGTATCTTTGAGATCTTGTGACAGCCTGATGGCTTCTTGTGTATCAAAGAAGGCAACATACAAGACAGGGGAAAAGACATGAAAGAAATGTCCGGGCTATAATATGTTTCTTTGGAGCTCTCTTTGTCATACGTTTAGTCACAACAGCAGTCAGTTGTCTCAGGTGCCCATTTTTCTTATGAGGTTACTATGTTTAACTACAGTCAATTCCTGTATGAAGTAGTTCTTTATAATGCCAAGTAAAACATTCATAGTTCACGTAGTTAAAAATGATTGTTTCCAGCGTGTAGAGACTAAATGAGATACATTTGGGTCTTTTCACTGGTGAAATTTTTCGAAAGCTTTTGGACTCTTTGCCAAACAGCTGCACCAAGGGATTTTCACATCCTTCTGTTTAGATCTTAAAGATTTCCTCGAAGATTCATGTGGAAAGTATAAATATTCATCAAACTATGAGCACAGAGAAACAAAAAGAACAAGCTGTAACTTAGTAGAACAACCTTTTGCAGAACAAGCTTGTATTCCATTAGTTCAGTATAGGAACGCTGTAACTTTTCACCATTTGCGTTTATTTCGATTAACTCAGCGTCAAGGTCTCCGAGTTTAACCTGAAATATGATAAAACCTGGTTTGAACTCATCTATAGTGAAACAAGGCATTTACAAATAGCCAAATCTACCTCAAGGTCATCTAAATTGAGCACAGCTTGTGGTAGAGATCTTGCTGCAGGTGCCAACCCTGCCTTTGACATTTGGTCCCGAAAAAATCTCAATTTCCGTGCCATTTCTCCACATCTTTTAATCTTCAGAAGAGACAAAAACAATTAAAGATTTGCAATCTCTCTTGCAAGAATAAATTTTCACTTGCAGGAAATGCATAGTAATAGGTCAAATAATCAATTCAGATTTTTGGTTCGCAATGTCTAAAATTATATGAGAAAGCATCTAGTGACACTGTTTGTTATAAAAAGAAAACAGCTTCTGAGTTTCAGCCAATCAGGCGCTCTTTGTATTTGCTCAGCTTTTAACTCCTGTATGTGGAAGTTTTAAACATGAGAAGCATTAAACAACCCGGAAGCAAGCTTACAGATCCAATTTTCTTATCCTTTAAACCAAGAAAAGAACAGGTGTCCATGCAAATGCTGAATACTTAAATCAATCCAATTTCTCATAAGAAGTGGTTTTCTCAAAATCATCATAACAGTAGCAGTTTCTGTACTCAAATTGACTTGCATAAAAAACGAAAAGCGACTACCTTTTGAAACTTATTACTGCCAGTGCACTGTTATAAATCAATTTAGACAAGTTCATCAAATAGTTCCTTCAAAAGAAAATACAAGCTTCAGTTTGCTCATCAAAAGCAATAACCCTGCCGTCCATCAGCTTTTGGTGATAAAGGACATAAGTATTCATATTTTTAATGATTGGACATTTTTTATAAGACATAATTTACCTGAATGGCATATGTTCGTTGGAATGGGCTTTTTTCTGCATTCAGCTGAGAGGAGACAGAAAATGAGAATCATAATTCATAAAAAGACAACTGAAGGAGCCAAAAAATGCAAAAGCAAGAATTTCCATTCTTATAGTAATTGAGAAGGAAAGCAATATCAAGCATCACAGGCAAGAATTTCCATTCTTCTAGTAATTTCAGTTAGCACTGAAACAAATAACCATAAGATTAAAATCAACATCTCATTATCTCCACCAGTCCATCTCTTTATCTCTTTTCCCCACTGACCAGCATAAATAATTTGTTCAAATCCTTGCTAATCACTGAATCATGATTCCAAATTGTTACCAGAAAAGCAATTCTCGAACTAATTGCTCGAGCAAATACAACATGATACAGCCACAGCAAACCACAGCAGGAGCAACGGTACAGCATGTTACTGGAAATATCGCAATTAACATAATTAAATGAGCAATTTTAAGATCAATATGCATTTATTCAAGCCCAGAGAAGGTAATGACCCTAAGCAAGTAGAGAAAAATCCTACCTCCACTCCACCAAATCACCAAAAAAACAAAAAAAAAAAGGCACAGTTAGAAAAAAGGAGATTTCAAGATAACAACCTCCAATTAGTTAAGCACACACAAAAATAATTATAACATAATCATAACCACTACAAGCAAAGAAAGCAGATAGCAAATTCGCACATAGTCACTCCATGCAACCACAGCAGAAACCAATGCTACATCATCAACAGAAAAGAAACGTAAAAATCTTAATGATCATTTCATTATCTCCACCTAGTCCTTGCTTTTCATAATATAATCCACATTTTGCGCGCTCAAATCTTAGTCAATTACTCACTATCACCAGATTATTACTCCAGTGAGAGACTTCGAAATCAACAGACGTAAGGCAAAAACACAAACAAACAAAACTAACTACGTCACATTGTCGAAAAAACTCGCGATCAAGATCAATCAAAACAACAATGACAGACTTAAATAAGTAAAATAAATAAATACGGACGTCTTTGAATTGAACAAGGCCGAGATCACCGAGGTAAGAAACGGCGAGGTGAGCGGACTCAACGGGGAGAATGAGTTGGACGAGTTGCATAGGCTCCGACCGCATCAGATCCATCGGCGGACAGCATCCTCCTCTCCCGCGCTCCCCCATTTTCCACCGTGACAATGTATAACCTTATTCAATCACTCTCTTAACCATCTACCCGAGAAGTCTCTCCAGTTTTATGTTTATGTTAGATGAGATGATAATGATGATGTGATAGTAACGAGTCAAAATATAGATTGATAGATAGATCACAAACGCCAGAGGGAGAGGGATGCCGAGCTGGTTCGTTCAATATTTGTATTGTTGTTTTTCTGAAAAGAAAAATATCAAAGCGGGGTTGTTTGTTGGCCTTTTTGGTGTCGCATCATTCCGTTCTACTATTTGTGATATATTGCAATTTTGACCCCTATTTATCTGCATATTCATTGTTTGCATATAAACTTTTTATAATTGTGTTAAAGGCCAATATGTTTTGGTTTCTATTAACCTTAGCCAAACGTATTATTATTTAGATATAATTTGTTGTAGCTACTAATTTCGAAGTCATTCAACTAACCAAAGCACACAAATAAATTACAATTGAATTATAGTTGTTTTCTAATAAAACTAGATAATAGTTGAATAATTAAAATACATTCCCATTTTACTTAAATCAATGAGTAAGAAAAATTCTCTCCAATTTCATCAAGAATTTGGCTCTTATAAGAAATTGTAAAATTTTAAGAGGGGTTTGAAATTATCATTAATAATAATAAATCTTTTGGACTTGTTTGTAAAATTCTAAATTTAAAGAATTTATAACTGTTCAACCCTAATTTTAAAAGTATTTTGTTGAATATTAATTAACTTTATATATGGATTCATTTTATATTTCAAAATCCAAATGCATTAGTTTAAATGTAACCTGAAAATAATGTTATGTTAGCTACGGACTATACTACACTACACTACACTACAGAACCAAAAAAATTGAAGGGAAAAGCGACGTGCCTACCTGCATTGCTTGATTTGAGTCTGTTCTTCTGCTATACAAGTTGAGCTATTGTTATATAATAGATTGAGGTATGGACTTCCTATTAGTCCCTAACAATCGGATAGTACAAATAACAAGCTGAACCAATGAATTGATTTTTTCCGGAATTCCAAACATAAAACATTTGCCAAATTTCTCCACAGCTCAAAAGCATGCAGTTGAAACACGCAACCGAAGAAATTAATGTTTCAACTTTCAATTGAGTTGAAATGAAGCCGGGAACGGGCAGCCAAATGTTAAAAACAGAAAAGGAAGTCATTGCATGTTTTTGGCCGCAGACATGATTAGCACGAAAGCCTACACGCTAGAGAGAGAGAGAGAGAGACAACAGTTGTACATATGTAAGTTTCAAATACAAGAGTACAAAACACTAAACTTGCTTTTGTACAAACATAATTAACCACTAAAGCCAAATATAAAAAGTGGAGATTTTTCAACCATTAAAACTAATTACAGTCATAAGGATGTTCTTCATGTCTGAATAGGGTGGCCCAAAGTTCAGCTTTTAAGACACTGAATTCTAAGCTGACCTTTCACTTGCACCGGCAGAGAACCAACTTCAAATAATGTGTCCACCAGTTTGGCCCATCTCCCTTTTCATTATACTCTCTTTACACTGTCTCCATGAACAACAACAAATCCTTCGGTTGAAAGAGTAGCAAGTGCATTCCGAAGCTGTGATACAACACAATGCGCCAACCATTAGCACATGTTCTAATTTAGTATACATCAAAACACATGGCATCCAAGTATATGACATATAATGTTTATATTATATATCACTATGGCTTATTAATGTATAAAATTTGGGCACAAACACAAGCATGAAGGGAGGGAAAGTGACTCACATCACTAAGATGGATTTCAGCTCCAGAACTCTGCTTCTTCAACTCTTCGAGTAACTAGAAAGCAGAATTCAATAAAATCAGCCAGTGGTTTAGTTTGAAGCCTGTATAGAAAGAGGCAATATTTAATTTGAAAACTTCACAAACCTCCAACAGCCGAGTTGATGGGCCACCAAGTTGCATCTTCTCCATAATTATGTTACGGGTGGTTGAAACCAAGTTCTCCCTTCTCATCCGTTCACTTGCAGAAACACCAGTTGTAATAAGATCCATATCGATGGTTCCTGTTCCACATATCCAATTATTAAGCTGGAATATTTGATTATATGTGACGTGGTCAGCAAAGTAACTCTAAGACAGCAATAAAAGCAAATCACAAGAGAAAATGACAGCATGGCACGAGAGCAGGCTTTGAACCATACAAAGTATTCTTTATAAAAAGAGATACAAGGTGAAATTACATCAACCATATAGACCATTTTACACTCCTAGGTTCAAGGTTAGCTGTATATATCTGGACTAAAGTGATAAAGCAAGCAGGATTAGGATGGGCAAAGCAACGGGAGTTTCAAAACTGATTTAAACCATCTTGAAAAAATAGAATCATGGAGAACAAAAAATTACCAGTTGAATGGTCTGTAGCAGACTGTTGCATTGCAACCTCTAGAAGCCTAAAAGCCTCAGTTACATCTCGCTTTTCGACCTGCAAGAATGAGTAGATAATCATGCTAAAATCATTAAGTTCTTCAAATTGAAGAAATAGTCGCCAAAGAGAGCTTAACCAACCCATTGTGAGAAACGAATACGGGCTAAGGCCTCACTGAGGCGTATCAAACTTTCAATTTGCCTCGGGGTTGCAGTTATGACCTGTAGATATGAAAATCAAGCATGGAGAAAATAATAATGATGAGCAACCTGTGCAGAAACCAGACTATTAACCAAATATGAAAAACTCATCCTAGGTTCTCTTTGTCCTCATTTTCATAACTGCAAAAAATCATTAGTAGCAATAATTAAAACTAACAAATACATGCTTGATTCTGGCTTGTACAAACTTGTAACATAAACAACTTTAGCTAAAACCCAACCAGTAGCAACTCATAAGGAAACATAATTACTGAAAGAAAAAGGCTTATTTTGACAGTATGTTATTGTGAGGTATTTGCCTAGGAAAGAATGGAGAATTGCATTTACCTCCTCTATTAGGAGATCATAATTATCATTAAATCCTTTTTAGGAAGAGTTGGAAAATGCGTCTCTTAGGTAATATCACTTTAAGTTTTCCTTACAACACTTCCCTAAGTGAAGGAGTCGAATATCCTCACTCCCTTGCAAAAGTAAATAACCTAAACAGTCAAATTGGCAAAACAAATGTGCAATCACAAAAGGCCATAATATCTGACCTTTTTGCTGCTTCCTGGGAAATTTCCTCTTCTTCTCATCTCCACGTATCCCCTTGTCAGCTCCTCAGCAGCTTCATCTGATAACTGCGGATGTATATGTTTTCGTGCATAGCTTACATAAGCAGTTAACGTCGGCAGGTCAATGACATCCTGCTCTGAGTTCTGAGAACAAAAGGCAAAATTTAGGGGTTAAAAGGTGGATCTCAATATTTGTTGAGATAAACAATAGAAAGAAAAGATTCGAACATCAGGATCGTCAAAGTGTAATGCCACAATGTGTTTTGCAAGCCGCCTATCCATCTGCTCATCAGCCTTGTCAAGAATTAAATAGATCAAATCAAACCTGCAATTTTTTTCCAAGTTAGTGTTATAGGTAGTTCTACATCACTTCTCACTTGGTTCAACAGAAAATAAAGTAATCAAGCCAAAGTTACCATATATCCTAACAATTGTAAAGATGTCTCTATAATAACAATAAGGGCTTGAGGAGATTATCTTGCATGAATGAATCATAAAAGATAATCACATATTGAACTTTATGAGCATGAAAACCCTAATCATTGAGCGCCATAAAGTAGTTGGCAATTGTTACCAAAGGCTTTATAACCCTGAAAAAACTAGCCTCTGGAAAATATTTATAAAGTCCTTACCTGGACAGAAGAGTAGGAGGAAGGTGTATATTTTCGATCACAGACAGACGAGGGTTATAACGTGAACCAATCGGATTGGCACAAGCCAGCACCGAAGTTCTTGCATTTAAGGAAGCAATGATCCCTGCCTTTGCAATTGAAACAGTTTGCTGCTCCATCACCTGATGAAAAATTCTTCATTAAAAAACATGATGATTTACCCAAAAAACTGCAAGAATATGATAAACAGCAAACCAGAAAAAAAAGATTTTTTCCCTCCATATTAAACTATTATGCACATGTTTTTCCTGAATTGAATAGGAAAAGAATATCCATTTTGAACCCACCTCATGTAGCATGCTTCTTGCATTGTCAGACATTTTATCAAACTCATCAATACAACATATGCCTCTGTCACTCAGAACCAACGCTCCACTCTCCAGGACCTACAAAGTAATTTTTCCAATGATGTTTCACCTTTATTCATGGTTAACAATGACAGTACAATAGAAACTTGATCTTTGCAATTTTACTCACAGTTTCACCAGTCTCAGGATCCTTTGCCACATATGCAGTTAATCCCACAGCAGAGCTTCCTCGTCCACTAGTGTAGATACCACGAGGGGAGAGCTTGTGAATGTACTGGAGCAGCTGAGATTTGCTGGTTCCAGGATCTCCAACAAGGAGAATATTGATATCACCTCTGAAGCTAGCCCCAGATGGCAGCTTCAGTGCATTTCCCCAAAAAGCTATTGCCAGCCATTACAACAGTATGAGCAATAAGATAAATTTCACTAAATTGACATAAATCCAGAATAACTAAAGAACCATTTGCTTAAAATATGCCACCTGGCAAAGAAGGCTTTCTTTACATCATCCAACTCCCATATGTTTGGTGCCAAAGACTTTGTCAATCTCTCGTATATATCAGGCTGTTTGGATAGCTCCTTTAATTGCTCCACCTGCAAAATTGCAGAAGAATATTGCTCTGAAAAACAAACAATATAGTAGTTCTTGGTAATATGAAGCAAGGTGTACTTCAAAGCACCTTATCTTCGTCCAGAGTTGATTCATTGTCGTTCCTACTTGCCCCATTTTCAGTTTCCATTGGATCCTCCACATGCATTCTTGACTTGTCCGTCTTTTTAGATGAAGACAGTCAATGTAAGTCTGGAACAAGAAAACCATTTTATACTAGTGAGCATCAGTTCCTTTAAGGTACGCAAGCCATATTTTCCACATCATTAAGGGCATAGGAAGGACTAAAGGTGCTTGCCTTGAAAATTGACTTCACTGTCCTCTGTGTTTGACCAACTCTGACACTCATGGCCCTATAAATTCCAGTAACCTAACAGCAATAGCAGCACCTCACACCAGACCATAACATGACGCAATACTATAAATTCAACAGAGACAACATAAATATATGTGAACCTACCTCGACCCTGTCACCGGGCTTGCCAGCATCCACCAGCTTGTCGTGCATCAATAAGCTCACAGTGTGCGGTGTTCCTCCCTCAGGTATCTCATCTGGCATCTCCTGGACTCTCACAACTTGCTTATCCGCAAATCTGTTTTTTTATTTTTAATTTATTGTTTGCACAAACAAAAAAATGTAAACTAGTATTACAGATTATTAAAATTAAATAGCCACGTGCTAGGTTTTAAATAAGGAAACCCACCTCAACGAAGAACAACTAACACAGAAGTTAGAAAGATATTCCTGTTAGTTATAAGTTCAGTGGCAGGGATTAATGCAATATTCAGTTTCTCAATCTAACATGGATTCCCACTAACTTGTGCTATTTTCAACAGTGATTGTATTTATATTATCAGTCACTAGAGTGGCTCTGCCAGATCTCTGCATTAACCTTTACATAAAAGCCAAAGTAAAATAATGAACAGAATATATATTCAATTGATGATTGGCAATTCAAACCCCAATTGCTCACGGGCATAATTTTACTTCTGTCAAGCAGACCGAGATATTTCATTTTTCCGGAACTTGAGAGAGTGGTTTTAGAATAGAAAACATATAAGCAGTGTATACAGGGTTGCTTTCTACTGACAAGTAAGAGATGGGGCAAGCTCATGTAAATGCCGAATCAAACATCATAAGGTCAAGAACCTATCTTACAAGTTTAAAAAAGTAAGAAAAAAACTTAAAATGATAGAACAACCCAAAATTAGGAACTATGCGGGCCTACTTGTACTTTCAAGACTATCTCAATCATCACCAACTAGCCAACCAGCAATCAAATCATATTAAGAAACCTAGGTACATTACCTGCACCTATTGTGAACAAGGGTCATGGAGTTTTTAGATTGACATTCTTGCTTTCCACAAATTGTAGGCTCATCAATTCTTCCTGAAGCACCAAAACATAAAAAAGTACCAGAACAAGAATAAGTTTACATAATCTGAAACAATATATATATATATAAAGACCAATCTAATCGATTACCTCTATCAACCACAATAGGGTCAGAGTAATAGCCACACACGAGACATCTGAATACAGCTTCCCTGATCTCAGGTATAATGGAGCTACATCTAATAATCATCCCTTTCAATGAAACCATCTTCTCAACATCTAATCAAAAGACAGAAAGTTTCAAACCCAATTCACCATCGATCTAAGGAAAGATGAAAATTATAACACTAACCAGATGGGTTAAGATTTCTCATCGATGTTGAACTCTTAAGATTGAAAATCCTGGCTTGTATATGCTTCTCAAATAAAGGATTGATTCTACTGACCATATCCATCAGCACAATCAAAAATCGCTAAAACCTCAAGTGGATATCTAACCATTTTAGCATAAAGATCATTGTCATAATCAAACACATCATGGGCGTCAACATCAAGCGAATCCCCCTCAACTTCAATCACATGATTAATAATTCTCATATACTTCCCCTCAATTTGCTGGGGATTTTCCCTAAAATGCCTCAAGAACCTCAAAATCGCTGCATTAACATCTTGTACACTAATGTTGGTGCCCCACACATACATTGGTGGGGCCTCATCATCATCCCCATCGCCAGCCTCAGAGGACAACGGTGCATCATCAGTGGAAGATGGCGTGGCAGCAGTAGTAGGGGTTCCAGCCGGTCGCCTACCTCGGCCATGCCGGCGGGAGTTACTGCCGGAGGGCGTTGGAGTTGCATCAGGGGTTGCAAAACGAGAATCAGACGGCAGTGGCGATGGGGTGGCGTAGCTGGAGCGACGACCACGTTTTGGACGCCTAGGATCTCCAGGGGAGGAGACTGTATTACTGATTGGGCTCGTAGCCCAGTCATCCGGCGAAGAAGGGCCTGTTATTAGACAAATTACAGCATAAATTTAAGAAAAAAGTATATTCTGACATATAGATAGAGCAAGAACTTGCTTACAGCCATGGAATTTAACAAATTAACCTATGTTTATCTTAAAATGTAAAAATAATTTCACACACATCGATAGAGATATTACCGCCGTGCATTCCAACAAATTAACCGTCAGAATCCGAGAAGTGATATAACGAGACATAGTGACAGAGAGAAAATCTTACCTCCGTGTATGTTAGCCGGAGAAGAATCGGAAGCCATACTTTCACTCTGTGATCGAGAGGTTGTCAATACGTGAGAGAGAGAGAGGGGGGTGTCTTTCTTAGCCTATTAGGGTTGGAGAAAGCTAGGAAATGAAAGTGAGCTGCCTCAAGAAAGAAGGGGATGAATTTTGGCGGGAATATGGAAGGTTGCTTTGGCGCCAACGGCCGAGGGCACATTGGGCCTTTTGTTGGGCTTTCTGGAAATATCATTTGGGCCTGTATTAGGCTCCATGGACAGGTATATTGGGTCGAGGTTGAAAACGCAGCTTGGACCCAAGACTCGGAACCTCCGGTTCTAGTACCCGGTCGTCGACGGACCGGATCTGAGCCTTTTAATTCCAAGATCCACTATTATTTTTTGGAGATCCAAATATGATTCAAACTAGATCTTTGCATTCTTTTTTTAATAACAGTAAATAATTTACAATAACTCATTTGGATATACTAAATAATATTTTAATTCAACTAATACATTAATATAACTAATAATAATAATATAAATTACAATAATTCACATAAAATAAGACAAATATCCAAATATATGGTGGAACTCGAATCCATAACCTCAAACTTATTCATAAATCTTTACATGTTATACAAAAAACTAAAAGGTGGTACAAAATTCAATTTCCTTTTAATTAAGAAAAAAATACAAGTCACCCCTGTGATATGAAATATCCAAAAAGAAAAAAAAAGAATCTATAAAAAAAAATAGCAAAGCTTTTTTATCCATAGATAATTATCTTCCTTTATCGAACAAGAAGAACAGCAAATATGTTGCACAATGCTGTACATATCATTAGTTGGATTATTGATAATTGGAATCCCACTTTGAAATAAAAACAAAAGAAAAATGATAAGAAAAACGATACAATTTTGATGTGAAAAGACTGAAATAGAATCCCTTTATAAAAAAAAAATCTTGATTATGGACTTATAATTATAGCAGCCGTAACAAAAATGAAGTTCAGTGGCTTTGATCGTGGGTTTAAACTCTACCTATGTGATGTTTCTAATTATTTAATAAGTGTGATTATATTTTAATAATAAATATTAATTAATTATAATGATTTGATATTGATCAATTACAGTCGATTTATTTAAATTAATAATAATAGTTGATCACCCACTTTAAAAAAACTATAGCAGCCGGAAATTTCAATAATTTGGGGCCTAACAAAATAAAAATAAACAAATAAGACACTGTTTAATATAATACGACATATTGAAAATTGCATTAATTTATTATGTGTAGTAATGATAATAATAATAACAACAATAAGGGTGAATTACAACGAGCTTTCTTAAAATTTGATATAGTTATAAATATCTTCTTATTGTTTAAAAAATTATGAATAATCTCTTGACGTTTGATATAATTGTGTAACACTTGGATGGAGATCTGAAATTGTCAACTTTACTATTGTTGTATTGTTTAAAAAAATTGTAAAACAAAAAAAAAAAAAACAGACGTGGGGAATGAAAAAATTTAAAAACTTATCCACCTAGTCTATAAGTGAATTTTAGGAAAAAAATAAAAAAATAAATAAAATTATAATTCAAATTACATGGACATTTTGGTTAATTTATTACAAAAAAAATTAATAAAATTCTAACGAATTAGATTAGTTGTTATATAACTATTAAAATCAAGAATATTAATAATTTTGTTAAAAATAAAATGAGCATTTATAATTATGTCGAATTTTAGATGAGCTCATCATAGTAATAATAATAATGAGCATTATGTTGTTGGAACTGTTTATTAAAGTTGTTGATTTGAAAGCAAACAGAGCGAGTACACCACCATTCCAAGTTATCCCAACCACCAGGTGTCAATCGCCTCCTCAATCATCACCTCCTTCCCATCCTCTCCGGCTGTAACTTCATGCCATCTATAATTTTCCTTTTCCTCTCACTTTACCTTTTACGGGACATAATACAACAGAATATCACTCCCTTCATCCAAGAAAATTAGATTCAGTCGTCTGACCTTATATTTAAAGCTTAGGTAAGTGTTAAAAATAGTAATTTGGACATGTTTTTTAGAAGTTCCCCAAAATTAATACACGTCATACAACTTATCAATATATTAACACACATTATCATAAGATATTTCTAGGTGATTCCTAGTAGATTGATAGCAAACGAGCTTGTAAGCTACAAGTAATCAATTATCGAATTTTCTTCATGACCTGGCAATACCTAATCAACCACGTGTCTCTCAGTCAATTCAAATTCAAATCACACTTTTTAGTCAATTAGGTGATTCAAAATGGCTCTCAAATGGTATACGACTTCCTACAACACACTCTCGTATTCAGACCTATAAAACCCTATAAATATAAACTTGCCCACATTAAAACTCTCACTTATTCTATCAATTTCCTCTCGATTTAAGATTGTTTTAAGCTTATATTTTGTTATCCACATGAATATACATCACTTGGGTTCAAATATCATTTTTTCAGTAAACTATTATTGACTTAAATACCGGAGTACTAACCTTTAATTTTATAGGATTAGTCCCCCGTTGATCCTAGGATTTCCTTAAAATGCTTTGGCACTCGCAGTGCGACTAAAATTTAGTATGCATCAAATGTATATAATTATTTACATATGAATAAAATATATTTATGATCCGGTTGGGTGCTGAGGTGTTGCGAGGGTAGTCCAAATCGGGTAGTCCAGATCCGATTAAATTTATTGTGAAGTTTCCAACAAAGACCCTTCGATACTGAAAATCAATTTGTGAGAATTGGGAGGAAAACTTATAAGCTAGAATGAAGTTAATAAATGACATATTATAGCTCAATATAGTTTTGCGGTATTTACAAGACCATATGTTGGAACACGTACCAATCCACATAGCGTGATCTCGATCTCTCAAGTACACAATGATCCACGGTCCTAGTTCGGGGTAGTTGGGTTAAAAAAAACTCAAATTTTAGTCCGATTTGGGTATTTTTGTCCTTTACGAAGCTGACTAATATATCCCCATCAATATAACAACCAAATTACATATATATATATATATATATTAGTATAATTATACACCCCTTATTTGAAATTTGGTGTAACTATACATAGACTCTACGTGGTTTGAAAATTTACATTTGGTACTCATGAGGTTTGCATCCATATAACAAATAAGTTATTCTATTAGTCGAAATTTACTGAATTTATTGATATTAACAAAAAACTAAAGTAAATTGATATTTACTCTCGATTGACTTATTACTGACTTATTGCAATTCAAATAAATTTTTTCTAACTAAACTATCCGTATAATAATAAAGATAACATTATCACATGCATTAACATATAAAAATGTGTAATTTTTATTTATTTGATATATAATAAATTATTAAAAAGTCAATTATGAGTACATATAAATTTTTATCCAATTTTTTATTAATATCAATAAATTTAATAAATTTTAACTAACGAAAAAATTTATACATCAGTAAAAAGACAACAAAAATACCAAAAATATTTTTTTAAAATTACATAAAATCTACCTATAACTGTATATAATATTTAAAAAAAAAATCCCCTCGCAGGCATGTAATTTTTATATGAATACAAATTAGCGGGTCGCCGTCAATTGCTTTTTCTGAGGTGTATTTACTGTTTGGTGCGTAGTGTAAAATATTGGAAATCTCACAACCACTGTAGCCGTAGTACGTTTTTACAGAAACAGATCCAAATACTATTATTCATTCTTCGCAAAGATAATAAAGCTTCTTCAATTAACACCCTATCCCCCCCATCCCTGCACCCCCACCCAACAAAAGTAGCATAGTACAGTTGAGCAGTGACCCCTGATATGAACTAATCTTCCAACAACAACAAGACGATGAAGAAGATCGTAGAAATCACAAGGAAACTTCACCACTACTATATATAAACCAAACGCCAGAAGAACAAAAAACCCTCAAAAATTACAACCAAAAACCATTTTTTGTGAAAAAAAATAAAATAGAAAAAGAACCCATTTTTCTTCTTCTTTTTTTTTTTTAAAATTATTTATTGATGAGGAGAAGAGGAGAAATAGGAGAAATATTAAATAGCAGTTCAGCGTCATCAAGTAGTAGGAGGTGCCAAGACTGTGGAAATCAAGCGAAGAGAGAGTGCCAACACTGGAGGTGCAGAACCTGCTGCAAGAACCGAGGGTTTGAGTGCCAAACCCACGTTAAGAGCACTTGGGTTCCGGTTTGCAGGAGGCAACCCACGCACCATATCATGCACCACCAGATTTCCTCCACTCTGCACCAACACCACCTCCTCCATGGACCAAACCCTAAAAGACACAGACAAAATCATCCACCTGCATTTTTAGGTACTCCCATATCTTTTGATTTCGCCTTTCCTCTCACTCACTGTTGCCCAGATTTTCCAGATCACCCACTCCACGCTGTAATTATTGTGTTTTCTCACACACATACACATATATATACTATTTTCATTCATCATGTCCTTCTTGAATGCCTATCTGCGTATAGTGTGTTTTAATAGTAACCACAAACCCTAGCTCTACTGCTTCATAGTACTGTAATGCGTCAATGGTAGAAAAAATTGATGGAAAATAATTGAAAATTTATTTAATTTTTATGTTATGTTTGTATTGATAAATTTGGAAAAATAATTTTAAATGATGAAGAATCTAGAACCCATATATCAATGGTCAAGAAAATATAATTTAAATTTAGAATAGAAGGATTTAAAATTCTTCGAATTTAAAATTACCGAAACAATTCCACCAATTCAAATATAACTTTGGTTCTTTTATTTTGTTAAATTATATATACTAACATATACAATGCCGAATTTTTTATCGAAATTAATTAATCTCTCTCTCTATATATATATATATGGAAAATAATAAATAAAAGGTCTCTTTGATTGATTTTATTTATTATTATATTATATATTATATATATATATATATATATATATATAGCTTCTTGTTTCAAAAAAAGAAGAAAAGAAAAAAGAGGATGAACGGTGGTTGTTCCATTTTAGGGTTTCAATTTGAAGGGAATTTGCCGGGTGAAATGAGTTTCCCTGCAGTTTTCCGATGTGTACGGGTGAATTCCGCGGACAATATGGTGGATCAGTATGCATACCAGACGTCGGTGAGCATCGGAGGGCATGTATTCACCGGCATTTTATACGATCAGGGTCCAGAGGATCAACTGGAGGAAATTGGAAACTATGTCACCGGAGAGAGCTCTTCAGCTGGCTTATTGCAGCAGCACCCCAATTTCGTCAACAGAACTACTGGTACAGCCTCTTCTTCATATCCTACCTCTTTCTGTGCACTTACCGCTACTACTTCGCAGTTCTTTCAATACCCAAAATCGTGATACTGATACAGCGTGTGTGTTTGGCATCAGGAGTATACGGGCCCAACTAGCTACAATTGGATTTGGAATTGGAATTGGAATAAGAAATTCTTGATTTGCTGAATTTGGAATAAAATTATTTCCACCAATTCTAGCTAGTTTAATTTCATATATATGTGTATGTAATTAATTACCTGAATATAATGTGAAGGAAGTTGAAATTTTTATATTGATTAAATGGGGAACAAGAAAAACTGCATAAGAATTAAACTATTCTTAATTTTGTGATTCCAATGAAGAATTATTTGCTGTTTGTCGATCTGTGGTTTAAGATTGAGTCGACAGCGTAATCTTGCTCATGGTTTGCGTTTTGTCTCGTTGTGGTTCTGAAGTCGTGTTTTTGTTTGGTGATTATGTGAACAAGTTGTTTTTTATGAGTAGTTTATGAACTTCAAAGCCAACTTTTCTCCAGATTTTCCGTTTGTTTGCCGGTTTAAATGGCTTCTGCCTTCTTGTCTTCTATGGGTTTTGGCTGCAGCATTCTCATCAGTTAGGGTATTGATATATATGGCATTGGAAGAAATTAAAATTCAAATAGAATTTATCTGTATTAATCTTTGGTCATTAATTGATCAAAATAATCAATCAACATTAATTAATGTTATTAAATGAAATCATATTACATATATATATGGCTCAATTTTAATTGGATGTGTCGAGGATTAATCATACACACACACACACACACACACATATATATATATATATATATATATATATATTATATATATATATATATATATAAGGATCCACTTATGATATTGAAAATGTTCAAAAAAAATTTGAGAAAAATAAAATATCAATCACATTCGTTGTGATATAAAAAATATTTTAAAAGACCTCCTAAGACCATGTTGATCAGACGGTTGTGTGAATCATTATTCACAATAGAAGGGTGATTTTATTTTAAATTTTCATAGAGATTTTTTGATATTTTCTATAAAACAGGGAGTCAAAATGAATTTAACTCTATATATATGTGATTAACATGTGTTGTTTAAGGAAAATTCTTATTCAAGTCATTCTAGTCGAATTAAATAAAAAAATCATAAAACAAAAGTGATATATTTACTGCATGATTGATTATTTTTCTAAAATTATATATTAATTACATGACAAATATATTATATTTACGGTGTAATTAATATAAATTTGACATGACCTAATTCGGAGGAGGGTGAAAAAGTGAAAATGGGTGGGCATCTTGTACTGAAAGTGGGGCGCAGAAAGCATGCACCGAGTAAATTAAACCACGCTTTTAGTTAACCTTTAATGCTTAAAGGGCACTCACACTAGCCAAAGGAAAAGTAGTAAGGAAGGATGCCCCTCAATTACACTACAATCTGGAATATATCTTATAAGTAATTATTATAACAGAATCCATGGGAACACAAGCAGCTGCATCTATATATTTATACTAATATATATATATATATATATATATATATATATATATAAAAAGTTCTTCGACACTCATAAATAGTGGTTAATGACACCAAATTTTTATAAAGTAAAAAATATTCTTAATAAAAAATAATTAACTTATTTAACTTTTCAAAATTTACATTAATTGATAATTTTTCTTTCTTTCTTTCTTTTTATTAATGTAACGTACTAGCTTATACATTTTACTCTTATTTATAATATATTTTAAAGAGTGAAAATTTATTTAGTATATACACACAGAAACAACATGCCACAACGACTAGTATGTGATTATGCAAACTGCTAGATACAACCAACTAGTGCCTCCCCCCCCCCCCCCCCCCCCCCCCCCAAAAAAAAAAAACCAAAATGAAGAATTAAGTGGTAATATATATACTAATTAGTAATTTTTAAGAATTAAAATTATATTATTATAAAATGTGTTTTTTATAATCTTGATAGTGATAAGAATTGTATAATTCTTGTATATATATTATTATTACTACCCGTGGAGATAAATAAACGATAACAAATTTAATTATCATTATAGTGACGATGAGAACTAAATTGTGTTAAGTTTTTAAAATTACATTCTGATCAGAAAACAAATTAAAGTTATTATCATTTAGCATTTAAATTTAATTAGTAAAATATTAAAATTAGCACTTAATATATTCTATTCCTAATATCAATTATTCTTTCAGCGGCATAAAAAGAAACCCTAATAGGAAAAATGTCATTTTAGTCATGTATTCCTGTTCCTGTGTTTTCGTGTTATTTGCAAATGTTAAAGAACAGTTTGACGAGGTTTATTTTAATGTTATGTTCTAATTATATAAAAAGAATGACGGTGTAACATTATTAGTTCTGTAAGAATCAATTTTCTCAATTTAGTATTGTAATTTTAAAATTTTAATAAATTTAGTCATTTTTCGGTCTATTTGACCGAAAAATTTTATGTGACTTGCACATTATGAGAGATTGGTATTTTTTAGTCTATATAACTTAAGATCTTGGCATTTTATCCTATATTAATTAATTAATTTATAATTTAATTAGGTCATATGCAAGTTATATGCAATTTCCGACCAAATTAGTCGAAGAAAGAATAAAACTGCTAAAATTTTAAAGTTACAGGATTAAATTGCTAAAATTAATTAATTTGAACAAGACCAATTAAAAATGCCAACCTATGTAAATTTAAAGGACTAAAATTATAATTTTTTTCAAATCCTAATACTATTATCACCTTATAATAATTAAGCCAAATAATACTAATAAAAGCGAAGCAAAAATAATTTATTAAACTTTGCAAGAATTTAAAATCGAAATGAAGAATATATTGAGAATGCATAGTGATTGATGTGGGTAGCTATTTGTAGATAAGTTTCCGGTTTTAGAAAAGAAAAGCCTTTAGAGGAAGGAATTAATAAAAACAAAAGCAGGGGATCATTCCATTCCAACCATTATTATTAATTACTTCGTATTTTTGGCAAAGTTAAGTTGACAATAATATGCATGCATGGAACCGCGCGCCGCTCTAACTTTATGCCAAGCAAATATCTTTTAATTATTTTACTATATATATATATACTATGAAAAAGAACTTTTATTATACATAATTAAAAATAATAATAATAATAATAAGAATAATATGCCAACTTAAATTCTTTCAATATATATATTAATTATAATATATATATGTATGGCGGCATATACTTAAGAGCTTTGCTTATAGGAATAATTCTCATAATCACAATCCTTTCAGCTTATTTAATTCTGATGCTTTAAGCTTACTGAGGAAGGCGTGACCATCATAAAGAGGGTTTCCAAAGCTTAAATTATATATTTTTTAAAATATTTTTTTGCTTAGACAAAGAATAAGTACCTCTTGTACGGATTTTATATATGCATGATGTGTCTAATTATTTGCCTCTATCACCATGAGAAAATAATTCAATATCTACGAAAATAAAAAATAAAAAAAATCAACATCAATCTAATTATTAGTAAGTAGAATTCTTGTTGCTAATTTACATTATTTAATTTTAGAAATTTACTTGCTGATTAATTTAGCAATTAAATATTCATTTATTTATGAATTTAGCAATGGATTATGTAAAAAATACATATATTAAATAATATAAATTAGCAATAATAATTTTACTTATTAATTAGCTCGATACTGATTTTAGTATTAAGTTTTTTTATAACTATTGTATCATTTTCTTGTTGCGAATATAATATTAATATACATAAACTGGTAATTATATATATATATATATATATATATATATATATATATATATATATATCCCATATTATGCAGACAAATCGATATTTTTAATCATAAAATGATATTGCATCTTGTAAATGTTTAATGTATAGAACCTAATTGTGTACATAAAATATATTTTTTAAAATATATAAATCTTGTAAATTTTATCTACGTAGGTGATATATAAATATGTGAAATAAAATATGAAATATACCAGTTTAAAATAGGAAATGACGTGATGGGAATACACGTCTGAATTAGGATTCACTTTAAGTTATACAAGGGTTAATTACACTTAAATTCTTTCTAAAAATATAAAATTATATTTTTCTTTTCAAAATTTTAAAATTAAATTTATACGCATTTTGTAAATTCATTGTTTATTTTTTATTTCCTTTCGTTAAGATTTGGACAAAAAATACTGGCGTTAGCAAAAAAAATTATAAAATTTTTAATTTTACCCCTCATTTAATATTTCTATTAATAATTTCGTAATTATAAGAATTAAAATGGAATGATGTTAACCTCATTTCATATACATATATTATATTTATTTCTTTATAAATAAAAAAATATATGAGTAAATGTTAAATGAGGGATAAAATTGAAAAATTATATATATATTTTTTTTATCTAAATCAATATTTTCCATCTAAACCGATAAACCCCAACGGAAGAGAATCCGATGTAAACTGAAATTTTTTTAGGAGTGCAAGTGTGTTTGTGTGTATATATACACTCAGTTTCTGCAGCAATATTTTTTTGGGAATACACAGATATACATAGAAGGAGATGCGAAATGATATTTTGGTATTAATGCCTCCATATATTTGTTGTAGATTAAAAGGAGGTGATTTCGTTTTTCATTTTTTCTAAGAGAATTAATATCAAATCAAACCAAATTCAAATACTATTTTCAAACTTGATAATAGTTCAAACAAATTTTAATAATAATATATTCGATTCGACTTGAATTATTTACAACCTTATATAAATCCCTGCTTAGTTTGAAACTGCACATCTTGTGCACAAAAACATCAATATATAGTTATTCACATGATCTAAATGAAAACCAATTATTCATAGCATTATAATCATCTGAATAGGAGCTGCAATTCATCCATTGAAACTGCTAGAATAGCGCCAAACAGGGACTTGCTACATATAGGAATCCCAGGTTAAAGCACCAAACAATCGACATTCCTTTGACCATTTTAGCCCTACTATACATAGTAGTGCTGGACCCCAAGGCCGTGCTTCCCAAACAAGCACTTAGGCCTGTTATAGTAATATGGCATCCTCTTTGATTTTCTCAGTTTGGATCTCCTACCGCCCGTCTTCTTTATCCTCCGCATTAGTTTCCATGTCAAGAACTCATCATCATCATCATCATCCTCCTCCACACCCTCCTCATCATCATCGTAAACATGAGAACCATCATGATGCATATCGTGAAGTGCCACGTCAGCAAGAAAAGTCATCGGGAGTGAGCACACGGACTCTACGGAGATATTGACTCCATCCAAAGGCCCGGACTGATCACCTGCATCTTCAGCTTCCTCTTCAGCTTCCACCGGCGCCATACACTCTGGGATGACGTTATCTCCGTCGAAGGAATAGATGTCTTCGTCTTCGGACAGAGGTGCATCGACCAACTCCCACGAGGAAAGATCCTCGACGACGTCGTCCTGCTCGGCGAGGCTAGATCCGCCGCCGCTCTTCGTCACCGACACAGCGATTCTTCTCCACATTCTCAACATTTCTCCTGCAATATCTACAGCGAGCAGGACTGGAATCGTGTTGAAATAGGAGAGAAAAGTTCAAATTTTAAGAAGAAAATATTAACGTCGCACGTGTATCTTTTAAATTCTATTGGCTGAACGATATGGCGAATATTGCGTGTAGTTCAGCTTTTTCGCTTGTTTGTTCTCTTTTTTCCATTTTCCTTTGGAATGAAGAAAGAAAGACAAAGGGGGCGATGGAGATGGTAGAGTCTGTTGAGTACAGTGCAACAATTGTTTTATAAATTGATTCTCCATTTCAAATTTTCAATGGATGAAAATTCATATACCTTGGTGGAACTCCAATTATAAAAGTGTAGTACCCATAATCTTTTATAATTCATGATTTTAAAAATAAAAAAATAAATTTATATATCTTATAAAATATTAAATCTTATTTTAAAAATAAATTTTTGTATAGAATAAGATTATAGAGTTTATAAGATGTTAGTACGGATAAGTTTATAATTAATTTGAAAAAAAAATGTTAAGATCTTATAAATGAAAGATAAATTACAATGAGCTCTCGTGAGATTTATCATAATTACAAATGTTCCATCGTTATTTGAAAAATTACAAATACCTTTTTAAATTTACAAATATTATCTTATGACAGCTCATTTTAGAGAAATTTTTGTTAGAGTAATTGTAATTTTTTAAGCAACGAAGATTATTTATAATTAAGGCAAATTAACCTCATGAGAGCTCCTTATAATTTATCCCATAAATAAATTGGCAAGCTTGTAAGTTTCCACCATCTTATTTTTGGATATTATAATTTATTTTTTTTAAAAAAGAAAACCAAAAACTTTTTCAAATATTTTAAAAGATGTTTCGAGAGAAGTTATAAACTCACCCTACCACCCACTAAACCAAATCCGACTGAACCAAATAGTCACATGATAAATATGTCACATTTATTGCATAATTGATCACTTTTTTTTTTTGTTTTTTTAACTCTACACCAATATTTGTTATATAATTAATTTAAATTTATTCAAACTTGATTTGGATTAATTTTTTCTCTCAAAAGTATAATGTCTCAAAAAATAAAATTATCGTGACTTCAATTTTTCTCTTCAATTCATGCTTTTTCTTCACATGTTTGTTTTTCTCTCTCTCACAAATGCATATTTCTTATTCTCTACTAATCAATGCATACCATTCAAAACCCAAATCGAACTAATCACTATTAACTGTTCAAGTTTGAGATTAGACCTTTGCCTTTCCATGTCCAAACACATGTGCATACAGAGAAGAAGCAACGGCTATTCAACATTTAACAATAAGGCAGCTGAAGTATCGTAAAAGAACAGAAACACATCAAGAAGTTGAAATCAAGAAAGAGATCCATAGATTCCATTTTGTTTTTATTAAAAACGCGTCAAAGAGTACAACACAAAGCAACCGGACAACTCTTCTCTTATACACATCGAAGCCAAAATTCGCGCAGATAGCCACATGTTCCAGTGTGTTCAATAGTATAACTACAGCAAGCTATGCTACTTGTGAATATATAAAACGCTCATGCTTCAGAAATAATGTACACGAAAGGGAGATTAAAGGTAGTAAGAGAACACTGCCCATAGATTCCAAGAATAAGTTGTTGATAAATTGAGAACAGGTTTGTTATAATTGTTTTATCAAGTAGTAATTTGGTTTTCGGGAGTGGGTAGGACTTAATTCCAGCTGTCAAAACTTTGTCGAAGCTCTTTAGTAAAGATTAAAAGGCAGAATCGCTGCTCTTCGTTTTCCCAAGCAATATGTCTTTAGCTTCGTTGATTTTGGAAGCAAGGTAATGGCTACCACCTGCATCAGGGTGGTTTGCTACCATCACCCTCCTGTGAGCTTCCCTTACCTTATCGGCCGGAGTGCTTTCCCTGATCAAGGAAATTAGACAAGTTGAATTGACGAAAGAGCAGGTTAATATCAGATATCATTGCTCTGATGTGCTCCAAGGATCTCGCTGGGGATACAACAGAGAATAATTTTTGGTACTACTTATGTATGATTAAACTGGAATAAGTTTTTGTGACTTGACGTTGCAAATAATGAATATCCATGAATTATAAATCATGACTGGATAAACATCATTAGTAAACATTATGAAAGAACCCATCAAACAATATCAGTTGAGATTACGCTGATCATGGGATAATGAAATAAGCAAAATCTTAGTTCAATCCATCGGAGAAAAGCAAATAATAATAATAAACAATATCATAGATGCCTTCTTGTCATATTAGAGGCAGAAAAACCAAATAGATCCATGAGTATTCGCATTATGAGATATGGGTAACAGGACACCAAAGAATAAATAAACTGTATGAGGTAGGAAACTGTTGATTCAACATTAGCTCCATTTTAGGTTGTTTTAGACTGCATGACCATCAACGAAATATAGCAATTGATAAAATTATAAGCATGCATTCACCTAAATTAATTTATTAGTTAGCCAGCCCAACACATCTATGTGTGTGGGGTTCTGTGCTATAAATTACTGAGGCTGTTTTCATGAATCAAACATACTTCATAATTGCAGCTAAAACAGGTGATATCAAGACTTAGTTCTACCTATGCTGAAATAAGGGGAAAACATTTTCAGTAAATTGAGAAACTGGACAAAGTGGAATAAACATTAAAATTCATCTCTGTCACCAAAGGGAGGAAGGTTTTGGACGCACCTTACTCCAAGAATAAGAGCTGCTTCCCTCCTCGTCATTTTTGGCTGGAAACCTCCTTCGTAGAATTTACGCATTCTAGCAGTCGGTGGTCTTGCCTTGAATGCTTGCCATGCCTGAATGCTATATCTACCAGCTAGAGCGGCAGCAGCAACAGCAAGTCCAGCTATCAGTGGTGAAGTCTGTCGTAAATTTCAGGATTGAATTTCTCATCAGCTGGGTGATCGGCACACTATAATAGAAGATAAAATTGCACCAGAAATAACTAATCTATCAACAACCACCATAAGTAACAGCCAACAAAACATATCAAGGCCATTGATCACAAGATGCTGCTGAAGCACAAACTTCTTAGATGTGAAAAACATTGATCTCAATAAAGATAGTCAAGTTGCATTATTTGCATCTAATGCCATCATCTTTGACTACTGCTCTCTAATCATCCATTTAAAAGATGCTACTATTTACACAGTGGGAGCCAGAAAGGAAATTTCTTAAAACATAGCCAATTCAACTCCTAAGGCACAGAAACAAAATACAGCTGAAAAAAACAAATTATCCAAAACAGAAACACAAGTTTCAAAAAGAGATTCCCAGTTTAGCGTTTCTCCGCTGCTTGCTCTTTAACACTCTTAAAAATACTTATAAACACAAAAATCAACATTTTCTCATCTAAACTCTAAAGAATCATGCAGGCATGCATATAACTCGAAGGCTATTGTTACATGGTTGTAGAGATGGAAATTCAGAAGAGCAACATATCCTGCATGAATTGCATGGGCACAAGTTCCTTGGCCATATCCAGCAGAAAATCTGTATGGACAAAAGTTGATAAAGTCTTACGACCCAGTCCACCCAACTTCTCCCTAATCAAGAAAAAAGAATTTTGTGTATTTTAATTTTTTTCAGATACAACAATATTTATTAAAATACAACAATAGCCTGATACAAAGAACATGATCGAAGTGGACCAAATCCACTCGAGCAAAGGACACTCAGTATTTGCCTCCATCCTTTTCATCATTACCAAGCTGGAAGCATAATTTATCAGTAAAACAACCATCTATGGAATATGGATCATGAAAGGATAGGATAATAAAGATAATTTCACAGGACCAACTTCCTGAGCAGTGACAAATTTAAAAAAGAAAAAAAAGGAACAACACATATAAATCAAACTATAGGGCTCAATGATCAATCAGGTCAGAACCCATCGGACTATGCCATTGCATCAACATTTCAAGATAAGCATAAAAATGGGTAGTACAACTACACCAAGACATTGTATCTTCCCTTTACTATTCTTCCTAACATTCCAAACATTATTTTCTCTCAAGTCTTACCCGGATAAACTTCTTGACTAGGAAACTTACAAGAAGCTCAATGTATAACCTAGCATTTGAAGGTATAAACTGAAAATAGAAGTTAAAAAATTACAGAAGATCTGCCATGATTTACAGCAAATCGACTCTTATAAGCTCAGGAACGAATTGCGCAAAAATTTCAATAATCTACAGGAGCAACATCCATTGATAAAAAATATAACTAAGAGAACCACTAAATGCTACAAATCAATTATGCAGAAAATTGAACAGAAAAAGAAAGAAACATAAACTCATCCGTGAGATGCGAAATGAAAACCCTGCAGTGTTAACTTATAGCCGCTTTGTTCATTCACATTCGTTAAACCAAGAATCATTATAATGTCGTAAAAGGTAAATTTCGTCTGCGCGTAGCATATCTATATACATATCACTGTCTGTGTGTGTGCGGGGGGGTATGTATACGATCATGTGGTTTTATGACGAAATAAAAGGTTACGGCACTCACCATTTCTGATTCCAAGATGACTTCAAAGCTTCAAGTCATAGAAATCCAACATTCAAAGACTCTGAATTTGCTGCTTCTCTCGTTCAGAACCTTCGGACACAATCCTGTTCCCTTTTCCGGTATGAAGAATTAGGGTTTTGTTGTGAATAAAAAGGTCGGTGGTGAGCGTCGGGCATCGAGAGAAAGGGCGGATTAGTGAAGACTGACGAATAATCATCACGTGACATGCACGTGCCCCCCGCCTCCGATCTTTTTTCTTTATGAATTAAAATAGATTTTTTTTTGCCTGATATTTGTATCTATACTAATATAAAAAGAGAAGAGATTCTACACCCACAAATGGCGGTTAATGACACCGTCGTACTAATTTTTTGTAAAGTTAAAAATATCCTTCAACTAATAAGATAACTAACTTATTCAACTCTCCAACTTATCTATACTAATATAAAAAGAAAAGAGGTTACACACTCACAAATGGCGGTTAATGACACCGTCGCACCAATTTTTTGTAAAGTAAAAAATACCCTTCAACTAATAAGATAACTAACTTATTCAACTCTCCAACTTATATTTAATTAATAAATTAGTTTTCTTCTTTTTTTATATCTATACTAATATAAAAATGAAACTCCTTATACACTCATAAATGGAAGTTATCGTGACACCGCCGCACTATTTTTTTGAAATCCAAAATTAACCTTTTTATTATATATTCTATCTATCTGTATTTATATCTTCTATATTTATATCTAATATAAGAAAAAAATGCCATTGAACTAATAATATAACTAACTTATTCAAGTTATTAAACTTTGTTTTAACTGATAAATTAGTTTCTTTTCTTTTCTTTCTTTCTTTTTTTAAATTTAATATATTGATTTATATATTTTATTCTTATATAATGTATTTTAAAGTGTGAAAAAATATTTATTATATGCACGCAAGAACAGCGTGCCACAATGGCTAGTTTTCTTATAATTGCCGCGAAATATTCATTTCGCTAAAACTCAGTAGCCCATTATTCAATTTGATTACCATATACAGTACCGATATATTAAAATTTAATTTTTTATTATATGCTCGTCAAATTGCGTAAAATAATAACTAGCATGTAAAAAATTGACTTCAATATTTGTTGAATAAAATATTATAAGTTAAAAGTTACTAAATTTATTGATATTAATAAAAAAATTAAATAAAAAATTCAAATTAATAATTTATTACAAGTCAAATAAATATTTTTTTTGATCAAATTACCATTCACATGCTAATGTATGTGTGGAGGTTATCTTCACGTTTATAAAGATAGTTTGATCAAGAAATAGATTTATTTGACAGGTAATAAATCAATAATAAGTGGGACAAAAATGAATTTTATTTAATTTTTTTTCAAATATCAACAAATTTGATGAACTTTAATTATTAAGAGATCTATTTGTTAGACAAAAACAAACATTATGGGTACTAGATGTAATTTTATAAATCACATTAAATTTACGTATAATTACACCAGATCTCAAGTGAGGACAATGTAATTATCCCATAATTTAATTATGCATATGAACAAATAGAAAATGCATTTTCAAAAAAGAAAAAATAAAAAAGAAAGAAAGAAAGCAGATTACTTTAATTATCCACATAATTTCTTATAATACTTTGTAACATATCAAAAGATTCACTCAATCAACATTAATTAAGTCCTTTCTAATAACAGTTCCCAAATATGACAATCTGAACAACAATGAGAGAAGAACAGAAAAGCAACTCTATAGTAAGACCTGACTCCAGACTGAATCACATCAACCCCTCACAACAATTAATAAATAACAACAAATATTTATAAATGTGAACTTCACAAATCAAATGAACACTTGGTATAAGTGGGAACTAGTTTGTTTCTTTCTTCTTCTCTGCCTCTGGATTCATACAGCTTATTGCCTGCTGCATTCTGGTAAGAGGCAACATTTTCAACTCAGCACTCCATTCACATCGTTGTTCGTAATGGAGCTAGTATCGACCTTTGGTGGGCCTGAATGCCGCCTAGTCCGGGCCGGTGAAGGTGGAAAAGAAAGCCGTTTCTTGGCCAGCCCAGCTGATGATCCCTTCTCGGGAGTGCCGTTTTCCAATCCCAACGGACTTGGTAACTTCGACTTGGCCTTTGCAGAGCGAGTTGGTGCCATGTAACTTGGAACCGATGAAAAACTTGCCACGCTCTCGTCGTCTCTTACCGATGAACCAGCAATGCTGTGCCGCCTATTCCCGACACTGACTACACTCCTTGAGTCATCATCTTGAATTATTGTGCTCCCTCTAGGGCTTGCAGGTTTCAATTTTCTGGCTACCGGCTTTGAAGAGGGAGTTGCAGGGGATAGGTGGCTAGAAGGCGGCTTTTGGCTGACTGGTGAAGATGGATTGTCAGAGTTTAGCTGGTGACGGGCAAATGATTTAGTGATTTCTCCCACAGCAATTCCTGGGCTAGCACTTTTGACAGATAAACGGTCACTGTTAAGATCTTTCTCCGCTGTGGTTTGAGTCTCACCTGACTGGGCAGCCATCCACCGATCCAACCAGCTCCAGCCCCATTGGGGATTAGTTGGGTCCATAAACAATAAGTTGGTAGGTTTGGTTGATTTCTTCCATGTTTGCTGTTCAATTGAAGAGCAATAATCTTAAATAAAATTTCTCATGCCAGATATTAAGAACATTCCATTCTACCCAAGGCACAGGGAACGACACTTAAAATTTCAAATCCTTATCTACATGTTCTAATTGGTACCTTGTAAAGGCTGGAGATATTTAGATAGTTGTTGGAGATCTATGAAAAGGTACCTGGTGAGTGTATGAATAAGCTAGAGCTCTTTCTCGCCTCATTGCAGCTTCGTACTTGTGCAGCAAGCTCGCCTCGATTTGCTCTTTTGATTGAAGACTATCATCCCAGTCCTCTCCCATCTGCAACAGCATTGAAGATTCTATAGGTGAAAAGAACTTGTTGAAATTTAAAAGAATGGTTAAATGAGGCTTTTGATATAGGAAATTACACATTGGCCTCCACGGTCTGTCTCAATGAAAACAGGGGCCAAGTTTATGCTTTCATATTAGAGAACATAGCCAAAAGAGTCACTATGTAATGTGGAGATTCTTACTTATAAAGAAATAATTTTACTAGTAAAACCTCACCCTCAGGCTCTCCAGCTCTCTAGCGCGTTTCTGCAGGAGTTGTCTCTGAAGTGCCCGATTCTCCTCCAACATCCTGATTCGTCTAGACTGAATCTGAGACTGCACGCGAGATAGAGTCTGCATGCATTTGAGAGTGTTTGAAGTCTGCCGTTTTGCAGTCGGCCCATCAACAAGTAATTTCAGTCTGACAAGCCCTCTTAGAGCTCTCAATGCTCTCCTTGCCTGAAAATTAGGAAGTCAGAGATACCAACCCTCTAGTAAACATAATTCTACCTGGAAGACTTATCTAAGCAAAGGTGACGCTCTTTCAACTAGAGAACAGAAAACAATTATTGAAAATTATCCAGAAGTTAGAAGTATTGCCTCATACAGAACTTCATGGAAATGCCTCAATGAATTAATGCCATATGTTTTGAGTTGTTTGGCCAGTTAAAACATGTACAGGTATGTGCAGGCACCAACTAAAAAATGTGATCAGATTGAACTCAAAATCAGTTAGCCTTCTTGCTTAATATGTTTCAGTTCTTACATTTTGACAGAAAAATTCCTCTTTGAAATAAGCCAATGAAATCATACATATTTCTAAAAATTCAAGTTCAACATATGTTATTAGTATACTTATTATGGTAGACAATAGCATGCATTTCTGGCCGTCAGTCATTCAAACCATCAGGTCCTAAGTTCTAACGAAATATCACGATCTATCATATCAAGTTCACAATGAAGTGAGATATTTGTATAATACCATACCAGATAACCTCTGAAGGCAGTCTGGATTCTGATTGCTGCCACTTCTTCCTTGGACTTTCCCGCAAACTGAGTCACTGTAGTTAGCCGAACGACCTCTGCAGCAGCCTGTGCAGCAGCTACGGCTGCTTCAGCAGCTGCAGCTGTAGCAACTGCAACGGAGTAAGCATGTTTTGTCTGCTCATCCTCCACCTCCGTCAGCTTCACCTCTTCCACTGGCGGAGAGGATGAGGTTCAGGCAATTCAACAGGATCTGGAGCTGGAGTTGGAGAATAGGAAACCGATGGCTTTTCTTTCCCAAACCATTTCTGCTTCGATTTGTTTGCTTTCTGAAAATGGGCACGAGGGTAATTGATTACATAGGCAATCATGCTTAACACATCGGTTATAGTCAATCGAAAAGAGCCACTGATTTACTGTACAAACCTCAGCTTTCTTTTCCTTAGAATCAGGGCTGAGAACCTTCTTTACTGAAGAAAACCAACTTCCTTTCCTTCCCATCTTTATATCATTCCCCAACTTACTCCTACACTGGAAGCAGAACTCGACAAGATTAACAAACAATCAACAGCTAACCCTACTAATAATAGTTCTCAAGATTCCATCATTCAAACAGAACTTCATCACAATAAAGATGAATTCTTATCACGCCTTAAATCTCTGAAAAAGTGTCAAAATGATCAAACCCAACCACCCACCCATATCTAATCATAGTGATTTCTAGTTCTACTCCACCCTACCTGCATTTCCCACATAGTAACAATTGCTCATTACTAAAAAAAGCAACATATGCTAATACTGAAAAGCGCAATTACCATTTCAAGAAAACAGATGAATTTCAAGAAATGCCATTTTTAGCTATACTGGGTTCATAGAATTGAACACAAAGAATCTTAGTTCTATTTCAGATTACCAGGAGAAATCACCTGAAAATGGAGCTGCTCAGATCTCAGAAACTTACACTCTCTCTTCAAGAAAAGAGTCCATTGATGCCCCACTCTACATACAAAATCAGAAACCCCAAAAAAAACACAAAAAGAAGTAAGAAAAAGGGGAAAAATAAAGATTAAAGAAGTTGGACCCCTCTTAAGTTTTTTTTTTTCTCTTGATTTGAGTATGAGAAGTGGGAGTGTGTGTGAGAAGACTAAGAGAGAGAGAGAGAGTAACCAGATCTCGGAAGGAAAGAAGGGGAACAAATTCAACGGAAGGAAAGAAGGGGAGAACATGAGAAGGAATCACACTACTTCACAGCTGGGTTTTGCTATTGTGGGTCCCACCTGCTTGTCTGGGTCCCACTTTTTTCGAACGTTTGTCACCATATCCAAAGGTAATCTTTGTTTTACTCCTATTATTGTTATTATTATTTCCCTTTGACTGTGATGGAATTGGTTTACCCCTTAGCATGTGCCAAACTCCTACTTACTAGCCATTTCTGATAACAAAGAAGTTCTATTTTTTCAGGTAAAAATGATAAATTTTTATTAATTAAAATAAATTATGTATAAGTAATATTATTTTTATAGTAATCATATTTTGATCAATAAGACTTACTATTATAATAGACAACAATTCTTACTATGCAGTAGACCAACTCCTGATGTACAGCAGACAATATTTCAAGCACCTGACGGGGTTCGAACCCATAACCTTTAAAATTATGGGGTCTCAACTTCGCCAATTAAGTTAAGCTTCGTTGACAATAACAAAGAAGTTTTATAATAACAAAGAAAAGTTCATTTGCACAACCTTTTCCCTCTAAAGAATTTGAAAGAGCATCTTGATACGTAAGTAAATGCGCACTACATTACTTATATATATATATATACCTTTTTTAATATAATTTTGAATTGATGATCTATTTGCACAAAATTATTTTTATTTTTTGCATAATTATAAACACCATCCATGAAGCCAATAAGCTATGAGTAATTTGTATAATGATATTGACATTTTTTGAAGATGTATGTGTAAATTTAAAAAAAAATATAGATAGTTTGTGTAAATTATATTAATATTTATAATAATATATGTATAATTATTCAAAAAATAATGATGATTTATATAAATACATAGTAGATTAGGGGTGTAAAAAAAAATTCCTTCATAAAGGCAATATTTTTTTTTTTTTTGGAGTGAGTAAAGGCATAACGCAATGGGTATTTACTAGCAACTCATAATTGTGAGAAAAGAAGATATCATTAATTGTTTTTGTAATGGGGTGTTGGAGCTTTGGTCAACCTTGTTTATAACTTGTCTGAAATTATTATTGACACATAATTTTGGTTGGTGTAAATTTATAATTTGGACTTTTGATTGAGTTCCAATTCAATTTAATAAAGCCACTTGTAAGTTTGATTGTTGTGCCAATGAGAATTTGGCTTGAATGTAAAGTTGATGTTTCAAAATTATTCACCCATAAAATTTTTTAAATTTGAGTCCTACTTATATAAATGTCGGTCCACTAATATAGTAGTTTCTAATTCATTATATAAATTATTGACACTTTTAATAAAATTGAGTATATCGATGTATTTTATAGTATAATCTATCAATTTGTTATATAAAATAAATTATAGTGTGTAGGGTGAAATAGTAGTATGTATACTCTTCTAAAAATGTGAATATAATGTAAAAATAAATAAGGGCAATACACTTCAAGTAGGTGATAGATTTCAAGCTATCAACTCTCTTATCTATTCAGATAAAAGTCCTTCTGCAAATGATTTGAAAGTTTATTTATTCTACTCAAGTCATTGGATAAGGGAGATACAAAATATACTTCTACCCCTGAATTAATTATCTACATGTGAAAATTACGATCTTTTCATAGACAATTTAGTAAATACATACAATTATTAATATATATATATATATATATATATATATATATATATATATATATAAGTCCTCCTTCAATCTCCTTTTCTTGAAACGTCTCTTATGTCATTTGATGACATTTTTTCTCTATCAGTGACTTTTGTAATCATTGGTTTTGAGTATACAAACAATGCAACTTATAGTTTTAGAAAGTTTTTGTATTCTTATGCATTAAACAACTTATTTAAATTATTTTTGGAATAAAAACAATTAGAATGTGATGAATTGCAATTTTTAAATGTGGTACGCCTTTGATGGACCATCAGGCTCAGCTATAGAAGGGGAGTAACTGCAATCTATATAATGTAAAGGAAAGCTAGACTTATTCGATGTAAATACTCCGACAATCAAATTAGACTTTTATCACAAAGGTTGTAACGAAAATGATATAGTAAAAAATACGAATAAGATTAGATTTATTGACTCAAATATTTATACTCTCCAGCCCAATACACGGACGACATCTGCCTTGTCCAGATGCCGCCACGCGTCGACCATCTAGCTCTTTCCCTGACAGTAATTATTGTGGGCTACCTGGGCTGGGGTTGTTCTATCCGTAAGCCACTTCAAGGTCTGCATTAGGCCAAAATGGCCCATTCCAAGTTTGAAATCCAGAGCAGGGTGGTAAAGTTTATAATTGAAGAGTAAAGAGGCTGTGGATTGATTAAAATTGGAAAATTCTAGTTTGAATTCGATTTGGTTGAATTTGAATAAATTATATAAAAAAAATATACTTGTTGTATGATTGATGAACAATTTAAAAAAAAATAATTGTGAACAATTTAGAAAAAATGACCAATCATAAAGTAAGCGATCACATAACAAATATGATAAATTTATTTTGTGATTATTTTGGTTTAATTAAACTTAATTTGAGACAATAATGTTTTAGATTGTGAAATTGGCAATTGTGGGTTGGGTGGCAAAGAGCAGTCATGCCGACAAAGTTTGTTTGTATAGATGAAACATTAGACGAGTCGGCTAACGTTGAATTATAAGATAATATGCACCCACCTACCTGTATATATAATTGGCAGCAGTTTGTGTGGTGATGATGGTGTAGAGGTCCTAAAATCTAGTTTATTATTATTATTATTATCAACTAGTGTAGCACAGGAAGATTTTGATTATGACCTTCATTTAACTAATTCGACTTTGTCTTTTCTTTTTGAACGAGAGATTTGGATTCTCACTCAATTTTTCTCGGCTTTCACTGGTGTAGATGAAACTAATAATAATAATAATAAAAGTGATCAGATATCTTCATTCAATATAAGGTTTGATGAAAATCTGAATATTTGTGGCTAAAATCTATTGGAATGAAACTTGACTTCACTTTTAGTTATTTTCAAGTTGAATCAAACACATGCTCATGCTCCCATTGCAAAATCCCTCATAAATCATTTTCAAGTTTGAGCTTCTTTGTCACATATAAATTTGATATTAAATATTGGAATATGGAAGATTCAATAAATTAATAAGGAATATTGGAGTGGTTTAAGTTGTATTCATTATCATGGGAATTGCACAACTCAACAAGGAGGAGGCCCAAAAGATTACATTTAATTTATCTCATAGCAACACATTACTAATTCCGTTGTCGTCCAGCGGTTAGGATATCTGGCTTTCACCCAGGAGACCCGGGTTCGATTCCCGGCAACGGAAATTTTTATTGTTTTGACCAAAACTTCGAACAGGAAGTTGTTCGGAGTTATCCCTTCCCTGGAAATCGCGTTTCCACAACAGCGTACTTATAAGAAAGAAAAACTAATGCGTTTTCGTCAGTGCAGGGCGTTGAAAGAAAGGGGAGGAGAGAGCGATAATCATTAATCAATATTGCACCCGCAGTGAGCTTTGAATTTCACCCTTTAACTTCTCTATTTACACACTCTCCAATTAGCAAAACTTTTTTTTTTTTTTAATTATTTATATTTATTTAATCATTATTTTTTGTCCCCCTTCTACTCCAATTTTTTCTTTATATCCTCTTGCAAAATTATTTACTTTTACCTCAAAGTACTCTCTCTCTCTCTCTCTCTCTTTCCGTTTTATCTCTAATGTATTTTAAATATTATATTCATATTTTTTGGTAAAAATTGTTTTTAATTATTTTATATATATATTTAAGTATTTTTGCATACAAGAAGAGTGCAGGCAAGACGTTTATTGATGGAGCCCCACAATGTAAAACGTGCTTGGTGGAGTAATGTGTGCATTGAAAGGGAAAGCAACCGAACTAGCAAACCATGATGCAGAAATAAGACTTTCTTCCATTAATAGTTGAAGTAAGCAACTGATATACAGTGACTTCTATAAAAGGGGTAGAAGAGTATTGTTTCATTTCAATATTTTCTATACACTACAAACTTAAAAGAAAATTCACAACATTAGGCATCATATTAGGAAAGCGAGGCTGAGGCTGAGGCTCTCAGCACGGAACAACATATCTACCGTGCGATCCCTCGCTCTCTGTTTCCCCTCGCCACCCCACCCCCAATCTCAAAGGAACTTGTTTTACAGAGTCCCTTTTTGGAGAAATACAAACAAACCACAATGATATATGATGGTGCACTGAGTTACATACAGTTAACTAATGAAAGAATGGCACCTGCCATTTAGGAAAATAACAAGCAGGTAAAGGATGGTGAACAATGACGAATCCCTGCAATAACAGAAAGAAAATGAAGATCGATCAGCAATTTAGCATCATTACGATATCGAGTTTTATATCTTAAATCCCTCATCTTCCACTTCTAAACTGAAAATTCATGATCAAATTAGCTAACATTAGAAAAAGGGAAAGACTACACAGACATCGAGACACAATTTGCAGAAACCAACAATTCAATTTTTTGCATAAGAAAAAAGATAATAATCATGTCCAGCATGTTGTAACAGCTCACATCTTTTGATCTATAAAGCAGGCATTATCCTCACCTTATCTTTAGACAGTATGAACGGAGACATCAAGTAAAGGCAAAAATCCTATCTGCAATATTTGTCCGACAAATTGGACATTCAGAACATGCAAGCGAACATGACTTGCACACTGCACAAATAGCCCAAAATTAGTATAGCTCCATCAACAAGATAAAGAGACAAACAAGCTTCATAAAGGAATATCACTTACAACAAAAATGACGACATGGAAGAAGCATTGCAGCAGTGGGTGATTCAAAACACACTTTACACACATGAGAATTTGCATCCCCATTCCCAGTGTACCTCAGTTCTTTCTCCTTCATCTCCTGCATTCGAGCCTGAAGGAATTCGATGAAACATTAAGTCCAAATCATTCTTCTACATCAGGAATAACTAGTCAGCAAACTTGTTTCACTCTGGCATACATGGTAAATATGCATTTTCTTCTCAGACATCCCTTCTCTTTTGATCTTGGAATAAAGTCCCCATTAGAAAACAATATTTAACTTGTAAAAAAGCAAGGAAATAAGTAACTTTTTGACCAAGGATTCAATTTTGCAACATCATGCTACAGCCATCAATGAGGAACCTAAAAACTGAAAATGTGGCTTCAGACAAGCTCAATTTCCACAGCACAGCATAGCATATTAAACACTGAAAACATACATATTTTAAAAGAAAGCAAGTTCTGGCCGAAAAAGAAAAAAGTAAAATGAACATCTAAAAGTGTGAGAAAGCAATAATGTACCTTCAGGCGGACAACAAGAGGTTCTTCTTTGGGAATGTTGGAACCTGTTGTTGAATTATCTTGAGCTTGCCTATCTTTGAGTATTGGGTCTATGTCAACATCAGCAACTTTCAGATCGCTTAGTTGGTTTATGTCCTCATTCTGTCTGTCATTCATCTTCTGTTCCTGCACAACATTCCCCTCTTTCTTCAGCTGAGCAACAAGAACCCACATGTTTGCTAGATCATTCTCCAGTGCCGCCTCCCTCTTCTTTGCCTCTTCAATCTTTTTCCTATACTCATCTTCTAAAATTTCCTTCTCAGCCAAGGCAGCCTCCAGACTTGCCTCCCGCTGTTTCCTTGCTTGCAACTCCAACTTCAGATCTTCAGGATCAAGATTCCAAGAATCAAAATCAACATTAACCATCGCAGAAACCTCATTCGATCGGCCAGAAAGCCGACCTCTGCGACCACTCCTTTGGGCATCATTGTGCTTGCGGTTACCAACATTTCCAGCATGAATGCTCGAACTTCTAGAGCTTAATTCACGAGCAGCCTGTAATTCTTTCTCCAATTTGGCATTTTGTAAGGACAGCTTAGTAACTTCACCAGCTAAATTCTTAAGCTCAACTGCAGCCGCAGATGCTAGTTCCTTAGCATAAGAAGCTTCCTCCGATAATTTCTGATTCTGTACACGTAATCCACTATTCTCCTCTAGAATCTGAACATGTTCTAGCTTTAGTTTCTCATTCTCAAGTTCCTGCTTAGAGCAGAAAAAACTTCAGTAGAGTTACATCAAAATAGCAGAAGCTTTTAATTATTTTGGGGTGCACAGTAACAATCGCCAAGAAGTAGATTAAACAAAAGTCAAATCCCTGGGAAGAAAATCAGCCATACTTTACAGGGAAAAAAAGAAAGAAGCTGCTCCAAGATATCATCACAATTAAATAAGCTTAGGGAAAATCTTCACAACATATAACAATTCATGACACCCATAGAGGTCCTTCAACCACCCCAAATGTGAGCAGCATCTAATTTGACATGGAAAAAGAGAATTTAATGGGCCAGGAGGAGAAGGGCATAAACACTCTGACAATGACCATCGACCATATTTAAGTGGCTATCGTACAGTGAAAGACAAGGATTCATTTTCACAGTCTCACAGACAAGATTATATAAGACCTTGTACATCTCCAGATTCTCCACAAATCAAAAAGGAGACAATCTTAATTAATCCCTAGATTGTTTATATTGGCAAAAGAACAGAGCGGCATAAAGTTATATGCAATCAATTACCCCACATCACTACAGCAAACGCACATGCCGTGCCTCATTACACAACCTTAAATTAAAGATAGGCCATGTTGACTGGTTACCAAGATGAAAGGATGCTCACACTGCTTAGCAAGTTTTTACCCAGTAGTGACATCAAATTCATGCATTTGATATGTTGAACACATAGGAGAACACCATTGCTATAACAAGTGAACTAGGAAAAGTTTACCTGTGATTGCATTTTCTTTCTCAACCCATCAGCATATTCATCAGATCTACACATCTCAGAAGGGGATGACATTTTGTCACCAGATACTGAAGCTAGTTGCTGCTCCAGGCGTAAAATTTTCTCTTGCAGTTCCTTGTTTTCAGCACACTGTTACAGTAGAACAACCGCTTTTACATGACAGGAAAATGACTTAATCACAGAAGCAGGTAAAACCAGAGGTAGAATCAACTTTCACAAAGTTCTGTTGTTTGACCTTGTTTTGAAGCTGTTCCTGAAGAACACGGTTATCTGCTGATTTGATCTGCATGCAAGATAAAGGCTTAACATAATCCATAGCATCTATTATACTAGGCAAATAGGATAGTAGATAAGTTTAGTGGAAGGAGTAATGGTAGATGACAGATGATAGCACTTATAAATGAAGCAAAAGTGAAAAACAGGCAAAGGAGAAGAAAGAATAGAAACCTCTAGCTCGAAACTCTTCTCACTACACTGTGCCATCAATTTCATGACCGTCTGCCACAAGAAAAACCAAATAAAAGTTAATGTCAAGCTAGGATCAGAAGGCATGTCGCATGATCTTGTAAAAGACAGGGAAGAATGTGTTCTTTGAAATGAATAAGATGACCTGCTGCATTTCAACCATAGATGCATTGGCAACTGAAGCTTCACCATTCTCAACGATACGCTGTTCTAAAACTCTCATCTGCTTTCTCTTTTCATGGATTTCACGCTCCAAGTTTTCAATCTGGGAATCATGTAGGGAATTTTGTGATTTTAAAATCATCAACCAATTACTGCAGCATATATGTGTTGGAAAATAAATAACAATAAGACCCTCAAATTTCTTACAGGAGCAGATTGCAATTTAGTCATGGCCACAAGAGTTAATTGTACCCTCTTATTTGAGTATCCAGAAACTCAAGTTTTTCATTCTCCACCACAAATCTGAAGCGAGTATAAAAAAACTCAAGTTCTTCATCTTCCAGAACAGCTTTCAAGTTAGTCTCCAAAAATACATAACCAGTTCTAGGTATCCCTTTTTTGAATTTCAAGGTTCTATGTGTAACAAGTTTGTCCTATGTTACACAATTTTAACTAGAAATAGAATCTAAGCCCCTTCCAAAATTGTATATTGGTAGTGTTGAGATTCTGAGTGAGTATGTTAATTTGTTGAACGAGAACAAGGACTACTAGGTCATCACAGTTAGAAGGATCGTTTGAAAATTGGATAAAGAGGACAAGATCAAATGTACCATCCAATAGTATTATACACTATGCAAAGCTAAGAAGCAGCAAAAGTTTAGATAAAAACCAGCAGATGCATATTGTTAGACAAAGGACAATTAGAGGTTTCATACTCCAGCAAAAGGAGCAATACAAGTGGAGAATGCATTAACATGAATAGTATTCAAAAAAACAAAGATGCATATGTCGAATCATGGTCCTATCCCCAAATGGCCAAAGGAAATATTACATCGTTGCCTGGCAGACACAGCATTCATAACAAAAATGTACACCCAAACCAATAGCTGCAAGATTAGCCTTGTATGTTTCTTAGAAGGAAATTGTGGGTACCTGAGTTTTTGAGCTTTCAGGATCAATCACGGACTGCTCCACCAGACGCTTTAGGGTACTGGTGCTGAAAGCAATCTCTCCAGCAAGCATCTTAACTTGCTCAACAAGGAGGTCCATCTCATCCGACATTATTAGCCCATCCTACAATCAACAATAGGAAGAAAAACAGCTAAAGAGAAGTATTCAATTTTAACATAACAAGTTTTCCTGATACTAGAAATCCAAGGTCCAAAGGCAGAACATTCCAGATATGATCAAACAACAAATTCAAAGGTAAAACACAATACTATCAAAAACCAATTGATAAATAAACAAAAAGATATGTCAGATTTTAGAAAGCTCCTCCAAACAAGAAGCTTATCCTCCCAAGTCCCACCTTAAAAAAGGACTGAATGTAGACATATACAGAGACACATGCACGCAAACACACTACAGAGAATGTACCGACGCATAATCGTATATACATTGCAAGAAACGAAGAACAATTTCTAACACAATTTCAAGTACTCTAATACAGCTATCTGTGGAATGTGGATGATGATATTACAAAATTTAGAAAATAACTGAGTTATATTAAAAATAAAACCAGTTATGAATTTGAGAATAGTAGTAGTAGGAACATACCATAGGAACTTTTGAAACACCAATAAGTTCACCCACTTGAGTGGTTTCAGTTATAGTACTGCCAGCTTGTGATATATCATCGTTCCACTTGCTAGATGATCTTTTGTGTTTAAAATCATAAGCGTCTGATGTGATAGTTAAAGCAGAAGATGGAGAATCTTTCTGATTTCCGCCAGCATGTTTTAAAGAAACATCATGCGGAACATCCAGCCCCTGTTAAACAAGAGCAGAAAAACAGCGGATGAACTATGTGCAAACTAGTTTTCTTTTTAGATATCTCCTAAACCATACCATAGGTACGCAATTCAAAAGCATTGATGCACAGGACCATGAAAGAAGTAATTACGCCAACCAAGCAAGCTAGCTCCAGAGATCATTAACTACACTTTTACCACAATTTAGCAGTTTCACTATCACCAAATTTATACATAAGTGAAGAATTCCGAAGAAACCTAGGAAGATAATACACATCAAAGTCCAGTTTCAATGAAATGAAAACTGCAGAAAAAGGGAGAGCAAGTGTAATTGCTTAAACATGCCTAGTAAAATAAGTAAATAAACGCAAAGAGCTTACGTCCTCCTCCAAACCAGAATGACTCCTTTGGTGAGAGGGCATGTCACTCGTGCATCCTGGTATTGTATTTTTAGAGGAAACAAGTATTAATTTTGTTAGCCTCTGAATTCTGCTCATTAGAGCAGCCTTGGCTTCTTCCTCCTCCTCCAATCTTGATTGCAATTTGGATTGTCCTTCTTCCAACTATATAACATCATAGAAGGCAGAAATAAGCCAAGTGTCTACCAAATCTGCAGAAAGTGGACTAAATTTCAAGGAAATAAAAATTAATAACTCTTTGGTGCACTGCAGGATGTTCTCAAGCATTCAATTTCCAACATTTTGGGAGTGAGTCAATAATACCTGTTGCCTTAAGACCATAATTTCTTCATGGCTGACACCAGCAAGCATTCCCCTCCTAAGTTGCTCAAGTTCTTCTTTGAGACACGATATTTCTCTTTGATACTTCTTGATCAATGATTTTTCATCAATTATCTGAAATTAAAACACATTAACACAATAGTTTCACCACTCTAAAATATGGACCAAACTCCAAAGCATATATGTTTACAACTCACCCTATTACGAGAGGCATAGATTTCAACCCGTTTTGCCCTGCTGGCAAACTTTAAGGTATTATGGGTTTCCTCCAAATTGCTTGATGCTGGAGTAATTGTACATATAAGCTGAGGGAATTAATAAGATTACGTTAAACTTCCCACCAACATATTCCAATGATAGAATTTCAAAATTACAAATGGGTGAGATGCCTAATGTAGATAAAGAAACACTAGAGTGCTGATGTAACAAGAGAATGCCAGATAACAAAACTTTGAGCTTCAAACTGAAGAAATCACCACATTTATACAGAACTTAACATCGTCTTTAGACCAATAAAGAGTTATAATACAAATATAGAATAAAAAGGAACCTCGTGCTATGAAAGTACAAATTTCTCACCGAAACATGTCCATGTCCACTTAACGAAGATTGCAAAAGACGGGTAAGTTTTGAATCTCGATAAGGAACGTGAGACGCCTTCCCTTCACTAAGTTTTCCAATAACCTTCAAATCATATAAAACTTTAAAACATCACAGGGAGCAAAGAAATGGGAAGAAGAAATATTTCAAAAGTATGAAATTCAGGTTTCTGAAAAGAAATTCTGAAGCCGAAGACTATTGTTAGTACAAATGCTTTTATCTAGTCAGTTTGTCCCTCAATTTTGTACAGATGATAGCAGAACCCCAACACGACACTGCACCAAAAGAAAGGAAGCGTCCTACAAAGATAGGAAAAAAGAACAAACTGACAACAGACATGTGTTCAACTGACAAAAGAGTAAGTTTATATACTCACAGTTCCAAGTGTTAGAAGACTTTTATTGATGTAGGATCCTTCCTTCCTCCTCAACCCGGTTGTTTCAGTTTTGGAGCTTTCAGACCCAGCTAAATCAATTAAGTTCTACATAGAAAAGGCCAAGCTATAGCGTGAAATCTATCGTGACTAGGAAACAAATACATTTCTCTATGACTAAAATTGATTTATTTTTCCACATTCCAGATTATTAAACAGCATACATACCAACTGCGAGAATATGACACCATCATAATCATCTCCATGTGCACTACTTTCGATCATCTGAAACCATTATGAATGATTGAGAGGGTAAATGTAAAAGAGATTTACACAATAAATATGAACATGAAGATGTACATTCCTTTGAGAAATATCAACAAAAATCCAGACATTATCGTGACATGATAGATCTCTAACTTACTAATACTTCAGGTATTGACATGGCAATCTGTTTATTCATAACTGCTGTTCAGTTGATTTAAAATTCCATTCACTCAATCATAAAAAAACCTACATCATGGACCCTTCATAAGAAAACCATAACAATTCACATTTTTTATATTTGCTAATTCTCCCTTCAATTTTTGCTCTTTCCCTAACCAACAGATGTGTTTTCCTATCGCTTATTTTTTCCTCTACCTAAAGCCACTTATCAGTTAAAACATGGCTAAACTTATTATACCCGTGAAAAATAAATACTGACATGCAATTTGGTTATCGCTGCCCTTTTGGTCCTGTTCTCTTCAGAAAATAACATTGCATTTACCTCAAAATATTAAAGGACATTAAGTAACAACCATTTCAACACTCTAAGAAGAATTATATAGACAAACTGACAGAGAAAGCCACTAGTAATCATGGTTCAACAAACTGAAATAAACCAGATACATAAATCTTTTAGTGCAAACCAAAAACAGGTCGTATGGAGCTCAATGGAACGTTAATCCAAAAAGAACATACGTACCAATGTGAATATTGTATGACTACGGCTGCTGAATAGGTTAAAATTATTTGATCCAACATGTCGATGCTCTGCAATTGATTTCAGATAACAGTAAAAAAAAATATTTTACAGTACTACAAAATGATAGATCAAATCATTTTTCACAGAGATCACTATATAATGAACTATGCATGTGAAAGAAAATGGAAAACAACTAAAATGTTAACCTTCCCCTGCAGCAATAAATGAAAGAACATGTCCAGGGGACAAAACAACTTCTTCCTTTATTCCCTCAACATAAGTCCCCTGTAGACATTTAGCAAGGCTGAAATAAATGAGCACAAGATGGAGGCTTGAGAAAATTCAGAGTAATAGCTTCAGCTGTCAAATAGGTTATAGGTCAAGAAATATAAGGCACTAAGACAATGATAAACCAAAGAACTTGCAGATTAAACAGCCTCAGCAACAAGACAAGTATAAATACAATATATCTTAGTCTTACTACTATGAAAGCATTTAATAACATTGTTAATATAGTTCATGTGATTTTTCTGAATTGTCAAAACCTGAGAGAAAGATTTGTGCAAATACTCAACACCCCAACACAAGATTCAGAATATGAAGCTTAGCAAAGGTGGACTGAGCAAAAGTAAAGCTGAAAATAGCCAAATGCAGAACAGAAAAGACAGAGATGATTAGTATGGCAACCTGTGCATCTTCTCTCACACGCAAGTTCTGGCCAGTTGGGTCCAGCAAGTCATTAATCACCTGATAGCAACAACATGAGAGTAATATGAATTATAGAATGCCAGATGATATTACTATATTTAAGACTCACAAATTGTGGATTCTAATTCTAAGAGTTTGAAGCGGTGAAGCTAGAACAAAATTCTTTAATTAACTTATTTGGAGGCATAAACTACTTGTATAAAACATAAAAAATAATGGAAAGCGGTAAACTAAGAAAACAGATCATGATGCTAATATCATGCTCAATATTTAATATCCTTTCAGATAATTTACTACTAACCTCATTGTAGATTTCAAGATACGACACACGAAGTAGGAATTCACGTCCTGGAGTCTGAAGGAAAATTACCACCAGTCATCTATACATTGATTATGGGATTTATAGTTTAATTCATAAGCACATAAATAAATAGAAAAACACAACATAGGCTACTTATCACTTGTGATGGTAGTCCTTGAAAACACAAACCCCCAGGATTAAGTTTCAAATCTCCAAAAAGGCTCAACCAAACTTACTTCTTGGATGATGCTGAAAACATCCTTTATAGCTAATGGTATGATCCCAGGAGAATTTTGATCTCCCTGATACAAAATGTGTACAAAATCCATGAGAAACACATCAATGCAATAAGTCACACTGTGATTGAGTACTAAACACCTGTACTTTCAATTTGGAGCCCAGAACAAGCAAACAGAACAAAATGGCAGTAGACAACTTGAATATCAGCAACACTAAACCACCTCAAAGTTAGCATATTTTTAACTATCCCATGCTCCAGGTTAAAAATGTCTATAAGGAATCTTAAGTCTTTAGTTTATACTTTATATGTTATGCAGCTTATGCTCATTGAACCAATATACTCAAACAACTGGCCTTTAGGAACCCACTATATTCCAGGAACTGGCCTCTATACATGCGTGAATCCCAACGAAAGGATGTCAAACAACTACGGGTGCACGATGGACACTAAACCTTTTAGTAGTATTATTTTGAAAAATAACAAACAAATCACTAAGCAGATGATAAATAAATAAGACCAATGCAGGATGCATGTATGCTAACATAGATAAATAAGACCAGTGCAGGATGCATTTACGCTAACATAGTTTCGGTGTCCTTCAGGCCATGAGTTGTGACAGAAAATTATGAGGATCAAAGCAATGGAAGATACAACTTACATGCATAGTATGTGTCTTTCCACTACTGGTAACACCATAAGCAAATACAGTTCCTGAATGTCAACTTGATCAGTGTCAGTTTGCGAAGACTTATTACACTTAAGAGTCAATTGTCTTCACAATCAGCAAAGCAGAATCCGTTGTCATTAAATAAAACAGCAATTGAAATGCAATGCTGGACCGTAACTCAGCACAGCTTGAACTGTAATTTAGGCAGTTTATTTTGCGTGAACAAAGGATTAAGTGCAATAGTAAGTTGATCATACCATTTACACCTTCCATTGCAGCCTTAACTACAGGTCGGGCAGCTACTTCATACACTTCTTGAGTACTTGTATTAGGCCCAAAGACTCTGTCTGTAATAGGAAAATTGCAAAGAAGCTAAATGTACCACATTCTGATGACACAAATAAGACAGCAAAAGTTCAGTGCTCAAACTATTACTCAATATTTGGCAGTCACAAAAGAAATGTTGGTGTTCCATCCTCCAAAACTTCAATAACAAGATAAATTCAATTCTATCGATTTCAAATCATATCAATTTCAGCAATTCCATCATCCAACAGCTAAAATACTAATTGCAGCTCATAGGATACTGAATGCAGAATCTAGTATCAATGACTCATCTATTATTCACAGCACGATTAAGCCAACAGGGCAAGAAGCAAAGAAGTTTACCAAATGCATATGCAGTCATTGGATTATACTCATTGCGCACAATTTTGTCACCGTCTGCATACCAGGCGATTTCATCTCCTCTTTGATATTCCCTTTCACTGCCACCATAGCACAACAATGTACGCAAATCTAAATCGATTGTCTCTACTCCCCAAATTCAAAGGATATTAAATCAATCCAAATCAGATCTATTATAAAATCCAAATTCACCTCAGAGGTCGAAATCTAATCGTCACTGAAATGCTATCCCCCGATCTTGAAGCACTCTCCGCAGGCTCTCCAATCAGCGGCTCTTCCATTGACGGATAACTCACCGGCGTTCGGCTTCGGGAATAATCACCTTTATTTCGGCTCGGTGTCATGGATCTAGAGCCGTATCCGCCGCCGCCATAAAACGACGTCGTGGAGGATGAGCATGAACGCGGCATTAATCGACCATTTATCATCGACGACGACGACGAGGTGGAGGAGTACGGCGTCGAAGGTTTCCGATAACCAAACGGTGAGCTACTTCTTCCTCGAGAAGATGAAGCCGCCATTACTCCAAAAACAACAAATCAAATAACAATTCCCAATATATCACTCTATTATATTTGCTCTGTTTGCTCTGGCAACAGGTAAGTATATGCGGAGATACAAAAATTGAGGAAAATGCAATAAGAGGAAGAATGTGTCAGAAATCACATGGTGTGAATCAGTAAAGTGAAGAACATCTTTCCAAATTTTGAAATTTTTAAAGCCTTTTTCAGCAGAATGCCCTGTGTCAAAGAAGCTTCAGTAGAGAACAACAAGTGTATATTTGTACGTATTCACACACACATGCGCGTTCGTTTGTCAGTGAGGGGATGAAGAGAGAAAACCTTCGTTTCTTCTTCTTTAAGACAAAGAAGAATAGCTGCAGAGTAGAGAGAGAGAGAGAGCGTAATGAGTGAAGAAGAGAGGTGGACTAGCAAAGAGTGAGAACGACGGGAGGGGATTTATTTTATTTTGTATTTGTTTGAAAAGAAAATGATATATCTCAGAGAAGATCTCGTCGTGCCAGAGACACGGAGTACTCCTAAATAACTGACTCTCGATTTATATTCAGCGGTTTTTATTCTTATTTTTTATTTTTTTATGAAATGAGCGGTTTAGGATATAATAGAGTATTTGTTTTGAAGCTTCTAATTACACAATACTGCCTGTGATTTCAAAACATTGCAGCGTTTAAAATTTCGAAATCTTGAATTCAAATTATATTTACCTGTTTCCAATTAATGAAAAAATGTTGATCCATTTTTGTCTTATTTTAAAAGTCTACTTCAGCAAATAATACCCTTTTGTTTGAATTTATGTCTAGACTTGTCGACATTTTTTGAGACAAAATAAAATACACTTAATATTTATCTTTCTATTTTTTACACCTTATATGTGTGTGTGTGTGTTTTTTTTTTAACTTTTCATATAGAATTTATATACACACTTATATATATAAAATATATATAAATAGACATCATTTGATAATGAATAATGATTTTTTTCTCTAAAAGATACAACATTAAGCATACAATATTTATATATATATATATATATATAAATATATTATTAAAAAAATGATTTGACAATCAACAGTAATTTTTATCTGTCAAATCCCAACATCAATCATAAACCATTTATTTTAAACTATTTTATATATCCAAATATAACATCTATCTCAACACACACTTATTTATTTCTATTTTTCTCTCTCTATCTCCAAAATACCAAAACAAATACTCCAATATCAAATCCAAACACTATGTACATTTTTCAACCATATTGTCAGTGTATTCAAATCATGTGAATCATGTATTGCAGCACACGTGGCCTAATTTAATTAGTGAATTTGAGTTCTCCTAATCATAAGATCATAGATTCGAATCCAATTAATGGGTGGGTATTATTCTACTTTAATAATATGCGTTGATCTTTTTTTTTTTTTGTAAATTGACCAAAATGCGTTTGTGGACTAAGAATTGTAGTTTTATTTAATTTTTTAAAATTTTAATTGACCAAGTGGATAATTTTTTATATTTTTTAAAAAGAATTTATTCACTCTATTCGATTTTTTATTATTATTTTAAGAAAAAAATACAATAATTACATAATTGATAATTTCATACATTCGTTCAATAATTATATAATTTTATTAAATATCAATATAGTATTTTTTAATTTTCAAACAACGACATAGTATTTATAATTTACCCTTCTTTTTTGCATAATCAAGAATAACATAAATGTTGTCACAACTTAATATGGACTAGTATGTAATGAAGACAAATTTACATGCCATCATTAATTAATACAATAACGACGCACTAAAAGAAAAAAAAAAAGTAAAGGGTACCTCTCATAAAAACGAAATCAAACACAACTTTTTCCATAAATACATTTCATCAATCATTTTCATGACAAAACAACATACTAATTTCATCATTTCTATTACACTTTTTCCAAATATTTTCCTCAATACGCTCCAAATGAATGTTTAGTGTTATTGGGCGTAAAGGCTTCAAATCATTAAAAAAATACATATTTAAGAAGCCACGGAATTGCGAAAAGGACAATGTTCAAATAATAAAACTATATATAGTTTTGAAATTAAAATATTTTCAATTTAATCTCAGTTTAAATTATATGTATATATACAATAGAACGTAGGAAACTTTCTGTATTGCTGTTTTGATGAAAAATATATAGAATTATTTATTATTATGTATGTGCATTTTAATATTTAAATTATAACATATATTATTTTATTTTTCTCTTTTGTAAGCGATATCTTAATCTAGTGATTAAGGTTGAAGCCCGGTAACTTAGTTTTAGATTGTGGGTTCAAGTCTCGCCGAATGTATGGATGTTTTTGCCTCACTTTTATGTGAGTTTATTGAAATTTAATATTTCATAGTTGTCAGTTATACTGATATATAATCAAACTAATATATTGATCATTACTTAATTTATTAAAATATTAATATAATTATATCATTATCGCTTCTATTTAAAAAAATGTTAGTGCAGAGTCTACGCATAAAATAATAATTCAAAAACAAGTTAGAGTTTTACTTTCTAATTTATTTTTTACATGTAATTTACACTTATGTTTAGTGACAACGTATCATTCATTTCCATCATTGTAAGCTAAAAGTTTCAAAATAAAATTTGATAAATTACAATGATTTTTCATTAAATTTGGTATAGTTATGAATATTTTTTATTATTTAATATTTTGATGAATGTCTTGAATATCAACTTTGTCTTTGTTGTAGTTTTCTTTTAAATGTAAAAAACCAGACAAGATAGACAAAAAAATTTGAAAATTAAAAAAAATATAAAAATCATTTAGTCCATAACAAATTTTAATTTTTTTTAAAACTAAGTATAATTACTAGTCCACAAGGGCATTTCGATCAGTTCAATACAAAAAATAAATAAAAACCTAATGGATATTAATTAATTGAGCTAATTATTAAACCATCATTAAAATTAGAAAGTATTTGTAATTATGCCTAACTTTATGGGAGCTCGTTATAATTTATATAAATTTAAAGTATTTTCGCATATTTATATGTAGTTTGTGCCAACCAAAGAAGATGGGAACTGAATAAAACAGTAATAACTAATATGTTTATTAATTGAAAAAGGCTAAAACTGACTTTACAAGTAATCAAGTTTTGCTTTCAATTGCAGCCTCATTCATTCACAACATTTTCAATATTTCCCATCATTTTTTTTTTGTTTTTGGTCAAAATCAATTGGAAAATCGGCACTAAACTAAGAAAATGGAACAAGGAAATATCTTAAAGTCGACATCGCAAAAAGCATAGCACGAAATCAAGGTAGAGCAATACAACCACACAAGTATTCGTCACCGTCCAGCTGAAGTTTCGTCTTAATGCATTCCTGACACAAATGAAATTAGATTCGCTTTTCATCATAATATAATAATTTAATTATTTTCTTGGATTTAAAGAAAAATCATAAAAATTGACAAGCAAAATAATAAAATTATCGACACTCATCTATTTTTTGTGATGATATGATCAAAATGCGATTTTGATCATCAGTTCCTCGTATTTAAGCACATATTCCTTTGAACTTATTAATCCATTACGTATTATAAGTTTTATTAGATCGAACGCTTACATGTTTCTACTGCCCCCCCCCGCCCCCGGCCCGGCCCGGCCCATTTTTTCTTTAATTATTTATTGACCTCTTGGTCACTACCATAATATTTTAGTTTAATGGTTAAAGTCGATATTACATGAACAAGTTTGAGGTCATGAATTTTAATTTCACTAGATGTATGGATATTTATATCACTTTATGTATTAATTATTATTTATTTATAATATTTAGTTATATGATTATATCGATGCGATGATCAAATCAATATATTGATCAATTACTTAATTTATTGAAACAGTGATTTAATCACCAAAGCGACGTGTTGATGACTTGTTTAATTTATTGAAATTTCTAAAAAAATAAATAATAAATCTTTGTCCCTACAATAAAAGAAGGATGAGTTGGTTGACAAAGTTAGATCAACAACAACAACAACTGGAATGCATGTGAAAACTTTGATGGGAGAGGACCATCTTTTTAACTGTTTGATATTTCCATATTTTCTTTAAAATACTAGTCGTTGTGCCACGTCATTTTTGCGTGCATATCATAACTAGTTTTTTATATTTATATCGGTATAGATATATTATAAATAAGAGCAAAATAAACAAATCAGTACATGACATTAAAAAGAAAATAAAATAAAACTAATTTATTAGTTAATGAATAATTTGGAAAGTGGAATTAGTTAGTTATCTTATTAGTTGAATGATATTTTTGACTTTACAAAAAATTAGAGCAGCGGTGTCACTAACCGTCGTTTGTGAGTATGGAACCTCTTTTCTTTTTATATTAGTATAGAGTATAGATAGTTAGTTATCTCATTAGTTAAAGGGCATTTTTAACTTTTCAAAAATTAATGCGGTGGTGTCACTAACCGCCGTTGGTGAGTATGGAGCCTCTTTCTTTTCATATTAGTATAAATTATAAAGCGTGCACGAACTTAAAATAAAGGATAATTTAAAATGGATTTTTTTATATTAGTTATATATATATATTGAAGAGGAAACTATATTATGCATTCATTATGTCAGGACTTAGCGCATTACATAGAGAAACTGGGGGATCACAGCCCCTTTGCTCAACAGAAATAGACATTTTTACAAGCACAATGTTAAATATAATTTACCCTTATTTCAATGAATGGAGGTAAATTGCATTATTTTTTAAATTATAGGGGGTAAATTACACTTTATTTTTTTACAGGAGTTTTTTTGCACTTCTCAATTAACACATAAAGGTAATTTGTATTTAACCCTACTAGCACACGAGCAACTGAATTAGCAGTACATGGGACGAATTGAACCTGCAAATTCACCGTCGGTGTATGCTTTGGAGCACATTCTTCAACCACGACCAATTAGATTTGTCATAATTATAAATACTTTATATTTATTTAAAATTTGCAAACAACCTCTTAAATTTTTTGATTGTCTAACAAACACTCCGTCGTGACAACACATTGTAGAGGGTATTTGTTCGATCGCAGATAATCCCAGGGAGCATTTATAAATTTTCAAATAGCGATTAAGTATTTATAATTATATAATAAATTTTAAAAATTTTTGTAATTTATCCTGAAATAATATAATAGACTTACTTCAATTTAGATAATCAAAGTTGGGTTAATTTGTACACATTCAATTTAGTCGAGAGTAAAAATCATCGTTTATATGAATTAAATACTATTCAGTAGAAACAACATTTGACACATAAAGTAAGATTTGAACTCATGAACTATAGAATCATATAACCTAAGTTTTGCCAACTATGGTAACCTTCAATCATAATAATCCCACTTATTAATTGTACGTACAATTCGACCCATCTTTAGATAAACCGCCCAACTAGTAAATTACGATTCAGTAGTATCAATGAAAGTTTATGAAATTTCATATTAACTAAATTTGTCAGGCTATCAATTATTATTCTTTTTTTCTGGAAAATTTTAATTCGGACCGATTTTGTTAAATTTTAATAAATTATACGACAAATATAATATACTTATAATATGATTGATGTACAGTTTAAAAAAAATAATCAATCATACAACAAATATAATATATTTATTATGTGATTACTATAATTCGACGAAATCTAATTTGAGTTAGAAATTTCGATCATTTGTTTTTCTCATATCAAATACCCTGAAAATTCGCCCATATCTATTGTAATTAAAGCAACCTCTTTCCATAAGTGCAATTATATATTAGGATAGTTACACTTCATTCTCATGAGGATTTATGTAATTATACATAAACCTTTATGAGAGAATTATATTTATTTTTTAGTAATTGCATGCGTATAACAAATAGGTTCATCGTTAGTCAAAATTCACTTAATTTGTTGATATTAACAAATTTTTTTTTGAATGAAAACGATATTTATCTTCCATTTTCTTATTAATGACTTACTGTATGTCAAATAAAATTTTCATACTCCTATAACGGTAAATGTATACATCCTCACCTGCATTTATGTGTGAAAATGTATAAAGATCATTTAATCATAAAAATATTTATTTGATCTATAACAATTAATAATAAATCAATCAAGAACAAATCTAGCTCTTTATCCAATTTTACTTCGTCTTGCTTCACTTATAATGTTTTTTTATAAATTTATTCTCATCACAAAATTATAAAATATTACGAACACCTCGTAGTAGCGTTGAGTGTGACTGGGTTTACTTGTTAACATTGGGGAGGGGTTAAATTGTGAAATAGCTTGAAAGTTGGGAGCCAACTGCAATTTACTAGAAAGCATTATATATATATATGTGGTCAGAAAATCCAATTGCAAATGAGTAGAAGGCAAGAATAGACGACAATCATGGTCTGCAATCTCCATCAATCATTAATGAAACAGATAGGTCTTAGGTAACACATAGCCCCTTTGCGCTAGTGGCTGCTCCCTCCTCTCTCCTTTACCCCATCATTGCTGTTGTATGGACTATGTCGAACTTCACCTCTATGCTGTAGTTACTACTTCTGTTAGCTTTGTGAGTCGTTATTTTATTTTAGGGTAAATTTCGAGTTCTCCTAACATTTATTATAATTATAAATATATATTTTTGTTTAAAAACTTATAATTTTTTGATTATGTAATTCTTAAAGAAAAAATATGAAATAATCAATTTTACTTTTACGGTTTTTTTTTAAATTTAAAATTTAAAAAAAGTATCAAACGGGGTGGATGGAAAATTTTTAAAAATTATAAAAAAAATTATTTACTTGATCCATTAAAAAAATTAAAAAATAAATATAATTATAAATTTTAATTCATAATAGCATTTTGGTCATTTCACCACAAAAAAAATGGATTGAAACTTAACAGATTGAGATATTGGTAATTTTTCAAACAACTAAAGAATATTCGTAATTATGTCAAATATCAAGGAAGACCGTTGTGATCTACCCTTTATTTTATGAATAATTATATTTACACCCCATCGATTATACAAATTATTTCTATCTATTGCATAATTACATTAATCATCCTGACAGCAAAAAATTGGAATAGTTTGTATAATGTTGTCAATATTTTTAAAAGTGTATGTGTGGTTTTTTTTTTTTAAATATCAATGATTCATGTAAATAATAATGAGTGTATGGGTAATTATTGAAAATACAGAATAATTTATATAAACAGATGATAAGTCAATAAACCTAAATGTAATAAACAACAAATATGTAAAGCCAAAATGATAATGTCGGTGGCATTTTGCAATATGGTGCATTTACATCCCTAACCTCTATCTCATTGAGGTGTTTTTAAGTTTCGATCTCTACATTTGTATTATTGCTATAGCAATTACTCCTAACTTCGAACACAGCGAGTGAGTATAAGGGATGCATGCTAATGGTCTATACAACTCCATTAATATGTGGAATATTATTATACTGTATAGTATGATTTATTTAAATATAATTTATTTGATATTATTAATTAAATATAATTTATTACAATTATGTTCATTAAATATAGAATTCAACTTGAATTATTGAAATTTAATTATTTTTAAATAATTATAGTTGATCTTTTTCACCTGAAAGAAAAAAGGAATGTGGTGTAAGAAATTTCAATTTTGTATAAGTGATGTACGGTCATGTAAATTATTTTGAATTTGAATTTAATGTAATATTTCTAACATTGAGACAAGTTTTTTATTTTATTTGATAGAACGAAGCTTCCATATGTGTTATTTATTTATTTTGATTTTTTTGCGCCAATATGAGAATTAAAAAAAATTAATTTTAACTCAAATCATTTGTCTATCTATGTCACAAGAAAAAATAAAGAAAGAAGCAAGTTATTTTTCATAAAACACAAATTCAAGAGAATAATTACGGTTGAAATCTTATAAAATTGAGATTTCATGATTTTATAAGTTATAGGTTTGAACCCTACCATATGCAGGCGGGGGATGTTGTTCTACTGCATAGTATGTATTGTTTAAATTTAATTTATTGGATATTGTTGATCAGGATATGATTATTATTAATTATTTTTGTAATAGTATGTGTTTTTATATTTAATTTATCCAATATTATTAATTAGGATATAATTATTGTAATTATTTTTATTAAATATTAATATTCAATAAAAATGATCATAATTAAATTATTTTAATTAATAATAATTTCATTTTCAATTAAAGAAAACGAGATCTTTTAAAATGATTCAAAACACCAGCACAAGATCCTTTTTACGTTTTGTACGTGGGAAGAGATAATAGGCTATGATTGCCTACTGAAGAGGCCCAATTATTATTCGGTGGTCTAAAAGGCCCAACTTGCTGTCGATATGTTAACAGCACCCACTCTGACTTGCTCCTTCTTCTTCTGCCAAACAAAAGGACAAATTCTCCTTCTTCTTCTTCGTTTTAGGTTTACCTAGCTGTTATCATAAATCGTTTTTTTCTGTATATAATAAATAATTATTTATATTTTAAAATATATTATAAATAAATATAAATATATAATTTAATATATTATTTTTAAAGAAAAAACAATAAATAAATAAAATAAATTAATTTTGCAATATCATCAACTAAAAAAAATTGCTAGCGTTGTTTTAGAAACCGATGTTTCTAAGTGATATTCTCATATTAATTTAAATATATAGATTAAAATAATAATTTGAGTATGGGTGCTTGAAAATATATATATGGACATTTTTTGTAATTTAAAAAATTGGTGTTGTGGTATAAATAATCGCTATTTGTGAGTGAAAAGTGAGTATTCTTTTTTACTAGCCGTTGTAGCATGTTATTCCTGCGTGCATATAATAAATAATTTTGTATATTTTAAATATATTATAAATAAAAGCAAAATAAACAAATCAATACATGATACTAAAAAAAGAAAACTAATTTTTTAGTTAATGAATAATTTGGAAATGAGATGAGTTAGTTATCTTATTAGTGAAGGACATTTTTACTTTACAAAAAATTGTTGCGACGTGTCACTAACCTCCATTTATGAATATGAAACCACTTTCCTTTTTATATTAGTATAGATACACTTTGTACCCCTGAATTATTTTTGAAGCAATATTTGCTCCTTAAATTAATTAGTATTGGTACAATAAAACTATCACCGAATGATTTTTTAATTAAAATGAATGTTTTCAATTGAGATATATAAAGTACTTAATAAATGAAGAATTTCAATTTAATGTAAAACAACAAATTAATTTAGTAGATAAAATAAAATACACACAATGTTGTTTTTCTATTTTTATATCTTATCTGTGTGTTTTTTTACTTTTGAAATTTTTATATAATATATACACACACACTTATATATAAATAGAATTAAAAAATATATGATTTGACAACCAACAGTGATTTTTGTCTCCTAAATCCCAATATTAAACATACACCACTTATTTTAAATTATTTTACATTACCTCAAAACATAAATCCAAATATATAATCTATTTTCAACTCATACTTATTCATCTCTATTTTTGTCTCTCTATTTCCAAAGCACCAAAATAAAACATCCAAAATACAAATCCAAACATTATGATAACATCTTAAAAACTAGTATATAATTTTAAAAAGAAACTGAAAATGCTTAATCAAAAGACGTGGAACGCTTTAAGAAAAATAATGAATAAATATATTATTCAAATAAAATATATTTAAAAAGCAGATATTTGATTATTCATTTTTATCCAAAAACAATTAAATGTTTTTTGTTATGAAATTAATAATAACCTTTTTATATGAAAGTTTTTTGTGGATTTATTATCCACATGTATTATTTAACTTTCAGTCTGCAAATTTGAACTACTTAACTTAAGAAATAAATTTTACTAAGTGTAATTAGAATGCAGTTTTTTTTTTTTTTTTTGCATTTTTGTAAATAATTTAATTAAGATGCAAAATACTAATAACCTTTTTACTGTAAATATATATATAAAGTAGATACAATATTGTGCGAATATTTAGTCGTAAGAGGTGAGTGTTACTGTATTACATTGTTAATTAAGGGAAATAAATGCTATCTAAAAAATAATTAAGGAGGGGAAGCGTCTTTAACTTTTTTTTTATGGATGAAAAATAAATTAAATCACTTACTACTCAATAAGTTGGTTTGATAAAAAATATATTTTAGTTCATATGTGAAATTTAACAAAAAATTAAATGGGAATCGTGAATTTCTTCAATAAGCTCATGAACTGTGGTTCAACTCGATTCAATTTGAATAAAAATAATAAAATATATTTAATTATTTGAGTTGATTTATATTTAAATTAATTAATATTTATTTACAATTGGCTCAATCAAAAGCTAAATCGAAATTAATTATATTTCAAGTTTAATGATAATTTGAATAAATTGTTCAGTATAAAATAATGTATATGACTTAGACTCAATTTATTTTCAATCCTATTCATTTTTTTTTTATCTACATTATATAAAAAGTATGTCATCTATATTCCCAAATCGTAGTTAGTGATTTAATTATATCAATTTTTAAGTATAATAATTACATCCCTAATTGAATAATTTTAACAATGAATTATAATTATTTTTTTATTTGCAAAAGTAATTTCACATCAATTTAACACATAGCACCACTTCTTTTATCATGTCAATAATTCTTTAAATTGATTTCTTTATTTTTAAAATGTGATTTGCTAGTCTATATGTTTTTATTTATTTATATATATTTTTAAAATATAAAAAATATTTATTATATATACACATAAATAACATGCTACCGTGACTAATTATAAACAAAGTAGTCATGAAGGAGGATAATATTTATTAGGGTAAATTATAAAGACCTCCATGAAATTTCGTATAATTATAGATACATATTTGTTATTTGAAAAATTATTAATAATCCCATAATTTTAACTGTCATCTAATTAGTATTTAGCACTATCCGTTAGTCTTCATTAGATTTTTATTAATTATTGTTGATAAAAACCTATTATAAAAATAAAGTTTTTTTTTATTTTTATTTTATAAATGGATAATTTATGCATAATTCTTCAAAAGTTTCCAAAATCTACTCTGTCTGTTATTTTTTACAAATTTTCAAATTTTTAAGAAAATAAAAAATTATAGTAAGTACAAAATTGATAATTCCACGTTGAATTCAAAAATTATAAAATTATTAAATATTATGGGGTATTTATGATTTTTTAAATAATATTAAATTATTCACAATTATGATTAAGTTAAGGAGATATTATTGTATTTTATCCATATTTAAGCAAAAATACAAGCAATGAAGGGAGTGACGTCACTCTAGTGGCCAAATGGTATAAGTCTTCAACAATACCTACAAAATATATATACAAAAAAAAATATATATATATGTATATATTTATACTATATATCCTTGAGAACAGTGTACAATTATAGAAAAGTCAGAATACAATTATCAGAACTGTATTTTCACCAAAGTTCCGCTGCCATTATTAACTCGGCAGTGCTACATTCTTGCTGCGGCGAACTACAGTTTCGATTTACGTGCGTGTGTTTGGATTGCTAAGTAAAAGGTGAAAAGTAACTGGTGAAGCAATTATTACTACTTACCGGATAATTACAAATATTTAAAGGATAATTACACTATTACTTCTTGATATTTTGTGTAACTACACGTACACCCCTTGTAATTTGGGAAATATATATAGCATCCATGATATTTATTTTTATTTAATAAATAAATTTCTCGATTAATTAAAATTCACCAAATTAATTAATATTAACAAAAAGATTATAAAAAATCAATATTCAAATGACCTATTATTGAATTATTGCAGACCAAATAAATTTTTATAATCGAATTATCTTCATGCGTCTTCACGCATTAATTTATCTAAAGACGTAATTTAGTCCGAAAAAAATTATTTAGCATGAAACAAGTCAGTAATAATAAGTAAATCAAGGGTTAATATATATTTATTTCTAATTTTTCTGTTAATATCAGTCACTTCAGTGAATTTGACTAACATAGAGACTTATTTGTTATATGTAGGCAAACCTTATGGTTGATAGGTGTAATTTTCCAAACCACGGATTTACGTGTGATTATACCAAACCTTTAAAGGGGGAGTGTAATTATCCTAAAAGTTAATTTATTTTAACAAGCGCAAATAATTGTTTGTTATTACACCAAGTTTTATGTAGAATTTTTTTTTTTAAATTATTAATATGTATAAAAATAATTTTATTATAAAAAAATTTATTTGACTTATAATAAATTAATTTGATAAAAATATATTATATATATATATATTTTAATACCAGCAAATTAGACGAATTTTGATTAGTAGAAGGAATTATTTTGCTTAAACGAAAAAAAATCTCATGAGTGCTAAAATAATTTTTCAAATTATAGAGAATTACATGTAATTACACTAAATTTTAAGGGAGGAACTGTAATTATCCCAACTAATATATACCTATATATAGGGAGTTTACATATAATTATACTAAATCTTAAGGGAGAAACTGTAATTATCCCTACTAATATATACCTATAGGCAGAATAATTAACATTGTCAAGTACAAATTTTAGAAATTTTTTTTCACGCTGCAAGAAAATGGCTCGATAACTAAAAAAAGGAAATACCAACATCTAACTAATTAGTAAGTAAAATTTTTGTTGCTAGTTTATATTATTTTAGACAATAAATTTCTTGCTAATAAATTTACCAACAAAAGATACTTCCTAACTAATTGTTTAAAATATATATTAAATAAAATAAAATTATAAACGAAAACTACTAATTAACTCAATACTAATTTATTTTCGAAACATTTTACAACTATTCAATTATTTTCTTATGACGTTATTACAATAGCAGTTCAGACATTAATTGTCATAAATTAGTATTGAATCTATAACAATAAAGTACAATTCTTTTCCTTTTTTCATATTTAATTTTGGTATGCGAAATAAATTCCCCCCTCAAATAAAATCAGGGAAAAATTCTTTAAACCTGTTTGCAAGTAATTAAAACAAGCACTTATTAATTTATTATTGAAAATATTTTTTTATTTTATAATTTTTGCTTTGAATTGTATAAATTAAGCTTATTTAAACTAAAATAATATAAGAGCTTCCTGATAACTTTTGCAATTTATTAATATAATTATAAATATTAAATATTTTCAAACCTCAAACTTTAATTTTTATTTTTTTAGTTTTTATCTTTACCACTTTTAATTTTTATTTTTAAATACTCTCAACCTTGAATACTATCTAACTTACAATTTTTGTACAACTTAATAGTAATTATTGCAAACATCACATCAATTTTAACTTTTTACTGCAAGTATGAACTGGTATATGGTTGAAAAATAATTTGTAATCACCACCATACTACATTTGTGTATAGTGGAATTATCCCAGTCGAGTCGAACACATTATTATTTAAATTTATTTAAATTATTATCTATTTTTAAAAATTACTTTTGAATTTAGTTTGATTACTGTTCTAATAGAGTTGAAAAGAGCTTTAATTAATCAAACTTGTGCCCGATTTGAATAATTTAATATTTTCAATTATATTTCATTATTTTTACACTAATCAAATTAAATTCGAGTAGTGTTGAAAATTTGCTAAACAAACAATTATATGCAAGTTTGATTTGTTAAGTTTAACAAATTGAATCCGAACAAATTTTCTCGATCATTTTCGATTGAATGTCAAGTAATTTAATTTATTTTTTAATCATGCATATTAGCCATAAAAATAGAAAGATAAAGAATACAATTTTTTTAAAAACATACATTACTTCATTTCATAAATTATTCAAAATGTATACATATGACATGCCATCATGTTACATAATTTACAATCTTTTATTAAAATAAACTGAAAATCGAATTATATAAATAGTATACATTATATATAAAAATATAAATAAAATTATAGAAGTATATTAAAAAGTATGAATAAAATTATCATCCCTATTTCTGTGATGACTATCCAAACAATCCCAAATCGCAGCATCATCTCCCACTCCCATTCATTAAATAAGCTTCATTAATGAGACAGCAATAACTCCTCGAAACCCTTCCTCCATTAATGGCTCTCTCCCACTCATCTCCCTTCTTTACAGTGTCACCTCCAACCCCTTCCATAACAACCCTCAACCCTTTTGCACCCGAGTACAACCCTATACCTCCCGGAATCACTCCGACGCGCACACAAGCCCCGCAGCCGTTCATCCTCCCTCTTCCTCAGCAGTCGTCCACCGTCGTCCACCAACTTTGCACACAGCCTCTGCCTTTTTTCACGTATTCATCACCACACAGCGCACAAGAGCCTTTTTACACTAATTACGCTACTTACTATGTCGTCCCTGAACTGCAATCAACTACTACGAACCCTTCACCACCACCGCCGCCGCCGCGAGCGGATGTTGGATTCCAGTACGGGGAGCCGGGGAGAGGGCGCACCTGGCAAAGAAGAGGGTTTCGGGGAGGTAGAGGTAGAGGAAGAGGAAGAGTGAACTCTTGGAGAAGTAGAGAGAATAATGGAGGAGGGTTAGAGTTAAAATTTGAAAGAAGGCCCAACGACAAAGAGAACGTGGGGTTATGGAGCATGCAGAAAGAGGCAAACAGGCATAAAATCGTGCCTTTGAAACGCGAGGAAGAGAAAACGACAGTCATGATAAAGAATATCCCTTATGATTGCCCGTATTTGCTTATGCTCTCTTTATCTTTTGTGGTTTTTTTTTGCTTCATTTAATGATGTTCTTCTCCGTTTTAGGTACTTATAAATGGGGTTTGAGAGTAAACACGCTCTTGAGTATAGATTGCTTTGTGAAAAATTGGACTATTTTCTTCTATTTACTTATTTCCCAACTCGTTTTTCCATCAACAAATTCCCACAGGTTTTGATGTTTTCAGTCAAATACTCATTCCCACCTCTTTGCAGTCGCCAGGAACTCATAAATCTCTTAGATGGTTTTTGCCTTGTTGAAAATGAGAAGGCACTCAATGAGAGCTCATCAAGAGAAGGAGCTCATGAGGAACATTTCACTTCTGCCTATGATTTTCTATACTTGCCGATTGATTTTAGGTATATATATATGTAAAAATCCCAATGTATGAAATATTTCACTGCGTATGAATACGGGTTTAGGATTTCTTGTTTACTGTTCCAATCATTCAATCTTGGCGATCATATCAGGACTAAGAGCAGAGGCTTTGCATTTGTCAACTTCACAGATGCAAGCACTGTCTGGAAGTTTTTCGACGCTTTTCATCTGAAAAATTGGGGCTCTGTTGATCGCAAGAAATGGCCCAAAAAGATTGAGGTTGTCTGCGCCAAAATCCAGGTACGTTTAAGCATGTTCACTATTAAAATTCTGCATGAAATTGTAATATAATCAGCAGTAATATAATCATATAGGGGAAGGAAGCTCTTGTGAACCACTTCTCAGAGTCCACGTTTGAGTGCGAAAGCGATGAGTTTCTGCCGGTAGGGTTCAACCCGCCGAGAGATGGCTCCGGACAGGCCGTAAAGCTGAGCATTATCGGAAACCGGAGGGTGCCGGTGCCCTCTCCTCCTCCTCCTCCTCATTGGGAACCCTGCAACAATCATAAGGCCTAATCCCTAAACCCTGCAGGTGGCTAGCTACTAACTTTGCAATGATTTGGTGCACTGTCACATCGGAGATTTGAGTACCTGTTTCTTCCTAGCTATCTCACAAACGGGACTTCTCTTGCTGTGTGAGTGACGTTTTTATATATCTTCAAGTGGGAATTGGTATTTGCGAGTTCTGCCTTTTTTTCCAGTTCAAGGTATAACTCTTAAATACCAAAGAAAAAGCATATGTATTCGCATCTTAGGTGAATAAGAGGTTTATAGGTATCATCATAATATGTGTATTTAGGGTTTCTATATATATGAATCGAAATGAAGGGTGGATCTTGGCACCTGGATATGATGATACGTATCCATCCATGTAATGGGGACAGGTGGTAGGGTCCACCCCTCTGTGCTGACGTAGACTAGGGTTTCGGATTTCTGGTTTGTGCATGTATCCTTGTAGTATTGTATTGTAATCTCAAGTTGCAGCAGCAGCATATGATTGACTCTTATGTGTAGTGTAATGTTATGTTGTAAAGAATGGTAAGAAAGAGGGTGCAGTGGGGGAGATTTGCAGAGTTTGTACGACGTCGTGCTTTGACTTTTCATAGGCCTGTACAATATGTTTAGTTTAGTATAGATCTTCTGCTCCTCCTAGTGTACAGTGACAGCTCTGATTTTCTGGCCTAGTTGGGGTAATTCTGTACGGTGAATGATTATCTCAAAGTTTGAATTAGATTATATTAAAAAAATTAAAAAAACTTCTTTATAGTCAATGTTCATTTAATAGGTTTTCCTCTATTTTTATTCTCATAGTTTTTTGTCTAATTTTTATAGTGAATTGATTAAAATATCATTTTGATTATTTTGAATTAATATTTTATGTACTTTTTAAAATTTCTTAAAATATTTTTATGAATATGATTTATGAATTATTGAACTTTACTCGGTCTCAATATTTTGATATTTCCTTTTATTTTGTTAAATTTGGAAATGTTAAAGTAGTAATTTGTATATTATTATTTTAGGATTATTTAATTATTTAATTTGATGGGTATTTATAATTTTTAAATAATGAGGAATATTTATAATTATGTCAAATATAATGGGAGGTAATTGTAATTGTTGTGATTTATTTATGTTTATTTGTGATATATAGACAAATTAGGAATGCATTGTAAGTTGGAGTGTGAATGTGGTTATATAGATATATATAATCAGTAACAATATTAATTAAAACCTGCTACTTGGTTTTCTTTGTCTCTGATTTTTTTAATAATTAATTTTTTTATTATATATATATGATGTCACTAATTATTAATAGTTTATTTATACTAAACTTGTCATTAGTAAATATTTTGAATATTATTGTAAAATTAAATGAATACGTTTTTAATAATATTTTTGAAATTACAATTATTATAATATTTTTATTAGGGTGATATATATATATAGATATAATATAAACAAAACCTATTAAATTTGATGGTAGTGCAAGAAACGTATGGCAACTAGCAATATATATCTCTCATTCCAAACCCCTTAATTAATAGTCATCGTCATAATTAGGTCTAATTCCAAAACTCTGCAGCTGCCTACACTTCAAACTTTGCAATGATTTGATGATGCACTGCGATGTCGCAACGCAAATTTCACAAGACTTGAATTCAATGATTAGACCGCTGCAGTTATGTAGCTGTTTTGTTTCCTCCACCCAAACGCCATTCTTGCTTCAAGGACCGCTCTCGGATTTGTCTTGATTATAATTTTCGTCATTTAAAAATTATAAATATTTATTTGAAAATAAATACCCTATTACGATGTGTTGCTACAATATTTATAATTAAAGAATTTTATTTATTCAAAAATGAATTTTATTATAATTATTACAAATTTTATAGGAGTTTATTATAATTTATCCTATATATACATATATATCTACTTTTTTGTGTTAATTAAAAAATTAGCTAGAGTGTGCAAGATATATTGAGGCTAGTACAAAATTCTGCTCATCAACGTCCAATCATTTGGGGTATGTTGAGGCTAGTACAAAATAAATAAACTAAAAAAAAGATTATGCCTTTTCATAAAATTTTCATTATTATTTTTTTATATTAGAGAAAATAAATTAATAATATTTATGATGCAAAAAATTAGGGTTTCAAAAGTAGTGTGTGCTAAGAGTAAGTTCCACCATTTATCATGGTGTGTCCCAAACTTATAATTTTCAAACTTCACATGTCAACATGGCCCCGCCATGGGGATTCTAATGGTAGGGTTGAAAGTTATTTAAATAAATTCAAACGAATAATTTAAATTATATTTATGCCGAGTTATTTAAATAATAATTATATATTTTCAAACTTCACATGTCAACTTCGGCATAAATATTTAAAGGTATAATTGTTATTTAAATTTTGGTATTAATAAATTTACAGAAAATCGTCAATTTTGAGTGTGGAGCATATTTTTATATTATATATTAGTATAGATTAAAAGAAACAGAGACTTAGCGATTGTGATACAGAACAAGAGGTAGATACATTTTGAGTGTTTTGAATAGGTGGAAGTCAAACATAGATTGCGCATTGTTTGATGGTGGAACTTCAAACAACCATTGCTTTTGATTTAGGAGGAGTTACGGGACAATCTACCTATATTTGTAATCGTCTTTTTGAGAACTATCGGCGTGAGGGGCTACTGTTTGTTGTGAAATTATTTGACCACTATTTGAATATTGATGTAAATTCTTTATTTTTTATGTCGAATTTAGTTATTTTTTATATTTTCTTTTTTTTGAGAGGTATTTTTTATATTTTCTATAGTCATCATTTGAATCTGATATTTTTTAGATTATTGCTAGCGTAGTAGGCTTTTTTTGGACGAAAATTCATGGGGATTTGAGGCAGTTCAAAATTTAGCCAATTACAAATCTGTTTTACCTTAAATTATTACCTCATAACCATGTTAAGAGAGTCATGCAAGTATGCAACAGTAAAATATTTTTTTTCAAATTCGAATTCTCAAAATCTTGTAGACATTGCCTTCTTCAATCTTGAAATTCTATTACTTCTGCTCCATCAAGTCACCTGGTTTTAACTTTCAGTCGAACAGAACGTGGGTTTGTTTAGAAAAACTTGAAAAAGGTGAGGTAGCTTGTAATCTGGAAAAAGAAATGAAGACACCAGTTCACTGCGACAAAAACACACAAAGGGGTGTTGCGAGAATCGAACTCGCGACCTCTCGCACCCGAAGCGAGAATCATACCACTAGACCAAACACCCGACACGTTCAACAGGATTTAACAGCCTTTACTGATTCCGGCTTGAAGACTTCAATTTTACACGGCGTCAGAGTCTCTGTGTCGTAGATGCAGCTATGCGCATAACAGGCATTGGTGGAAACACTTGAAGCTCCCAATGCTGAGAGAACTTTAAGAAGGATTCCATGGCTGAAATGCAAATATCATAGTTGCAGAAGAGAGAATCAAGAGTAAATAAAATCTGGGTTTGTTTCTTATTAACCTTAAGAAGATGAATATGTACAGAGTTTAAATAGGACACCTGGCTAATAACCACTGCTAACAAACTGCCACCTGGACACTACTTTACCAAATGAAGAAACGATTTTCTAACTAATTGAGAAACGCTACACTAGTAACACGATTAACAAATGAAATATGAGCAACTCTGTTTCTGTTTCTGTAACTCTGTTTCTGTAACACAAACCAACATTCAACACCCAAGTTCCCCAAGACACCGTAATTTTGTAAAATTCAGCTAATGTAGATATGTGCTTGTAATTTGGAAGTTGCTGTGAATATATGGTTCTCTTTTCGTCTTTTCTATTTGTAGCTGGGCTGTATTTCTTTGGGACAATTCGGAGTTGGACTAATCACTATGCTACTTTGTGCAACTGGGCTTACCAATTCGGACCAGCAATATCTTTTACCTGGACCTAATATGAGTCCTACCGCTATTTCACAAAGTGCCTCAACTGGAACTCCATCTGTAGAGTCAGAGTCAGAGTCCGAGTCCGACCCCAATTGGAATTTAAACATGATTTATTATTCTATCTTTTTCTCATTTAATAATCGTACACCAAACCACTACTTCTAATTAAATATACACATTATTAGGTGAGAAGTCCGAAACCATGATGGAAGTTTTCCTAGAACGCCCAGTCCAGTCCGGTCCAACTTGGACAGCTACCGCTTTGTCAACGAGGAGGGCCCCTTGACGGCTACATGCAATCAAAAACAACCTCAAGACTTCACTGCTATATTTTATCATTCTCCATTAAAATTAAACAATCCACCTGCCATCAGAATTGACAATTGTAACAACTATCAATCTGCGATCCATCGAGGATTGACTTTACAAAGTAAAATTCAAATATCGGAATATACTCTCTAATATTCTTGCAGTTCGAGTCAATCGGATCAGGTAGTTGTAGAGGGATGGTTTCATTAGGAATAAGGAAAACAGAATACATGAGTCAATCGATGCCTTATTATGCGAAATATTATCCGTTCTTAATTTTACGATTTTTTTCTTGAAAAGACCTTGCTACGAAGAGGAATTTTTGGAGCTTATAAACAGTTCAACTTTCTCGCCTGCAATCAATATGGGATGCTGGCTTATATTATCAGTTCTCCAGAGGAAGGGTTTGGAATGGGTACATAACCTCATTCCGTATGGTATTATTTGCTTTGACTTCACAGGAATTTCACGGTTTCATCCTGAAAAAGGCGCATCATTAGAAAGAATGGGTTTTAGGACTTATAAGCTACTCAAGCTTTTCGTTTGCAATAAACGTAGGACGCTAGCCTACATCAATATAATAAGGTATTTAAGTTATGGCCCAACATGGACATTATTTGTACATAATAAGATATGTTTTTAGTATTTTTAGGACTTTATACGATTTTGATAAGATTATCTTTGTATGAATTTAGTAAAAGAATTTATAGAAAAATTAATAAGTTTTTGTAAAATGTTTATTTTTTTAAATGCTAAAATGCTATTAACATGGAGAAAAAGCAATTGAAGGATAAAAATGATATTTAAAAAAAATAAAATAAAGGAAGACCATTAAAATTTATAAACGTTGTACACATTTATTAAATGGACAATTTGGTGGGTAGTCGATTTGTGTGAAATTGATTTGTTATATTAGTATTTTGTAGATATTGTATTTTAAATTTATAGTATAAAAATACTTTATTTTAAAAAAAATCAAGATGATATGAACGTGTCTTGTTATGCCTTCATTATTTCTAAAAATAACAAATGATGAGGCCTAAAGATGTATATAAAAAAATAGACTTAAATTGCAAAATTTTCATTGAAATTGAGTCTTTTTAATAAGATTGGACTACACAAATAAAATTTTAAACTATTAAAATAATGTGAAATTGAAAATGAACTTTTGAAAATAAAATCTGCGGCCTGAATTTCAATTAGTGTTCTTGCCAAACACAACCTTCGGCCCCTGAAAAGAGAATAGACAATAGAGACCCCCAACTGGCTTAAAACCAGATACTTAAAACCGTAACTTCCGTTTCGTCAAACAATTCAGCCTCTTCAATTTTCAAACTCACTCCACAAACATCTGACACTGAACACACATAAACGCGCACTCGCAACTCAGGACCGCAGTCTTTTCTCCATTAAATTCCCCACAAAACAATTTCTTATCAACACACGCATAAATTTCATCGCTACGTATATCAAAATCGCTATTGCTCACTCTTGACTTCCGCATTATCAAATCAAATCGCTCCCCAGAGCCACAGAAGTATGGAATGCTGTTTACCTCAGTGTGTTTTTGATTAAAGGATTTTGTTGCGAACTTGAAATTCTTCGGTTTTTTATTGTGATTAAAAATCCGTGGATTTCGTATCAGTAACGAAGTCCTTGAATCAGATTTTCTTATTTTATATCCGATCTTCTGTTTGTGGAATATTATGATTTTTGATGTTATTTGTGCTTTGACGTTGATTAGGCAACAATGGTGAGTTTGCAAGCGATTTGGAGGCATCCGGATGATTTGTATCCGATGGTGAAGCTGAAGCTGGCGGCTAGAAGGGCGGAGAAGCAGATCCCAGCGGAGCCGCACTGGGCATTTTGTTACTCTATGCTTCATAAAGTTTCTAGAAGCTTCGCTCTCGTTATTCAGCAGCTAGATACTGATCTTCGTGATGCTGTGAGTAATTTTTAAAATTGTCTAATTTTATTTATTACTCTGTTTCTAGATTTCGTAATTACTTTCGCTCTCTCGTGTTGCATATTTTATGTTTTCAAGGTTCGGTTATTTTTTCTAGCAATTGCATGATGTAGTTGAATAGTTCTAGCATGTGATAAACTTGACATAATTTCTGGTGTTAAAGATTGAAGTCTGAAGTGTCAGAATTAGAATTCGAACACTTGATTAAAAATTGGAAATAACTTTTAGTCAATTCTGATTAATGAGTAAAATTCTATGGATCCATAGAATATCAGCAAATCTGAGATTAGTAAGTGTAAGATCAGCAAATTCTAGTTCATGTTCTGACTATTGACTTGCCAGTAAATCATCGTATGTATTTTGCTGTGCAAAAAATAACCTTTGGGTAAATCTTCTCGTATTTTGCAGGTATGCATTTTCTATTTGGTTCTTCGAGCACTAGACACTGTTGGTAGGTTCCTCTATTGATAAGTGCTTTTGTTTATTGTAATATTTGTTCAATTACTTGTGAAGAACTGATGTCGGATCCTAGAGAAAAAGGTTCTTGGAGACCATTCAAAGGCCTATTGCTTAAGGTTGAAGTTATAATTGCTGACGAGGGCTTAAACTTTTGGTAGACCTTTCTAATACAGTTCCTTCCCTGCATTCATGTTGCTCTACTATGAGTAGCATAGTAGTAGAGAACAGGTCGATTCGCCTCCTAGAATAAATAAATAAGTGAAACAGATGGGTCCAATGTAGAATCTTTTGTTACTTGAATGAAGTGAAGTTACATATAAGCTCAAAAGTTTATCTGTGAAGACAGGCTTGATATGCGATTTTCGGTGTGATCATGATGATCATCTACCGCATCCAGTTGGTGTTCACAGATTATTATTTTTCCGCCAAAAGGTCTAAACTGACCATTTTCCTACTTTGTTATTGATTTGACAGAGGATGATACAAGCATAGCAATGGAGGTTAAAGTACCTATTCTGATGGCTTTCCATCGTCACATATATGACCGTGAATGGCATTTTTCATGTGAGTTTTAAGATCTTTCTCTAGTCTTTCAGTACTCTGCGTATTATCAGCTTTCTGATTTCACACATTCAAGGGCACTGTAAGAGTTGATTCACATAATGTAATGAGTCTGCTCATGACTTCTCAATGTTAGAGAGTTTAAGGATTAAATCTCAATAGGCCTGAGAACCACTCATTTGGTCTCTGGTATTTCTGGTTTATCCATCATATTTTACACATCTTTCTCCCACAGCATGTTGAGAAGGGAAAGAAAAGGAATGAATAAAAAACAGATACTAGTATATTCTCACTTGATCTCCCAGTTGCCCCAAATTAAACTGTTTTAGAAATAACATTCTGTTGTCTGAATTTAGTTTAAACCTTATACAAGGTTACTCAGCCATAAATGTTGACCACACATTTTGGTATGGACGTGGATTTTTGTTTGGTGGTTATTTGATAAGACATAAGCTCTCCATATGAATCTAATATTTTCATTTGTTATGTTAAGTCAATGGTAGGATACTTTGACTTCATGAATTCCCTCCTTGTAGCTGCAATATTCAGTCATTTATTGCCACCTACGTCATTTATGACCATTTAATTGTCAATTAAAGAAGAAGTCACCTGTAGGTCTTAAATCTGTTCAAAACCAGCATAGACAACATTCACTAATATCAAGACTATAATGGTACTATTGCCACTCCCAAGGCCAAATCAAATGCAAACTTTACTGATTATAGGTACCATCATGGATAGATGAGAAATCCAGTATTGCTTTTGATTCGTAGCATTTCACAGGTTACGAAAGTTAACATCACGACTTCCCTCATTTTCAGCTTAATTGTGCACCTTACTTCATATGGAATTTGCAGTTGGTTATCGTTTCAACAAACTGGGTCCTACTTCTTTTGATTTTTGTTGTTGTTTTGATGATGTTGTTATTGCAGTCACTCCAATATAGAGAACATGCTAGGAGATTTTTATCCAACATAGATACTCTGACAAGTCTAGTTGTTCTTTGATAGGTGGTACAAAGGACTACAAAGTTCTCATGGATGAGTTCCATCATGTTTCAACTGCTTTTCTGGAGCTTGGAAGCGGGTAAATTAATTAGCAACTAGCAAATTGTACAGCATGTCGATAGTCTAGTAGGTCTGCCCAAGATGGCTAGGCGTACCTAACATTATTCTGACAAAATAAAACTTTCTTCGCCTCGACTTCTATGCGAGAACGTATAGAGTTTAAGTTGAATTTGGCTGATAGAGCATGACTCACCCTCCTTATCAATATTTGTCTAAGAAATAAAAACTTTCAAAATTTCTAGGTTAAACAGGAATATGCTTTATCAGTTTTGTAAAATTGGGATGCTCCTGATATTCAGTTTTCTGGTAATCGAAGTTACTTTGCTCCACAACTAGTTAAGTGTATATGATATGCGGTTCCGTGCATTCAAGATAATTCTCATTCCCTTTTGCAGTTACCAGGAGGCAATTGAAGATATTACCATGAGAATGGGTGCGGGGATGGCTAAGTTTATATGTAAGGAGGTATAGTAGAAACATCATGCTGGAGGCTGACATAGTTGCGAAACTGTGTTACCTGGCTTTTAATATAGCTTTCCTTGAAATCTAGAGATTAAAAGCTAATAACCTATAAATTTGTTGCTTCTTGACATGATAACATTGCTTCTAGCAAACACATCTATACAAGTTACTAGAACATCATAATATATGATGGATTGAAAATCTTTGATGAAATATCCTTAGGGCAGAATTACATCTTGGCTTGCGTTAATAGTCTGCTAAAACTTCTTTCTCTTGCCAGGTAGAAACAATTGATGATTATGATGAATACTGTCACTATGTGGCCGGACTTGTTGGCCTAGGTCTGTCAAAGCTGTTCCATGCTTCTGGAAAAGAAGATCTACCTTCAGATACTCTCTCAAACTCAATGGGGTTATTTCTGCAGGTGCTGATTCCATTATGTGTAGCAACCAGAGCAGTACACAGGCTACTTGCTAGACAGTCTCTCGCATTTGCAACTCTAAAATTGTCTTATTCTTGCAATATTGCAGAAAACAAATATTATCCGGGATTATCTCGAGGATATCAATGAGGTACCAAAGTCGCGTATGTTCTGGCCTCGCCAAATTTGGAGTAAATATGTTAACAAACTTGAGGTGCATTTCTTCCCTTGCTGCTTCTCAAATTTAGCATTATATTTTCAGAATTCAACTAAAGTTGCTACATAGACAGAGTTAATTCCATAGGATCAAACTGTGGAAGTGATAGTTTATTTGGTTTTACGATCATAGGACTTAAAATATGAGGAAAACTCAGTGAAGGCGGTGCAGTGCCTGAATGACATGGTCACAAATGCATTAGTGCATGTAGAAGATTGCTTAACATACATGTCTGCTTTACGAGATCCAGCAATCTTTCGGTTTTGTGCAATCCCACAGGTACATATATTTATTTGGTAGATTCACATATTTTAGTTGTTTCAATCACAAAGTGCTTCTAATGTTTCTATTTTCAAATTATTGTTTAGAAAGCATTTAAATAGTCTTTTTATGATGATGGTGGTTGGAAGATTAGGATTGATTGAATGAATCATAGTCTTGAAATTTCCTCTTCCAGGTACATTTCTAGGTTTCTAAGAATTTATCATTTTCTCTAAATGCTGGCGGATCATATTTTGTGGCACAAAAGGAATGGCAAAATTTCAAGCTGTCTGTCTGATGTTCTCATTACTGATTTGTCAGTGAATTAGACATCCTGGTCATTTACTTATTGGTTCCTCCTGCCAGTATTTGTCCAGTTTGGGTTTCTTAGCTTCTTCACCACTTTTATAACCCATGAAAATACTGAAAACTCGCATATCTTGTCTATACGCTTGCACATGTGAATACTAGATTTCTATTGATTGGAAGAAACTTTTTAACACATACTTCCTATACTGTGTTGCCATAATGTCATCACTACATCCAGGACTGGTCCTGAGATCATTTAATATTGTTGTTGTAATATCAGGAAAGGGTGCATCTGATATAATTTTCCTAATATTACCAGATCATGGCAATTGGGACGCTAGCTTTGTGCTACAACAACATTCAAGTCTTCAGAGGTGTTGTAAAAATGAGACGTGGTAAGATGAACTTTTTTTACATTCTCTCCTCACACTAAGAATCAGAGCTGCTTTGATGGATGCAGTACGGTTTCTTTCAAAAAAAAGAATTATTCTTTTTCTCATCATGAATCAAGGTGCCTTGTGGCTGTCAAAGTGTTGAAGGGCGTATTTAGTAGTGAAAAAAAATTTACCATCATGAATGATAAATACATGGGCCGAAAAAAACGCGTTTTTCAATCAAGCTGCATTTGAAGTAGCTTTGTGTTGGCTTATGATTTACTGACACCATTTTTCACTGGTTCTGAGCTTCTCCATGATCTTGGACATGATACGAGCTCAGCTGAATTCATCTTTTTTATTGATAGAATTCAAATTGAATTTCAGATTAGGTATATATGCGTATAGAAACACATTGAGGTCCCTTTTCCTAGAATTTGACAAAAGTTGACATTGTGGTTTACCTTTCAGAATGTTGGTCTTCTAGACCATTGCAATTTTTTGTGTTAGGTTGCATCGTGTAGTATTCTGTGTTTCATTTCATATTCATTTCTGTGACTAAAAGTTCAGGAGGTACTAATTACTTCTGTTTTGTTTCTTTGTCCTAGGTCTAACTGCACAAGTTATTGACCGAACTAAAACGATGGGGGATGTGTATGGAGCTTTTTACGATTTTTCTCGTATGCTAAAATCAAAGGTACAATGCTTCTTCAGGCCCAAGAAGCCAGTTTGGCTGTTATCTATGGGCTCCAACCTGATGCCATCTTGTGTTCTTGGGGTTTCAATATATTCTGATTAACTCACATAATTTTCCCATATATGATGCCATATAATAGGTTTTACAGCCAGGGTCCAAGATAGTTTACAGAAAAATTAAGAAATTATTTTACCTTTAGTTTAGTTGATATCTGAAATTGAATACAGGTTAATGTATATGCCACAATTTAGATTGGAACTGGTAATTTGGTTCCTTTGAAAAATTTACTTTATATAGTTCCAATCAATCTATTTCTACATTTTAAAAATCTCATCAAATTTACAGAGTTGTGTCTTGGTCATGATGTGTCATTGGATGCCTACCTCCAGGAAACTGAATTCCTTCAATTTGATAATAAAATGTTAAAATATTAAATATTAAATCCTGTTCCTTTCTATGGGGTGGTTGTTTAATGTGGTATCAGAGTAGGTTAAACAAGAGATTTTCCGGTGCAAATCTCATTGCCAAGTGTGTTAAGATATTAAATGTTAAATGTCTCTTAACAGTTTTAAACTTAGATGAGGTGGTTGTTTAACATAAAAATGGATTATTGTTTGATTTTGAATGCCAGCAGATTTCTGTATACAATTTGTGAAATTTGTAGAATGTTAACCACTGTTGTATGTAAGGATTACAAATTGCAAAATACAATGATATTTGTTTTCCTGATTGGCAAGGACGCCTTCCTGTTTGCTGAAAACCTTTTGCCTTCTGCACTTTCTAGGTTGACGATGCAGATCCTAATGCTAAAAAGACAAAAGAAAGCTTGGAAGCTATCTTGAAAATCTGCAGGGACTCTGGAACCTTAAGCCAAAGGTAAGCTTGGTTAATCTCTCTCTCTCTCTCTCCCCCCTTTAACAAAACTAGTAGCCCTTTTTAACAAATTCTGAGCGACCTTCTTCATTTTTACAAGGAAATCTTACATAATCCAGAGCAAGCCCCAATATAATGCAACTTTGGTAAGTATTCAGTGCCTTCTTTGCTGATTATTTACTGAAGAAGCGCTGTGTCCAAACGGATAAAGAACTCTAATCCTCAATTTTTATTTTGTAATGCAGATTGCTGTCATCTTCATCATTCTGGCTCTTCTTGTGGCATACCTATCTGCAACTCGACCAACTAATATCTGTAAGTTTCATTCTATAAAAAAACGTAGTAGCCATGAGTATGAGAAAAGATTTTAAGCTTCTGCTCATTTTGCTCTCTGTAATTGCAGGAACGGTTTTCAAACTTTGGAAAGCCCTACTTATTGTAGTTAATGTCTAGCTATACAAGGCATTCCTAAAATAAAGAAAATCTCTAGGGTACACAATCAGATGAATTTCACAACTTAAGCATTGGAGCGAGAGGGCCCATTACACAAATAAACTCAACGAATGTTGCCTACTTTGCTCTTGTGTATTGGTATCCCCAACATATACCTCAGCAATAGTCCAGGAAAGAGCTCCAGCTTATGTTAAAGCCGAAGGATGTGTAGTTTCGTTCCTTTCCGGCCAAAAGTTTGTACTTGGACATGCAAAAGTATATTTTACATTCCTTACCTCTGCTGTATGAAAATTTTCAGAGTGATTAAAGTTGTAGTTTTGGGCAAAAAGTAAATGTTCTACGAATTGATTGTAGCCTTCTTCCAGAATTTCACCCAAAATTTGGAATGCTAACTGAAAGCAATAAACTAGTAAGAAGAACAAAGTTAATGCACCTAAACTTAATATTATCTTTTCCCTATGGTGCGAGCTTGGCTTATTTTAAAGAATCTCATATTCATGTCTAGGTCTAACTACCATGCTTCATTAACTGTCTTTTCACTCCTCCTATAAGTTGCATCAGAACAAACGGCAACTGGTAAACAATACAAAGCACAAAGCATGTGAAGAAAAATTATGTTCGAAGAGTCTCAATAACTATAAAACCATGCTTCTTTAAAAAGACACTATCGTGTAACTAGAAGTCCGTGTCTAATGTATATTGAAAAAGGAAATTCCAATTGATTATAAAACAAATGATAAGGCTTTTCAAGGAAAGAAAAGGAGGTCTGGAAACAGCAGACAATATGTCAATCTGCAAAAATTGACTGCAGGCCAAAGAGCAGCAGGAGAATGCTCTTTGCTGTCGGGGCAAAGCGTGAGTATGCCTATATCTCCAAGATAAAAGAGATACAGAAGTGCATGTTGAAACCCAAAACAGCACCAGGGGAGTTCAGAAAACTTCAGCTACCTTGCTTGCAAGAACGCCCTTGCGTCTCTCAATGTATCCAAAAGGAAACCAACCGGCTTTGCCTTTGCATTCACCTTCAGCCCACCCGTTGTTTGAAACCTTGAAAGGAAACACAAGATATGTCACCTAGAGAACTACAATTAGCTGGTTGCATGAAATCCAGCAATGAGGAGAAAAAGGGATTTAAAGCTTCATAGTGAACAGAGGGATCAGGAAATGAAGCTATTAGTCAAAAGGGGAAACTGAAAGATCTATTACTCAATCAAAGACTAGCAAACCTTTCGGACGACAAGATAGTCTCCAATTGACAAATTAAGCTCCACATCAGATTCAGCTTGATATGAGTACATGACCTGTTGTTGAAGCAATGAACAAGAGAAAGTATTAAACTGCTACTCCCATGTGCTGTCAGTGGCAATTGCACCAACTCATCTGTCATCTTTATTAGTCATTTATTACCTCCCCAAGAAAGTAGCCCATGCTATCAGTTGATCCATTCTGCGCTGGTGAAGTAGACACACCATTTACATCTTCGTATGATGGAGGTGCAGAAGTATTGTCCACACAAGGGCTAGGAACTGCTTCAATTCTTTGGCATTCAGAGATCATCTAAACAAAAGACATAGTTGTCAAGTGTTTAAGATTACGAAGCTTAAAATATGACAAGATAGAATTTGCTTCTGCTCATATATGAAGTTTTTTAACATTATGCCTACCTCGCCTTCTAGCTGATCAAGTATTTGAAGAACTCGTTGATGGTAAGCACGTTCTGCTTCAACCTTGAACATATAGTAGGACAAATCAGAAAGTTTGCAAGTTTTGTAGGATTCCACTTCTGCTACTTGAAATTGCATACTGTGTTACCATGGCTGTTAGTCGTTGCAGTGTCAACCTTTGTTGTTGATCTTCAACAGCAGCCAATGCTGAAGCAGCTTCTTTACCCAGTACAGCAGTGTTGGACTTCAGGTCTTGCAATTTAGCTTCGGCTGCTTCAAGTTTGGAAGCTAAGTCTGGATGTTCATTTCCTTCTCTAACTTTTGCTTGTCTTCTGGCAACTTCAAAAGCCTATCTAGGTTCAACAATATAGAACTAACAGTTGGTGAGGGGCAGCCTCACTCTGAAGAAGCTGCCTATATCTCAACATTAATGAGATGGGAGGCAATTTACATGATGTACATGACAACAAGTACCAAAAGTACCTGAGTTTCTGCATCTTGTCTCATTCTATCATATCGTTGAGCGAGATGACGAGCATCATCCAGTGGAGCTCCCATTACCATAGCTCGTAATGGTTCAGTCACCTGATACACAAAACGTCAGACATTCACTGACAGAAGATGAAGATAGATCAAACCAACAGTCTAGTAAGTCAGACCACTGAAATGGAGGGAAGAAGATAGAAAATAACTTCACATTTTCTGTCACTAAATTCAGGAGTAACCGAAAACGACCAACATCATTTATCTTATGGAAAAGTTTGGTCAAGATGCAGGTTCATACTTGCATCTTGACCAACAACTGCCTTCAAGAATCAACTCCCATAGTGGATGAAAGAGAATTGGCTCTGAGAAGTATAAAAATGCAACAGACACATATTGGCCTGATATCATCCATAAAGATTAACAACGCCAGTATCCTGTTAGCAGGCTGTGGTCATTCTGCAAAAGTTTCTGCGGAACTTATCACAAGAATAGATACGCTAGGGCATGATGCCTAATCAATCACCCCGCATTTTGGAGACGTTCGGAATGTGTATTACGACCTGTGTCCCAAGCGCTTTTAACAGATTTCCACGTTCTTTCTCCATTTGAGCACGAGCTCTTGCAAAACTCGATGCAGCTTTTGATAATGTATTACCACTGGTGCACGTATTCTGAACACCATACTTTCTGCTATCTTCCGACATTTTAGTTCCTGAAAGAAAGGGGCATACAGAGAGAATAAACATACTAGTACCAGGTAGAGTTACAGTACAAATATGAAAATGAAAATGGTTTTTCATCGTTCAGCAAATTACCTATTTCAATTTGTTTGGATCCTATAACTATATAGCCTTCAACACCACGAACAATGTCCCTTTGGAAATGCTGAAGAGTAGAAGAAAAGGAGATATTTCAATCAGAGAACATGAATTGTGGTCAATATGACAATATCACCATAAATTAACTCTAACTACTAATGGATTCAGAGTATTCAAAGAGTCAGTTGCTGATTAAGCTTCAAAAGTCTGCATGTGTGAGCATGATTCGCACCGCCGTGCCTCCTTACAAACACAAATGGTCCCCACATAAGATTTAAATGAGGAAAAGTGACCTTGGCAGCACGAGTAGATATGTATAGCTTTTCCAACTTCTTGTGCTGCCGGAGCTCAGCATCATTATTCATGACAACATCTGTATCTCCATATGCACCAAACTGCCGTAGAACAGCCTGAATTCAACTCAACAATAACATTCTACTTTTTCAGGTACTAAACAAGAACACTTCATGACAGATAAGTAGAGTAGTAAAAGAAAGATGAAGTCAATGCAACACAATGCCACACGATATAAGCTTAAGCAATAAGTTGGACTGGAACGAGTTCAGATTTGTCATCCAGAAAACCAAATTTGATCCCCTGCTCAAAATAAATCCACACAGAAATTAGCAGTCAAAGTGGCAAATTATCTTGATATCAATTATTCAATTTGCTTTTGCAGACAAATGAAAAATATAGAGTTAGATGTTTCATATGACTTGGCTGGACACATACTCTCAACAGCGATATCAACATTTTCATAAAACCTGATTTCATCCAAAATATGAAAAAAATAAAATAAACGTCAGAGAACCTAAATCAAAGTAATTACAGGCACACGCAAATGACTTGGTTGGACACATACTCGCAATGGTGATATCAACATTTTCTTAAAACCGGATTTCATCCAAAATATAATATAAAATAAATAAACGTCAGAGAACCTGAATCAAAGTGATTACACGCACACGCAAAACCGCCGAACTTCAAATCGAAATGTTAGGAAAAGAAAAATGAGAAACGAATTCAACTTTGACGCACAAAACTATACCAAATCGTAAAAGATGCATTGTACTTTAAAGCAATCATACCGAAATATCAACAAATTCATTCAAGTTTGAAGCACAAAGTTATAATGAAACATCAACAATTGACGAAGATCTGAAATCACCGTGTTATTTGAATGCGCGCTACTGATCCGATTATGTTTGCGAACAAATCCTAGTTCGGAAACATGCAGACATGCCACGCAATGTGTAGAGAAAGACATATACACAGTACCTGCTGCTGCCTGGCTACCTGCTCTCGTAGCCTGGAGGCTTGCTTTCTGATGGCTTCCATTAACGAATCGATCAATACCTGTCAAAATGTGTGCGTTTACAGCTGAGATTTTCTAATCTCAAGTAGAACGTTGCAGAGCCGTCTCATCACTCGTAAAAAATGAGACTCGGAATTTGATTTGATTTTTGGCTTTGCTGATTTTGAATTAATGGCAACTTTTTCTATTCTGGGAGGCAACAGAAAAGGGAAAACAAAAAGCGACTTTTCTTTCTCAATCTTCTTTTTCTTTTTCTTTTTCTTTTTTTTCCCGGGATAATTACTTTATCCGGAATTGTGATTCGAGAATTTACCTTTGTTATTTTTAAAATTTGCTTTAATTTAATAAATAATTTTTTTATTAATTAAAATTCACTGAATTTTTTAATACTAACAAAAAATAAAAAAAATTATAGTTACCATCGCTTGACTTATTATTAATTTATTGTAAATTAAATAAATATTTTCATGATCAAATTAGCGTAATACGTCTTCACGTGTTAATTCATGTAAGAATGTATATTTTTATCGTTATATGGTAGTTTAATCGGAAGAAAAATTGTTTGACCTGCAATAAGTCCATCGAGAATAAATATAAATTTTCATTTAGTTGTTTTATTAATAATAAATTTAGTGAATTTTGACTAACAAAGTGACTTATTTGTTAAATAAAAATAAATTTTAGAAGTATTAAATATAATAAAACATAGGGTTAAATATAATTACAACCCCTGAAGTATTCACCCTACATCAATTACCCCCTGAAGTATTAAAACCTTCAAAAGAACCCTTGACCTTTGTTTTTTAAGTTTAAAATGCCTATTTTACCCTTATAAAAACCGCTTTGTGAAAAAAATAAAGAGATTTTATTAAAATACCAAAATCACCATTTGTGTTATCCTAATTTTACTTGTTCATCAAGTTCTTTTTATTTTGTATTTCTAAAGTACTTGTACCTCATTTTATTTTAGTTCTACTTGTTTGTCAAACCAAATTTAAAATAAATTTATACATGCATAAAATTACTATATTTATATAATTATCATATATAAAAATATATATTATAAAGATATTGATTTTATATTTTCTTATTAGTTCACCAATCTTTTAATTTTATTAACTATATATTTGTTTAAGTAAATATATAATTATATGCATGTATAAAATTTTTAATTTAATTTTAGAAGCAAGTGAAATTAAAATAAAATGAGTTCAATGTATTTAGAATTATGAAAATTAATTGTATATGCATCTATAAACTTATTCATCAAGCTTTTTTTTATTTTCGTAATTCTAAAATACTTGGAGCTCATTCTATTTTAGCTTCAATTGCTTGTAAAATTAAATTAAAAATAAATTAAACATGCATATATATTTATATATTTACTTAAATAAATATACAATTAATGAAATCAAAAGGGATGATGAACTAATAAAAGAATATATATATATAGAATTAATATATATTTTATAATATATATTTGTCTATATATGATAATTATATAAATGTGGTAATTTTATGCATGTATAAATTTACTTTTAACTTGGTTTGACAAACAAGTAAACTAAAATAAAACAAGTCACAAGTTTTTTAGGACCACAAAATAAAAAAGAGTTTAATTAACAAACAAAACTAAAATTAGACAAATAATGATTTTGGCATTTAAAAAATATCTTTCTTTATTTATTTTTCCACAAAGAAATTTTGTAGGGTTAAAATAGACTTTTCAAACCTAAAAAGTAAAGGCCGGGGAGTTTTTTGAAGGTTTTAATACTTTAGAGGGTAATTGATATGGAGTTGATACTTTAGGGGTGATAACTGTATTTAACTCTTAAATATATATTCCTTGTGATTTGAGAAATTATATAAATTTCATATGAGACAAATAATTACCACATCTTTTTATATATGAATTTATTGGCCGGTATGTGGTCGGCCCAAAAAATACTTGCTTTATTAGGCCCAAATAATCTTTGAAATATCCACAATATGTCCAAAATATTAATCAAAAGATATTTCAATAAAACTCATATTTCATAATTTCTACAAGTGTTTTAATATTTTCATAAATTAACCCTCTTTATCAAAATTTGAGAACAAAATTACCATTTAAAAGTTTAAATATTGGGATTTAAATTAGAAGTCCATAATAAATTATAATTTTATATATTTTTAAGACGATGAATTTGTAAATTCACACTAAATTAGGGCAATATTCATTTTCCTAGGCCAATCCAAGATATGGTACGAGTTTTTCCTTTTTGGATTTATGAATGGGCCCATCATGTTCAAATACGGCTCTCAACGAGACTGATCTACATCAAAGTTTATACTATTTAAGCCTAACAAAGGTGAATTTAAAGTACCTAAAGCGCTGCCTACACATCTCATAAAGGGACTTTCACCACACAAAAAGTCTATAACATCATATACCACACAACAAACTAAAAGGTTCACGTTAAATCTTTTAGACCTTGATATCAAATTTCAAGGTAATATATAGTTTACTTTATAAATTCAAGAGAGATTATAGATTCTCATCCAAAAATAAACTTTAAGCTCTTGAATCGACATTTGAGGAGGGGGGATAAGGATAATCTTTACTTCAGACACCTTTTATTTAAATTAATAAATTGGATTTTTCATTTTTTTCTTTATCTCGTAATTTATATTTGTTAATACGAATTTTTGTGAACTTGCATTATGATACGTTTTTTAATTACTAGTTATCATCGCACGCAGTTCCTGCGAACATATAAAAAGCACTTTGGTGTGAGATGATAAGAAAAAAAATTGTTAAAAGAGTAAATTATAATTATAAATTCTAATAAATATGGAGAAGTAAGGAGAAAGAGAAATATGGAGTAGTGGGTAGTTATGAGAAAAAAAAATTTATAAAATTATTTAAAAAATTAAAATTATTAATATGATCAAATAATTTTAAAAAAATATATAAAATGAAGGATAAATTGAGATAATTAAAATTGATACGCTATAATAATTTTTTTTTATAATAATATAGATAACGCATTATCCTAATATTTCTACTTTATTATGGACTAGTGGTCAATGGAAAGTGTGGGATTCTGCCTGGAAGTCCATAAATGCCAAAACTTCTACCGTGTTGTCCATTACATGCAATCGTTCCAAACTCCCAAGAATAGTCCGAGCGCCACCCAAGCCATTCACTCTTCAACAATCTCGCTCACCGTAAATTAACGTTTTCTACGTAATTAGGCTTGATGCACGTAATTTTTGTAAGCAAAAAAAAATAAGATTATTTTTTTTTCTTCATAAAAATAATAATTATGATTTGAGAGTGATAAAAAAAAGTCTATTAAAAAAAACATGAGGTAACATAAAAAATATATTATGATTGTCAATTTAATAAAAATAAAGAAATTTATAAGGAAAAATAAATATGGAGAAGTTTGATGTGAATGAAATAATAGTGTAGTGAGAGAGAGAAAAGAAATATAATTATGAAATTAATAAAAAAATAAAATTACTATTCTAAACAATTTATTTTTTTAAAGAAACAAGTGGATGAAGAGTAAATTTGAACATTTCAAAATTGATCATTTTTCATTTGATGCTATATATATATATATATATATATATATATATATATATATATATATTAAAATTGATCCAAATACATAATTTATACACATGGATTAATGTATATTTTAACATTTTAGTTAAATTACAATAAAAACCCTCGAAGTTAAGCCAATTTACACAAACACCCTCTATCCGCACCCCCTAAGGGGTGCTAGTGTGTCAATGTAATATTTTCCAGGGGTTGTTTGTGTAAGTTTTACATTTGAACATGGAATTAGTTATTATTACAACTATAACATTTTGTGGTGTAGCTAAATTTTTGTATAAAGAAGAGTGTTTCGAAGAAAGATTCAACACGCACTTCTGCTAGTCCACTTGCACTCCACTTAAAAAGTTGACAAATAAATAGTACTTAAGCAAAGAATCAAGCTATCCCACATTGCTTTGAAACTTTCAAATTGAACTCCACCAATCTTTTAGCAAGGCAAAAGTAAACCTAGTTGAAGACTGTTGTTTCTCTTCTCGTAAATGTGTCGTTTTTTTGTTAGACTGATAACATCCTACTATTTGTTTTGTATTGAGAACTGAATATAGAGAATTTTGCAGTCTCGTTTTGGAGTTTTTGTGGAAGAAGGAAGTTTGTAAAAAAGAGCAATGTGGGGAAAGATGTGAGAGAGATTGTTGAAGTAGTGGTTAAGAGGAAAAAAATCATAATAATTATAATATAATTAAAATATTAAAATTACTATTATGAATAATTTTTTTAAAGAATATAATGAATAAAATGGTAAAATAGGGCAATAAAATATTGAATAGTTTTCTTTTATCTATACCTTTATACCTTTATATTAAAGCGAACACCTAATTTGTATCTCTCTCTTTTTAGGTCTGTTATTTTTTTTTTCCACAACCTCTATTTTTTCTCTCAACTTTCATGTTTTTTCTTTCCCTTTTTTTTTTTCACAATCTCTATTTTTTTCAATATTTTTTATTTATTTAGCTAAAATATATAATTTGAATATTATATCTTAATATTTTAAATTAATTGCACATAAATTTTGATGTATCTCAAGCACTTGTAATAATATAGATAATCTGCCCTTCTGTAAAAATACTGTTAATATTCATAACAGAAAGTTCAATGCGAAACAAAAATCCAAAAGAAAAGAGCGCCATTCCCATTAAGCAGCCATCCGTTTCGCCCACGAACCAGCCCTCATTTCAGTGCTCTTTATCCACATCTTTTCTTCTTCTTCTTCTTCTTCTTCTTCTTCTCTACCGCCTCCTCGTTTTATCTTCACTTTGATCATCAGGTATACATAAAATATAGTATTAAAGTTTGGTTGAGAAGCGCAAATATGTGTTTTTCTTTTCTTCTTGTTGGGAGTTTGGAAGGTTGAGAATGGAGTGGATAGAGGCAAGAGCGCTGAAATCGAGTGTCCTCTCGCAAATGGCCGCTAAGACGAATGCTCCGGTGATTTACAATGACGACTTATGGTGTTTGACGGGGACTAAAAGCGTTTCCTGCGATGATTTCGCCGTTGAAGAACTCCTTAACCTCGATTTCCCGGGAACGGAGTTTCAGGAGGACAGCTTTTCTGACGAATACAATGAAGAAAAGGTTGCTCAAGGAAGGAATTCGAATCCTTCTTCTTCCACTTTTTCCGGCGCCGACGAAATCGACAGTCTCTCCATCGGGGAACTTGCCGTTCCGGTACTCATTCAACTAGCCTACGCTGAATTCTGGAGGAAAATCAAGGTTTATCTTTTTTTTTTTTCTTTGGAACTAATTTTTGTCTGTTTAAAATATTGCCGCAGGTTGATGAATTGGAGAATCTCGAGTGGTTATCGCAATTTGTGGACGATTCTACGTCGGAGCTCTCTTTTTTATACTCCGCCGAGTCCGCCGGAAGTTTCATTGAAACCGTCGGGTCTAAGTCGGGCAACCGTGTCGAGGCGCTGAGCAGTCCAGTTCAGAATATTCCAGTTTCGCCTTTCCCGTTTCCGGTTCCGAGGAAAGCGAGGAGCAATCGGCCAAGGGAGGAAGAACGTCACTGGTATCTGGCGTCTTCGGCGGAGTCATCTTCAACGTCGTCTTCCTATGCTTCATTGCTTCTTCCCCGTTTCCCTCTACTCTGTTCACGAACCCGGTTGCGGAGACGGACTGGTTCTACAGCATGGAACAACCGCCGGCCAAGAAGCAGAAGAGGAAATCGGAGGCTGACAGTAGTCCAACGTCCGGCCGCAAGTGTACGCATTGTCAAGTTCACAAGACTCCCCAGTGGCGAACAGGACCGCTGGGCCCAAAAACGCTGTGTAACGCTTGTGGTGTCCGGTTCAAGACAGGCCGGCTTTTACCCGAATATAGACCCGTTGGTAGCCCGTCTTTTTCGCAGGAAATGCATTCAAATTGTCACCGGAAAATCTTGGAGATGCGGTTGAAGAACAAGATGGGACAGGAAGATTGAACCCGGTTCGATTGGGCGGCTCGGCATCTCTTAGCTTAGCATAGGATTGAAAAAATAATCAAACTATTCGATATTCGATTGAAATTGATTGATAGAAACTCGTTTAAACTCTATTTGTTAAATTTAACAAACCAAACTTGAACAAAAAAAATTATTTGGTAAACTTTTAAGCTCGATTCGAATTCGATTCGATTAGTGCAAAAATGATAAATATACTTAAAAAATCAAATTACTCAAGTTTGACTCGAGTTTGATCCGATTAAAGCTCGTTTGAGCTCGACTAGAATAATAATAAAAATAAATTCAAACACAATTTTCAAAACTTGATAATAATTCAAACAAATTTAAAAAATAATGTGTTCGACTCGACTCGAATAATTTAAACCCCTAACTTAGCACAGGCCTAGTTTCACTCTGGTGATTGAACTGTGCAATTTTGGTGGTGGATGGTAGGGTGGTAGAGTGGCAGGCGCTAGCCAGAGAAAAAAATGTAAAATTTATGATCAAATTTGTCGAATTAAATTATCACATAATAAATATAATAAATTTATTATGTGATTTGTTATTGGGTAAATTGCATAAAAAAAATTCCTGTGTTTTAGGAAAATACCGTGAAATTCTCATGTGTTAAATTAATGGTTGATATAAAAATGGTATAACAGAAAATTTAACAAAAATTTAATGCCGTTAGGGCTTATCTAACGGAAGGAGAGAGTGTACAACATTTTGGAAAAACAGGGGGTTATTTGTCTAATTTCTTAACATAGGGAATTTTAGCTAAATTGTAAAAAAATACAGGGGGAGTTTTATACAATTTACCCTTTGTTATTTTTTTAATTGAAAATTAATTTTACGATGAGTATATTACACTTTACATATACTTAATCGAGATCTAACTAAGTTTGATTTGAATTAAAATTTTCTTAAAAATAATATAGGAACAAAGGAACTTAGTGTTTTATTTTGGCAGTGTCTAGTTTAAATAAATGAGTGATGATGTAAATAGGCAATCCAGTAAACTATTTCATCGCTCCAAGATCGTACATTAGTGGTATGAAATATTCATGATCTAGGTGAGCACTTTACAATAATTTCGCATGCGCTACAAAAGAAAATAATACATCTACCCATCTATCATACTTCAATTTTGTCTTTTAATTTTTTATTTTAAATATTATTTTATCATTTATTTTTTAAATTTATCCCCTTTTCATAACCGTCAAATTGCTCACTATTCTCAACTTTCACTAATTTTAACTTCTTATAACTTCATTAATTTTATTTTTAACAAATTTAATTTCTTTAATTAAAGTCTATTTCAAAAAATAAAAATTAATCTTTTAGAAAATATCTAATTATATACACTCATTTAAACGTGTCAGGCACTCTAATTTTGAATAAAATAAGGGATAAATTATATTTTGTCATCCGAACTATACCCGTTTTTATATTTTAGCATCTATTTTTTTTTAGTCAAGTTGTCATTTCAGCTTTGCAAAATTTGCACTTTACCATATATGATCATTTTTTTACTGAAAAAACATCATATATTGTGTATATGTGAAAAATATTATATCATATCACCTTTAAATATCACATGTGCATTGCATGTGATGTTTTTTTGAAAAAAAAAAAAAAAACTTGGTGGAAAAATAGTTATAAATGACAAGGTGCAAAATTTTGTTAAGTTGAGATAGTAAGTTGAGACAAATAAAAGTTTAGATGCCAAAGTGTAAAAATAATTATAGTTCAGATAGCAAAATGTAATTTATCCTAAAATCATATTCACAATTAGGGGTGCAAACGAGCTCGAGCTCAATAAACTATTTTTTTCTAAAATATCTGAATTTAAAAAAATATAGACTATTGTACCAATGGAATACATTATTAAAAAATTTAAATATGAAACATGAACAAAATATTCAGAAGATGACAAAAAAAAAAAAAAAGTAATACAATGAAATAAAATTGACAACCATGAAAACATTCGGTCCAATCATTTTCAATCATGAAAACGGACTCAATCTTACTTTTTCCATTCTAGTTTTAATTTAATTTAAATGGATTACTTGATTTATTTATTTATTAATAAATATTGAAATAATTAATATAATTATTTAATATTGTAGTGGAAATCAAAATGTATTAAATTATTGATTAAATTTATTTTTAAATAATATAAATCAAAATACTATATTTTAATATCATCTAAAATTAAAATATAACATATTGACTAGTAATTATAATGTAGATGAGTTTTTAAAATAAATGCATTTTGTTGTAGTTGATATTGAAATTATAACGATAATTTTCATATGCATTATATTAAATATTTATTTACAAAAAATTATGAAAATATACTAAATTAGTGATTAAGCTTCTTTTTAGATAATATAAACTATAATACCATATTCGAATATCATCTAAAACTAAAATATGAGATATGAACTAATAGTTTTAATATATAGTGAATAAGTGCATTTTGTTGTAATGGATTTTTAGATATATAGTGAATAAGTTTTTTAGAAAAGAAAACCCGAAGATTTCATAACAAACAGAAAGAGAGAGAGAATTTTGAAAAAATTAAATAATTTTAAAATTGTAATTTTATTTTATTTTTATAAAATTGAAATAGAAACGTTTTCATAGTTGGATAGAAGGCATAAGAAAATTTTATAAAATTCCTGGTGAGGCCATTCCAATTGCAATTTTCTATATATTATATTCCACAAATCCAAAAGATTTATTTCAAGATGTATGTATCTGGGTTTGGGTCTAATATAAAAGGAAAAATCGTATTTTTCGTCTCATATATTAATCCTATTTTTAATTTAGTTCCATTTGTTAGATTTTTCTCACATTTAGTCCCATTTGTTTTAAAAAATTCTTAATATTAGTCCGAAGTCACTTTTTCGCCCAACTTTTAAAGGAAAAGTGACGTGAATTAGATGGAAAAATGACTTTTACGTTAAAAATTAGATAAAAAATGACTTGAGACTAACATTGAGAATTTTTATAACATATGAGACTAAATGTGATAAAAATATAAAAAATAGGACTCAAATAAAAATGAGCCTATTATATGCGATAAAAAATGCAATTTTTCCAATATAAAATTTTTGGGTTTGAGTTTGGTATTAGTTATTGTAATGGATCCAGATTTTAAATGTATTGCCAGCCTATTTTTTTAGATCTATTTGAGATATTTGGTGATTTTAATATAAATGCATATCATTTTAAAAAAAATATAATATTTATTTATTATTATTATTAACACTCTTTTTTCCATAAAATGATACTTATATTCTTGAGTATTGTAATACCTAATAAACAAGTGTGTTTCGATAGGAGAAATGCAAGTTAAAAGGACCAAAATGCTCTTAATAAAATAATAAATTACCTTAACACGGTCTAAGAGTCCGCGTGTTTTCGAGTTGGGAGGCGACCCCTTTCAGCAACTGTTGATTTAATACTCATCCGACGCCTTCATTGACACATAACCCGTAAAATTTCTGACACATATCTCTACAGTGAATGGTTCATTTTACAAATATGCATTAATTACTTCATTGTTCACTCCACAGTTTCCCCCATTTGGCAAGTAGCTATTTAAGTTTTATCAAAATTCAAAATGCAATCATTCATCACTCACCCTGAAAAAGGAAAGACAAGTGCCAAATTTGTCATTAATGTTTTAATTTAAGTAATTAATTTATTATTTTAAAGGAGAATTGTTTCACCATATATAAATTAATATAGCCTTCCTAATAAGTCAAATATATAATTAATAAGGTATGAACTAATTGTTCAAATAAGGTATTTTAATATAACTTTTTAAAGATATCAAAATTAATACAATTAATAATTGTCATACAAGTCCAATTAATTGTTTAAATAAGGTATTTTACGGTTGGGCGAGCAAAGAATTAATTCATATATATATATATATATAATATATATATATATTATAAATAAAGATATGGAAAGTTTGAATTTTAAGTATGGAATGTCATTGATTACTTATAAAAGGAAAAATTATAACTAGGAATGTATTGAGCCTTGACTCTTTTCTTGAATTACATGACTACATGAATTCCCTCGTAATAGAATAATTTATTTTTTTTAAATAATACATTAATATAATTAAAAATAATAAATTTAAATTATATTAAATTCGATATAAAATAAAATAAATACTTACAATCTTGACGGGGCTCAGTTCAACCATGACTTTCTATACTTAAATTAAGGGCTTACTAATTCAAATGTACCATAATATGATAATTTTTACTGAAAATAAGTGAATTAAAATTAAAAAATTCTTACTCATATTAGGTTTAGTTGAATTATATTAATCTGTATTTGTCATGTATTGGTCATTTTTTTTTTTGAACTATGCATCAATTACATAACAAATATACTGCTCTTGTCATATAATTGAGTCAAATACTAATAAAATCGATCCGGATCAGACTTTTCCATCAAAATTATGCAAATAAGTTAAGTTTGAAAAGGAAAATTCACATGTTGTCTAGGTTGTTTTAGATAATTAATGGGATTTGAACAAAGTCAAACCAACGAATTTATTATATCTTATTTTATTAATTTAATGAATAAAGAAATTATCTTATATAATTTAAAAGTAAAAATATCAAATTAACAATTATATATATATATATATATATATATATATATATATATAAAGACCCAATTAGTCAAAATGAGAAACCAAAATATGCATAACAATTTGCGATTTTTAAATATTTATATAGTATAGAAAATAATGAGTAAATTTGATATTGATCATTTTCCAATTGTGAGAATGCAACCAATCATCTTGATTAATTGGACAAATATGAAAAATAACAAACATTTAATTCATATTAACGGTGGGAGCACACTTAAAATATGTATTTGAGGGTGCATTTAGTTTAATGGATTTGGATTTTTCAAAAGAATTTCAAATGATTCAATTTGATTTTTTTAAAAAATTTATCAATATTTAATAAAAATTAATTTAAAATAGGAATTGAAAATTTTAAAGGGTAAATTACATCAACACCTCTTGAGATTTGACATAATATAAATACACCATTGTTAGATAAAAAATTATATTTACCCTCATTGAGGTTTGTTCTGTCTTACATTTAACTCCACCTGTATATGTTATTCCCAAAATACCCATAATAAAAAATTTAACTATAATTTGACCATCTTTTTAGACGAAAATAGCATTTGAACCAAATTGTAATATTTTAAAATATTGAGGGAGTTAAATGTTATAATCTTACATACTTTGTACTTAAATGCAATATATTTTTTTTTTTTTTGCTAAACTAGCCGTTGTTGTTCATTAAATATTGTGGGGGAATATCTTATATATTAGGGTGAATTACATCCACAACCCCCTGAGGTTTTAGTATAATTACAAATACATCCTTATTAGATAGAAAATTATATTTTCCCTCATCGAGGTTTGTAAAACATTAGAATGCTTGCAAAAAAAAAAAAAAAATATATATATTAATATATAATATATATATATATATGTGCAAATGCAAAGACATCCTTCATTTATCTGAAAAAAAATTAATTTTGAAAAAGACTAAAACCTCCTTAAACAAAACTTTATTAGGAGAATAAATGTAATTTTCTGTCTAATAAGGATGTGTACTTGTAGTTATACTAAATCTCAAGGGTGTGGATGTAATTCATCATAATATATAAGATAATCCCACAATATATAATGAACAAAAAAGGCTACTTTACCAAAAATAAAAATAAAAATTACATTTAAATACAAAGTATGTGAGATCATAATATTTAACCCCTCAATATTTTAAAACATTACAAATTAGTCCAAAGAGCATTTTAGTATGAAAATTGGTCAAATTATGGTCAAATTTTTTATGAGAGGTATTTTGAAAATAACATGCACTGGTGGGGTCAAATGTAAAATGGAACAAACTTTAAGGAGGATAAATATAATTTTTGATTTAATAGGAATGTATTTGTAATTATATCGAACTTCAAGGGATGTTGATGTAATTTATCCTTTTTTAATTAAATTTGGAGTTATCCAAACAAATTTAAAAAATTTGAAATTCATGAATTCAAACTCCAGTCCAAATACAACCTAAGAGTATTTTAGTCCATATTTATATTTTACCAACCAAAAGTTGTGGCTGATTCCCAACAAATTCTTATTCAATTAAATCAGATTTAGCCTAATCAAATCAAACGAGTAAATGTAATTGGTCAATTTTTTTAAATTATATATCAATCACAGATCTAATATATTGTATTTGGCATATAATTAGTCATGTTGGACCAAACCAATTTTATCTTAGAAGTTTCCTTAATTTCCCTGTAATAAATATTACAGCTAGATTATGCAAATAAACCCTCAATTTTAAAATCCTGAGGAAGGGTCTCATCGTACGGATTGGTTTCATAAATAGTGCACAAGACCAGACCTCGCCACACTTCTGTGTATCAAACAATACTCCATAGCCATGGAGAGCATTCATCAAGAACTCCAAACATCTCCAAACACGTCCTTAGCCTTGCTATTCCTTCTTCTCTTCATCACCATAATTTTGTTGAACAAGTTGGTAAAAAGGAACCCTTTCCCACCAGGCCCCAAGGGGTTACCGGTGATAGGCAACATGCGGATGATCAGCCTGTTGAACCACCGCGGTCTGGCGGAGCTGGCCAAGACCTACGGCGGCTTATTCCATCTGAAAATGGGTCACGTCCACATGGTGGCGGTGTCCACGGCGGAGATGGCCCGACAGGTCCTTCAAGCCCAAGATAACGTGTTCTCCAACCGGCCCGCAACTATTGCTATCAGTTACTTAACCTACGACAGAGCCGACATGGCGTTTGCTCATTACGGGCCCTTCTGGCGCCAGATGCGAAAAATTTGTGTCACGAAGGTTTTCAGTCGGAAACGGGCCGAATCATGGGCTTCGGCCAGAGAAGAAATCGATTCATTGATTAAAGCTATCGATGCTAGGGTTGGTTCACCGGTTAACATAGGGGAAATGGTGCTTGGATTGACTAAAAACATCACTTATCGGGCCGCGTTCGGGTCCATGTCACAAGAAGGGCAAGAGGAGTTTGTGAAGATTATGCAAGAATTCTCCAAGCTTTTTGGGGCTTTTAATGTTGCTGATTTTTTGCCATGGATGAGGTGGATCAACGGCCAAGATTTCCATAAAAGGCTCGAAAAAGCTCGTGGATCATTGGATCGATTCATTGATAAGATCATCGATGATCACTTAAAGAAGAGGGACAATAAGAATAGTGAAGAAGAAGATGATGGTGCAAAGGTCGAAGATGATATGGTCGACGAGCTAATGCAATTTTATTCTGAAAATGACGACGGCAAAAGTGATCCCATATCAACTAATATTAGCATTACAAGAGACAACATCAAGGCCCTCATCATGGTGAGAAAAGAAATCTAGATTTCATTAATTTCTTTTAATTTTTATTTTTATTTATTATTATTATTAACAACTCATATTTTTTAAATATTATTTTCAAATGCTTTATATTTTTTAAAATGTATACAATAAAATTTTATTGCTGTTGGATTACATATATATGTAAAGTTTTAAAAAAAATATATATTTGTTAACTTTATGTAATGTATTCATATATAGTCAAATTGAATTTAGGTTATTAAAGTGATTCCTAATTACAATAATTTGAATATATATATATATATATATATATATATATATATATATATATATATATATATAATTTTAACTAATAAAACTGAGATATATTTTTTTTATAGAATATATTTGAAAGTGACTAATATATATGGGAATCAGATCTCACCCAAATCTGTTTTGAAAGTAATTGGTGATTGTTGTTATATTTTTGGCTTAATTCCTTCCCATATATATATAAATAACATGTTTCACATTACAAAATAAACTTTAATATTAATATTTTATGTTTTCAAAAGAAATTAAGAATCCTATTTTGTAAGTGGTGGATTTTAGTGCATATGGTATTTAATTTGGGTCTCTTTCTTGTCAATTAATAATTGTCATCTTTTACCAACCACTGATGATACCAAATTGATTATCTGCTGTTTTAAACTCAATTTTCTTATATAGAAATTAACAGAATGGAGACAGTGTATAGTAATTAACAGTACTGCCTTTCGGGCCCAACATGCCACAATTTGGATGTTCATGTGCTTTTTTTAGAACATTGGATCCTATTCTATTTTTTTTAATTTAAAATTATGTTTCCTAAACATGGCAAAATAAAGTTTTTGTCTTTCAAAAACATGTTTTTTTTTTAAAAAAAAAAAAATCAAAATGATCCTCTCATTAATATATCTAAAGTTGAAGTGGTTTGAGTTGAATCGGATACATGATTCTTCGAGCTTGTTTGAATAATTATCGAATTTGATAAATTGTGTTTGATTAGTGATTTAATTGAGCTCAAATGAAATTTAATTGGATGGAATATTAGTGGAGTTTGAGTAATTTAATATTTTAAATATATATTTAATTATTATTGCCCGGGCTCGAAAACTTTATCGAACAAAAAAATTGTATAAGTTTGATTTTTTTGAATTTAACAAATTGAATTCAAACGAACCTTTTATCGATCAATTTCAATGGAGTATTAGGTAGTTTGATTTATTTTTCAACCCTGACATTCAAATTTCTTTTTCATGCATTTCAAGATAAGGTTTATTTTTTAAATAATTCTATATTCCAAACTCAATATTATGATAGTATCAATTTGTAATTATTTTAAGTATAGTGATTAACGGTACATAAAATTCTTAATAATATTTTTGCTTTTCGCATGTAGTTTTTCATTTTCCTCGTGTTTTTTAGGACGTCATGTTTGGCGGGACTGAAACTGTGGCGTCGGCCATCGAATGGGCCATGGCGGAGTTAATGCACAGCTGGGAAGACCTCAAGAAAGTGCAACAAGAGCTCGCCGACGTCGTCGGCTTCGACCGGAAAGTTCACGAATCCGATCTCGAAAACCTCACCTACCTCCGATGCGTCGTGAAAGAGACTCTCCGCCTCCACCCCCCGATCCCGCTCCTCCTCCACGAGACAGCCGCCGACGCCGTCGTCGACGGCTACAAAATCCCGGCCAAGGCGCGGGTGATGATCAACGCATGGGCCATTGCGCGGGAGCACGGCGCCTGGGATGAGCCCAACACGTTCAAGCCCTCTAGGTTCCTTGAAAGTGGGGCGCCCGATTTCAGGGGGAGCAACTTTGAGTACATACCATTCGGGTCGGGTCGGAGGTCCTGCCCGGGAATGCAACTGGGGCTGTATGCTTTGGAGTTGACTGTGGCCCACCTTTGCCATAGCTTTAACTGGGAGTTGCCTGATGGGATGAATCCTGATGATCTTGATATGAATGATGTGTTTGGGCTCACTGCACCCAGAGCAGTCCAACTTGTCGCAATCCCAAAACATCGTCTAAATTTCCCATTGTTCTAAAATCTCCCCAAGTAGATGGAAAACATGCTTTGGCTATGATGTGGTGCATGAGTGATTAATTGGGTATGATTATATTATGTTAATTTGAATTAGTTCTGTACTGAATAATTTTTATTTTTATTTTTAGGTAAATTACGATGAACTCTTATGAGATTTTATCATAATTATAAAGATATTTTTTTATTAATTTAAAAAATTATAAATAAACCTATAATAAACTATCACAATAGTGTATTTGTTAAATGACCGTTGATTCTGTGAGATACAAATATTTTTATTTTCAGTCCTCACCTGACTTCTCCATCAAGCGAATGAGCCACGAAGTTTTTAATCAAGTACGTGTTTGAATTAACGGCTCCATAACCTTTTCATTCTTATTGAACGTAAAAGTCACATTAAAAAAGGAATAATAATTTTTTATCCGTACAATGCAATGTAAAAAAATTGTAATTAATAAATTTGAATCGAAAAAGAAATAACATATGAGATAAGAAATATGATTTTCCCCAATCTCACCTAATCCACATTGCGTCCTTTCGAACTTGTGAACAATAACCTTTTGATGGTCTACACTTTACACATGTAAGAATCAAACACTTAGAATGGAGAAGCAGTTTAGGTAGGAAGGTTTCGGATAAATACAAATATACCTCTTGATTTGACACAGCTTGCTTGCTGATAAAAACTTGCGTTGGAGAGCATTTTTAATCAACTTTGGGGAAAAATATCACTATTATAAGTTGGCTTGAAAAATATATTGTATCTGAGAAATAGTATTTTTCGTCTCATATTTTAAGATCAGTATATTTTTGTTCAATTAATTATGTGATTTCGACAGACAATGGTAATTACGTGGCTATTATTCAAAAGATTGAAAAGTTAACGACCATCAAAATATTAATGGGATCTTATAAAATGACTAAAAGTGAAAATTTTTATAATTTATGAGATCATAATGAGAATTTCGTAAGTAACGAGACGAAAAATATATTGATTCTAAATTACATATAAAAATATATTATGTTCTCTATTGCATGACAAATACGAGATAAGAATTAAGAAGAAAAAAGGACATGAGTGTGACATATTCAAACGATTAATATGATCATCAATTTATCATATACGGGCATGTTTACTACTGCTGATTAGGTTGAATATTACGATCAATCCAATTGCTTACTTTTTCTTTTTCTTTTTCTTTTTCCTGCTTGGTCGGGGATTGATTCTCAAGTCTGGGCTTGGGGGTGATTGCAATCAGCCCAAATAAGGTGGAATTAATAATTGTTGTTGATCCACAAATACTTATGGATAAAAATAGGGGAAACTATTTTTTAACTGCAGAAAAAAATATAAAAATTGTACTATTTCAAAAGTGTTAAAATATAGGCATAGTTGAGATTTGAATCCCAGTTCTAACATAACCAAAAGAAACATGTTTTTTTTTTTATAAAAAAATCCATAGAATCGGGATAACTTACTTTAAAAAAAAAAAAAAAAACTCCACATAATTGGGATTTCAAATCTCAATTTTGAAATGGGATTTGAAATTCCATTATGTACAAAAAAAATTGATCATAATTATATTATGTAATTTTACTTAAAATAATTACATCAACTAATAATAAAAATTAATAAAATAATATTACAGTTTTATTAATGTCGTGTACACAATTTAACAACAATCATATTGCGTGACTTCAAGTAAATATTTTAAATAATTATTTATTAGAATGTATTTTAAAAAAATAATTTTAATTTAATATTTTTACTAATATTGTGTATAAAAAATTGACGAAATGTGTGTTTATTTATATATATTGTGCATAAAAATTGACAATAATCATATTATGTGATTTTACTCAAAATAACTATACCAAGTAATATTTTGTACATGATATTAGTAAAAATTAATTTTTTTTATTATATTCTAATGATAATTATTTTAAAAAATAAATGATTGGTGTTGTTACTTAAAATAAGTCATGTAATATGATGCTAATTTTTTGTACAAAATATTAATAAACACTCAATATTATTTGGGTAATAATAAAAATGGGGTGTGCTTATTAATATTGATTGACAAAAAATTGACAATAATCATATTTCGCGACTTTCTCGAAGTAACGACACTAACCCATTTGTTTTTAGAAAAACTATAATTATTAGAATATTTTTAATTAAAAATTAGTTTTAATTTAATATTTTATTAATATCGTGTACAAATATTACTTGGTGTAGTTATTTGGACTAAAGTCACACAATAAGATTATTGTCAATTTTTATGCACAATATATATAAATAAACACACATTTTTTACTTTTTTGTACCCAATATTAGTAAATTATTAAATTAAAAATATTTTTTTATAAAAATACATTTTAATAATAATTATTTAAAAAAAATGCTTGGTGAAAAAAATTATTTATAATAATTATTGTAAAAAAATTAAGAAATTTGTTTAAATTTTAGAAACAAGGTGAGGAAGGGGTAAAGAGTATATACGACAAAAAAAAAAATGAGTTCATTAAAAGAAGAATAAGATGCGATCTATAAAAAAAATAGATCCAAAATACAATACAAAAATACTTACTAAAATTTATACGACCCCAAAAAAAATACGAGTTCTTTGATATTTGACTGAACTTAGTAACAAGACAATAATTTACGAGAAAATTACTGCGAGGAAACTTTTATGAGACAAGATTTCTTCCAAAATACGAGTTCTAAATTAAAAAAAAGTGGTAGAGATTTAATAACTCCCTCGAAAGATCCATACAAAGGAAGTCAAAATTCGTGATAAGTTTCAAAAAAAAGCTCTTATTTTGAAAGGAAGGTACAAATATTGTTAACAAGACTTTATAAATACAACACGAGCTCGAGAGAAAGAATCGAGGACAAGTTCTAATAAAAAAAATTATTCTAATTGCAATGCACGAGTATCTTTAGTAAGATTATATAAATACCGCCTCTTAAAAAGAAAAAAAGGGGCAAGTTAGACGAATCAATTTTCTTTCATAAAATATCATTGAATTTTGTTAAAAAAAAAAAAAAACCATCATATAGTAATTCTTTAATTTTATTTTTAAAAAAGGGTTAAATGCAACTTACTCCCGTGTTAAGGGAAATGAGCAATTAACCCATGTGAAAAATAAAATAGCTTAAAATTTACCCTCCTGTGTTGTAAAAAATAAAGCAAAATGTCCCCTAGCACATTTTTGAGATTACACGCGCTTTTTTTAAATTTAAAATTAAAAATAACATTTATACCTTTATTTAAAGACAGTTGGATCTTAACTTCAATTTAATGTCCAAATTTAATTAATAGATCAATTAAGGAGATTTCATTTAATTCAAATCAACGGTTTAGATTTAACTAAATAATAATTAATAAAATAATATATATATATATACTTATATATATATATATTATATATATTATATATATATATATATAATATATCTAATATATATGTAAATATAGAAAGAGAGAGAGAGGGAGAATGGAAGTTGGTGCCAACGGCGAGTTGGGGAGGAAGGGAAAGGGGCTGTGCGGTTGGGGATGAGGGCAGATTTCGGCGTGGGGAGGGGCAGGGGATGGATTTGGGTGGGCGGCACGCGAGGGGCTGAAGGTGGGTGGGCTGTGCGAGAGGGACTGGGGAAGGGGGTGAGCGGCGCGAGTGGGGCTGGGGGTGGTGGACGAGGCGCAAGGGCTATGGGGTGGGTGGCCGGTGGCAACCGGCGGTGAGTGATTTTATGTATATATATTATTTATAAAAATAATATACATATCAATATATATAATATAAAATATATATAAAATAATATTTATTAGCGAAAAATCATCACCAATATCGGAGGGGCATATATAATGCACTCATGGATATAAGGGAGTGTGTTACTATATTTTTTATAACACAGGGGATAAATTGCAACTTTTTTTTTTACAGGGCGTATTTGCATATTTTGCTTAACATAAGGGGTAAATTGCATTTTTCCCTTAAAAAAAATAAAGAGAATAAAATGAATGAATTCTTGACATCTTATTTCTAAAATACTTTCTAACAATTTACGAAACTTCTTATAACATCTTATATTTCCGACATAACTCACTCAAAACACCCTATTATTAGCCAAACGGTACACAAGTTGTGTCAATATCTGATATAGCCAACAAATAAATTATAGTGGTGTTGTTTCCCGGACTTTGACAGCTGCTCTCATCTTTACCCTCGCCTCTGCGTATCTCCATCCAGCAGCTCCGGCTTGCTAAACAGCACGACCGGTACTGTGCCTTGCGTCACAGCAGGTTCTCTCTCTCTCTCTCATATGCATCGTAAATCTTCAAGACATTTAAACATGACTTTTGTCTACCTCTTGATTTAGATTTAATGTCGTGGTTTATGTGATTTTTTATGCCTTGTTTGATTTGGTTTGTAAATCGTTCTTATGATGGTTAATTTAGCACGAAGCATTGTTGGGGTTTTAGATTTATGATGAATTTTGGGATTTCTTGTTAGGGTTTGAGTTGGAGATTAGTAATATCTCCGAGTTTGATTGTTGATTTTGGGTTTCATGACCTAGGATTTTCTTGAATTGCATAGTTTGTGCTGTTCATGTATTTTGGACGAGCTGCGACATGGTGATGAGTTTGAGGGATAGTCTAACCTAGCTATAGAGATCTCTGCCTTATATTCTTGTTTTGAGTGAAGTTGGATATAAGGAGGCTAGAGAGCACGAACTTCTGGTAATGAACAAACAATTTAATGCGAGTTAATGAGTCATAAATATACACTGCTTTTCTTATTCTGCATTCCATGCTAACACTCATCACTTCTGATTCAATTTATTTTCTTTGTGGTCAGTTGTTCTGTTACTGTGTTATGACATTTATATGGTTCTTTTTGTTGGAGTCGTTTGGTAATATTCATTGGCCAAGTGAATATTTGAACGCTGTTTATGTTGTTATTGTCTATGTGAAGATTGTGTAACTGTTGAAGAGAGCTGCTATTGAACCATTCAATTCAACCACATACAGGCTACAGCTTTAACAGCCTGATCTCTATTTGAGCGAATAACCATATGACACTCTGATGTACCTTGTTCTTTCTGGAAGGGCGGCAGGGGTGGGGGTGAGGTGGACGTCATGGTGGTGTGGGGCTGAAAGCAGTATGTGGTTTGGGTAGAATGGTTGGGAATTGGTAGGAAAAGGAAGCATGATGACTTTTGTATGTTGGAAGAATGAAGGCGAGGGGAAGGGGTACTCTCACTATGCAACAGATTTCTTAATGATTTGGTTCCTCTATTCCTCATGCTGGTCTCCTGAGAGCAATTGTTTCCCTTCCCCCTCTTCTTTTATTCTTCTCCTTCATCCCCCCACAAACAAAAGGAAAAAGCGAAAGAGTAACAGGGAATAAAATGAAAGTAACAGAAATGGGTAGCTGATGTGCCTTTGAAATGAAGATTTTTTAAGCATTTATCTTATTAGTTGTTAGATGCGTGTGAATATGATATGATATGAGATATTTGCAATACCAAGGATGTTACTACACAGTACACTTTTAAATCAGAGAATTCAATGGGTGCTGACTTCCAATTCTGAAGTTGATGTATGGTGGCATTGTTTGTTGAAAAAAGTAATGGTAGTGTGGCAGTAGCGTTCAACCATGAAGGATAAAGTAAGATTTAATGGGATTCATTGACTTGGTATTGGGTGTGTGGTTATGGTGGACAGGGAGGAGGCAGCAGCTGTGGTGGTGTTGATATTTTGTACGTAAGTGGTGGTTTGTTGATTGGGATAGTTTTGAAAATGAGCTTAGACAACAGGAGCCGGAGCCGGAGCCGGAGCAGGAGCAGGAGCAGGAGAGGAGCAGGAGCCAATGGATCGTAAGATGCGTACTCAGCGCTATCCCTATCGTGATGCACCATATAGTCGGGATTCGAGACGGGGCTTCAGGTTCTTTTTAACGTGCTTGTGTCTTTTGTTCACTATTACATATTTGGATGGGGAAGGAGGAGGGAGTTGATGTATGGGTTTTGAATCGAAACCTAATCAGATGTAATTCTTGGATGCTTCTGCATGCATGTTTGGATCATGATGAATCAATATAGTTCTGCTCCTAGAGATTGTGTGGCTGTTGGTCACGTTCTGCTGGTTTCTCTTGTATCTGAGTTCTGTCCCAAAGTAACTGGGGCAATGGAAAGAAATGAACAGAAATTTTGCAAACCTGCTTGAAATATAACTCTGATCAGTGCTCTGCTGTCTTTCTCTGTCTCTTACCATTGTGGGTTTTATTTTCTAATATTTTACTTTACCAGGAAGACTTCTTACTGAGATCATAAAAGTTTTGGTTTGTTCTTCTGCAGTCAAAACAGTTTGTGCAAGAACTGTAAAAGGCCTGGTCATTTTGCTAGAGAATGCCCCAATGTTGCCATTTGCCACAATTGTGGCCTTCCTGGGTAAGTATCTGAAATATAGATTTAAGTTGGTAATTTCAATAATGTTCTCATCATGAATAAGCCATATGTTTCCTGGAAACCTAAGATAGATTATGTAATTTGAGTTTTGTTAACCAGTCTCCAATTGCCATGCTGCGGTTTGTGATTTTTCTTTACTAAATATGACATCAATATCCACCAATCCACATAATCTGTGTTTTTCCCTGAATTCGTCAAATATTAGTTATTTTATTGAAGTTTCTCTAATACATTGCAGTAATATTACCGCAGTCTACACAGTATGTTGGGAGGAGTTTTTTTGCCTCTTACCGAAATTATTTGTGTCCAGCTTAAGTTTTGACACTATAATATGTGGTGAGCTTTGATTAAGAAGACTGTTAGGACTAGGACTGCTATAAAAGTAAGGGACAGGCAAGTTGTGCATGACACTGCCATGTTAAATGACTGTTATCTCAAGATTCTATACACATGATCTGTGACAAGCAATGGGGAGCACCCCATATTTTCATTTGATTAGATCAATGCATGCTTTCTTGCATTAGATTTTGTTTGAATTGCTCCATCATTTTTTGAGTTATTACGAGTGCTTCTCATGAGCTGCAACTTTATATTACACATTCATCAGTTGCATTCATCTTTATTAACCTGGCCTCCCAGGTGAAGACTTCCCATTGTCTGTCTGCATTTTTCATTTTTGCTTTTTTCCTTTGAAAATGTGAATCAGGCATATCGCATCAGAATGCTCCACGAAATCTCTTTGTTGGAACTGTCGAGAACCTGGCCACATGGCCGGAAATTGTCCAAACGAGGGCATCTGCCACACCTGTGGGAAGGCAGGACACCGTGCCAGAGACTGCTCAGCTCCTCCCGTGCTTCCTGGTGATCTGAGGCTGTGCAACAACTGCTTCAAGCAAGGCCACATTGCAGCTGAATGTACAAACGACAAGGCCTGCAAGAACTGTAGAAAAACAGGTCATCTGGCACGTGATTGTCAAAGTGAGCCTGTGTGCAACTTGTGCAATATATCTGGGCATGTGGCTAGAGACTGCCCAAAGGCCAATATGCTCGAAGATAGAAATGTTGGTGGAGTTCGAGGAGGTGGTTTTCGGGATATTGTATGTAGAAACTGTCAGCAGATAGGGCATATAAGTAGGGACTGCATTTCAATGACCATTTGCCACAACTGTGGAGGAAGGGGGCACCTTGCTTTTGAATGCCCTTCTGGGAGGTTTGTGGACCGCTTTCCAAGAAGATACTAGAATTGTGAATCGTGCCTAACGGGTTGACAAATAACCTTAATACTTTTTCTCGGTGCCCGTTGAAGTGAGGTTGATGTTGTTGCACTTCTTAATACTTTGTGATTGAACTTCGTCATACTCTACATTTTTGTTCTCAGAGGCACTGTTATAAGTTTAGTTCAGATGGCATGAATGTGATGAGAAGACATGCTTGCGATGGTTTTCATATAGTTATTAGAACTTGATGTTTGTGTTTGTGATATAAGCAGCAGCTTGAATTCTTTTCAATATCTGCAGTGAAAACAGGGCTGATATGCTTCTAGTTTAAATCAGCTCATGGAGTTGGTATTTCTAGTGGATAAAATTCTTAGTGGCATTAAGGCCGACCGAAGGTGAAAGCACCATTGCCCATAAACCAATAACCAAATGTATCTTATTCTATAGTGATCCTTAGTGCTTCTCTTTCCCATGTTATTTTTTCAATGTGAATAGGCATCAATTACCTCATATCTCAAAATTAAGAAGATTCGATTTATTATTATCCAAAAGGTTCAATTTTCACTTACTTTTCTTGCCAGTTAGTGCAAATCTTTCTTGTGCTCTTTCTTTAAAAAAAAAAAAAACAAGATAAATAATTACCAAATATTCTTTTGAAGATTATACAATTACACATTACTTCTATTTCGTCTTTACGGATGATAATGACATAAAGATTGGGTGAATTAAAATAAGTGTTAGGATGATCTTTCACCCAAGCTGTCATCAATTCCGTTGTAGTCTAGATGGTTAGGATACTCGGCTCTCACCCGAGAGACCCGGGTTCGAGTCCCGGCAACGGAATTCTATTTTTCATTCTCCTCTTCTTTATTTGGTACGTCGTCGTGTTGCACCTTACTTTTGGACACTTACGCCTATAGAATTTCTTCCCACAAGCCCTAGTTTTCAATTTCAGGTACGTCCTTTTCTGTCTTAAATTTTCTCAGGGCGATCCTTGTAGTTCTCTTATGCTATCTCAGCGGTTGGTTGTTGGTAGGCTAAAGAGCCAGAAGGTATGTTATTCACTGCGACAAAGCCTATATGATCTTTCTAATTGCGTTGATATTTTGATTGATCTATCACGTAATGCTGACTGAAGAAATCCCTATATGCACATACCTTTGTTTTGACAGTTGAAAAACTACCCTATTTTTTCAGTCTGTAGTACCCTGTCGACTATACCTATGTTTTTTTTGTGAATGTTTTATTTGTAGATCAAGAGATTTTTCAGTTATTGATGAATAATAGGCTGCGATGTTGAGTCTTTACCAAGGGATTTCCCACGGGGACTGTTTTCAATACATTAAAAACTTTATTTTGGTGATCTCAACCTGCTGTTACGGTCACCAGGTGCTTAATTGGTGCCCGGAAAGTATAAATTTCTTATGCATTTTAGAAGTATGCCGTAAAAGGTTGTGTCATGTTCGAATTTGTGAGGGGTGGCGATCGCCTATCTCTGTATGTCTGCTTCCAGAAAAGCAAGCAGATATGCTTATTTTATTCATGTTGCAAAAGCTTGCGGTAAAAGCATTAGGCGACATCTATGGGAACTATCTAAAGTGCATGCTACATGCGTTAAGAAATTAGTGTTGAGGGAATAATGAAAGGATTACCGGAAGATGCATTAATGTGTTGTAAAAGGGAAATGGGCTGGCACTTGTCCTTGTATCACGTTGTCACATCAGTGATCCTCGCTCCTTCAATTCATATCCTGCCTTGATGAAATTTCTTGAGTGTTGAGCAAATTGATATTCAATGAAAACTCATGAGGACAATTTACGGAAAGGGAACTGTGCTTGTCTCAAGACTTCAGCGTTTACTCATTGTATGGTGTTGAGGACAGTTATTTCAGGCTTGTGAGTTACTCATTGGAGTTTATTTTACGCATACAAAGAGCTCTAAGATTTCAAATGCCATTGTCTGCTCAGAAATAATCTAGAATCTATGTGTTGAGGAACATTAATTGTACCTTTGCAAGAATTGAACTTAAGTTTTAAATTAAATGCTTGATCTCATGTATGTCTGTGATGAATATTTTGTGGTCTCTGATAAGATTTTCCGAAATGCTAACACTCAAACAGGCACTAACAACTTATTTTCCATCTTGGTGTTGTAGCATGGCTGTCGGTGATGATGTGACAGAAGGCTTTGTTTCTCCATTGGGTATCAGTTCTATCAAGTCTGAGCAGGATGGGGAAATGCTTTCAGCCGAAGATGTTGCCTGGGCAGATTCTTGTCTGACCAAAGATCCTGAAGTATTAGACAATGGCTGGGATTCTATGAAAGAGGCATTATTGGAAACTCTCAGTGTTCAACACGACTCATCAGCCCATGAGGAAGATAAGTTTTCTGAACAACCAAAGATGGAGACTTCTTCTTCTATCGAGTTGACAGACGATATAAATAATTCAAGTAAACCAGACGTCAGCACTACAGCCAGCGACGGGGAAGCAGAACCAAGCAGCGGTGATCAGTCAACTCACGAGGAAACTGATGATTTCTGGTCCAGACATAAGATGGAAGATGTTTTCCTTCCTTCATACAATGAAAGTTCTAGAAACCTCGGAACGTCTGATACCAAGGAGGATCTGTTTGTTCAAGAACTCCAATTGGATCTATCTACTGAAGACATATTCAAGGTATGGGATTTAAACATTCCTCCTGAGGATGACGACGACCTTACTAAACGGTTGCACAAGGCGCTTGAACAGAATTTGTCTGAGCCAACGACTTCAGTTTCTGATCATTCTAAGGCATGGAAAGGCTTGAATGGTGATGAGTCACTTGATGATCTGATTTCCGGGATAGCAGACCTCTCGTTGAGTCCTACTTCGCGCTGACTATTTGTCGAGTCCTAACATCTCATAGCAACTCAAGAGTAGCTCAGATGCCTGGGTTTTTGTCTGTTAGTTATATGTACTCATATTTGCAGAATCTTTCATATTTCTTTAAATAGAATCTTTTTAAGAAAATTTATTTCCTAAATTACAAGATAGGTGTCGGAATGATGTATAAAGCAACAATCTGTTGGTAGCTTGGTCTTCTGTGTTGCACTAATAAGCAGCTGTTTATGCTCGTCCGGTGTATTGGGCCGTATTTACCAACACCAATTTGATCACAATCAAGTCAAATGGAATTAGCGGGTTTGTCTAATCCAATGGTTGGGGATGAATCTTTTCATATGCTAATCCCAATCACAAGCCCAAAACTACATGTATACGTATAACATATATATATATATATATATATTTGGAATCATAATCAAAAGCCCATTACACCAACTCCATTCTAACCACAAATTTGGGCCCCATTAATCGACCCAAAAGGCGATCACCAAGCTAGTATGATCTTGGTGACGTAATCACATCCGACGTGGCACAGCCAACGGTTGATACACTGCTCACAGTCGCACCGTATCCTGAGACTAAATAATGACCATTAACACTCAATCAGAGTCACAAACGCATCAGGAAAGATCACAGCCTCAGGTTTCCCTTTCCAGTAGAAGAATCTCTCTCTCCAAAGTCCAAATAGTGTGTTAAAAAATATCAAAGTGTTTTTTTTCCCCAAATTTTTTTCTCCAAATTTCTTTTTACGAGGTGGGAATAATCCCGTCTATTTCAACCACTTCTGCACCCGCCAAGTCAGACAAATCACCTTGTCCACGTAGCAACTCCTCATTGGTCCACTCATGACAGCCTCAAGCTACACATCTTTTAACACTATGTGCACATACTGCACATGCATACTATAAATTGGAGTGTGCGAGTGAAAGTGTGTGGCAAAGAGAGTAAGAGGGGGATAAGATTTTGTGCTAAGACTCACAAAAACTTAACTGGAAAAGCACAATGGCCTCAGCATCACTCCTCAAGTCATCTCCTGTTCTTGACAAGTCTGAGTTTGTTAAGGGCCAAACCCTTCTCCGGCAGCCCTCCGCCGCCGCCGTCCGCTGCCACCCCAATGCTGCCCCGTCTTCTCTCACCGTCCGCGCCTCCTCCTACGCTGATGAGCTCGTCAAGACCGCGGTAAGTAAGAAATATAGCAGATTTTATGAATGGAGTTAATTACTGAATTCCGCACGTATTTTGTATTCGTACATACTTAGAATTGATGTACAATATTTGTTGTGAATCAAGTAAAAATATAGGTCTGCATGTGTAGAAATCTTAACCGTAGCATAAACTGCTGATGATGTCTTGATGAAGACAAGAAGTCAACAACTGTTCAAAACCATGTTTTACATTACAAAGTTTCCTGATCATTCGATCCTTTAGAATACTATAATGTAAAATATCACCATAGGATATACAATAAAATTTTATAAAACCAACTCCTTTTTTTTGTTTTTGTTTTAATAGTATGTCCAGACAGGATTATAGTGTAACAATGTGGTATTGATATGTTGGTGTAGAAAACCATTGCATCACCAGGGCGGGGAATTCTTGCAATGGATGAATCAAATGCAACGTGCGGGAAGCGTCTAGCGTCCATTGGGCTGGAGAACACGGAGGCTAACCGCCAAGCCTACCGTACCCTCCTTGTGACCGCCCCCGGCCTTGGCCAGTACATTTCTGGTGCCATCCTCTTTGAGGAGACTCTCTACCAATCCACCACCGATGGCAAGAAGATGGTTGACGTTCTTGTTGAGCAGAAGATCGTCCCTGGCATCAAAGTCGACAAGGTAACAAAAAGTATTCTAAAGTCTGCTCTCATCACACTTAACTAATTCTTAAAATAATATATATATATATATATATATCGCTTGATGCTATTTGATATTTGTGTTGAATAGAATTAGAGATGCAATATTATTTTGTAAAAGAAGATTCAGACTGAATTATACAGTTTATGGATGATTGTGTATAAAAGACGGATTGAATTGATTCAGGGTTTGGTTCCCCTAGCTGGTTCAAATGATGAGTCCTGGTGCCAAGGTCTTGATGGCCTTGCGTCCCGCTCTGCTGCTTACTACCAACAGGGTGCCCGTTTTGCCAAATGGTATGAAAATTTCTCTACTGTAATAAGCAAGAGCTAATGGAATAGTTGGTGTGATGATTCAAGTTTTAAGAAATATGTAAGTTCTCATCTTTTCCATGATTCAGGCGTACCGTTGTCAGCATTCCCAACGGTCCTTCTGCGTTGGCCGTGAAGGAGGCTGCCTGGGGTTTGGCTCGCTACGCTGCCATTTCTCAGGTATAATATCGATCATTCAGCTTTAATGAAGATTCTCTCATACTAGTGCATATTGTAAGTCAATAACTTGGACGAGAATCAAATGAATTTAGTGTAAAATCAGTTATGCAAAATGAGAGAAATGATAAATATGAGTTCTGTACGTTAACACTCTATTTGGTGTAAAGGTGATGGAGAAATTTCATTTTTCTTTTCCTTACCAAATCCGTGATCGATACAAAGCCCGAGGGTCTTGGATTAAGTAGCATTTATGGACAAGTCTAATTACTCTTCATTGATTTTGGTTGTGTTTAGGACAATGGATTGGTCCCAATTGTGGAGCCAGAGATCCTGTTAGATGGTGATCATGGCATTGACAGGACTTTTGAGGTTGCTCAGAAAGTTTGGGCTGAAGTGTTCTTCTACTTGGCTGAGAACAATGTGATGTTCGAAGGTATTCTCCTGAAGCCTAGCATGGTGACTCCTGGTGCCGAAAGCAAGGACAAGGCCACACCTGAGCAGGTTGCTGACTACACTCTCAAGCTCCTCCGAAGGAGAATTCCCCCAGCTGTCCCCGGAATCATGGCAAGTGTCCAATCTATCTATTTTCGTTTATTCTGTATAGCATGATTTTGGAAGGGGTGCTGTTGAATCGAATCAATAGAACAACCAGAGTCCATGCTTGGTTTGAACACTTTTACCGCATTTACATAATGTCTGAGTTTGTTTTAACATATTGTGAAATTCTAGAGTTTTTTCTAAGTAAACTAACAGGTATAGCGACATTGTCTTGATGTTTTCGGCAGTTCTTGTCCGGTGGGCAATCTGAGGTTGAAGCTACCTTAAACTTGAACGCCATGAACCAAGCTCCCAACCCGTGGCACGTTTCATTCTCGTATGCCAGGGCTCTCCAGAACACTTGCCTGAAGACATGGGGCGGGCTCCCAGAGAATGTGAAGGCTGCCCAGGAGACTTTGCTTATCCGAGCCAAGGCCAACTCTCTGGCTCAGCTAGGAAAATACACAGCTGAGGGAGAATCCGAGGAAGCCAAGAAGGGAATGTTTGTCAAGGGCTACAGCTACTAGGCTTATTGCATTGTACTACCAAAGGAAAAACAGTTTATAGATGGAGAACAAGTGTGATAAGCTTTTGTATGCTTATAGCAATTGAGACTGTTTTCGTTGATTACATGTGCTTTTCTTAACCTCTTAATAAGCCTAATGCTGATGAGAAATAGTTAGTGTGTTTGTATCAGAACAGCATGGTATATAAATTTTTCCATACTTTGTGGTTTGAGTACAATTTTGTCTGTGTTCACAAGTAACTGTCTAAAAATCAGCAGCATAAGAGACAGTCAAAAGTTCTTATTGTTTGCTAAGGATACAACATGGATCAAGACCAGTTGCAGCTGAGGACATTCTTAAATATTTACATTCTGGTACTTTGTTTTATACGATGATAGGAATACAGTTTTTATTTTCTAAGGACAAAGTACAGTAGAAGCAATCTTAATTGCAAGTGACAAAGAAGTAATAATTGATATTAAGTTACTGCCTCATTCTGGACAAGGTAACAAGAGCAAGATCAAGGATCACTATTTTGAACACTTGACTGACGTCCAGCAATTTTCTGAAAGAAAAAAAAGGGGTTCCTTCTCTCCAAGAACAACTCTCAAGTTAGCGATTGGACGAGGGTAAGAGTTGCAAAAATGGAGTGCACAATATTGCTATCGTGAACTCCAAAGAGAAAAAAAGGTTGTCGCTCCGGTTGTTTTTTAGGGTTTCATATCCATCGTCTCTTTCGTTGCCGACCACCTCAAAGCAGGATTGTCAGCTGCAAGAAAACAGGAAAAGAAATAAATTCTTCCTTCTAAGTTAATATATACTGCAAACTCAAAGAGTTTATGCTTGACTAGTCGTAAGTTGCAATGAAAAACTCGCCTCTTTTACTTCTCAGGCCCCTCTCTGAAGTACCCATACGGAACCATAGTTTCAGATGCATGATTGTTATCAACCAAAGTATCCACATGTTCCTTGATAAGAAAAAATTTAGTTTCCAAATTAAATTTAACCATAATTTGGAGTTAAAAACCATGATACTTAAAACATTGCCATAAAAAATTTAAGACCTGGTTATTAGCGGCTCGGTCGTACAGCCCTGGAGGTCTGGCATTGAGGTCGATCAAAAAATCCTCCATTTTCTCAACACTTTCAGAACTGTTACCTATAAACGAGTTTTGAGAAAACCGATGATTTTGCAGATTCTCTTTTTCTCTGGGACGACCCTTTTGTGATCCCAGCTCCTCTTGGCTTCCAGGCTTATCCCCTGGAAACTACACAAGTTCACCACAGAAGAAGTAAACCATGTGTCTGATATTTTTCTTGCAAGAATGACAACAAGTGTCTTCAACTACAACTACCAACCTCAACCCTCTGCCTGAGCAGGAGATATCTTCTGTGGGTTCTTTTACCACCGACGTGGACAATCATGTCGCATTGCAGACAAAGAGAACTTCCATCGATCTCGCAATAAAAGAAAGCTACATAAAGGTTGATGAAGGATTTTCGACAAGCTTGTCATTTTTGAACATGAGAGAAGGGAGGGATTTGAAATAGCATACCAGGTGCATTTTCGCATATGTCGCAACGGGGGACTTCACTTAGCTCGGCAAGTCCAACTCGCACGTGTCTACTAGCAAGCTTGTTACACGTATGAACCTGTCAACGCCAGGTTAGCCTATTCATCGTGGCTATAATCACTACTAACCTAAATATGCCGAGGGGCTTCTCATGCGGCTAAGTAAATAAACCATAGTATACCACCAAAAAGCATTAGAAAGGAAAAAGCTATAAGCTCCTCTTCAAGACTGAGCCAAAGCCATGACAAGAATAAAGGCAATGCACAAGCAAAAACCAAATATTGAAATCCAAAGTTATATCAACTGCAACAAAAAATAGTGTCATATGCCTCCAAGAATTCAGATGTTCGAAAGGGTGTTTGGCTAAGTTTATTTAAAAGATATTATAAGCTCCGATATTTTTAAATTGTTCTTGAAATTCATAAGATGGTTTTGAATGTTCGGATAAAATAAGATAATGAATCCATAAGGTACAATTATGCGATTAATATGATTAAAATTTAAATTAAACTATGACATTCTTACGGAAATCCAATATCTTATTTTGGAAATTTATGAGCTGCTGCTCTTAGAAATTTACAGTAGCTTCTATCCTTTTGAACATCTTATCACGTGTACAATTACAGATCTTAATCAATTATATAGTAAGTGCAATTCACTTATCGTATTATTAGTGTACAATTCAATGAGACTAACAATCACATGGCAAGTATGCTCCATCATTGTCTATAACTATGAGACATAAACAAGTAACATAGCAATTCCTTACTAAAAATTCACATAACATCTAAAAAGAATTCTATCTAAGTTCATAAGCTAATGAAAACATCTCCAGAGACAGCTAACTAATCAGAATCCAACGCATTCCGTGCACAATCTTCAACGCAAAAATACACTAAAAAACTCATACTAAAAGAAGAAAACAGAAGAAGAAGAAGAAAGATCCCAGTTAGATCCACACATCTATACATCCATTCACCTACCCAGACGCACGCAGAAATACCTTATCATCACAAGCAGGACAAAGCGCCGCCTCGTCCGCCGCGCAGAATAAAGTCGCCGCCGCACTCTCACAAACGTCGCACAGCGTCCTCATTGCCACTATTTATCTCTTCAATTTTTCAGTTACCCCACGCCGATACCTCTTTCACTGCACACTCACCGCAGATATACATATACATACACAAATACGCGTATAACATCTCCTCATAAACTTACAGATACGGGCAACTATACGTATATACGACTCAAACACACACTAGAATACGCTGACTGTGTGTGTGTGTGAAGTTACATATTATTGAGACAAGGCGAGGTTTTCTGCGGCGGGTTTTTATAAGGTGTGGCAGGGGACAGAACAGTGGCTGGGCCGGGGTTCCGAGGAAGGCGTTCAGGATTTCGGAGGTACAAGGAAAATGGGTCAACAAGTTGCGTGCGAGGTTTTTCAAGCTACCTCGCCAGTGCACAGTAAATGGGGTGCATTCACTGTGCTAAGCTGCCGCGTGTTCATATACTAGTTGAGTTTAGGGTGTATCCCCACTTTGCCCTCATCAACGAATAACTTTCACACCAGTGTCCTCATATTCTTGAAATGTAAAAAATATATGAAATGAACTATTCTCTTTTTGTGAATTTTTTATTATTTTATATATTTTTTTAAAAGTTATAATAATATTTTACAATTCAAAACAAGGTGAAATATAATAATTTACAATTGAAATAATATGGGAATAACATAGTATAGAGACACATGTCTTACTAATAAAGTGACACTCAATTAAAAAATACAACATTTAAAAGAAAATACCAATTATCATCTCCCAAACTATAAAAAAAAATATAAATATCGGTTGATTTGATTTAGTCGGGATGTAGCACGCAGTGCAATCAGTATTTTATTATGCGGTGTATTATTTATTTTTATTTGTATGAACTCTGTCCTAAAAAACAATATCTCAATAAGGCATGCGATATTTCGATTGTATTATTTGTCCTTATTTCTTAGAAAACTCACAATTTTGTCCCAAAACGACATCTCAATAAGGGAGAAGACACTTATGCTTATAAGCAGAAAATTCTTCCCCGAATCAGTTTCATACGAAACTCCCAATTTTGTTCTTAAATGCCATCTCACCACAAAATAAGATATTTGGCTCATGTGCCACTCAAACTCCTCATTTATAATTAATATGTGATGCATGTCTAGTTTAAACTGTTAAGCTAAAAGATTACATATGCTTTTGTCCCGTTACATTAAAAAAAAATTCTTAAATTTATCTCTTTCCAATATATTTAAAAAATTATTGGAGTTAAAAAATTGAAGTGGTGGGTAGATCCACAACCAACAGCCAAGTGTAGAGTAAACAAATTTATTATTGTTTTTTTATTTTTTTCTCTGACATAAGAGATTGAAATATTTTATTAAATTAGAGTCTCCCATCATACTGCTGCACAAACCTCTTTGGTAATGCACAGCCACAAACCCCCGACTTCGAATCATTATTTGGAGTGAAACTGAAAGCAACCCTTCATTCATTCCCAGCCACCACTCTGATATCTTCTATGTCCCACAAATATTTTTCTCACTGTACATGCGATTGTCTTTATTTTTTATTTTTCCATTTGGGCCGGCCCAACTCAATATTCAGCCCAACACACCATCGGCCGGGCTTATGGAGCATATTGTTTGGGCTTACTTTAAGATCTCCATGTCTATGGTACTAAGAAATAAGAACTTATTTGAAAATGGTCGTTCACACTTTTCGTCCTTATATTTTGAGCCATAATATTAAGGTAGATTGGTTTTTATTCTTTACAAACTATAATGATTTTGGTCCAGTTATTAAAATTGAGTTTAAAGATGTTAAGTTAGGACGGAACCAAGTTGATCCAAATCGTAATAATTTGTAGAGATTATGAACCAAAATTCTGTCTCAAAAAGTTTAGAGATCAAAATCATAATAATTTATAAAAGCTAAGTACCAAAATTATGCTTCAAAAAATTTAGAAAGTAAAATCAATTTTGATGCAAAGTATAGAGACCAAAAGTGTAATTGATCTTGTTTGGAAATATATTGCAAAAATTATTCTGGAAACTATTGGGATTTTTGTGATTAATATTAAATAAATTTTAAAAATAAGACAACACTTTTAAAAATGTATATTTTTTTTAAAATAATAACTTGAGTTTAAAAGTGCCTCTTGAGATTCACTAAATATTTAAGCAACTTTAATCGTACATATTTCGAGTAACGAGCCTTTGCTTGATCGATAAAGTAAAAATCCCACAATTTTAAGGCTGATAAGTTCAAATTCTACAAATGTATGCATATATGTTTGGTTTGGAAAAATATATTTTTTGACTAACAAGTGGTAAATCTGAATTTTTATTTATTTATTTTGTTAATATTAGTAAATTTGATTGATGTTGATGGGTGAATGGATCTATTTGACAGACAAAAATAAATATTATGAATACTATATGAAACTTTTCAAAGGGTAAATTACATTTTATTATCCGAAATATAACTGTTTTTACACTTTGATATTTTTTTTTACCAACTTACCATCTTAATTTTACGAAATTTTGCGCTTTGTCATTTATAACTATTTTTCTATCAAGTTTTTTGTAAAAAAAAATAAAAAATCACATGCAGTGCACATGTGATATTTAAGTGTTATGTAATGTGATATTTTCACACATACACCGCATATGATGTTTTTTCGTAAAAAAAAAGTAAAAAATGATCATATATGCTAAGTACAAAGTTGACATACAAAAAACAAAAGTTTTGATGTTAAAGTGTACAAACAATCATAATTCAGACGACAAAATATAATTTACCCTTTTTTAAATCACATAAAATTTATATATAATTACACCAAATATGAAGGGAGGGCCACACAATTCATCCCTTACTGATAATTTGTGGTACACTTTTTTGTGTGTGCAACTAAAATTTAAATAATACAATTATTATTTTTTAAAAATATACATATGAATTAAATAAATAAAAAATAATAAATATTGTGATAAGTTATTTAGTATACAGTGGGGGAAGAGAGAAAGAGAGTTGAAAGTTGAGAAAAGAAAAAAATTTATTAAAAAATAAGAATGACATACAAAAAAAGAGACACCAATTAGATGCTCTCCCTTAATATAAAGGAACAGATTATGCATATTATGATAAAGACACAGTTTTTGGGCATTAATAAATTGCAATATTAGTTTGAAGTCAAATAGCTAAAAATGCAATTAAAACTTGAATACATTTGGAGACGTTGATTAATGAGGGAGTTGAGTGGGCCCCACGCCCTCCATCGGCCGGTAGGTTAGACAGGTTGGTTTGTGGGTAATCATCAACTGTCTATTGCTTAACCACTTACCCCTCTCTTACCAAAAAGTCAACCTTTTTCTCATAATTTAATCATCTTACGTTCATCATTTCGTTGAATTTGTTCACATTTTTTTTTCTGGTTGAATTTGCAAACACTTTGCATTGGAGAATATGAGCCCATTTGCCTCTGCTTTCTCTCCCACTTTCTCTTCTTTTTATGTAGAACAATTGTCATTTACAAAATAAATTTATATATTATTGACATAAATAATTATAATTATTAAATGTATTGATGTTAACAATTTATTTGCTATATACTTTTTGAGATAATTATACTCCCATCTCTTGATGTTTGGTTTAATTATATATATACTCCATGCGGTTTGAAAAATTACGTCTATTACTCATGAAATTTGTTTCTGTTTAACAATAAGTCTCTCAGTTAGTCATTGAATTTGCTGATATTAATAAAAAAATTAGTATTTATCATACTAATTACTGACTTATTGCAGATAAAATAATTTTTCGGACTAAATTATTCTTATTTTGACTAACGAATTAACTTATTTATTAGACGAAAACAAACTTTAGGGTGTTAAATGTAAATTTTCAAACTACAGAAGTCTATGTAAAATTACAAAAAACCTCAAAAAAGGAGAGTATAATTATCCCTGAAAACAAATGTCAGGAGTATTCAATATGAATTCTCAAATTGTAAGAAATTTATGTGTAATTATATCAAACATAAAAAAAAACAACAAAATTATCCCAAAATTACTTTATAAAATATTTGAACAGCAGAGTAAATGCTGATTATTACAGTAGTACAAGACCACGATAGGTATTCCCCCCGCCCTTTTCTTGTGCATACTTTTATCCAAATTGATGATAGTGTTGAGATTGTATTTGATGGTCGCAGAAAATGGTCCAAAGTGGGGCGCAGTTTAATGATTTCACCATGTTACCTTCTGTGGTGAAATATTCATTTTCAACCATCCCTTGCTAAAATTCTTATCATAACACTGCATATTCATGTATTTCAACTATGGTTGAAATATTATAAATAAATTTGGGGTTACGTGTTTAAATTATATTAAATATATGAATATTTATTTTATTTTATATATATTTATTATTAATTTATTTCTTTGTTTTTAATAATATTGATGTATTAATTGAATTAATTTTATTATAAATATATTAAAATATTTATATAATTATATAATTACTGTATCAAAAGTAAAATCGGATTTCCTACAATTTACCACCATTTATTTACCCATTTTCTAAAAGGGTAAATTAGAAAATGAGTAAATTGCTGTGTTTTAAAAAATATAAAGAGATAAATTGCTTATTTATTTTTCATAAGGAGGCATATTTGCAATATCACAAAGAGGATAGATTGCATTTTCCCAAATAAAACCATTGACGAAATCAACAGTATATTTACGAGATTGTTAATTTAAATATTTAATATTCTATAATTATTATTTATTAAAATTGATTGATTAAAAAAATAAAATATTTAAATTAATAGAAAAATGAAACTAGGCATAAAGCAAAGTTTCTTGTTTAATTGCACTCAAACCCCCTAAAAAATACAAAATATATTTTTATCCAAAAAAGTTTTAAAATTAAACTTACATCCCTTTCAAAATTTACTGTTTGCACGTATCTGACCTTAATAATTTTTTTGCATAAATTTCCCATTTTATCCATTGTTTAACGTTTTTGTTTAATAATTTTGTACTTATGAAGAAAAAATATAATGATATTAACCTTATTGTATATATATATATTATATTTGCCCATTTATAAGTTTCAAAATATACATAAAAATATTAAATTAAAGATAAAATTAAAAATTTATGTTACGTCAATTTTTCATTCAAATTCTAGCAAAAGAGGTCAGATGCAAATAATTTATTTTAAAGAGAGTGTAATTACAATTTCAAGTTTTTTTTAAAATATAATTTACATTATTAGAGGGGTCTAAATGTAATATTAAAAGAAGTGAGAGAGCTTGTAGTACAGGAGAGAGGGTGGGCGGTGGAGCGCGCCATTCCGAGACAGTGGCGCGTGGAGGCTGGAGCTCAACCCCACCCAACGGTAAAGTTATTGGTCCAGATACTCCTATTGTACCGTAGACTACGCCCTTGAGTTAAATCCACCGACGACGCTCACGTGGGCACGTGCTTCTCCCCCAGGCTTTTCAAAATAAAGCAAGGGCAAGTTCGTCATTCTATCCTCTAGTCCATTCCCGGAGGCGCAACAAGTATAACGTTCACACTCATCTTCGCCAGTCACGCCTCACAGTTCTGTCACCGTACCACTGTGTGCTTGCATATATATACAATATATTATATGTATGTGTATAAATACAGAGAGAGAGAGAGAGAGAGAGGAGTGAGAGTGAGAGTGAGAGTGAGAGTTGCTAATGGCGTAAGAAGTTTCTCAACTTCAGTTGGGGGCGGGGGGTAAGATTTTTCACCGATTTTCACTGTTCCATTTAGTGTTGGTAGTTTGATCTTTGTCTTCTTCTTGTTGTTACTCCTTCTCGAAGTATTATATTCACTTTACTCGATGCGTAAAGTATATTCACCTGAACAGGACTGAGGCAGAACTCAAGCGTCGTTTCCAATCTTGAAGCTCACGCTTCAAGCTCTTTACTTTTAGAGAGATGAAACTTTCTGCAGTTGGGTTTACGGGACTTAGATAAAGTTTAGCTGAGTTGCTAATCCACAATATCAAATAAGCTTTTTAATGTGTGTGCATTAAATGCTTAATCTTGTAGGGGCATTTGTTACTAAAGTGAGCACGTAATTGTTATTAGTTTTTTCGTCTTTCAAAGTTATGGTGGAGTTGCTCGTGGTTTCATGACCAAATCCTGCTTCTTTTTGGGTTATTATGTAGTTTAATGGTGGATTTTTTGCATTTGATGATTAAATTTATACGGAAATTCGACGATTACATTCTGGATTTATTCTGACTTCGCAGGGGAGGAGCTTCTGATCGAATTCTGTTACGAATCCTAATCTGAAGCATAGGAAACAACATGAAAAGGTGAAATCTTGATGTAACTGTCACCGTATAAAGTTGTAAATAATGTATGTTTTTCGTATACATGTATGTATCGGTGTGTTCCTGTGTGTGAGTGTTGGGGGTCCACTATTCATGTTTTCACCGGCCTTTTGCAATAAAAATTAAGAAATCTATAAAAAAGCATCATGACTTGGACTTGAAGCATAGTTGGGGTCCCCATTAAGCAAAGCTATCTAATGTTGATTTTTTGTTTGGGGACTCTGTCAAAAATTGGAAGTTTAGGTTTCTGTTGGAAGAAAAGGCATGAGGCCTAACATTAAGCAAATTGATTAATCACAACCAACCCCTGAATTATTCCCTTTTTTCTTAATCAATATTATATTAGTTGGTTAAACCTTTCTATAACCAAGCTTTATTTGTTGCAGATAAACAATCTATAGGCCTGTTCTGGTATATTATTTATATTAGAAGGCACAACAACCCTGTTGTTCACTGGTCTAACTGCCTTGCCATGTTGGGCTAGCGAGAACTGTCCATTCAGTAGTTCTGGATTGATTGTTCCTTTATTTGGGATTTCCAAGGAGTTCAAGTTATGGACGTTTCATCCTTCATGCAATAAGTCAAAACAAAGGGGAAATGGGAGCAATGGGTGCAGAAGACTTGATGAATTGGGACAAGCTGCAAGGTATGGGGAATGGAACAGAAGAGAAGATTTTGGTGTTGGTGAGGTTAAGACCTTTGAGTGAGAAGGAGATTGCACGGAATGAAGTTGCCGACTGGGAATGCATCAACTCAACCACCATTTTGTACCGGAACAGCCTCCAAGAGCGGTCTGGACTTCCACAGCTTATTCATTTGGTAAACAGTGTTTTCGTTTATCCCTTGATTTGATCGTTTTTCCAGTTTAGGAGGAGAATTGATGGATCTCTAAGCATAAGTTATATTGCTTTTTATACTGTCTGAACATAATTTCTCATGTTATATTATCAAGTCCTTAGTAGAAGGAATTGATATACCGTGTAGTTTTTCTTGTTTCAGGAGAATTTTTTGGTTGTGTTTTACTTTATTTATGGAGTAAGTTTCTGAACTTGTTGCTTCACTCTGGACTCTATTCCAGGATATTAATAGTAATTTTGATGTTAATCAATGCTAAAGTCAACACAGATTCCTCTATGAATTTGAAACATGGAAATCTGGCATGTCAAATATATCGGTCCCTCCTCACGTTTATATTTTTAAGATTCCTTGGTGATTCTGAAACCATTACCCAATGTTTTATTGTATCTGTTTACATTTATGTGTGTAGACAGAGTATTTAGGGGTGACTGCAGAACAAGGGAGGTTTATGACGAAGGAATAAAGGACATTGTTCTTTTCTGTTGTTGGTGGCATCAACTGTAAGTTGAATTAATGAAATTACTCGGTTACTTGTTACTTTTCAGGTTTCTGTTTTTAATTTCACTTATTATGTGATATGTAATTGGTTTCAACTAATTGACAAAACATTTTGGATCAATTCATATCAGCGACTGTTTTTGCATATGGTCAAACAAGCAGTGGAAAGACATACACCATGAATGGTATCACCGAGTATGCAGTGGCTGATATTTATGATTATATTCAAAAGGTATGTAGGTTCTAACTCTGATGAGGAGCTGGATGACAGCACCAAATTGTTTCTTTCATTAGAGCTGTTTCTATTTATGAGAAATCTTAATGGGACTTGGCTCTTCTCTCTCTCCAGCATGAAGAAAGAGCATTTGTCTTGAAGTTTTCTGCAATGGAGATTATAATGAAGTGTTAGACCTCCTTAGCACAGATAATACTCTCCACTGCGGCTTGATGATCCGGAAGTGAGTTTGAGTTACTATATTCTTCCTGCATGCACATCTCTGTAGCTTTATTTACTTTTCCTAATTCTGCAGAGAGGGACTATTATAGAGAAGCTCACTGAGGAAACTTTGAGGGACCGGAATCACCTCAAGGAGTTGTTATCCATCTGCGAAGGTTTGGCAAACTTCCTCTTCATTCTTTGGTCTATGGTTGTAGGATTGTTAGTTATAGTATAGTGGCATGTGTTTTTATTATTTTAACTTCTGTGTAGCGCAAAGACAAATCGGGGAGACCTCATTGAATGAAACAAGCTCTAGATCCCATCAAATTCTTAGATTGGTTAGCTCCCTTCTCATTCCCCTTATGTCTTATATTATAATATCAAGTTTTGCTTTCTTTTCTGGAAAAATTGAAGCCTCACAGTTGTCTTGTTTTTCTTTGATTTCTCCAGACTATTGAAAGTTCTGCTCGTGAGTTTATAGGGAAGGGCAACTCAACCACCCTTGCTGCTAGTGTGGTAAAAAAATTGAAGTTTTCGATAAATTAGCTTACACGTATTACATATATGCTAATTCCTTCAGTGGTAAATAAATATAAATTGCTCAGGTTTGTAAGTTATGAAATTCTTCGCCTGCAGAATTTTGTTGATCTGGCAGGAAGTGAGCGGGCGTCTCAAGCATTATCAGTAGGGCAAAGACTGAAAGAAGGCTGCCACATAAACCGCAGTTTGCTGACTTTGGGAACTGTCATTCGCAAACTTAGGTTAATTGATTCTGATTCCTTTGCTTCCTTCTTCACATGCTGGCTGCCCTGAAGTTTCATAAGTCAACTTATTAAGTGTACAAACCAATTCAAGATACTGAGCTTCCTTGTGTTTCACCTTGAGATAGTTGTTGATGTTTTCATTTTCACTATCTTGCCTGCTTAGGCTCCCCCCCCCCCCCCCCCCCCCCCCCCTTTTAGAGGATCTTGAATCTATAATTGTCTATGGATGTTGCTGAGGGTACTCGTCTTACTCCCCAAAAGTTTCACTTTGTGAGGAAGTCATAGTTTGATAAAGGATTGAGGCATGATTGTCATCACAATAATGATGGATACTCTCTCTCTCTCTCTCTCTCTCTCTCTCTCTGAGTTCATTGTCTATCTCCCCACCCACCCACCCAGTCACCCACCCTGTCTTGTAGATTTCTGACAATCTTATGCATGGGTAATTCTCCTTTATTGATTTGTAATATATGTTGCATATTGTACGTTATATCCATATCAAATTTTGAGCCGTTTAACTTAATGCAGCAAAGGAAGACATGGACACATAAATTACAGAGACTCAAAGCTTACACGTATACTGCAGCCTGCCTTGGGAGGCAATGCAAGAACAGCTATCATTTGCACCTTGAGCCCTGCCAGAAGCCATGTTGAGCAATCAAGAAATACCCTTTTATTTGCCAGCTGTGCAAAGGAAGTATCAACAAACGCAAAGGTCAACGTAGTGATGTCTGATAAGGCATTGGTGAAACATCTGCAGAAAGAGGTTGCTAGGTTGGAAAGTGAGTTAAGGACTCCAGGATCAGTCTGTGACCATGGAGCATTGTTAAGAAAGAAAGATATGCAAATTGAAAAGGTTATGATTCTTCTTTCAGGAAATAGCAGACTTATCTGGTCTCCTTTTACGTGTGTCCATTAATGGTCATTTCTCAGATCAACTTGATTTTCAATAACATCATTTTATCAAGATTTTGGGCTAGTTTATTTTTCAATAAATGAGACGTGGACGAAATCTAACATGCCATATATTTTGTATATTTACTCAGTCTCATTTAAGTATTAGTATTTCCAGACATGGTTATTCCGTTTATTCAGGATTGGGAATCTTCTGAGAATTAACAGATCCATAAACCTAGGATGTAGCAAGTATATATGTATATATTCCAAAGATAAAGTTATTTTTGAAATTTTAAGTGATATCAATACTAATGTGATGAGTTATTCCTCTTATATGTACTGCTTACGGTTGCATATGAGAAACCTAACCGGGCCACGATCTTGTATGATGCAATTCTTGGTAACAAATATCTCCATGCTGATGTGATTTCATCTCTCACTGTCTGCAGTTGGAGAAAGAGATTAGGGAGCTGAAGAAGCAACGAGACCTTGCTCATTCTCGGATTGATGATTTACTACGAGCTATTGAAGGTGATAAAGGTTCACAAAAAGTCAACCAAATTCAGTCAGTTCATGGAGACTTTAGGAGTAAGGGAACCTCATACCTACAGCATTCAGAAAATAGTGCGGATAATTTTTCATCTGATGATAGATCTGACCCAAGCAAGAAATTGAGGATCCTGAGTTAGGAATTGGAGAAGATTCTGATGAAATATGTAAGGAAGTTCGATGCATTGAGATGGATGAATCAGGTCACAACAAAATATATGAACCATTTGGCCAGTCAACTAGTGAGAGTGAAGAAAGCATGCCAATATTGTCTGAGCCTGGAAGTGTCCATATTGTCGAACAGCAGACATTATCAGCTTCACGTAGACAAGTTAGTGGCACTGAAGATGGTTATGGTATGTTACAGCAGAGAATTCAAGGTGTGCAGAACACGATAGATTCTCTGTTTAAACCTCACCCTGATGCATTATCGCCTGGGGCCCCATCAACGAGTATGACAGTTTCTGGGTGCCAAAAATTGACAAGAAGCCAGAGTTGTAGAGCTAATTTAATGACTGATTCACCTGACTTTGACATTGCTGAACAAAATGAAAGCACCCCTCCAACCGTGTTGGATAAAAGCTTCACAGGAAGACCAGAAGGTGCCTCCCTAAGGAAGCAATGGAAACTTCCTCCAGTGATCTATGGTGCAGATACTGCGATCCTGTCAAGAAATGGTTCTCAATCTTCTGACTTTAGTAGTTTTGTAGATGAAATAAAGAACCATACTTCCAGCCATGGCGATGAGGATATTCCTACTCTTGGTTCTTTTGTTGCGGGACTCAGGGAGATGGCAAAGCTTCAGTATGAAAATCAAACTGGCAATCAGGTGAGAGTAATCCTAATCTCATACATATTCTGTTCTTCTATGAAGTAGCTGCTATCTTCTCGTACTTTTCTGTCTTGTTTTTTATTTTTCTAGTTAGAGAAGTTTATCCTGGCTATTTGGTTCGTATTGGAAGGAGAGCACAGTATGATTTTAAACCGCATGCTCTATTCTTAGGTTCAAGAAAAAGATATTATAGATGAATCAAAAGCAAGAGATGTTGCTTTGGATCCAATGGATGATTGGCCCCTCAAGTTTGAGAAGTTGCAGAAATTGATCGTTGAACTGTGGCAAGCTTGCAACATTTCATTGGTCCATAGGACATACTTCATCCTCCTTATTAAAGATGACTTTGCGGATTCCATTTACATGGAGGTTGAATATAGAAGATTATCCTTTCTCAAGGAAACATTTGCCAGGGGTAACTCAGCCATTCAAGATGGCCGTAATCTTACACTGGCATCAAGGTACTGTCTGAAACTCTCTCATTCACATTGAATTGTGTTTCACTTTTAGAAGTTTGTTGTGCTATTCGTCGAGGTGAGTCAGTGTGCTCAACATTAACAAAGTCGATGGGAATATCGAATAAGGGGTAAGGACTGGGACCAGTTGTGCATATGCAAGATCTGGAAGTCATAGGACAACTTTAATTTCAGATAGTTACGAAAATACTTAAAAAAGAACACATTGGTTCTAATTACACATTTCACTCTGTCCTGAAATTAAGTTTTATATTATAGATTTCCTCAAAAGGTAGAGTAACCAGTTGGGCATCTGTAATGTAGAATATGACGGAAAGGGGGTCGTCAGTTAATTTTCAAAGATACTCTAGTAAAATTTGAAAACAACATGACATTGTCTATGTAATCATCTCTCTAATTTTGGCAAAATTGTTCAGTGAACACAAATTTATGTGTTGAGCAGAAGTTTGCGCTTGCCTATTATTAGGTCACACGCTGTTAAAGTTTTCTCTTGGACTGAACATTTTAACTTATCTTCAATTATGTGCTTTTCTCGTACTGACAGCAAAAAAGCTCTTCGTCGGGAGAGGGAGATGCTGAGCCGGCTTATGTATAAAAGCTATACAGAAGACGAAAGAAATAGACTCTACGAGGAGTGGGGAATCAGTTTGAACTCAAAACAGAGGAGGCTGCAGCTTGTCCACCTTCTATATAGTGACACTGAAAATATGGATCACATTACAAAGAGTGCTGCCATTGTTGCAAACCTCATTGGCTTTTCAGAACATGGGCAAGCCCTCAAGGAGATGCTTGGACTTAGCTTCAGACCTCTACGTGTAAGCCGAAGATCCTTCAGCTGGAAAAAACAGTATGGCATCTCTTTTATGAGGCTGTAGCAATGCCTTTTATGTATCAGAGAAACTGTAGTTGGCAATGGTATTTGATTGAGTAGGAGTTTAATGATTGATATGTCCACTTTTGTGATGATCATTTGTCTGAGTTTACTAGAAAAAAAGGAAAATTCTTGGTGAGATTTCTGGGCTTAGTGTATGAATGAGGTCGAATGAACTTCACACTCTTGATATTGAAATGTAAAATTATAAAAAAAACAACTCGCGGGAAAAGTATGCTATAGCCCCTTTGGTTCTGAGTTAGTTTTCATGGGAGCATTCGTTGGTCGCCTCACGCTTGATGGAACTGCATGATTAAATAGGTTTTAACATGAGAACTGTAATCAATGCTTCAGATATTTTATTTTAGGATAATTACATTGTCCTATTTTAAAGTTTAATGTGACACAGAAATTCTTTTTAAATTAAAATATTAAATTTAGTACTCAATAGATGTTTCTATCTAATAAACAAGTTTATCCATTAGTCAAAATCTATCGAATTTGTTAATATTAAAAGAGAAATGAATAAAATTTTATATTTCTCCGAAGTTGTTTTATTATTGATTTATTGAAAGACAAAAAAATATATATTTTTTACTAAACTACCTATATATATCTTCATATGCTAATACGCATGAGGAGTTATATCTTCACCCTTATAAAGATAATTTGATCGTAAAAGATTTGCTTGACTTGCAATAAGTTAATAAGGGATAAGTATGAATTTTCATTTGATATTTTTGCTAATATCAGCTAATTCAGTGACTTTTAAGTTTTAACTAATGGTGAGATCTATTTATTACACGAAAGCAAGTTTTAAGGGCACTAGATGTAATTCTAAATTATATGAAATTTATGTATACTTACATCAAATCTCAGGAGAAGCAGAGTAAATTTCCCTTTAATTTATGCTAGATAAGGAATTCTATTCTATGTATCACTTGGCATCTAAAGTAAATTTTGATAATTTGAAAAAATGTTGAGATATTAAATTGAATAAATTGCAAATTTCATGACTAGAATTAGGATGACAAGAAGAAGTCGGAGCTAATTTTACGGTATTTATGCGCATTTCTGCACTGATTAATCCAAACAAATCAAACTTGAGAATTATTTAATTTTTATATTTCTCATGATGATAGTATTTATATTTATTAAATTATCATAAAGCATAATTTTTTAAACTTACTCCTTTCTTTTTAATAGTTAAATAAATATTTCTAAAATTACTTCGAATTCCACTGGAACTCCAATCCAATGAATTAAAACAAAATAAGTTAATTTCAAATAAATAGAATTAATTTCAAACCCAACTAAAAAGTCCCTGTAATTGTAAGAAGAAAATTAAGCCCAATACTTGCAGGCCTGTAACATTTGGGCTGTTACATGAGGATATGAGCCCAATAGAAGGATGCATCTTTGAAATATGGGCTATGGACAGATAATATTAACCCATTATTAGTGGGCTACATAAATGTTGGGCTAGTTGTGGTCCAACCCTAGCGGGCCTCTCATTTATATGGGCTTTTCTCCGAGAAACTAAGCCCAATGGTAATAGGCCTCTTTAGAATATGAGCTCTGAAATTAAGCCCAATTTTACATATGGGCTTTTCCTTGAAAATATTAAGCCCAATTCAAGCAGGCTTATTTATCATATGGCCGTCTTCCTGATGGGAATGTAGCCCATTATTTGAGGCCCAATTTAGCATATGTGCTTTTCTCAGAAAATCTAAGTCCATTACTAGTGGTCCATCTAGGTTAGGCCCAATACTCTCCGGCCTCTCAAAGAATATGGGCTTCTCCTGACTAGCAGGCCTCTTTAAAGAATGGGCTTATCCTTAAGAATGTCAAGCCCAAATCCTTGCAGCATATGGGCTTTTCCCCGAAAATATTAAGCCCAATCATTGCAACATATGGGCTTTTCCTGAGAATATTAAGCCCAATCCTTGCAACATATGGCTTTTCCTCAGAATATTTAGCCCAATCCTTGCAACATATGGGCTTTTCCTCAGAATATTAAGCCCATAACTAGGGGTCTCCTTAAATATGGGCTTTTCTCTTAAATTTAAAGCCCCTCGGGCCAATATTTTATGGGTTTTCTTCCTGAAAACCAAGCCCAAATCGTTGAGGCCTTTTAACATATGGGCTTTTCACAATAATAATTAAGCCCAAAGCAAGTGGGTCTCTCATAATATGGGCTTTTATCTGAAATATAAAGCCCATACCTGTCAGGCCTCTTCATTTTTGGGCTTTCTCCTGAGAATATTAAGCCCAATTTGTGAGCCTTTTAGAATATGGGCTTTTCATGAGAATATTTAGACCAAAGCTAGAAACTGTAAAGCCCAAAACTATAGGGCCTCTTTTTGTATGGGCTTCTCTCTTAAATGTTAAGCCCAATATAGCGGGCCTCTCCGTTTACGGGCTTTACGTTGAAAATATTAAGCCCAATTGTGTAAGCCTATTTCTAAAACGGGCTTTCTCGTACCCATTGAACAGGCCTTATCTTGTCTGAATTATGATGTCCCAACACGATGAATCTACTGGAGGTCCAATAGACTTAAACGACATCGTTTGGTAAAATTCATTTCTCTCATGGCAGAAATAAGAAGCTTCACAGATCGAGTAAGGTAGCAGGATCACAGAGAGAAGAGAAACAAAGAGAAATGAGCTTGGCTACGGCGTCGTATCTAGCTCGACGGGCAGCGCAGAAGGAGAGGGTTAGGATCCTCTATAGGCGAGCACTCAAGGACACTCTCAATTGGGCCGTCCATCGCCACCTCTTTTACCCCGATGTAATTGTTCATTTTTCTCTCTTTTCTAGGGTTTATGTACTCGGATTCGATCCTGGCATTTCGTTTTGAATTTTATTTGGGCGAATGCATGTTCGAGCTCAGCTGTTAGATTGACTGTGTAATGGATGATTCCTGAGAGTTTTATTTTTCTCCTCGTTTTGTTCAGGCTGACGCACTGAGGGAGAAGTTTGAGACCAATAGAAATGTGGTTTGTCTTCTTCTATGATTGATTTTACTTATTTTCATTTCTGAAAAATACTTACTTTTTCAGTTCTAAGCTACGATGACTTCATAATTTGATTATGACGAAATGGATTATGCTGCAGATTTTTGTAAAAAAACACCATTCCAATGAGGGAAGGAGTCGTTTCATTGACCATAGGAATGTTTGATAAAAGTTTCATTTAGCCTCCTGTTTTTGTTATGGGCTGAAATACTTAGATAAGTACCTCCAGAAGTGATTTATGTGCTCATTATTGAGATTCTACTTATTTAGTGAAGCAAAGTGGATTTATTGCTGAGTTATCAGTCAAGGAGAATGGAGATTTAAATTGAGGAATTATTAATATGTTGAAAGAGTTTCTTGTCTTTTCCTGTAGATGTATGCTAGTGATGATGATGATAATGATATAAATTTCTGTGCTTGGTTGCCCGGAAAATGTACCCCTTGTATAACATAACTTCTGCATTGTTGTTTTTTAATGTGGCCTTCCAGGAGGATATTGAACTTATTGATAGAATGATTGCTGCTGGTGAAGCAACCTACAATAAATGGCGGCACCCTGATCCTTACATTGGTAAGTGTTTAGATGTCATCCTTACACTGGTATGATCCTTACATACCAGTGTATTATGACATCAAAGAAATGTGTGCATTTCTAGGATTATTTCTAAGGGAACAAGGCTAGGCGAAACTTTCATGTTGTTTATCTATGAATATCATAAAAAAATAGAAGAAGAGTTTTGCTACATTTGGCTACTATTTTCCCTTTGAAGACTTCAAAGTGGTACTTCATGCTAAGTAGGGAATAGTCATGTTTGGCATCTTGCTGGTAAGAGATTTATTTAGGATAAGTGGATTGACATCAATAGATGGAAGCTAAGTAAAATGATGGTCATCTATGAATGAGCAAATTAAGATGAAAAGTAGGATAAGTGGTTAGTTTTTTATAGTGTAATGCAAGTTAATTTGTTCTGGTGTTCTTCTATTTCATGAACCATTGTGCTTCCAATGTTTTTCTTGCCTCACACCTATATCATTTAAGGATCTTGAATCCTTTTAAAAACTACTTACTGCTGATTAAATAGCGATCATGTATCAGAGATTTTTTACCATACCATTTGAGGGCTCACAATTGTTTTCTGTGAACAGTTCCATGGGCTCCCGGTGGCACCAAGTTTTGCCGAAACCCAACGCCACCTCCTGGGGTAATTGATCGAATACTTTGTTGCTTCTTGTGCTTTAAATAACTGTTTAGCCATTTCATATGTGTTCCAGCCCGGGGTTTCTGGCTTATGGATTTTCTGTTTCTGTAGAATTGTCCTGTATTTCTTCAAGAATTGGAACCCTTTTCATCACCTCATCTATAGCATGGAATCCAGAATAGTTCATTGTATAGTGTTGCATATTATTATGAGCTCCTGCGTATATACTTATTTGCTTCCATTGTTCACATTGTCAAAGGAACAACCAATTTATCCGATAACGTCATTGCTCTATCGCTTCTTAACTGATGAGACTTTACACACTTCTACATTATCTGGTTACTTCCATGCCTTATTTTTTTGTTGTTCCTGCAGATTGAGATAATATACAACTATGGCCGTGAAGACAACAACTGAAATGCAACCATAGTCCTTGGACATAAATAAAGGTCAGTAATTTCTTGCTACAATGACTATTTTATTATATTTCGATCATCGTGAGAGGAACGAGAAAGGAAACATCTGAACAGAAGGACCTACGTCAAATTTGAATGCATGAGTCAGTGGTAGCTTAACCACACAAGAATACTGAATCAATACTATTCAACGATTTGAACTGTCTTGCACATTTGAATGGTTGGACAGCATTTCATGTTCAGATGGGTTATGTGCTACTTGAGACCTCATTTGGAAGAGAAAGGAATGCCTGTATTTACTTGGCATGGTCAACAGTGTTAATTGCTTTAGTTTCTGTAGGCGTGTGTGGTGTGTCTAATTTTCTTAACTTTTCCAATTCCTGCAGTTTCCGCATTGACTTCCACTCAGTTGTCTGTTTCAACTTTCACGAAAAGCAGAAATGCGTTTAAATTTAGCAATTGCAAAAATGCTGAAACATTGTAACAATGCAGATTGCCAAGGTGCACGACATATGGGAGAAGACTGGTATCAATCTCGTTTGTGTTGTTCAAGTTAAGTCCATTGTAGACCTTCAGATCAGTGTTGTTGATCTAACTCTCGTTTGACATATTAAGCATTTGACTGTTAAAACGAGCTCAAAGACATCTCGACTTCTGATGTTTGATGGATATTCATACCATCTCATTCATTTTTCCTTTCCTGTAGTCTCACATTTAGGTGAATAATGCTATGAATCCTCAGCAAGCATTTGTAATGCTTGAAAACACAGATTCCTTTGCATCGACAATTTGCTGTAGTCCATATTCTATAATGCCATTTTTTTGTGGATCCACTTGATGCCAGCAAGCTTTGCTACGATGTGCTTATCGGATGCCTCTGCACTTACTTCTAGTGGGATTTGAGCAATATTGCATATATACACTTCAGTTCAATGGAATACTGGATGCAATTAGGGTCTTTTTGCAAGCAGACCAAGATATTAGCAGCAAAAATGGAACCCCACGAGTAAACAACCCCAGATTTTGTTTGCAGAATCATGTGGAGGTTTTCTGTTTGGTTGCTTGAATTAAAGGTTTACTTCGTAAAATATTAAACCCTCATACGGTGGAAACTTCTAAGCCAAGGGCCTAAAAGTATACTACTCCCATCTGCCTAAATTGACGTTTTATATCTGAACGTATTACGATTTAATTTTAGAAAAATATATTATTTTTTTCAAATTATGCTCATTTGTAGTAAAATGTTGCACTATCAATTTTAACCATGATTTTCAATACATCAAATTCTTGAATGTATAATTTCATTTTCCTATCTGTATTCAATTCTTGTGTTTCGTAATCGTGTCTTTATATAACACATAAAATATAATAAATTCCAAAAATCAAGAGTTCTTTGACAAGAAATGTGTCTATAAAAGTTTTAATAGAGTTGAAAACGGTGAATAAAAATTATGAAGTCATAAAAATACTAAAAAAGAGAGTGGTGGAAAAAGAGAGGTATTTTGGTTAATGGATATGGCAGTGGTTGATGTGGCTCTACATCACACACAATTTCCTTGCACAACCTATGGACCAACTAACTCAATCAACCAGAACCCGGAAATCTCAGACTTCAATATTGCTCTCGTTTTCTTGATAAAAAAAACAGTCTGAGTGTGCCGAGTGGAAAATACTTAAAAAAGAGGAACAAAAAAGCAGAAATTGTAATGAAAATGGAGCTCTGTGACATGGACCCACATCAATTACTTGGGCAAAGTCCATATCTCCCTCTCTCCACTTCCCCCAGAGTTTCTCAGTGGGTTCTCTATATATATGATGCAACTTTCACTTTGAGAATTCTTGGTACTCAGTGCATTCTTGTTCTGTTTGCTTTTAGGTGTGGAGATTTAGGAGGATGAGTATATAAACAGCCGCCTTAACAATCTCAGAAGCTTTGCTTGTTCAACATTGTTACTATTATTAGTTTTCTGCTCTTAATTGGTTGTATGAATTATCTGATGGACTTGATTCAGAATTTAGATTAATGCTCAAGTCTTTTCCTATTATACCCGGAAATTTCACCTGAGCCAGAAGGTTAATGTGTGGCGTAGTGTTTTTTATTTTTATTTTTCATTACCGCATATTTTACTTGTGCTTTTGTTTTTACAACAGGCAGATGAGATGATTGTTTCAATAACTGGAGCCACAGGGTTTATAGGTAAAAGATTGGTGCAAAGATTGCAAGCAGGTATAGTCACTCTTATCCCATCAAAGGATCGGTTACTAAGTAATTTAACAACTTTCGTAATTCTAAATTACATCTACATAGTAACATAATGTGTGGCTTTTGTAATGTCGTTTCAGTCATCAATTCATTTGCACTAATTGATCTGGCTAATTGTTTCACACCTGTGCGTTTATCCTATCGACAAGCATTGTATATCTAATGAACTGGTTCTTTCTCACACCTTTGGAATGTAGATAGTCATCGTGTGCGGTTTTTGACGCGTCTAGGTCAAAAGCCCTTTCAATATTTCCGGGTAAGAAGGTAATAAGCTATAGTTCCATTGCATTCGTTTTTTTCACTGACAATAAACCATGAACTTTGTGAAGTTAAAAGATGAATTTAATGCTCATTTTGTTTCCATTTTCCTTTTCTGTTCTTCAATGATAAATCAGAAAGAACATCATGTCCGGTTGAATGGCTCACCTCTTGGGCCTGAAAAAATATGAATTCGGAAATTGAAGATTACGAAACCAATCAAAACAAACCACTTTTGGTTACCACTTTCAACGTCGTATTTCTAAAAAGAAAATAATCTGTTTCTCTTCCATTTTCCTCTGTATTTCTCGCGGTTGTTTGCATAATAACCAAGAATAATTTCTTGATATATAAGAAACCAATATTAAATTATTTCTCCTGTTGCTCCTCTCAGCCTACAAATTATTAATCTTTCTTTGACATAGCTAAAGTTCACCTTGTCTTCCTTTTGCTAAGTTCATTTATTCTTAAGTGTAGTCAGGGACTATCCAGGACTTGTAATAGCAGAGGAGCCAGAGTGGGGAAAATGCATTCAAGGATCAACAGCTGTTGTAAATTTGGCTGGAACGCCTATAAGCACGAGATGGTCTCCTGAGGTATGCTCTAAGTTTAGTAAAGAAGCCCAGCATGTACTTATTGTACCACTGCATCCATGTTTAATTCCTTTCACATCCAGTTCTGCCTTCTTTGTTTAATAATTATTTCTGTGGCTGTCCGCTACCTTTTGCCAGTACCGAACCTCTCTGATTATTATAATGTGTATATATTAATTCCGCATGGCATAATTTGAGTGTTTGATGGATTGCTATTTAAACGACAATTTGAAGAAAATCATCTATCAATGGTATGCAAAGTCTTGCTAGTGTTAGTTTATGCTGAAATGTACTTGGTAGTTTTATTGGTAGAAAATTACCAATTACTTCCAATTACCATATATGTGCTATGCAAATAAATCCGTGGCACGCCAGGATGGCGATTGATTTTTATTCACTTGTAAGTATATAATGCTGAATACCATAGACTTCTTCGGAATGCATTTACAGCATTTCCTATGGGTCACACTTTAGTTTGATGGCTTCATGTAGCCTATGCCTCAATTTTCTTGCATAAGGCATTTAATCTTCAAATGCCATGTTGCAGATCAAGAAAGATATCAAGGAAAGCAGGATTAAAGTAACTTCTAAGGTTTTCTCCTCATATCCTTATTTAAATTTCTTCTTAAGTCTCAAAATGTTATGCATTTGGGTCCAAAGATATCTTATTTGCTATTTGGTTGTGGAAAACATTGAATTCTGTAGGTTGTCGATTTAATTAACAGTTCACAGGATGAACTTTGTCCCAAGGTTTTGATAAGCGCAACAGCAGTCGGCTACTACGGTACGCATCATCCAAATTTGTACAGCAGTTCTGTCCTTTGTTCTAGCAATTGCAGTATCTAAACCAAGAAACAACTCTGTGTTAGTAATGCAATCTAATTGCAACCTCCTACTGATGACTTCACAAGGAATATATGTAAAAAGCTTCACTTTTAGTGGATCAAGCACCTATCACTAATTCATTGCAATTTGTGGAAATGACTGGCTCAGGCACCAGTGAAACAAGAGTTTTCGATGAGAACAGTCCATCTGGAAATGATTACCTGGCAGAGGTGAGTGAGATGGTTTTTCCCTAATAAGATGTTGATTTAAGGGACGTGCATAATGGTTTAGATTCACTTTTGTCATGTCAACTCTTGTGCCATCGAGAATACCTATTCCATTGAATTTTATTGTTTCTCAGGTTTGTAGAGAATGGGAAGCAGCTGCTCTGAGGGTGAATAAGGATGTCAAGATAGTGTTGATTCGTATTGGTGTCGTCCTTGGAAAAGAGGGTGGTGCTTTGGGTATGGCTTTAGCTTTAATTGGTCCTTGTTAATGCTGTTCAGCTTGAAATACAATCTTATATATTTGAACAAATATTTTAAATAGGGATTGCTAATCCATATAAGCAGTTCAAATATTGATCCAAGTTGTTAACTTATGCTAAGTATTAACTTAAACTTACTTGTTTTGGGTACGGCAGCCAAAATGATACCCCTGTTCAAGATGTTTGCTGGTGGACCTTTGGGGTCTGGAACGCAATGGTGAATGTCTTCAGAAGAACATGTTATCTAGCAATAAGCTGGCTATTTTGGGGACCATTTTTATTGGCTTCATTTTGCAGGTTTTCATGGATTCATGTGGACGACCTTGTAAACTTGATCTATGAGGCTCTATCCAACCCCGCTTACAAAGGTGAAACTGAACTTGCCTGTGATACTAAGACCTCATGGGTTTGAGTAACTTCTGTCTTTAGCCTGCCCCAATCTGGAAGGATATTTATCATCTACCATCTTAAGTGTGCTGATTCTATGTTTAACAGTTGAATAATTAGTTTGGACATTCTCTCTTATGCTAAAACTACCAAGACTTAGACTGACACAATATGTGCAATCTAAATAACAGGAGTGATCAATGGCACAGCACCAAACCCTGTTCGGCTGTCAGAGATGTGCGATCATCTGGGATCCTCCTTGGGACGGCCCTCTTGGCTGCCTGTACCAGAAATTGCACTGAAGGCTGTTCTTGGAGAAGGTGCTTGTGTGGTAAGATTTCAGGGTGAAGATTTTGTGCATGATTCTCAGATCTATTTTGTGGCACAGCTCTAAGAAAAAAGTAGCGATCAAACGATTCTAACACTCTAGACTACTATAATCCTTTAGGCTCTGAAATGCGTTATTTTCCAGTAACTGTAAGCAAGATCTGGGCAGCCTTAGCTTCTGTATAAACCTGCTACATTATGTGGCTTGTCACAGGTTCTTGAAGGACAAAAAGTGATTCCAGCAAGGGCCAAGGAACTTGGTTTCCCTTTCAAGTATCCCTACGTAAGAGAGGCTCTGAGATCGATCATTTCTGAGAAAGCCCAAGTCTGAGACACAATTGTAAATCAAACTTAGATTCTTTATTCTTTCATGTAGAGCTGCCAACTTGATGTTTGGAAATTTGGTCAGGTTTGGTTCACTTTTATCCTCGAGCTCGATTCTTGGAGAAACTAGAGTACTCTCAGTCTGAGCCAGCCTTTGTCTGGGATGTCATAGGCTTTTATTGTTCTTTTTTCGTCTTTCTCTTCTGAAATTCTGTTGCTATGGAAATGTAACATGTGAACACAGAGATGCCACAGTTCAATTTTGAGATTTCTTGGGTGGTTTTGCTGTTTAAGCTCAAAGTAGTTTTAGTTGGTGTGCCTTGTGAAGGTGGATCAAATATACTACTGTTAGTATGAAGATCCTATAATCAGAGACAATGCTGAGGGCAAGAGTTTTGTAGCCTTGTTGCCTTTATCTGCTATGCTATTAATAAGTTGGAGAACTCTTATATTTATCATCGCTCTCAGTGCTACCCCAAGATGAAGTTTCCTGCACTACAACTACCACGCCAGTTCGTGGTTTTAGGATGACCGTTTAACAAATACCCTTGAAATGAGCTGTCATAAGGGGGTTTTTGTTAGATGATCATTAATCGTTTGGATTATTTGTAATTTTTTTCAAATAATGAAGGGATATTTAAAATTAAGGCAAACCTCAAGAGAATCAATTGTAATTGACCCAAAAATTTTAATTCTTGTCTTATACATCAAGCCAACTTTCAGCTTTTAAGATATGTTTTTGGTCAATGAAAGTTTTTTTTATTCTTTCACGATTGGTGATAATGTTGCTATATTTCTAAATTTAATTAAATTTAGTCATTTTATTTTTATTTGTACTTATTTTATTTTCTCATTCATGAAAATTTTACCCCTTTTCTCTTTTTTGGTTCAAATTGATGAAATGATATTGAAAATTTAAAATATAGTTTTTTTATTATCCATCTCTTTTTTTTTTTTCTTTTTTCCTTTTAGATATCTTTCTTATAACTTATTAAAAGTAAATTCTATTATTGCTTTATATATATTTTTTATTAAGAAATATCATTTAAAATTTATATATTTTAATACAGTTTTTTATGGAAGATAAATTATGCAATACAAATAATAAATTTAACTATTTTTTTAATATTTTTATAGGACTTGGTGTATGTAATAAATGATCTACATATTTAATAGAATGCCATATTTGTTTGGTAGTAATCCTCATATAAATATAAATGGGTTAAAAGCAGACAGGCCGTATTGCATTTTACCCCCCAATCATTTTTTTTTACAAGTCACTTCTCAACCTTTTATTTTTATAGCATTTTGCCCCCAACTATTTCTTTTTTCCATTTAAGCCGAATCTAATTGGAATATGCCATTGTGTGAAATGCACGCACATTTGGGCGAGTTAGGGTTGGGTAAAATAATAATTTCACACATTAATTTTAAAAAAATAAAAATAAATAAAAGAATAGGCCAAAAAACTCCATTGCTCAACTCCTTCGCCGTCCAAGCCACCGCGTACCTCCGTTGCCATTTCCGACCAACACCCACCTCCAACAATTATACCACCACCTTCGCAGCAGTAACTCTCCTTCGAAAATGAGTCATCTTTATCAGAAAAAGAAAAAGAAAAAAAACAAAAAAATCAATATTATCTTCTTCATCCGCCATTGCCGACCACCTTCACCACTGCAATTTCTTTATCCGCCATTGCAACCATCCTCATTAGCTACACACCCACTTTCTCCCCCCCCCCCCCCCCCAAGATCCCACCTCCTTCATTCACCCCTAAAGAAAAAAAAAATTAACATTACCTCTTTTGCTCCTTACAGTCGCCGCCAAACCCTCTATGGCCGTCGTCCACCACCTTCAACCACCCTACAACCCCGCACCACATCTCCTTTGATTTTTTTAATTTTTTTTTTTTTTTTTTTTTAAATTGGGTATGAAGAAATTAGGGCAAGAAATTTGAGAGTTTTCAATTTATGAGTTAATTTGGGGAGGGGGGGTAAGGTGAAATTACTTAAATATCCTTCAAAAATAGCCCAAAAACGCGTGCATTTCACGTACAGGAATATTCTCCCAAGATTCGCCGGAAATTAGAAAAATAAGTTAAGTACTATGAAACATAAAGATTGGGAGGTGACATATAAAAAAAAAGGGTTGGGGCAAAAGTGCAAAACGACCCAAAGGTTGGGGAGGTGTCCGCTTTTAACCCAATATAAATTTTGGTAAGTAAAATATGTTTTACATATGTGTAGGAAAACATTAATATTAATTATTGATAATAATCAAGATAGATAAAAAAAATCAAAACTACTATATATTACCTTTTAAAAATGAAAGTTGTATTTTAGGGTAAATTACAACGAGCTTCCTTTAAATTTGTCATAATTTAGAAAAATATTTAAAAATTATGAACAAGTCGAACGAGGTGGATGAAAAAAGTAATAATTAAAAAATATCCACTTAGTTTAAAAAATTTTAAAATAATAAGTAAAATTATATTTTATTTTGAGCAGTTCACCAGAAAAAAATGAATGAAATCTAATGGAAACAAAAAATTAGGCTAATTGTTAGACGATTGTTAAAATCAATGTGATAATTGTAATATTTCAAATAACAAGGGACCATTTGTAATTATATCACTCTTTGGAGGAGCTAGTTGTAATTTATCATTTATGTTACGTAAGAGATTCCTTTATAATAAAATATATTAAAAAAATATTTATTTCATTTAATAAAATAAAGAATACGCAATCATGTGTAGGTAGAGCTGTACGATGGATTATAATAAGAAGGGTGCATTATAAATTTCAACCATCATTTTCCAAGTCAACAAACAGCAAATTCTTGAATGTACAATTTCATTTTTCCAATTTGTATTCGTTTCTTGCGTTTCATAAACGTATCTTAATATAACAACATAAAAATAATAATAAGTTCCATAAGTCAATAGTTTTACGATAATAATTCTGTCTAAATATTATTTTTTTAATAGAGTTGAAGGGTTTCAATAGAATTAAGTCATCGAATAAAATTCTAAGAAATAAGGTGGCGGAAAAGAGAGGTTATTTTGGTTGATTAGTATAGGCAGTGGTTGGTGTGGCTGCATCACACATATTTTCTTCGTAAAATATGTGGGATGTTATTCTACTTTAATAGTAAATATTATTTTATTTTAAAAATAATTATTAATTAAATATAATAATGATAATCAATAAAATTAAATATAAAAATAATAATAATAATAAATTTACATAAATAATAGTTGATGGCTTTTGATTTCCATAAAACAGAGGAATGGACCAACTGCTAAATAAAACAGAGGAGTGTGCGACTGCGGACTGCAGAGTGGAAAATACTAAAAAAAAGAAATAAAGAAAGAAAAAACTGTGATGAAAATGGTGGTGTGTGTGGACTTTGGAGACGCATTAATTACCTGGGAAAAGTCCATATCTCTCTCCCTCTACATCCCCAAATAGTTTCTCTGTAGGTTGTCTATATATTATAATGATGCAACTTTCACTTTGAGTTCTTTGATACTTAGTAGCATTCTTGTTGTGTTTGTATAGTTAGTTGCGGGTGTGGAGATATAGGAGGATGAGTACTTTCTCTGTTAACAGCAGCGTTGAGTCTGGGCCATCTCTCAAGGTACTGCTTGTTTCAACATGCTTATTATTTTGCTCTTAGTTAAGACTCTGTTTGGGTGGAATGATTTGGATTTGAGAAATGAATTTTGACGAAAGTATTTCGAATGACTTCATGTTAAGTGGATGACAAATATAGTTTGGAATGAGAATTGAAAATTTTGAATTTCTTTGAAGTATTGATGGATTTATCACTAATTGATCCAACAACATAATGGATTTGATTCAAAGACATTTCACCAGAGCCAGAAGGTTTAATGTGTGGTGTTTTTGGTCATGACAGGCATATTTAACTTGTGCTTTTCTTTTACAACAGGCAGATGAGATGATTGTTTCAATAACTGGAGCCACAGGGTTTGTAGGTAAAAGATTGGTGCAGAAATTGCAAGCAGGTATTATCACTCTATGATCATTCAGTTCATAAACACCATCTAATCAAACAGCCAAGAAACCTTCTCCTATCAAAGAATCGGGTTGCTAAGTAATTTAACAACTATTTGTAATTCTCTAAATTACACCTACACAGTAACATAATGTGTGAGCACCAGTCATCAATTCATTTACACTAACTGAGTTGGCTAATTGTTTTACCTGTGCATTATCCTTTCTACAAGCACCGTATATCTAATGAACTGCTTCTTTATCACACCTTTGGAATGTAGACAATCATCGTGTGCGGGTCTTGACGCGGTCTAGGTCAAAAGCCCTTTCAGTATTTCCGGGTAAGAAACCATAAAGCTTTAGTTCCACTGCGTTCCTTTTTTCATTAACAAGATACCATGAACTTTTTTTCGCTTTCTACAATAAGAAATAAACTTAAACAGCATCATCGGTTAAAGTAAGCTTAGTTAGAGATGGATAATATGCGAAAAGATAAAAAGAAGAATAAGCCCTTGGATTTTCCTCTCCTTTTCTGATCTTTCAATGATAAATCAGAAAGAAGATCATGTTCAGTTGAATGGATCACCTCTTCTGCCCGAAAAAATATGAATTTAGAAGTTGAAGATACTAAACCAATCAAACGGACCACTTTTTGTCATCACTTTCAACATCGTATTTCTATCAAAAGAAAAGAATGTTTTCTCTTCTATTTTCCTCTGTCTTTCTCATGGTTGTTTGCATAATAAACCAAGAATAATTTATTGTTATAAAAAGGCATTACTAAATTATTTCCCCATTGCTCTTCTCAGGCTACAAATTTAGTAATCTTTCTTTGACATAGCTAAAGTTCACCATGTCTTCCTTCTGCTAAGTTCATTTATTCTTGAGTGTAGTCAAGGACTATCCAGGACTTGTAATAGCGGAGGAGCCAGAGTGGGGAAACTGCATTCAAGGATCAACAGCTGTCGTAAATTTGGCTGGAACGCCTGTAAGCCAGAGATGGACTCCTGAGGTATGCTCTAAGTTTTGTAAAGAGCCCAGCATGCACTTATTGTACTACTGCTTTCATGTTTAATTACTTTCACATCCAGCGCTGCCTTCTTTGTGTAATAATTATTTGTGGCTGACGGCTACCTTCTGCCAGTAAAGAGCCTCTATGAGTGTTTGATGAATTGCTATTTAAATGAAAATTTGAAGAAAATCATCTATCCAAATGTATGCAAAGTCTGGGTAGTGCTAGTTTATGCTGGAATACTACTTCTCGTTTATTGGTAGAAAATCACATATTACTTTAAATTACCATATAATGTGCTATGCAAATAAAATCCTTGGCACCTCCCAATGGCGTTTGATTTTTCACTTGTAAAGTATATAATGCTGAATACCATAGACTTCTTCAGAATGTGTTTGCAGCTTTCCTATCGGTCACACTTCAGTTTGATGACTTTGTGTAGCATAGACCTCAAGTTTCTTGCATATGCATTTAATCTTCAAACGCAATGTTGCAGATCAAGAAAGAAATCATGGAAAGCAGGACTAAAGTAACTTCAAAGGTTTTCTACATGTATCCTTATTCAAATTTCTTCTTAAGTCTCAAATTGTTATGCATTTGGGTCCAAAGATATATATCTTATTTGCTATTTGGTTGTGGAAAACATTGAATTCTGTAGGTTGTCGATTTAATTAACAGTTCACAGGATGAACTTTGTCCCAAGGTTTTGATTAGTGCAACAGCAGTCGGCTACTACGGTATGCATCATCCAAATTTGAACTGCAGTTCTGTCCTCTGTTCTCGCCATTCTTTTGCAATTGCAGTATCTATATAACCGAGAAACAACTCCGTTCTAGTAATGGAATCTAATCACAAGATCCTACTGATGACTTCGCAAGGAATATATGTAAAAAGCTTAATTTTTAGTGGATCAAGCTCCTATGGCTAATTCATCGCAATTTTTGGAAATGACTGACTCAGGGTCCAGTGAAACAAGCGTTTTCGATGAGAACAGTCCATCTGGAGATAATTACCTGGCAGAGGTGAGTGAGATGAGTTTTTCCTAATGAGATGTTGATTTAAGGGATGTGCATAATGGCGTAAATTCACTTTTATCAGGTCAACTCTTTTGCCATCCGACATACCTATTCCATTGAATTCTATTGTTTCTCAGGTTTGTAGAGCATGGGAAGCAGCTGCTCTAAGGGTTAATAAGGATGTCAGGACAGCATTGATTCGTATCGGTCTTGTCCTTGGAAAAGAGGGTGGTGCTTTGGGTATGGTTTTAATCTTATATATTTGAACTAATATTCTGAATCAGGATTGGTTATCCATTTAAGTAGTTCAAATATTGATCTAAGTTGACCTGAAATGAATTCAGGACTCCTGTAACTGCTAACTGAAATTGCTAATACTTATCTTCATACAATTTACAAAGAGTATTAACTTGAACTTGTTTTCGGTATCGGCAGCCAAAATGATACCCCCGTTCAAGATGTATGCTGGTGGACATCTGGGGTCTGGAAGGCAATGGTAAATGTCTTCAGAAGAACATGTTATCCAGCAATATGATGGCTATTTTGAGGATCATTTTAGTTGGCTTTATTTTGCAGGTTTTCATGGATTCATGTGGATGACATGGTAAACTTGATCTACGAGGCTCTACGCAACCCTGCTTATAAAGGTGAAACTGAACTTGCCTGTGATACTATGATAGCATGAGTTTGAGTAACTTTACCTTTAGCCTCTCCCAATCTCATAGGATATTTTATTAGGGAGAATTACAACACCACTCACTGACCTATAGCCTATTTACAAGGGAAATTGAGCTTTTACCCATACGATAGGGTGCTTTGCATTTTTTATCCAATAGTTTACGAGCTTAGCACATTTAATCTCATAGGATAACTATTGTAGCATTTTTTGTCTCATATGATAAAATGTTGGCACATTTGGTCCCATAAGATAAATGCTACAATTTTATCCTATGGGACTAAAAAAAGGCTACAATATTTATCCTTTAGTACTAAATGTGCTAAACCTGTAAACTATAAAATCAAAAGTGCAACACATCCTATCGTGTGGGACCAAAAATGCAATTTTCCCCCTATTTACACTAACCATCTTGTCTTTTGAAAAATTACACATACAACCATCAAAACATTAACATCATTACACTGACACCCCTCCCCCTTTTTTTGGGCCCGAAAATGATGACATCATTTAAAAAAACAATAAAAATCCAAAAATGTCCATGTTGACCCGATCAAGCATAAATTTGATTCTTCATGTATCTAATGCTTGGGGTGTTTCTGTAATTACCAAGCTTCAAAGGGTGTGTTATAGTAATATTTTGGGCAATAGCAATATGAGCCCATATAATTTTTATTTATTATATCTTTACAAAATTTTTAAAGTTACTATATACTTATTAGGGTTAAATACAGTTACCACCCCTGAAGTATTCACTCTATATCAATTACCCCCCTGAAGTATTAAAACCTTAAAAAAAAACCCTGACCTTTGTCTTTAAAGTTTGAATGACCATTTTATGCCTAATACATTCATATATATATTTATATATATATATATATATATATATATATATTTACTTAAATAAATATACAATTAATAAAATCAAAAGCGCTGATAAACTAATAAAAATATAAAATTAATATGTATTTTTATCATATATATTTTTATATATATAATAATTATGTCAATGTGGTAATTTTATGCCTGTATAAATTTATTTTTAACTTGGTTTGACAAACAAATAAAATTAAAATAAAATGTCATAAGTACTTTAGGATTACAAAATAAAAAGAGTTCGATGAACAAGTGAAATTAGATTAGACAAATAGTGATTTTGACATTTTAAAAATTACTTTACTTTTTTTTTTAAAAAAGAATTTTTGTAAGGGTAAAATGGGCATTTCAAACTTTAAAAACAAAGATCAGGGGGTTTTTAAAGGTTTTAATACTTCAGGGGGGTAATTGATATAGGGTGAATACTTCAGGGGTGGTAACTGTATTTAACCCTACTTATTATTTGTAATCCTCTAACTTTTATTATAGAACCTATATATAAAATTATAGCTTTTAATAATTAAAGTATAAAATCATATTAAGCCCAGCCCCATCTCCCTCGCCATTTCAGATTTACCTTGTGTGTGTGTGTGTGTGTGTGTGTGTGTGTGTCTGTCAATGTGTATTGTGTGTCTGTGTGTGTATACATTTATTTACATTATGTATAGAAATATATATATTTGTGTGTTTGGTATAGTTAGCGGGGCAAAGACGCCAAAAATTTTCTTTTTTTTTTTTTAAATAAAACATTTACGGTAGGGCAATCGCGACATTTCACCATTTCAGGCAACTTTTTTTTGGGAAAACACTGATAATGGTGGTTTCTATAATTATCCAAAAACATAAATGGTTTGTGTAGATAAACCATAGATCAAGGATCGTCAATATAATTATCCCTATTTATACTACTATCATAGGATGCGTTGATACTATGTTATAGGGAAAAATATAATTATCTCCCCTGTAATATTGGGAATGTAAAAAAAAAAATCTTGAAAAAAATAAATTATCAATTACACCCTTTGTGATATGAAAAAAAAAAATTCAAAAAATCCCCTGAGGCCAAGTTAACCAGAGGGTTGTGTGAGTTATTGTTCATAACATAAGGTGATTTTTTATATTTAAATTTTCGTAGGGGGTTTTTTTGATATTTTTTATATCACAGGGATCAAAATGAATTTAACTCCTATGTTATATAAATTGAAATAATTAGTTTGGACATTTTCTCTTATACTAAAACTACCAAGACTTAGACCGAAACAATATGTGCAATCTAAATAACAGGACCGATCAATGGCACGGCACCAAACCCTGTTCGGCTGTCAGAGTTCTGCAAACATTTGGGATCCACCTTGGGACGCCCCTCTTGGCTGCCTGTACCAGAATTTATACTCAAATTTGCTCTCGGAGAAGGTGCTTCTGTGGTAAGATTTTGTACATTATTCTCAGATCTATTTTGTGGTGCAGCTCTAAGACAAAAGTAGATGATCCAACGATTCAAATTCCCTAGACTACTCTAATCCTTTTGGCCAGCAAACGTTATTTTCCAATAAGTCTAAGCAAGATCTCGGCAGCCTTAGCTTCTGTATAAACCTGCTACATTATGTGGTTTGTTGCAGGCTCTTGAAGGACAAAATGTGATTCCAGCGAGGGCCAAGGAACTTGGTTTCGCTTTCAAGTATACTGACGTGAGAGAGGCTCTGAGATCGATCGTTAATGAGAAAACTCAAGCCTGAGACACAATTGTAAAATAAAACTCTAGATTGTTTTCTTTCATTGATGTTTGGAGTATCGGTCAGGTACTTTTATCTTTGAACTCCTTTGTTTGAGAAACTACTCTCAGTTTGCGCCAGCCACTTTTTCCGAAATCCTGTTGCTATGTAAATGTAACATGTGAACTATTGAGATGCCACAGTTCAGTTTCAAGATTTATTGGGTGGTTTTGTTGTTTAAGCTCAAAACAGTTTTAGTTGGTCTGCCTTGTGAAGGTGGATCAAATATACTACTGTTAGTATGAAGATCCTATAATCAGCGACAATGCTGAGGGCAGGAGTTTTTTAAGCTTGTTGCCTTTATTTGCTATGCTAAGAATCTTGCCAAAAGTTGGAGAGGTTCATATTTTACCATCAGCTCTCAGAACTACTCCAAGATGAAGCTTCCTGCAATGCAAGTAGCATGCCTATGGGTATTCGTGTTTCCAGGATGGGAAGGTTTAGGTTGAAACAAAACCCACATAAAGAATTCTCAGTTCTAACTGGAAATGTGCCAAAAATAGGAAAAGGATCATCAGGAATAACATATATACCCTCAGTAAGAATGATGACACATTGGGGCTCTGATGATGGCCAAACTTTGAGTAGAGATAGAGCCTGAGAATGGACAATAATACATGCAGATAGTATATGCGGTATTATGTCCTAAAACAGTACATAAAATCCCCATCAGAAGCTTCAGCTAATAAGCAGGAAAACAAGCACGGTGTCCCACCATTGATCAATACTTTCCACACTTCACTTTCATGCCAATGTACCTGAGACAATTTTTGTTTTTGTGGCAAACCATCTCTAGCCCCTCATCTCTCCACCCCAACTCAGGAAAGGACTAAAATTATCTAATATAATAGCATTTTCTAACTTTTTTCTGAGGCCCTGAAGGAAGAATATATATGAATGAACAAGAAAAACGGAGGAGATAATACAAGAGAAGAGAAAATTAATGAATACTTCTACAACACTAACAACCACACTAGGAAAAACTTGATCGCTAATGGCACCACAATTCCAATGTATTTGGAAAGTCTTAACCAACTAATTAAACAGTTGTGAGGAGAAAGAAGGCATTCATAACAGGTTTATGACCACATCAAGGCTTGCATATTGTCAAAATAAAACCAGGAATTCTCTGCTAAACAAATTATATTGACAATTCAAGCTCTAGCATCCAGAAACAAATTACATATATTACCAAATAGCAATCTTACTTGATTGAAAAGTCAGTCGTGTAACTACATCAAACCACTGCTTTCAGCTTTCTTAAATGTCAGAACAGGCAATACGATGTGATTAAATAACAATAGTTATCAAGTTCTCCCCCGAAATGCAATAATTTTCATATCTTTTTAATCACAAAATAACATGAAAATATCTCATTGAAATTCATTTTTAGGAAAATCGCCTCAAAACATACCATATTTTCCAACAGGAGCACGTGATCAACGCTCTCGTTGATCCCATACCAACCGCCAAGGCAGAAAAATACAGAATTAATTAATTAATCACGAGAAACGAAAAATTAATAAACATTGAATTTCGACAACGATAGTTTTTTCCCATGCAATGCAGTAGAAGTGATGGAGTTTGGGTACCTTGATCCGTAGAGACAAATCCTCGAGCTCTCACGAAGATTTCTACGGTGAGAAGTAAAAAAACCGGAATCGAACTTGATCGCAATTCGCAATCAACAGAAATAGGGGGAATGCAACCGGAGAGAAATTGGAAGTGGAAGCTGGATAACTTCTGATTTACGGATAATCCAAGCCCAACTCTTTAGCCCATATTATGAATATCAGCCCATGTATAAGCTAATTACAACAGACGGGCTAGAATCTCGAGACCCCTCAGTAATGTCGTGGCCATCCCCTCCTCCAGTTTGCCGAGGATGCTACCGCCACCTTTGCACGAGGGCATGTTGGCATTCAAATGGCTGCCGAATCAATTTCTCCATAGGTATGTAGGCCCCTTCTACAGGCAGGAGGCCTCAGGCCCTAAGCCTTTTTCTTTTGGACCGTGTGCATTTTTGGGCCACATTTGAACTGAACTCATTTTGGAGGATCATGTTGTAAAAGAATTATAAAAATAGATGGAATTCCATGAAATTTCTCCTTGTGTAATAATTCGTCTATTAATATTTGATGTTTTTATATAATGTTTGAATTTAAAATTCAAAATTTAATAATAACATTTTATATATATATTCAGAAATTTCATTTTAGAGGAAAATAAAAAATAAAAAAAAATGGGGCAAGAGGGTTGGGCGAGTGTAATTTATTGGAGACAAACTTGACTATATCAGCATCAAAATATCTAACCTATCACATCACAGGATTACAATATACATGATACTCTCCTTTTACTCGTTTCCAATTAAATTTACTATTAGCACTTACCTTATCAACCTACTGTTTCCAGAATTAGTAACGCAATAGTAATTTGTAGCACATTTGTGCGTGCAATTAAAATTGAAATAATATAATTATTATTTTTAAAAATATATATACAAATTAATAAATAATGAGAAGTTATTGAAAAAATAGTGAGGGAAGAGAAAAGAAAGTTAGAGGTTGAGAAAAAAATAATTAAAAAAATAATAACAGACCAAATAAAGTGAGACATCAATTAGGTGTTCTCCTATTAAGTATAGATTTTAAGATATCAGGAGGAAATTAGTACTGAAAATAATGCTTTTTTTTAATGAAGTCCCGCCCATTCTTTATGCAAAAATAAAAAATAAGTAAATGTACAACGGAAAATACCAACTTCCTAATATTGCCTAAAAACAACGCTTTTAGGTGGGAAGGTTCAAGAATTTATAACGGGTTTTCCATTAGAAGTCGTGCTGCTAACTTCTAGTCCATACTAGTTTCTTTCAGTGACAGGAAACCAACAGAATAAGAAATTTCTAAGACGACCAAAAACAAAACAAGATCCAGAATTGGATGACACTTCCTTTCTCAGAGAGAAGATGACATCATCAGCTAGTGATCAAATTTCGTTCCAAAATTGCCTTCTCTGTTGTAGCAAAAATTCGGGTCATATACAAAACTCAGAAATTGATCAGAAGTTTCAGTCATTCCATCGTCACATAAGGCAAAAATGTTGGCATGTTTTAGCTTCATCAAGCAGTCAGCAGCCAAGCAACAAGAAGCAGAATAAGTACCCGGACAGATAGATATAAGCAGGTTCCCCTTGTTGGATTTCTCAGTTTTCAAACTCGGCCAGAGATACTCAGTATTTAGCATTAACATTGAAACCGGTAGCTGCGAGTCTGTATTATCATTATATGGTCCATATGCATTATAAATGCAAATCAAGATTCAAGCATTTCAAAAACTAGTTCAATCACGGCTTTTTATAACACTCCCAAGAATACAGTTCAAGAAATGAAACTACGAAAAGGCCGACCTTATGAGAATAGAACCTAAATCAGGGAGGCCCCTTGAGGTATACAAACTGTATAAAGGGTGCCGAAAGAAAGCCACAAAAAGCAATCAATTTACCAAAGATCACCAAACAGTCATCTTTTCACTCGGTGCCTAAAGTGAAACCTTCAAACAATCATTAAAGGTCACCCAAAAATAACATCTAAGTGCAAATATAAATACAGGACTAAACATCAACAAGAATTTATTACAAACAAGAAAAAGTCTACACAAGATGACACTGGAGAAAACATTACGAGGAGCAAGAGGGAATTTTAAGTACCAAATTTCAGAACAGAATCATAGTGATTCTGCTCAAGTAGCCACTTCTGCACAGAACGTAAGGACTCAAACACCTGCTTCTTGCACCCGTGTTCATCACTACGAACTAAGGAAAGAGAAAAGAACAACATACTAATCCAAAAGAAAATAATTCTGATTCGGCTGGAACAGACAAAATTACAAGACAGGCGCACACAACCACGAAGTAAAACCACTGGAGATGCAAAAGCTTCATGATGGTCAACTCAAGCAACACAATAAGACCACTGCTCGTTCTCAGCAGTAACTGTATCAGCATCAGTTGCATAATCCTCATCGTCGCAACAATAGTAAACATTAATACCAGCAGCAGTCAGGCTGCAAGAGGATGCTGCCGCCAAATAAGGCATGTTATTAAAAGTGCAAGCAAGGCCATTGATGAGCGCCATGCTGCTGTTGCCACCATCACTGGAGGAAAATTCCTCCACACGGTGCTTGAGGGTCTCAAACATAAGCTCAGGCTCATGTTGCATCAGTCGGAGCACATCCCCACAAGATGGCCCAAGAATGGCATGTGTCACAGCAAAGCTGTGAGGGCCGTCGCTCTGCGACACCTGCACAACACTTGGGCCACCAAACAAGTTGTGGACTCCTCCAATTGCCTCCTCATAAGCCCCACCTAGAAACATCCCCAAATAATAAGCCCCACCATCACCATTCACGCCTCTATTGCCTTCTAATTCATGCAAAGGCAAGCTGGACTCACCCCCAACGAACTTGTCAATCTTGCCATCACTGTCGCAAGTCAAGTCAGACAAAATCCCCCTTACTGCTGGCCTCTCATCGAGCCTGTGAATTGGAATAATTGGAAACAACTGGCTAATGCCCCAAAAATCAGGAATCGAGGTGAAAACTGAAAGATTCACATGGTACGTGCGGACAGAATCAGAAAACACAATTGCATTTGACACCAGTTCACAAAGTGCATCAACTGCTGCAAGCTGTTCCATTCCCAAAGACCCTTCTTTGAACTGTTCAACACATCTCTGTTTCAGCTGCTCTGCATAAAGCAAACATGTGTCGTACTCATTGCGAATTGCGGCCGAAGATAAATTTCGATAATCAGAAAGAGCATCATCAGTCAACCGCTCCAAAAAGTACTGGAGCCCGTGAGAAGATATCTGCGGAGCATCATGGGAACTTGTTGAAACAGCTTCAAAAACTAAAATTGAGTGGTGAGACACAATTGCACGGCCGCTTTCACTGCAGATTATTGGATGTTTCACCCCCTTGCGGTCACACACAAGTCGAACAGCTTGAACAACAGCTGAAGCATAATCTTGAAGACTATATCCAACAGAACTATCAGAATCTTGAGACTTTGAGCCATCGTAATCAATTCCAAGGCCTCCGCCTATATCAATAACTTTCATACAAGCACCAAGGCGGACCAATTCGCAGTAGATCTGCGCAGCTTCTCCTACACCATCGGCCAGCAAAGAAGTAGAAGGAATTTGAGATCCAATATGGAAATGCAGCAACTGCAGGCAATCTAGCATGCCGTATTCGTGTAATTTCTTAACAACGCAAAGAATCTGCATTGTTGTCAAACCGAATTTTCCTTTCTCACCAGAGGTAGAACCAAAATGGCCTGAATGCTTGGTCCTCAGTTTAGCCCGGACCCCAATTATGGGCCGCACGTCTAGTTTCTTACTGAGCTCAATCACAGTATCGAGCTCCTCCTCTTGCTCTAGCACAATGACAGTGTTCAAATGTAGCTTTCGAGCAACCAGAGCAAGAGATATGTACTCTGCATCCTTGAATCCATTGCAAACCAAGAGTGCCTCGGGGCTTCCGTTACAGAGGCAGCTCATTGCTAATAGAAGCTCCGGTTTGGAACCAGCCTCCAGACCAAAACGGAAGCCCGAACCAAATTTCACAATATCCTCAACCACAAACTTATTCTGATTGCATTTCACCGGGTAAACGCCCTGATAATGGGCCTCATAGCCCTGGGATTCAATCGCAAAATCAAAAGCACATTGAAGAGACTCAAGGCGATGTTTCAGCACATCGGGAAAACGAACAATAAGAGGAAGCTGAAGCCCAAGCCCGCCCAAACTTTTCGGGTCCGAAGCCTTCGTCACGATCTTGAGGAGATCGATTTCTTGGTGAGCCGAGGTGTCGACGCCATACGGGCGGACAGAGACATTCCCGTTAGAATTAACGGTGAAGTAGGGGGCGCCCCACCCGTCCACCCGGTATAGCAACGCAGAGTGGGCGGGCGACCAGACTGCCGGAACGGCGGAAGCAGGGGCCACGGAGGAGGTGTTATGTGACGGCGGAGAAGCGGGAAGAACGCTATCCCAGCCGGAGAACGCGTAGGGCTGAGGGGAAACGGCTGCGTCTACGCAGCAAGCGAGGGCAGGCATCTCTCTCCCGATCTGTTTTATTTTATTTTTTTATATATATAGGTTGGAAAAGAATCAAAGAATCGATAACTAAACGCAGCAGATTATTTCTAAAACCGAATGGAAAGATGTTGTATCAGGTGGGGGCTTTAGAACCCGCCGAGGCCGGGGCCCCGGCTACCCCCTCAAAAGAAGCAAAAAGAGATTCCGGTCACAATAGAACGGAAGCCACAACCACGCTTACAGGACCCCGAAATCCCCACGCCGATCCGTCAGAAGAAGGAAATTCTAACAGCACAAAATGGAGAAAAAAATTTACAGAAATGGAACCAGAAACAATTCTATTCTAATTCCTAACAAACGAAATCCCACGATGTGGATGATTCAAGATAGTAGTCGACGAATTATCTATACCAGGAAATGAGAGAGAAGAGGGTGACGGAAACCTAACGGCGACAGAGGAAAGAAATAAACGGCGGGCCAAGGGTTTCGGAGTGATTCAGGAGAACGTGAATGGGAATCGAACTGAGCGAGGATTGCATGAACGGTGAAGCAAGCTTTTTATAGGGGGAGTTAGCGAAGGCTGGGCTGTGGGCCCGCCTTTCGGGCCGAATTAAATATCTGCCTTTTAAATTACTTTCTCTTTTTTCCTCCATTCTTTTCTCTTTAATCTTTAATTTATTTTAAAAAATATTATACCTATTTCAATTACATAAAAAAAACATACATTTAAATTTAATTTTTACTTTTAATCAGATATTATAGTGAAATTTGAACGTGAATTTGAGACTTAATCAGTGATGAATTGGGGTATCAAAGTAATTAAAAGGACTTTTGGGGTTGTTTTGGTTACTTTATAATCTTTTTTTGGCTTGGCGGTCTTAATTTGGTAGGGCAGGGGGAGATTCTTTCACGGAAGGGCTAATCAGCTTCGAGATGCCGCGTGGCAAGAAAGGGACCCACAAATTAATCAAAGATATGGGTCTGCCGGAAATCATTTACTATTCTTCTTAATTGCAAGAAAGGGCTCCCATCCTCTCCTCTCCTCTCCTCTCCTCTCCTGTGGTCGTAATCGTATGTGAATGAATGAAGTGATTGATATGTAAATGAATTAATGGCGTCTAATTCAGTTAAATTAGACTAATTTGGGAAATGTTTGTGAAAACTTTTAATTTTAGAAAAGTGATATCTTAGAAAAAAAAGTTGGAAACTTAGAAGTTGTTAGTTTTCTAACCAACGGCGCACGCAACACTTAAATTGAAGCAGTGAATCAAATTTTTTGTATTATATTATAGACGTCTTTTCATATTTTGTATCATGCTTTCAAATTAATATGGATAAAAAAAATGAAAGTTATATCAACAGAGTCGTTTGCACGGTAATACTTTTATTAAGTTTTTTAACGAAATATTTACGTACACGTCCAGCCTACTGATTTGGTGTTCATTTCTCCTATGAACCTTAACCCTAAGTAAAAATGATCTAAAATCCACACAAAAATATGGGTAAAATACATATTACCCCCCTATGATACCCAAAATATTCAAATAGGCTCATGTGATAAAAAAAAAATACCATATAACTTTGTGTAAAATTAAAAAATGTGCATATTGGCCCCTAACCCGCGCCCCCTAATTTCTATCACTTTTTTCTCCGACATTTGACCACCTCTCGATGTGTGTTTTCTACTGTTGGAAAGTCCATCCGACGATAATCATTTTGACACCCATCCACCGCCAATCTCCCGTCCGTCGGTGAGTTATCTCCATTTTTTCGTTGTATATTTTTTAGGATTCTTTCTATATATATACATATAACTAAATTATGTTTTTTTATATTATATTTTTAAAATAAATATAATTTAAATACATGATAGTTTGATAATTTATGGGCAAAATATACATATTCAGCCGTAATTTTGGGCGCATTAAATTTTACAGGGGGTAATATACACCTTTTAAAGTTTTATAGAAATTTATATGATTTTTTTATCATAAAATTTTATTTGAACATTTTGAGTATGACAAGGGGTAATATCGATTTTACCCCAAAAATATATGTTAATTCATCCCGAGAGAATGACATCCTTTAACGATTTTTTCAATAGGGAAGAGTGTGACATCCCTTATTTATAATAATGAATAATATGTACTATCTTCATTAAATTATATTAATTATTATTTGATATATTCTTAATTACATTTATTATTTTGGTATTATTACCATTTAAAAAAAGTTTATCTATATTAAATTTGATACGATAATTATAATTTGAATTTGTTAAAATTATATAAATTTGAGGAGAGAACCGGTAAGTATAAAAGACCTAAAGTTGCATGATTGATAAAATATAATTATAATTTGAATATATTAAAATTTTGGATAAAATAAACTTTTGTTCCCCTAAACTATTCGTTATGTAACATTTACCTTCTTAGTTGGACAAATATACCCCTCATACCTTGAACAATTATATTATTTTAAATATATTTTTGTATTTTGCATATTAAATTATCATCAATTATTTTTTAATAAGTGAAAATTTTAAATTGAGAGTGGAGTATATTTCAGTGTGTATTTTGGATTATTCTTACTTAAGGTTAGGGTTAATACATGAAAAATAAATTTGGAATAAATTGCATATTTTAACTAATTTTAACTTTTAACACGTGCAGCTCACGTGCATTTAGGCGCCAAAAACAACATGCTTTATGACTATGTGCAGTGCACCTATTTATTTTGTTAAAAATTTAATAAAAATATACGAACGACCACATTTGATATATATATATTATAAATTATAATTTGATATATTTTTTAGAATATTTTAAAATAATTTTATGAATTAATACGCCCAATGAATTATTGACTTTACTCAAACTCATACTTTCACATTTTTTTCAATTTTTTTTTTAAATTGCAACAATAAATTTATAATCCCAACTCAACGTTTTGAAATTACATAATTACTTTCTATATAGAGGGTATATAATTTATCAAATAATAAAAATATATTTATAATTATATTAAATTTTAGAATAGATAGATATAAATTTCAAATTTAGAGGAAAATGACACATGCACGCTTGTAGCAATCCCATCCGCCTCTCAACTGAATTGGAAAATGGGATTCACGTCCAGACAGAGTGGTACCCCGGGCCCCGGGGCCATTTGGATTTCCACACAAACTCAGAATATACCACCGCAACGCGGCCAACGCCTATAATGCTGTTCCGTAGTTTCTTTGATTTTCGATTAAATTAAATATAATTATAAATATTTTTTATTATTTAAAAATATATTAATATTTTATTAATTTTGACGATCGTTTAACAACTGGCTTAATCCGTTAGTCATCGTTGAATTTTTCATTCAATTTCCGTGATAAACTGACTAAATTATCCTTATTGACTATATATTATAATTTATATTTTAAATATTTTTAAAATCTTTGTATAGACTAAGTGGGTAATATTTTTTATATTTTAAAATTTACCATCCACTTCATTCATTTTTTTATTATTTTTTGTTAGAAAAATAAAAAAATACAATAAAAACAAAGTTGATAATTTCAGATTTCCATAAAAAAGCTATATAATTTCATTAAATATTGAAGAATATTGATAATTTTTAAAAAAATAAAAATAGCTTATAATTATATCAAATTTCAAAATACTCATTATAATTTATCTTTTATTTTATTTTTTACTTTATCATTAGAAAGAATGGATCAAAACTAAGTTATTCACATTCTAAATGGAGTAATTGTCAAAATAATAATAATAATAACAATAATAATTTATTCATTATACATATTTGATATTGATAATTAACGTATACCAATTGTTAATGATGAGAATTTATAATATTGTAATCGATTCAATTAATATATATATATATATATATATATATATATATATATATATATCACAGCTATATATAATCGAAATCGGTACATTTCATCTATTGTGATTGTATCCATCAAGAATTATTATATTGGTCGTTATTTTACCATAGTCATTTATTGAAGAAACAAAATATCGAATTTGGATTATATAATATTTTTATATCAATGCATACAAATTATTTTTTGTGCTCGATGTTTTGCTTTTGGACAACAAATGTATTTGGAATCTTTGAATTTGTTTGACTCTAGTGGGGTGGGGGTGGGGTAGGACCGTAGGGGGTATATGGTTTAGCTTAGCATTTGATAGGGAGGTCTGATTCTTTGTTTGGACACGTAACATGCAAATATTTGTAGATGTTGATCCCTTGTCTATCCACTGTCCAAAGATTCCTAGAAATTTGATAATGTGGTTGGATTATGAATAGGTATATTCAAAACGACTAGGAGATACTAGAAAAACGACTTTGATCAATTTCTTTTGTAAAATGAGTAAATATCCTTTTATATAAAAAGAAATAGCAAATTACTTGTATGTGTTTTAAATAATGAAATAAATTATCCCTATCAATAGTTTAGATAGAAGATAATTTTTTTTTAAAATATAAAGAATAATTTATTATTTTATTTTTTACAAGAGTTTTTTTGCTCATTTCTTATATATGGGGAATAAATTGCATTTTTCGGTATTTAATATATATAGTTTTTGTGTTTTTTAATTGAAAATTCGTTGCTGGGATTCATAAAAGGAATATAATTCAGACATATCAATAGTCCTATGAGTTAATATAAAAAAATATACCTTACCCTTATTTTCAAGAAATCTGAAGACAAATTTTTATTTTTTTGAAACGCAAAAGAAAAAATGTCGATATCACTAATTTTCAACTGTTATTCTGTAAATATAAAAAATACATATATATATATATATAATATATATATATATATAAAGTTCTTCATTTTTGTTTGAAATTCTGTATTGGGTGATGGACCAAAATGTAAAGAGTAAAAGAAAGGATGGACGAAATGGCAATTTATGGCAAAGGTTGGTATAAGCTCATCATGGGAGATGATGGGAATCTAATCAATCACGGAGCCTTGGATTCAGCAGCGCTTATTCCGGAGTTCTTTTTATGTGGTGTGGTGGCTCCCCCGTAACAGAAGGCCATCCTTTCGTGCTTTGGATTGGATGCTATACACTAATCAACATAATTATTTCATTTCATTTAAAATTTTATATTCAATTTAAACTTTAATTTTACATGCAATTAAAGTATTCTAAATTAAATAATTATGAATATCCTTTTTTATTAAAAAATAATTATATTCCCCTCTTCTAAAATTTGATGTAATTATACATAAATCTCTTTTAATTTGAAAAATTATATTTAATACCTCTAAAGTTTGCGTTTATCTAACAAATAAGTCATTTCATTGCTCAAAATTTACTAAATTTATTGGTATTAAAAAGAAAACCAAATATCAACTTATTTTCATAAAAATAAAAATTATAAAAAAATACTTTTTTAATTTATATTCGTCAATAAGTCGATAATTGCTTATTTTCATTTTTTACAATACGACCATTAGCTGCTAAGAGGAGGCTCTAGACCTGCATCCAATTCTTAATTTATACCATTCGGCACTGACTTAGGTTGATTTATTTATTAGAAAAAAAAAAGGTTGATTTTTTTTTTATATATATATTTTTGAAAAGTACATCTCTACATATTCTGGAAGGGTATTCAGCATCCCTATACGTACCCATTGACCTGTAACAATTTAGTTCATTTCCCACTCCATTTCCCGCCGCTATTGGGACCCAATTCCCATTCATTTCGTTTGGGGATAATTTTATCTACTCCCCTCACTTATCATTTATTTGCATAAATTATTTTTTTTTTAAATATTACACATATATTCACTAAAACATCATTATTATTGTCGCTCATATTGTTGAAAATTAAACACACATCGCAAAAAAATATTAATTTTTACATAAACTATTCGTACTTTTTTATTATTATGAGTGATTTATGTAATTACTCAAAAGCAGAAATAATTTGTGTAAATAGACTATATATAGATTAGGGGTGTAAATGTAAATATTTTTTTTTAAATGCACATGGCAGATATTTAATTTTATTTACACTGATATATATAAAAAAATCTTTTTTACTCATAAATAGCAGTTTGTGACACTGTTATACTTTTTTTTTTTCTTGTCCTTTCATAATACTCTTAAATTATTTTTTTGTTTTACTTTTTTGAAATGTGATGTGTTGGTTTATACATTTTATTCTTATTTATAATATATTTAAAAAGATAAAATTTTATTTACAATGTGTATGCAAATACGACGCCACGACAATTAATTTTAGTTCGGTAAGAAAAGAGTTCGACTAACGCTCTTTTACAATCTCATCTATGATGTTTAAGTTATTCCATTATTTAAAAAGATAATGAATATATTAAGAAAATGGTGAAGTGGCAAAAGGGTATATATGATGCATAGAGAGAGCCAGTATTTATAAGTGAGATCTAATTGTACGATTTATGCATGTCTTAAATATTAAAAATGATTTCACAGACATTAAAATAATATATTATAATTTTTTTATTTAATTTAAAAGAAAATGTATACACCACGCATAAAATGGATATCGTGCCCTACTCACAATCCCCGAACTAAAATTTTCAACTTTTAACACTTTAATAAAATTGAATTTATTAAATAGAATACTTTTTCCATCTATGATAATTAATTAAACATGATCAAATTTAATTTGGACTCAAAAAATTTGATGTTGAATCTTTGATCGTATGTGTGAGTATTTATCTCACGTTTTACGTGTTTATCATTGATGAAAATAATTTGTAAATAAATAATAATAATAATAAAAATACCTCCCAGATTAAAAAATAAATAAATTTAAAATAATTTATAATGAAATATGTCTTCTTAAGTTGTCAAAATATAACTTGGAGGGAATAAAAAATAAATATATATTATTGTATATATACACTTGGCACATATTTCGAATTCTGAATTTTCGAAAAGAATTTTAAGAAATACGACTGTAATTTTTCTGCATAATGTCAAACATTGTAATGGGCGAAAAATTATGTAGCTTTTCTGCAAAAACATTGCAATGGATGTGAACCAATCTGCAATTTTAAGCATTCTAGTATTCGGAATATAAATAAATATGGAGTGCCAATGATAGATTTCATCCCTCTGAATTCTGTATTCGCATGCATAAATTTTCTGTCTGTTCTTGATAAAAGTTTTCGGAATTGATATACTCAGACTTCAGATGGCTTATTGTATCCTAAAAGTGAATTGTTATATCAATCTGATAATAACTTATAATATGAATAATTATCACTTTAAAAAATGCGTTTTATCCACGCCTTAAATGTAAAGACAATTATCACTTTAAAGAAAAAAAAATATGTTTCGACGCCTCGAGTCTAAATTACTTATTCACTTTTTCTTCCTAACAATCAATCGTAATAATAGAAGGGGTGTGAAATGATAGTGGACACCCCTTTAAAATAGCGTTATCCTCAATGTTGAGGGATGCGATGAGAGAAGCCAATACGATGATATCAAGTGGAATGCATGTTGAGATTATAAGATAGCAATATTTTGGGGATAGGGATTTGGTTTTTTAATTTAATCCATGTAATTTTTAAATTACGAAATTTTCGACAAACAAACATCGATGATTTTTTTGTTTTTTTGACATATTGGATTATTGTCTCCAAATTCTTGAAATATATTCGTCGCTAACTGGTAATGTGACAGAAATTTTTTTGACATGCCGAACTTTTGATTCAACTTGACGGTAATTTACATTTTTGTACATTTTCTGTTTTTTGTTGAACGGGAAGCTTTTGCAGTTGATAAATTGGGCTTGGTGATTCAAGCAAATTGACAGAAATTTTTTGACATGCTGGATTATCTCCTCCAACTCGTTCCCTTTTTTGACAATATACCTAGAAAATTATTTGTAAAGGAATAATACTCCTTATTTATGCTTCTTGTTTATCTATTGTAAGGAAGTAGTACTCCTTATTCATGCTTTTGATGATTGTAAGGGAGTAGTACTCCTTATTTATGATTTTTTAGACGATAGTAAAGAATTAGTGCTCCCTATTATAAATTTGACTAGTTTTTATTTTTTTTTATAAAGAAAGAAAAGGGATTCCGAAAAGCTCTCATACCTCCAAATGATTTAATTTAAAAAAAAAAAAAACTCAACGCTCTTTTTCACATCCTTGACGTGCGTCAGAGTTAGTTAAATACCTCAAAAAAAGTGCAAAACTAAAGTATAAAGTGTCACCTGTGCACTAATAAAAGTTGCTAAAATATCACCATAATCTTATCATCCATTTATATTAGTTAGGTCATCAAAAGTGTCATCCCACAATCGCGATAATTCATGTCAGCAGTTTTGTGGCCAACGATTTTTGTTCCTTAGTTTTTTAACGGCTAATAACTACATTAATATATTAATAAAAATAATATATATATATATATATATATATATATATATATCCATTCAATCAATACATCACCATAATTAAAAATAATAAAATAAACCTACAAACTGACATAAAATGAGACAAACACTGCTAATTGCATCGTTAATAATAAATAATTGTAGCAAACAGTTATTAACTACGATTACACAACGATTGTTGCCTATGATTTTTATGAGAATGACTAAAACATTTGTCATATCTAAAAACCACGACAAATATTTTTATTATAGATCTTAGGTGATGCAAATAATTTTCTCGTAATAAAAAAGGTAGCTTTTTATATAAATTTTATTTAACTATAGTTAAAAATAATTATTTAATATAATTTTTAGCCCCAATCATTAATATTGTAACTAATAGTAATTTTTTTTTCTAGTGTACAAATTACGTCTAGTCGGACTCGAACTCATAACCCCAAATATTTACGGAATCTCAATTTTAAACTATCAAACTAAGACATTATTGATTGGTCAAAGATTTAGTTTCGATTATAAATATTTAGACCCCATTTAAAAATATTTTATTTGTATATTGAAATAAAAGTGGTGAAATTCTCCTTTAGGTTTCAAAATCAAAAGTATTTTGACGAGTACGATATAAGAACTAGTTGGACTTAAATATTTTATTGATATCATTTTTTTTTTTATAATAAAATTCGAATTGCAGGGTTGTGAATGAAAATGCAATAATTTCAGAAGGATCAAAAAATAATTTTTAAAATTATGAGAGAATAAATTATAATTATGTTATTTGAAAGCGGGCTAGGTTTAATTAACTTTATCGCTAATTGGGGGTTTCGATAGACTTAATTTTTCATTACTTTAGACTATCTTTCTAATTACAAATACTAATCCATTAGTTTTGCATAATTACAAAAGCGCTCCCTCATTTATGCTACTTTTTCGATTTCTCCCCTCCTTAATAGCTATATTCCATAAAATACCAAGATTGTGTTCACAGGCACAAAACAGTGGGCCAGTAAAGTGGGATGTTTCCATTTGTACAATAAAGAGCCGAAAGAGAGTATGAAAAAACACATGCAAAAGAAAAGAGAAAGGAAAGCATAAATCATGTAACTTTATTTGGAAAAATTTAAGAAAGAAAGATGGTTCTTGATTGAATTAAGAAAAAAATGGAAAATTACACATAAACTCCCTAATTTATGAACTATTTACATAAATTATTCTTATCTTCTGTAGAATTATATATACACCCATCAAAAACTTTAATATTATTTATATAAATCATCCCTATTTTTTTGAAAAATTAAACGTGTACTCTTAAAAATGCCAATAATATTACAAATTATTAATACTATTTAAAATCATGAATGATTTTTGTAATAAAACAAAAAATAAGAGTAATTTATGTAAATAGAGTATAAATCAAGAAATTGTCCCTTGAGAAAAAGGGTCCAATCATTTGAAATGCCAATGGTCCTTTACCAGTCTCTTGTAGCCACTAACTAGTTAAATAATTCAATCAATAAAAATAGTCATATATACCAAAAAATAATAATAGTAATAATATTAAAATTAGGTTTTTATTTAAATTTCATGAATTTAAATAATTTTATATTAAATAGATTTAAAATCCAATATAGAGAACATAAAATAAGTTCAAAATAGAAATTTAAGCATTATCCTATAATACGGAATTATCCATACAAACAAATTCCTTAAATGAGGTAATCACAACTCATTTCATGAAAAAATTTAATCCAGTTGAAAAAAAGTAATCAATTACATGACAAATGTATTATACTTGCTCTGTGATTGATTTAATTCGATCAAACCTAATTTAAATTAAAAAAAAAAAAACTAAATGATTTCACCTCATCTGCCATTTTTTTTTACCTTATATTATAAAAAATAAATAATTAAAGACAACATAAATTATTGAATGTTAATAATGGGATGAATGGGGACAAGACAAGAAAAGGGCATCTGCTTACTACCTTAGTTGGGTAATGAGGGAGACAACAACATATACATATATATAGTAGGTTGTCTTTCTAGCATAAAATAAAATAAAATAAAATAAAATAAAAGAGCATATGCATATAGTAGTGGAAAAAACCTCCAAAATTAATGTTAGCTAATCATCACTTTCCAATTTCAACTATCATGACCTAATTAATTATTTCATTTAATTTATTAATGCCTTTTCAACTTGACCTACTTCCTTAACCTCATCAAATCACCATTTATTACATCTTTTTTACACTCTTATACTAATACAAAATATATTTTTTTAATATCGATAATAATCTTAAGTTATTTTTTTTATATTTTATAAGATATGGTGTATTTATTTATATATTTTTAAAATATGAAATATTATTTATTATACACATGGGGTTAATTTTTCATAACTGACTGAAGTTTTAGTACATTGGTATAGAATAATTAGAGCTTGAATTTGACATCAAACAACATAAAACGAACAAAATATACCTAATAGTTTTGTGACGCAGTGGATTCGTACATGTTTGATAAAGTATTTGAAACGTCTCCCATGTCAATCATGACCTACCAAGCTAACCTCATGACCAAAGTTTTAATTCACTAACATCATTCTCAACCCTTTTTCTATATTTTTGCTGATTATTTTATGCTTTATGATAAAATTCGATTGCATCCCAAACAAGTCATAAGGATTGATAAGATTAATTCAAATGTTAAATTTTAACAAAGAAAATGTTTGACGAATCAGTGGAATTAAGGCTCCGTGATTATAAAATAATGAGTTCGAATTTCACCAATATGTAGATTGTTGTTCTATTTTAATAGTAGTTGTTGATTAGATGTAGATATTTAATAGATAATTCAGTGCAATGATCATCAAATAAGGATCATATATGCGTGTTTTGCATTACGCATGTATTGAAGAATCATAACCACGTGTTTCTCTGTAAGAATCAATATGATGTCTACTTACTATCTGAAAATAAATCAAGCTGCAATGGCCATATCACAACTAGCAGAGTGGCATTGCCTAGGCCAGCAAGAAACGGCGTGGTCGCCAATGGGCCTATCACCATGACCTTAGAGGTAATGATTGAGTAGGATGTTGTTTATACTGCATAATAGGTATTGTCCACTGTAATAGTAGGTGTTGATTATATTTAGTTTATTTGATATTATTGATCATGGTATGATTGTTGTGATGATATTCATTAGATATTCATCGACACGAATGGTTGTAAACGGGGATTATGATGTGATTGTATTGATATATTCCCAAAAAAAATAAAAAATAAAATCAATTTCATTATCATTATAAAATTCAAAAGTTGTACCATTGGTATTAGGTATTGGTGGATTAGTTAAAATTGGCAGCATCTACAATCTTATCATCATAATTAATAGTTTGAAGAGAATTCCTCAACAAATTTCTTACTCCTATTATACAATAGATAAACTCCTATTATACAGCAGATAACATCACGCATGTCGGGGTTCTAACTTATGACCTTAAAAGTCATGGGGTCTAGCTTCGCCAACTGAACTAGACCTTATTGATTTTTTTTTTTTTTATTTAAACATGTAGGAATCAATACTTATATCTTGAAACATATATATCATATAAGGGCCATATTAATTACCCTGTTTCGACTCCAGAAACCCTCCAACGGTGCCTAATATATCTTTTCATCCCCTCAAGGGCCGCCAAACAGCCCCTGGTGACGAGGGGTGTGTTTCACAAGCTACCAAAATTCACCCACTTGTTTCAATTAGGGGTGGCAATTAAATCTGAACCCACCTCTAATGAAAGGGGTTTAAATTCGAAAAAAATGGAAATTGCTATAGGCAGCAGATTCTAAAAATTAGGATTCGCTCCGGATACGGATCCCATCTTGATAGTATTTAATTAATATACATATATATTTTAAATTTTTGTATATAACGGTATGCACTGTAAAACTTTAATAAATTAATAATTTTTGGGTCCATAAAAGTTTATTAATTTAAAGAGATATTAATATTGATAAATTAATATTTTATTAATTAAAAGAGAGATTTTTTAAATTCAACAAATTTTTTTACATATATATTGGAAATAAATGAATTCATATATGTTTCATGTTGACTCGATCTTGGTATTGGAGAAACCATTCATAAAGAACATTCTCCATATCTAGATATTTCGCCGATTTGTGTCGCTTAATATCCCGACATTTCTTAAAGTTGGTTGAAGGTACTATGATGATCTCTTGAGAGTATTTGATATTATATCTTGACTAACTTTCAAATAATATTTTTCATCAACCCACTCTTGTAAATTTTTTTGAGTGCATATAGGATGGTCTCTCTTATACTCACATAATGCTTTACACATTTGATCATTCATGGATGATTTTGCAATGTCTTTTAGATGAGAAGACATGGTTGGGTGTTTTGAATTATTTTATTTTCATATTGAGATTTATATAGTATATGTTTCATTCATTATGCATGAATATATTTAATTGGCTATAATAATTATTCAAGTGCAACGAATTAAAATAAACATGTATATTCAAATAATTCCAATAAATTGATACACGTCCATGAATATAATAGTTATTTGTATATAATGAATTGATATTATACATAAATATATTTAATTAATTATATACAAAAAATTGATTGATGCACGAATATAATCATGAGATTGGTTTCTTTCCTACAATGGCAAGGGCGGAAAATCCAGGTCAGATCGGGTTTGGGCTGGGTCAAACCCTGCAGTCTATAGGCAATTAAAGAATTTAAGACAATAGTGCGCACTTGGAATATATTTTGTAGTTGTGGATCGGCTGGATGGTGAAATCACAAGTTAAAATTTCTCCATGGATGAAATTAGCATTACGATGTTGCTGACATTAAGCTTTTGATGTAAGACCAAAAGGCTAGGCTTAGAATGTCTAGAATGGGATGCCCAGCACGGAACATCGTGTTCAACAACATTTTGTATGATACTTTTACTCTACTGGAGATTTAAGAACACTTAATTCTGCAAATGATCAGCTTTTTATGAAGTTATAAGACGTTTTTAATAATGCAAACATACTATATGCCTAATCTCCCACAGCCATCAAGATTTCAGAGTAGTCGCCAAGATTGGAACTTGCAAACTCACAACAAAGGCAGAAACTGTTAAAAATACCCAAAGCTTTTCAATTTCAAAGGAGCCAATACATTCTCCGAGCTATGACCACAAGAGTTCCTAAATTTGGCATCACAACATCAACGCCACGGCTACTCTCCTACTAGCAATTTTGCTGCAAAATGATGAAATGGTGAAGATGAGAATGAAGTACATTGATTTGATGCCCAAGGCTTTTACATTGTTCACAACTCCAAGATACACAAAATCGAGTAACATCCAACATATATATAGCTCTACCAGCTCTTATTTAGGAGAAAAGAATCTGATTCTACAAATCACATAGAGGTACCAGGATCTAGTGTGAAGGTAAACAATAAACATAGATAACTTCCAACAGTGAAGAATAATCGTAGTACAACATGGTGAATCAAACCTGCCACAATTGATGTCTGTCCCAACTCCGAGACACTACATATTCTGATGACTCTTAATTAACGGATTGTTTACTAGTCAGCTCTGGACTGGCCAGCTCGTGAAGACAAAATAATGCCAACAATAAGACCGTAGAGCGCCAAAGCTTCAGCGAAAATGAGAATAAGGATCATTCCAACAAATAGTTTTGGTTGCTGTGCGTTAGCCCTGCAAATAACATTGTGCTTAACATAAGAAATAGAAATAAGGAAACTAAGACAAAACTAGAATTCAAGTGTGTAAAACCTAATATAATCTCAAACTTAAATCTGAAGTCCATATCAACAGGTAATACTGTAACTTCAATAACAAAGCCAACTGAATAGCACCAATCCACTGAAAACTCATAAGGACGCTTAAGCAAATCAAATTTCAACCTTAAGGATCAGAATTATTGTTAATAAGTTATCATACCTAACACCAGCATCTCCCACAATACCAATAGCCATCCCGGCAGCAAGCCCAGCAAGGCCACAGGCCAGGCCAGATGAGAGATGGGCATAACCATCAAAAAGGTAGTAAGACTTGGCTTTAGGATTAATGCCAGTGCTAATAATTACAGCAATAATCAAACCGTAAATACCCAAAACACCAGCCATGACCACTGGCACAATTGACTTCATAACCAGCTCTGGCCTCATCACACCCATAGACGCCACACCTACACCACTTTTTGCTGTTCCATAAGCCGCACCCATACCTATGAAACAAGCAAATCACATCACCACCCCAACAAATAACCCATAAATGAACCATCAATGCTGTATGATTTAAGGAAATTCAGCAAAAGATACTCCATGGAATCCAGATGACAGGGAAAAAATTAGAAGAGCATATGAAATCCAGCAACTGCGGACATAAAACGGTAACTCATGAAATTCAGCATGAAAAAGCGCAATACGTTAGAGCAATACAAGCCAGATCATCAACATCAGAGCCCAAACACAAAAACAAGATCATTAAAATTTAAGAAGAAAAGAAACCGCACGTGAATTAAGTAAAATCTTCCAATATCAACCAGATCAGAGAAAAAATATGTATAAGAATCAGAACTTCAGCAAAATAGAATACAGTAATGCCTCAAATTTTATCAAATTAAAAAAAAAAAAAAAAAATATATATATATATATATATATATTATACCAAGAAAACGAGATGCGAATGAAAAATAATACGCCGTAATTTAACGAAAGTCCAGGCAACAAAATCAACACCACCGGATACAGTAATTAGAGCGGAAAATGCTTATGCGAAAATGAGATCGAAGAATTTACAGGAGAAGACGAGCGCGGCAGCTGCGCCAAGGAAGCCGAAGAATGGAGCAGTTTCATCCCCACTGAAGGTCGAAGCCATATTTGCCGACCGCAAATTGCTTCCGCGTTCAAAGAATTCCGAATTTCTGCTAGGTTTTGGTTTGATTTGGATTTTAGATCTTACTCTTTGTGGGTGTGCCTGTGGATTGGTGTGGAAGAGCTAATATCATTGAACGAGACAGGCATCATCGTTTAACACGTGTCTCTCTCCCGTGTCGGAATCTTCTGGGTCGGGCCTTGAAGTGGATATGAGCCCACCTTAAATTCAGCCCATTCTAATAGGCCCATTTACTAGATTACCCAAATATTGGAAGCAAATTTAAAGTGTCCACAGCCCCATTTCAAAGCCCACTTGATACCCTTTTGCAGTTTTGCTAAACCAGAACAGGCTTTTGATTTTGTTATTCTTGTTCCTTCCCCCCTTAAAGAAAGGAGGATTATTTTTATCTTCGGTAAATTCCGCGATCCCCTTAAAATTTGACATAATTATAATTATTTTTTATTTATTTATAAAATTATAAATATTCTTTGATATTTGATTAATGTGTAATCCTTCCATGGATGTATGAAATTATCAATTTTATTCCTTTTTTTTTAACAATAATCAATTATAAAAAAATTCAGACGATGTGGATGGAAAATTTTGGCAAATTGCAAATATCCACTTACTATATTTTTTTTATTTTTTTAAATAAATAAAATTATAATTTATAGTTTACAAGGACATTAAATATTGATAGAATCCTAACAGAGACTGACGAATTTGACTGATTGTAAGATGGCCGTTAAAATCATAGAGGTATTCGCAATTTCTCATATAACAAGAGAATTTGTTGTAACTTATCATTTTATTCTTTTATTTATTTTTATTTGTTGCAAAGAACTACATTTATTCATTTTTTTTTTTAATCCTTCATTTGTATGGCATCATGCATGTAGGAGGATGGTACAAATATTAATTTTTTTTTTAAAAAAAAAAATTGGTAGAAATAATCCGGTACAATACATGTACAGCTAGATATTGAAGTGGGTGGAATCCATGAGGGGATCACGATCGACAATGCGGTCGTTGTATCCATCACAGTCGTTGAGCTGCCGTTTCACGTGTTTCTATTAATATCAAGAGATTTTCTGCCTTATACACAATGCAATATTATAGTTCTGCCCCCGGTACATATGCTTTTTGCTGCTTTTTAGTATTTGAATATTTATAAAGTAATATAATTTAAATAGAATATAATTATAATTTTAGTCCTGTAATTTATGAGGGCATTTAATTACAAAATTAGTTTTCAAATTTAGTCTTATAATTTCATAATTTTTGGTTGTCCAGCCAAATTGGCCGAAAATTGCAATTTACTTGCAATTTTGGTCCTGTAAATAAATTTGTGCAGAACAAAAAATGACACCTCCATAAATTATAGGACTAAAATTGCATTTTTTTTCCTTTTAAATAACATAAAAAATGGCAAAATATTCGCTTCAATATTGATTGGATTGTACTGACTTGACCTAGCCATATATGGCCCGATTTGCACTCGGGTACATAAAAATTCATGATAACTACAAGATCGTCTCTGAATTAATAATTTATGTAAAATTATACAGTTCGGCAATGTTCCCTTTCATGCCCCCATTTACGACTTTGCTATCATAAGCGGTCTTGCGATATTCATATTTCCTCATTTTATAACATTCCTAAGCTTAAGCATCGAAGAGAAATAATCAAAACTTTCTTGATATTGTTCACATGTGTTCCTTTTTAGCTGGATCTTGAAGAAGTATATAAAATTTTATGTGTAAATTATAAAGTCTACATTCTTTAATTAATACCTAACTAAAGACGTATAATTTTATAGGCATCATGTGTGTATATATTGAATAAAATAGGGTGTGAAATGTCATTTTGCAAAAAGAAATTCAGCATACTCAAGTATAACTTGTTGGATCATCACACATAAGCAAATCAGCATATTTTTTTATTATTAATCATCAGTATTTATGACTTGGGATCCAGATTGTAATTAAATTATCCAATTAACATAATTGTAAATTTTTAATTCAAATTAGATTTGATCGAATTAAATTAATTATAAAATAAATGTGATATACTTATGATGTGTTTGATCAATTTTTCTGAACTATATACCAATTATACATTTGTTCTGACAATAATCTCTGATCAATTTTACATTGTGTGTGTATATGTATATCAGAAAGATCCGACGGTTAAACAATACTATCTTGAAATGAAAATGTAGAAAACATCTGAAGAATTTCCACTCAATTGACACAAACAAATAACCCATACAACATATAAGCAAATAAACATACTATCCATTTTTTCTATTCTCACTCACATTAATTCTCTCTCACTCCATTTTTTTTTTTTTCCATCTTTTTTGCCAATGGCTCTCTGTCTTGAAATTTGAAAAATAAAATAAATTTTTTTATTCTGGCAATAGCAAATCATAAGTAGCTAAAACGACAGAGATGATTGCACCTTTTTGGCTCATGGGTGAGGGATGGAAGGTGGGAGTGGTGGGAAGCCAAACTTGGGGTGGTGGAAGTACTTTGGAGGGATCTTGGGGAATGGTGGAAGCTTAGGGAGTGGAGGACAAGGTTTTTTGTGGAAAAAGGGTGGGATTGGATATAGTGGAATTGGGGGTGGCAGTGGCTTAGTCACCACTGGCGGCTTGTAGATTGGAATTGGTGGAGGAAGCGGCTTGATCACTACCGGCGGCTTGGGTTTAGGCTTGTATATTGGGATAGGTGGAGGAAGTGGCTTGACTACTGGTGGCTTTGGCTTCGGCTTGTAAATGGGAACGGGTGGAGGGAGTGGCTTAACAACTGGCGGCTTTGGCTTTGGCTTTGGCTTGTAAATAGGAACAGGTGGAGGAAGTGGCTTAACAATTGGCGGCTTTGGCTTCGGCTTGTAAATGGGAACGGGTGGAGGGAGGGGCTTGACTACTGGTGGCTTCGGCTTCGGCTTGTAAATGGGGATAGGTGGAGGAAGCGGCTTAACAATTGGCGGCTTATATATCGGGGCTGGTGGAGGAAGCGGCTTAACAACTGGCGGCTTGTATATTGGGATTGGTGGAGGAAGTGGCTTAGGCTTGTAGAGTGGTGGAAATGGATGGTGAAGCCAAGGGTGGCCAAAGTTCTTGAGGGGTGGGAAGTTGACTTTGGGGAATTTCTTCTTCCATGGATGGGTTTTTGGGAGAGGAGGGTACTTGAAATATGGCCACAAGAACTTTGAAGTGCATAATGCAGTTGAAAATTGCAAGTTCTTAGTCGGGCCGAAGGTGTTTTTGCCCTTGAACACTATCTTGGAGGCGTCTAGGCCGTTGTGAGCCGGGCAGGGGATGGCAGCCGCACTGTGGAGCTGCGCATAGCACTCGTGTTTGAGTTTTTGCTCGTCCTGGATGATCTCATTTGGGAGTGGAATCTTGAATTTGCCTTCTTCGTCTAGCTCGCCATCTCCGACCCTTTTGATCTCTCCGGTCTCGAGCTTGCAGTCGATGGTTACATGCAGCCCTGTGTAGAATGCATAAACAAGTTAACATGTTACCACATTTGCATTCTACATAGCCAAATACATTGATATTATTCTCTAAAAAAAAATAATTTTTAAATACATTTTAAAATTTCGAATCTCAAAAAATTACAATCATTTATAAATATGTTGCATGGATAAGCATAATTATCAATATTCTAACATATTGAAACATTTGAAGAAACAACAAATGAGTAACACGACATGACTGTTAAAGAATGTACATAAATATGTGTGTTGTGTGTGAAGTACGAATGTACCTGAAACGGCGTGAGTAGTCTTAAAATTGTTCTCCTTGCAATCAGCACATTCTCCAGTCCCGACAACCTCGAATGTCTTGTCATCTCCACTGCAGAAGCTCACTGCCAATAGCAATAAAGATAACAGGAAGAAACCTCGACGACTGAGGGAATATTGAACCCTCATTGGGACCTGCTGATGATGATCAGCTAATCTCAGCCCTTCAACCAATAAGCTGCACAATTCTGAAGCTGCTGCTTAATTGCGTCTGTGATTCTTGAATGATGAGTTGAAGCTAGGAGAGGTTATTATTTATAGTGATGGCTCTTCTGCTACGTATAATCACACCGACATCAAACTTAATGGTATCACATGACCTTAGGTCCCTCCAAAAAATATAATAAAGGATAAATTACAACTATTTTTTCTAAAATTTGGCATAATTATGAATACTCTCTCGTTATTTGAAAAATTATAAATACTCCCCTCAAATAGAAAATAATTATGTAGCCCCTAGATGGAGAAGTATAAATTACTATTTTACCCTTGCTAATTTTTTTTATAAACATAAAAATATACATTTGAAAAAATATAAAAAAAAATTAGGGTGGGTAAAATAATTAATTTATAGAGAATATCAATTTATAAAAATATTTACAAAATTAAAAATATATAATTATAATTTATAATTCAAAAGGACATTTTGATTAGTTCACCATAAAAATTAGATGAAAACCTAACAAAATGAGCTCGTTGTTAGACGAACGTTAAAACCAAGGGGATATTTATAATTTTTCAAACAACGAGAAGATATTTATAATTATGTCAAACCTCAGAGAGTGTGGTTGTAATTTACCTAAAAATAAATAAGTAAAATGATGGATCAAATTTTATTGCAAAGTCTATTCTATCTTTTACTCCATTCTACAAACATACATCACGTACATAAAATTCTTCCTAAAATAAAATATATAATGTCATCGTTATACACTTGAATGGAATAGAAAATAAAATATAATTTACAATAGAAAATCCATCTCAATAAAATAATAAAAGGAAAAAAAAAAAACAGCTTTTTTGAAGTTTAAGCAGCAAAAATTGTTGTCACATGCACAGCTTATGAAAAGCCATTATCTTCATTGAATGAGGTTTCTCTCTATCTGTAAACCAACTTACCACCTCTCTCATAAAGACTCCACTTTTGAAAAATAATTATTATTTATATTGCAAAAAAATTATTATTATTTAAAATATTTTGAGTATGTCAATATATCCCACATACAGTTGTTGGGGGGAAGAAAGAAATTAGCCACATTTATTATTAAGGTTTTTTAGTATCAACTTGGGCTTAATTAATTAACTTATATTTAATTTCTTCCCTAAGTTTTTGATAATTGATGGATATATTAAAGTCGGGAAAGTGCAACTTTTGTCCTGTAAATGAGTGGTGGTATTTTTGGTCCAATTCAAATTTATTTTAGTAATGAGGGACAATAATTTCAAAATAATAACACATTAAAAACGTACTTTTGTTCGTTGGAAATTTGACTAGAAAACGTCCCAATTTGTAGATGTCACATGACACGCATGTGATATTTTGAGGCCACATATATTTTTAACTTTTGGTGACAAAAGTCCTCAAAATGTTATTTTTTAAAAAGTATTGTTCTTCGTTACGATGAAAATGAATTATATGCGATCAAAAGCGCCACCCTCTCGTACTTGCACTGTGAAAATTACAATTTCCCTATTAATGTTCAATAGTTATATACATATTGTTCTGCAATAAAAAAAAATCTCACTCGTGTGAAAATTTCAAGACAAAAAATTACACAATTTTGTTATTTTATTATGTTTTCTTAACTATGCATTTAATATAAATATCAGTGAGAACTGAAGTTCTAAAAATTCAAATTTAGGTGCAAATAAATTGTATAACGTGCCGAATTTTTTAGGGATTTTTGAACTCTAGTTTTAGCCAGAAGTCATACGTAGGACTAGTTTCATAGTATTCTTAATTTCTTACATTATAGATTGTATAAGCAGCCAATACACAAATAAAATATTTAATTTGTATTATGGAGGTTCATTTTTAATTTAAGAGCTCGGTATTAATTACTATTTATATCGAACTTAAGTAAATATAGTATAATTAATATGAGTATTTTTTAATCCTTATACTTAATTAATATCACAAAGTAAACGGAGCCTAATAAGATTAAAAATATAATTAAGATGTAAAGAGAATTTAACTAAAATTAACGTGAAAAAGATGTTTCAACTAATTAAGTGTGCTTTGTGTAAATGCTGCACATAACTCTCACATGCACCATTTATTTATATATATATGGATTTAGGTCTCAACTTCCACGTTTAGGGTTATTAATTGTTCCAAATTATTAATAATTCTGCACCAAAGAAACACAGCCAAAATTTCTGTCTTAATCCACTCCAAAGCCCATATTTGGCTATTAAATTGACCATTGAAATTTGCTAGACATGATTTTTACTTTAAATAAATCCATATATTAATACTAATTCTTTCTTTATATATTTTTCATCTATATATATATATATATATATATATATAAACCAATCTCGGATTATTTTTTTTTAGCTGTATATATTCTATAACAATATTTTCAACATCCTTAATAATTAGATAGATTTTGGAGTTATTAAGGAAAGACACATTCTTATGTTGGACTAGGTAGGATTAATCACGGAAAATTCTTGTTGGGATTTGATTCGATCAAATATGAACCAATCACGTATAGTTTAGGAAAAGTGACCAATCACAGAGCAAATTTATCACATTTGCTATGTGATTGGATTGGTTCGATCGAATCAGGTTCGGGCAAGAATTTTTCAATTAATCACTTACATATTTAATAATAATTAAGATAAAGAATGATTAATGTGCTATATATATATATATATATATATATATATATATATATATATATATATATATGAGCTCTTAAAATGCAATAGCAGACCTAAGAGTATAACAGAGGCAAAGGCTATACATTTTACATTTAATTTTTTTTCCTTTTTGAAAAGGCTAAATTTACTATAAAGCGGTCGATTTTATAAGATGGTTCGGAACTTATAAAATATCAGATTTAATTTTTAAAATAAAATTTTGAAGTGTTTGAATAAAATAAAATAATAGGACTTCTTGTATATAAGACATATGAACATTGACAATTTTATAATTATTAAAATTGAAATAGTTTGTCGAGATATTAAAAATAAGTTAGGAACATTTTATTTTTCTTAAACAAAAAAACATATAAATTCCAGAAATTTAATATTTTTGGATATTATAAATATATGTATAAGACATCGAAAACATCTTATAAATAATGAAATTATTATATATAAAATATATTAAAATATTACAATAAGAATAATGTAAATGTAGGGTATGTATGTTGAGTTGTGAAAGAGTAGTTGAGTTGTGGGCATTTGTCCAAATGTTGGACCATATTAATTATAGTACGATCCAGCATTAAGTAGCCTCTAAATTAGACGCTCAATTATATATTATATATCTAAAACACAACCTTTTTCTTTTTTTTTTTCATTTTGAAAAATACGATGTTTCTAATCCTTAAAAATGATTTCGGCTATGGAGCAAATGATGTTGGACGAACATCTTTGGTTTTTTAATCACAACATAAGTGTAATTTTCGAAATTGCACTTTTTAATCATTGTAGGATAGGGGTTCAGCATATTTAATTTTTTGCTTTATGAATTTATGAAAACGATTTGAAAATTGAGAAAGTTCGACACATTTAGTTTTATTTTTTTAAAAATTTTCAAAAAGATCCTAGAATTAAGATAACTCGACATATTTAGTTCAATAAATTCCATAAAGCAAAAGATTATCTCAAAATGTGTTGGATTTTCTTAATTTTGGAATAATTTTTTTTAAAAAAATCATCTAAAGCAGATGATTAAATTTGTCGAGTTTTCTAAATTTTAAAATTCCGTAAAATAAAAAATAGTTATATTGAATTCCTATCATATGAGTTTAAAAATATAATTTAACCTCATTATATGTATTTTTTAAGGTCAGAGTGATGATTTTTTTTTTATTAATTGAAATAAATCGATTACAAGTACAATCAGTCATGTCAACATCAATATATCATACTATTCAATTAACCAACTCTTATTATACATCAGACAACATCCCACGCACATGACGGGATTCGGACCAATAATCTTTAAAATTTTGGGGTCTCAACTTCGCCAACTGAATTAGGCCTCATTGGTCTCTCATTATATGTATGTTGACAACATATAGAATACATTAACAATTTGTAATGATTTATGGTGATTGAAACAAATACGTGTCATCTCAAGAAGTATATATGATTTTTGTTTTTGTTGTTATGAACAAGAAAAAGAAATGTGGATGGGATTTGTGGAATTGTGATGAAGAAGCTTAAAATATCTTATAAGTTTGGTTTTGAATCGTAAATGCGAGCTTGTTTGGGTGTTGGATTTGGTGGGCAGTTGAATATTTAATCATTGCTTCCTATATTGATGTGATATCATGTTCTTGCCTCAAAAAATACAAAAATAAATAATTATTATTAATAATAAATAATAAATAATAAAAAAAAAAATACTTATGTTGGTGTATGGTTCAATGCCATACAAATAAAACAAAAATCTTGCTTGCTTTTTTTTATTAATTATATTTAGACCCCCTTTAAAAATATAAAATTATACTTTTCCCCAAAAAAAAAAAATTAAACTTATACTTACACCCCTTTCGAAGTTCTCCATTTTTTCGAACGCTAACGAAAGGGGCCAAGTGTAAACAGTAAATTTTTTAAGAGAGTACAAGTATAATTTTAAATTTTTTGAAAAAATAATATAATTTTGTATTTTTAAATGGGCATAAGTGTAATTAACCCTTTTTTTGTTCAAAAATTTGAGAAAGTGTTTTATGATCCCTTGATTTATCATAAGAAAAAATATATTTCAAAAAATGAAAATTTCAATAATTTAAGTGATTTTAGAACTATGGCACATCTGGCGATGATATTTCATGAATCTCAAGTTCTATACTTCATTAAGGGTAAACGAAGTACAGAACGTATAATTATAATATTTCTTGAAATTTAGTATAATTATAAATATTTTTTCGTTGTTTGAAATATTACAAATACCCTGATTTTGATGTCTTTCTAACAACGAGCTAATTCCGTTAGGTTTTCATTCATCTTTTGTAGTAAATGCTAAAAATGCCCTTTTAAATTATAAATTATAATTTCATATACTTTTATAAAATATATTTATGAACTAATATTTCCAATGGATTTACTTTTACCACCCTCATTTATAAAAAAAAAAAACAAAGTAAAGGTACATAGTAATTTTTACCTCACCGTCTAAGAACTACATAATTATTTTTTATTTGAGGGTGGTATTTATAATTTTTTAAATAACAAAAAAATATTCGTAATTATACCAAATATCAGATGAAGTACCCTTTCATGGATGAGTAAGATGCAAAATTCTTTTGGGAATTCATATTTTATTAATTTTCATTCAAATTAAAATTTCTTCTCTTTTAATTTAAACAAAAAATGAAAAATTAGGATGAATATAGAAAGGTAGTAAGGAGGTGGATGGTAGGGTTGAATTATTAGGGTAGTGATCATAAAAACGTAGTAAAATAATGTATGTATAGCACAAACCTTAATTTTGTTGACCCAGCCGTTGTTATTTAGTACAATTCAATTATTCAGTATAGAATAATTAGACAGCGAAGGATTACCCAAGTTTTATATTTCACCTAAGCGCCAATCCCCCCCCCCCCAACCCATCCCCATTACCCTTCTCCTCCAGTTTCCTTTCATTTTTTCTTTTTTTTTTTTATTTGAGTAAATTACAATGACCTCTCCTGATATTTAACATAATTACGAATACTGCCTCATTGTATGAATAATTACAAATACCCCTTGATGTTTGATGAAATTATATAATCCTTGGATGGAGGGATGAAATTATCAATTTTGTCCTCACAAATATTTGTTTATTTTTTTTAAAAAAAATTAAAAACTTATAAAAAATCAAACGGGATGGATGAATTTTTTAAAAAAAATATCTGCTTAGTCTATAAAAAAATAAATAAAATCACAATTTTTAATCCACAATGATATTTTTATCATTCGGCCACAAAAATGGATGATCGTTTGTGATTCTCTTCAAACTTTCACCCACACTAACATATGGCTATGAATTCTCTCTTTATTTGCTTTTTTTTTTGTTTTCCCACATAAAAGGCCAAATAAGAAAATCTAAATTTAGAAGGGCAAAGAAAGTCCTTTGAAAGTGATGAGTCCTATAAAATTCGAACATTTATTCCCCTCACGAGACTGATTGCAAATTCTTAATACTCTCTTCGCCTACTAAATTTGGAAATTTTGCAATTTTGATACTATAATCTAAAATTTCTTGCAATATTGGTACCATTATTTTTAAATGGTTTACAAAGTATTGTACTAATAAAATGTTGGCAGTTTTGGTACTCCGCTAAAAATCCATCAGCAATGTCACTTTCAATGTTAAATCAGGTACCTTCACGGAAGTTGGGTGGGGGGTACAATTTTGATACCACAATTTAAAAACTCTTACAATATTAGTACCACAATTTAGAACTCCTTGCAATATTCATACCATAATTATAAAAATAACTTGAAAAAATACCACAAAATAATTTTTGTTTGCATTTTCTTTGTATTTTTTTTTTTTCTAATATAAAGAAGTATTCTGGAAGTCATTCAAATTCAAAATAATTTTAAAAAATTAATTGTAAATACAAAAGCGCAGGGAGAGAGATTGGCAGGAGGATACAAGAGCTCCTTCATTTCACGTAATATAAGTTTCCATTAGTTGTACGGTGCTGGTGCACGCATCTCAAACAGATCTCTTGATCTCAGAGGCTGAGATCCTTGATCCCATCCATGTCTGTTTGCCCAAAATCCTGGGAAACGAGAAGGATCAAATTCCTCAGTTGCCGTTGCCCAAAACCTTTGGGACCAGTTTCCTGCATCAAGCTTTAAACTAGACATATACCAAATGCATTAAATCGCTAAATATCGACTTCACAGGCTCAGAATCGTCATAACTTAATTGGCAAAAATGACAATAATCTAAATCTGATTCTAGTAAGCCCATCGCCTTCCGAGGCTTACTCTCAGTCAGTTTGGTAAGAAAACGGCTCAATCTTTTCAGAATTGTTCCTAAGGAAAAAAGAAAATGTGAAAGTTTCTTCCTCATGCTACAACAGTGAGGCAGGTTTTTCCATTACTTTTTTTTTTTTTTTTTTATGAAAAATCTACTCCGACCTATTGATCTTCCTCGTATGTTTGAAGCCCTAAGCTTTGCTGCAAGAATCACTGCCTCCATTTTGCTGCTGCTTACAGTCAACTGTTTGAGCATGTTGATCTACTTCTTCTTTTTTGATTTGTTGGACAGAGACTGAGTGTATGCAGTGCCCTGAACATGGAGACGTAGATAAGCAAAGACACCATATCCAGCTAGCTCCATATGAACCAAATGAATAGGGATAAAATAGAACATTTCAATTTAAAGAGTATGTCTACTGGCATACAGACCTGCAGCCACTCATCCGTTAAGGCATCAGTTTTTGCAGTTCCAACTTCGACCTTCGTGACCCTCTTGGTTTTCTGAATGTTAAAAGAGACGAGAAAATTTTGATTCAGAAAGAAACAAGATTTCACATGCAATGATAAAAGTACAAATTGGTGCATCTTAATTCTTAAGGCCAACATTACAGAGCTTAACACCACATTTCGCAGATTCAAAGATCATACATCATATGCCTATAAATCAATTCCAACTCAATTTTACTTCTGACACACTCATGCACATTCACCATATGGCAGCCACCCCAACCCCCCAGAAAAAAGAGAGAGAGAGAGAGAGAGAGAATAGAAACTCCGTTTTAGGCAAATTTGCTAAAACCTAAGCATCAGAAACAAAACCTCCAAAGGTTGTTGTTTGGGGGGTATTTCTCTGATATTATTCAATGAAATCAGGGGCCCAGTAGTTCTCAAGTTATTTATTTTGCCGATATAGCATAGAAATAGAAATCACAAATAAATTGTAATACGTTGTGCACATAAGCGCATAAAGAGTCATCACCTTGGATAAATTTTGAATTTGGCTACGTATCCAAACCCCAAGAAGTCCAAGAAGGGCAACACCAAGGCAAAACAAAAACACCGACTCAACACTGAACAGGCCACCCACTTCAGTAACTTCAACTGTTCCATTGTAGAAGGTACTCTGGTAAGGGTTCTGGTCGATCTCATATACAATAGTCCCCACAAGATCAAATTCACCCGGCTGTACAATGAAGAAAGAGAGCAACAATTCACAAATGAATCCACATACTTGGATGGAGCAGGAAATTCAAAATGGTGGATCTCTACATTTCTACAAGCTTACCTGTAAGAATTTGCTTACGGCAAATATATAAGGGAAAGTTGCTTGAGCTGACGGAGGAACTGATGCATTTCTAAAAGCCTAGTAAATCACAATGTAAACCTCAATATCAGAAATCTCCAGGACATCACATTGGACTGACATAAGATTTTAAGTTTACAAGGCACTTCATGATACAGAATTTCAGGATAAAATGCCATATCTGGTGATATCATGCAAATCCGAAAGTAACAGTAAAAAGCTAAAACCAAGGGGCTGCATTAATCTCCTCTGTTAGAGGGGTACCTAAGTCATACAAGGTAGTAGCAGTAATTACGCCAGAAACAACTAACATTTATCAATAAGCATATATGCAAAATGAAGCACTACCACCAATCAAGAGGAATACAGGAGATTTCCCAGAGGCAATCAGTAAATGAAAGAAGCTTAGCAACATAATTTTAGAGATAATTTACCACATAAAAATATTCAGATGCATTCATTTATACTTCCAATTGTTGTTTAGCAGACAGACTAGTGTCCTCGGGTGAAATGTTTTAGTGCAGAAAACAAGAAAAGAAAAGTAAGCAAGGAATACCTGGGCGGAGAGATTCTGAATCAAGTATCTGTGATCAAAAGGAAGATGAATACTGGCCTGGATCGCAATAACATTAATATTTGATTCCCCTGAAATTTTTATCAAACATAACAGTTTTGAAATCAACTCTTGTCATATTTTCCGGTACATGATGCATACCAACTTATATAGAGTCATACACAAGGAAAACAGCTGACCACCACATGGCTACAGGTCATGCATGAAAGACAAACTAAGGATAGAAAAATGAAAAGGTGAGCAGATCATAACTAGGATTACTGGATAGAAGAGTAACACTTGGCACAGTCATTTAACAAAGGCTTACCCTCATTTTTAATTCCAACAAGAAGTTCACTTTCTTCTCCAGCTGCTATCACTGAAAAAGGAAAGGATCTAATTTGAGAGGCAATACGCCATAGAGACAAACAAACAAGAGGAGAATGATGAAGATACAGCTCATTAAAGCATGAGGGGCAACAAAAGTCCAACAGCAATAACTAACATTTTGAGGGGTTTTTGGGGAAAACACAAACAGTTTCCACTCCTGGAGCTGGACTAAAGCTTCCACCACCAAAATCTTGGACATCCTCCCCAACAATCCCAAGATCTCCCCCATCCTCAGACGAATCAACAACTTGCATCAGGATCTGGCTCACATCTTGTAACTATCAAGCAGAAAGTAAGTTGTGAGCATATAAGGATTAATTTTCCAATATGGTGTGCTTAAATTCAATTGAGCATCGATGATTGGAAGTTTGAAACTTTGGAACCATTACAAATAATTCACAGCTTGGAGTAATTCAGAGTAAATTTTTAATCTTACATTCAGGATCAATCAGAAGAAATGAAGAGCGATAACAAAGTAAACAAACATTTTCCCTAAATTAAAGCAAGAAGAATGCTTCTAACTTCTAGATATTACTTTTCACAACGTAAAGTGACTTTGACTTTAGAATAAAAAGTCCAATTTTTATCATAACTTCCTTAAAGGAAGACAATTCTCATTTATACTTCCAAATTTCTTCCAGAGCATATGTAGCCAATTGCATAAGGTCACGAAATCATCACCAATTCACCAAGCACTCAAAAAACGCAAAACTGACATACAACATTAGTTCCACATCTGGCATCCAATCCAGTCAAATGCACACAGCCGCAAACTAGAAAATTGAAACGCATAAGCGAACGACAACCAAAGTAAACAAAACCAAACCATAACAATCTAGAACAAGGAAAGGGGAAAACAAAAACTCGATCTGATCTAATCCATCATCGGGCATATCGAAATACAAGAAGACCCTAAACCCATAGAAAAATTCAAGAACCAAATCAAAATTCTCGTGCATGCCCATGACTACAAACACATAAAGTAATTCATAAATTCGTCAAAAACTAAGTGCAAAATTGCCTCACAAAAAATTCAATCTTGAATAGAAACATTGAGCATTGAAACTGAAATCGATCTAGATCTAGATGCATACCTTGCAGAAACGAAGAGGAAAACAGGAGCAGAGTTAGGATCAAACAAACCCTAATTGTCATCTTCATCTTTTTATTATTAATTGCCCCAAAAGACAGAGAAGAAAATAAGGAAGTGTTGTGTGAGTGTAACCAACAGAGAAAGACTTTTAACGTGGACTAAAGACCCATAGGAAGGTCAAAATAGGGAAATTACTTCAGGGGCATGAAATCTAATTTTAATGTTTTATGTGGGCTAATGTGATTTTTTTATCTTCTACGAGTGATGGAGGTGATAACTACGTATATATTTATACACTTTATCATTTTTTTGTAATTAATTTATCATCTCAACTTTATAAAATTTGTAGTTTATAATATATAATTATATTTTTATTGATTTTTAGACTGGAAAAATATCACATGCATTGCATATATAATATTTAAGGAAAATGTATAAGTAGAATATCACATGTGTTGCACATTTGATATTTTTTCGACAGAAAAAACGACCGTATATGACGAAGTACAAATTTCACAAAATTAAAATAATAAGTTGATACATAAAATATTTCAGATAACAAAGTATAAAAACAAGCATAATTTGAATAACAAAATATAATTTATCCATTACTATATAACATAACTGGTTAAAATTATCAATACAGATGTTTTCAGCCAAGTGGTTAATAATAAAATCTCATGAATTTTAATTCAACGTCATGAATTCGAGTTTTATTGAATGTATGGATATTTGGCTCACTTTTATATAGGTCAATCTATTAATTGAACCAACTTATCGCTCAATTTATTGATATAATAACTAGTTGTTGCACGCAATTCTCGCGAGCATACAAAAATCATATTTTAAGATGAAAAAAATTTATTATAAAAAAAAACACAGTACGGTGAGGAGATGAAAAAAGAAATAAGTATTTTAGGAAAAAAAATATGGGGTAAAGTAAGAAAGAAATAAAAATTATAGTTGTGCGTTTATCTATACTATTATAAAAGAAAACCTTGTTTATCGTACCAACTTCAAAATGCCCAAATTTACCCTTTATTTCATTTGTTCTCTTTAAATTTTTTTGGTCAATTTAGTAATTTTAATATTTTTTAATAATTTCATAATTATTTATTTTCTTAACTACCCACTACTCAATATTCCTCTCTCACCTTAATTTATCACATTTATTATAATTTATAATTATAATTTATTCTTTTCATAATTTTTTTATCATCTCTTACAATGATTTTTTTTTGTATGCTGGGAGAATCGCGTGCAACGAAAACTAGTTATAAATATGGGAACATGTGAGTAAAAATTAATTGTAACATAACTTAATAAGATTATGGAAGTTTGTGAGAGCAAAAATATAGAGAACAAGAGAGAGAAAAATGGAGTAGTGTCCAGTGGATTGAGAGGAAAAAAATATAATTTTAAAATAATTAAAAAATATTAAAATTACTATTATAGATATTTTATTAAAATAATAAAATAAATATAAAGGTAAAATGGGACAATAAAAAATTGATACGATCAATAGATTTTATTTTATAATAGTAAGATGTAATTACCAAATTTTCAAATTATAAGATAAAGTTTAATTTCTTTAAATTTGAAATTATTCAAACAAATCCAAATGATTTGTTATTTGAGATTTGAAATCCATAATTTCCTTATCTAGACTTCTATACTGATATAATAAAGAAAAGTCATCCACACTCACAAATAGTGGTTCATGATTCTGTCACACTAAATTTTAAACATAACAATTGCACCAATAATTGAAATTTTTTAAAAATCATTATAATTACTTTTTATTGTTTTTTACAAAAATGACTCAACGTCATTTAATACCATTACACCAATTCTTTCATTGTATTTTTCAAAAAAAAAAAAAACATCTTTCATTGTATTGATATACATTAAGTTGGTTTCTTTTATTTATTTATTTATTTTTTAAATAAAATTTATTAATTTATATATTTTATTCTTATTTATAATATATTTTAAAAAATAAAAGATTGTTTATCATATGCATGCAGAGACGGCGTGCCACACCGATTAATCAATCAAAATGTAAACTTAATTAGATTTTAATTTCTTTAAATATGAAAAATATTAAATTATTTTTTATGTATTATACTCACGAATGAAAAAAAACAACAAAACTATATAAACTATTATTCATTCAAACTTGAAGTACCTGTATCTGTATAACTTTTAATCGTCCTACGATGATACATAATATTTAATAAAGCTAAAATATATGAAACAGAGAAGAAAATAAAAATATTTTATCGCGGGTGTTTGTGTTTGAATTGAGGACCGTGTAAGAAAAAAAAAATATTTAATTTGGTATTTTTTTTATAGTAGTTTTTCTACAAAAAAAAACATAAAATGAAAATTGTGTTTGAATTATTATTTTTTGTGATAGTTTTTTGTATTAAAAGACATATTGAAATGTAAATGTAGTTAAAATATTATGATGCTTTGAGATGGTTTCTATAGGAAAACTAATTAGTGCCCTGTGCTTTGGAATTGCATTTTTAAATAAATAAATGATAATAAATAAAAATTAAAGATTTAAGTAGAAAAACACAAAAGTAAATTTAATATTAAAATAAATTTAAATTATTTTACTAACTAATATATCTATAATCTTTTTTGTTATAATATAATCAAATTGGACACTTATATAAACTGAATGGAAAATAAGAATAATTTATTAAGTATTATTATCTATACTATATAAAAAGAAAACCTCTTTTCCAGTCATAAATGGTGGTTACTTACACCGCGATACCAAATTTTTAAATTATAAAAAATATCCTTATGTATTTTCAACCACCTGTACTCAAATTCTTTTTTCTAATTCATATGATTTATTACTATCTATCTATATTAATACGAAAATTTCACCCACGATTTTTTTTTTTTTTGTCGTAATATCCCTAAAGTTTTATTTTTATTTTATTTTATTTATTCATTTTTTTACATGTGATGTGTTGGTTTATAATTTTATTCTTATTTTAATAATATTTTTATAAATATAAATAATTATCTATTATATGGACGTAAGAACGACGTGCCATAACAATAAGTATATAAAAAGAAAATCCAAATTATATTACTCATTAATTTATTAAAAAAATATGGTAAATCCTTTGAATAAAAACAATCACACTCTTACATGATCTAAAAAATATATAGTTTCTTTCATGCAAAATAAAATTCAAAGAGGCCGTCAACTTACATTTGGAATGAATTCAAGAACATATTCGAAATCCCAAATTGGAGTGGTTTGTGTAATATCTCCACCGACATGGCGCTTACTTAGATAGTTTTTACGTTTTATTATGTACAGATTATCTGTCGTGATATATCATTTCTACATATATATAATAAATAATATTTTACGTTTTAAAAATATTTTAAAAATATATAAATGAATATATCACGTGTCAAATTGTAACAAAGAAAGGAGAAAGGAAATAAAGAAAATAAAAGCAAATCAACTTAAATATATTATTGACACAACATAAAAATGGTAATGTCACAAATCGCTATTTATGAGTAAAAATTAATTTTTTCTTTTTATATACTAGACATTATGAATAAAAAAATATATGTACATATATCTATACTATTTAAAAAATAAAAAGCCTTCCACACTCACAAATGATGATTAATTACACCGCGATATTAATTTTTTATAAAGTCAGAAATGCCCTTCAACCAATAGAATAACTAACTTATTTAACTTTTTAACTTTATTTTTTCTTTTCCTTCTTTTATTTCTGATGTTATGTATTGATTTATATATGTATATAATATTATTTCTAATATATTTGAAAGTATGAAAAAAACTTATTCATTATATGTATATAAGAACAACGTGCCACAACGACTAGTATATATATATATACACTAACACGTCATATTTTAAAAGATAAAATATAGGGAAAAAATCTTAAAGATATTGTTGGTATAATAAAAAGTTGGTGTTGCGTTGTGATAAAGCATGATTGGTGAGTTAGAAATGTCTTTCTTTCTTTTTTTCTTTTTCTTAGTATAGTAGATCATAAATATATTTACACACAACGCAAATACTAATATGTTATTTCAATTTTAATTAACAATAAACTCAAATAAAAAAAAAAAGGTAAATTTAATTTGTGAGTGCAAGTAATTGAATGGAATTAAGCTTCTATAGGAACACGATTGTGTATTTAATCCAACATGAGTTAAAAAGTCAAATAAATTCTATTAATTGAATGACATTATGATAAATTGAAGTAGTGATATCAAAACTATCATTTTGAGGTTAAAACCCTTATCCTATTTATAATAGTAATATGTATGATAATTAATAATTATTTTTTTTTGGGTAAATTACATCTACCTTTCCTGAGGTATGTTATAATTACGAATACCCCCTCGTTGTTTGAAAAATTACAAATACCCTCCTAATTTTAACGACCATCTAACAATTACCCCAATCTATCCATTTTTTATAGTGAACTGACCAAAATACCCTTATGAATTAAAAATTATAATTTTATTTATTTATTTATTAAATATTTTTCTTATCGACTAAGGGGATAATTTTTTTTTTATAAATTTTAAATTTTTTTATCCATCCCATTCAATATTTTTATAAGATTTTAATTTTTTTAAAATAAAAAAATACAGTAAGGGCAAAGTTGACATTTCTATACCTCCATCCAAGGATTACAAAATTTTATCAAACATCAGGGGGGTATTTGTAATTTTGTAAACAACGAGGAGGTATTTGTAATTATGCCAAACCTCAGGGGAGGTGGTTGTAATTTACCCTATTTTTTTAATAAAAATTTGATATAATGAAATTTTCTCAAATTTATAATCCAGTTCCATAATTAAAAAAAGTCAACCAAAAAAGATATTTCAATTTGAAATAGTATAAAAATAAAAAATAAGTCTTTGAAAATGAAACCAAACAAAGCTAAGATTGTAAAATTAATTATATTTTTGGTCCTCTAAAATATGAGAATTTTCACTTTTTGTCCCTTATTTTACGGCCTTAACATTTTGGTCCAATGGGATTAAAATTATTGTAGATGTGGTCCAATGTACTAATTATGTGAGATCAATCTGTTAGACTTTAAGACCATCCATACCTTATTATTATTGAAGAGTATCAATTTAGTGTCTAATTTTTTATGGTCTGTCATTTTTTTTTTTTTTAAATTCAACAGTTCTCTCCCTTTCAACTTCCAATTACCTCTCCCTCAACTTTCATGTTTCTTTTTCTTCCACCAATTTTTCTAAATAACTACCCACAACTCTATTTTTTCATATTTTTTTATTTATTTAACTAAAATAATTATTCTAAAAGAGTAAGAATTATATTATTTATATTTTAAATTAATTCCACACATATTAATGGGTGCTACTCTCACTAGTAACTATGATGTGTTTTAATTTTGTAAGACAATAAATATTAATCTCGTAAAATGCAAAATGAAAAGTGTAATATTCTTATTTTATGGGATTAAAAGTGTAAATTTTATGCAAATTTTTTTTCCTGAAACCACTCATATTTATGAGTTGGATTGTACATACGAAGAAGAAAAAACGATTTATCATCACCATTTTGTCATTATCTTAACTTTATGGATATTTGTAGAAGGACAAATGGTTGGGGCAGGTACGCTATAAACACAAAGTTGAGGGGTTATTTGATAATTCGATAAAAGGCGTATGGGAATGGGATAACGTTAAGACTTCTCCACTCTCCCAACCAGTGCAATGCGATGTCGTCTAGGCAAAGCACTGGCCTTAGCAGATGCGACATCCACCACATCTGCATTCCCCCAATCTCTGATTTCAATCAATAAATAATTTCTGAAGGGTTTCTTCGCCTATGGATCAACTGAATCCCGACTCGCTCTTTCAGTCCATTCCGAACTCGAGCAATTTCCAGCCTCCGCCTGATGCTCGCGTGACCTCTACTCGTCCCATCAGGATTGCAGGTAAAAACCCTTGGATTGAGTTGCATTTTATTTTCTCGATTTTATTGATGAAATTTGTATTCGCGTATTTTCTACATGTTAAAAATCGGTGGAATTGTGTGCGTAATCGTGCTTGTTCTGCTGAGGTTAAAGATGTAGCATAATAAGCTTCAAAATTAAAGATGTTGCTGATAGTAGTTTGGGGGGGTTAGGGGTGATTATCGATTGTGTTCTTCTCGCATTCGCTTTAGAAGTCTTAAGAAAATAGATTTTGATTGGTTATAGTGTTTGAGGTATTGAGAAATTGAAGCCTTACAGTTGGAACTAAAAGCACCTCAACAATGGGATTTTGTGTAGATTATCCTCACATCCAATTCCATTATTTTAGTTTTGGTATCCGAAAGACACTGATTTATGGTGGGTAGTAACTTTCACTCATTTTGTGTGTTTGGGATGGTTTCTTCCTGCAACCGGCCTGTCATATTGCTGAAAAAATAATTATGCAATTAGTTTCAGATCTTAGTGTAATTTCAGACATTTATTTAGCTTTAGTCTCATGGAGATGCTTCATTCAGCTCAGGGCATCACAGCTAAAATGGTGAAAACATTTTCATATCCATCATTTAAAATGAGAAGTTGGTGAGGTTAATCATGCTGCTGGTTTTTATCTCAATAGACTTAATGAAATGTGAATTGACTGTTATGCTTTTATGGTTATTAATGAAGCTAAAGCTGATGCTTTCACTAGTACCATTCTTGGAGTATCTGATCTTGCTTTACCTACCTAATTATTAATTTCTTTGTGACTTTCTTGCCTGTTGTTGTTGACTAAGGATGGAAGCAGAAGCAAAGGACTCAGTTACTGCAAGGAAAGTTCAAAAAGCTGACCGTGAGAAATTGAGGAGGGACCGTCTGAATGAGCAATTTATGGAGTTGGGAAATGCCCTTGGTAAACCTTTTTCCTTGATTATGACTTTATGAGGCAACACCAGCATTGATTGTCCACGAGTGCATCATCTTATTTAAGTTCGTACTGCGTGCTGCTAGTGGTTTGTAAACTAAAGTTTAAAAGTACTGCATGGAGGAACTTGCGAGAGCTGTCACCTCATCTTAGAGGACAGCACCTCCTTGTGGACCTCCGTAGAAGCTGATTTCTTATAAATTTGTCAGAAAGAGAAAAAAAGAAAATGAGAAAGAAACCACCGCGACATTCACACCCTTGACCAGTAGGAAGAATTTTAGTTCAATTTGTTATTTTCCGTAAAGTGTAGCGTTCCATTTTAGTGGCTTAAAAGTAATGGGGACTTACTGACATAAGTTCTTGTCTAGTCGACAGTCCTTGCATGAACATTTAATTGAATCACGGATTATTCACATAATAAGTTCTATGAGGCATTGCTGTTCATTTCAACTGTCGTATCTTTGTATCTTAATGCTAGATCTTTGGTTAAGTGATGGAACTTTTAGCCTTGGTGGTAGAAGTCTGGAAATTTTTACATCAGTGTTGCCATTATTTGCAGATCCAGATAGGCCTAAAAATGATAAAGCTTCCATTCTCACTGATACAATTCAAATGCTGAAAGATTTGACTTCTCAAGTTGACAGACTAAAATCTGAGTATGCAGCGCTCACTGAAGAATCTCGTGAGGTGATTCTTTTTAAAGTAATTTTTTTATTACAGTGGGACCATTTGAAACAAGATTTCACTAATTCTTTCTTCTTCAAGCAGCTGACTCAGGAGAAGAATGATCTCAGAGAAGAAAAGGCGTCTCTTAAATCTGATATTGAGAACCTTAATGCGCAGTACCAACAGAGATTGAGGACCATGTATCCGTGGTCCGGGATGGATCATTCTGTTGTCATGCATCCATCTTCTTATCCCTTTCCAATGCCAGTCCCTATTCCAACTGGACCAATCCCCTTGCATCCATCCTTGCAGCCATACCCGTTCTATGCCAACCAAAATCCAGCAGTCGTTCCTAATCCATGTTCTACTTATGTTCCTTATATGACCCATAATACCATGATCGAACAACAATCCACACAGCATGTCTCTCAAGTCATGCAGCAAGGTACTAGGTCTCATGTTTCAAGCAAACAAGACCATAGAAACAGATCATCAGATGGGGAGAGCAGAATAGAGAAAAGCGATGATTCAAATGACATTACAACTGATCTAGAGCTTAAAACACCTGGATCGACATCCGAACAGGTGAATAAAAACCACTTAGGGTTGTAGGGCATCATAGACTGTTCTATAAAAGTTTTGGAACTAATTTTGGAATGTTGGCATTATTATGCAGGACTCCTCGTCAAAGCAAAGAAAATCGAAAAAAATTGTCAGGAAAGAAACCAGCATTACAGATGGAAGTTCTTCTAGTGGATGTTCCTCAACTCATAGTGTGCAGGCTATCTCATCTAACAGTATCGCCGGTGGCAAAAAAACAGATGACTGACAAAGGAAAGGGAAGTTTACTACTACATCATTGGAACATCCTGTACACAGAATAATTTTCCCTCTTATCTTTGATCATCATATTGCCCTACTTGTATGTTTGATGCTGATTTCATGGAAAGATTGTACATCAGCACATGTTCCATGTCAAAATTAACCCAATTTCTTCACGTATGCTACTTTAACTTGCTCCTTAGCTGAACCTTTTGCTTGGAGTTTCCTCACTGTGAGTGATATAGGCAGAAAATGTGAAAAATACTTGGTTTCTTGTAATATATATGTATTTGATACCTATTTCAGCACATGAAAACGATTTGTCCTCTTTTTGTTATTTTTCCCTCTTTCACTTTTAATTGGAACAAGACGTTGGCGGCTCTGCAAAGCAACATTGAAACCACAAAAGCGATTTGGGAGGCCTTTAAGGTGTCATTGCTTCTGCAGAAAGAAACACGCTCACAACTTCATCAATGTCCGCCTACCCTTTTTACCTAGCTGACTCGTGGCTGCTCATCATTGGTGACCCCCGTTGTATCCGTCGTGTTTGGCCTTCTCTGCCGGGAATAGCGAACGACACAACGACGATGATAAATCTTTTGTTGAAGTACGTTGGTGATAACGACTACTGCCTTCTGAGCTTTGTCGTTGGACCGAATGCAATTCTTACTTCCACTGATCGCGCGTGCCGCGATGCGGCGTATACTTTTCCTTGTTTGCCAAAGTTCTTTTTTTCTTCCCCCTAAAAAAACTTACTTTTGTAAACATTAAGATAAAGAAATCGATTATTGCTCATTGAAAATTTAAATAGGCCATGCTATTATCTTAGAGGTTTTATTGTGGATTTAAAATTCTTTTAATATGAAATTATTTATTTATTTTTTGTAATTTTTTTAAATTGGAATTATTTTTATTCAAATCTAATTTTAGAAATAAAAAATTGGTTACATTTTGATTTAAGTAATTGCCGCTCGAATAATAGAAAGTTTGATAAAAATGAAGATATTGTATCTATATAACTTTTGACCTAGAAGTAAGAAATGAGATCGAATTTTTTATTTTAGATGTCATTACATTTTTTATTTTATTTAATGTGCACACAATGTACGTGATGTGGTAAGAAATTTTTTACACTCAAAGAATAATGATATCTTATAACATTGTTACTTCTATCTCTGTTTCTTTTTCTTTTTCTCAATTACTGAATATCTTTCTACAGAGTTTTCTATGTCCCCCCCCCCCCCCCCAAGCCTTCCACCGGTCTCCTTTTATAGGCAAAATTGCCTTAGCTATTTGAGATGGTGCATCCCCTGTGCTCCTTCACGTAGAATTTTTGAAATCGTATCTTGAATGATAATTTAGATGTTGATGTGATCGTAAGTAGTATTATAATATCATCGTAGGTTATGAATTTTTTAAGTGCATGATTGTAGCCTCTTGATGGTATATTTTCTTTTTAGCCTCGTATCTTTTATTTTAAGCCCAAGTTTTGTTTTACAGGCTTTGTGCTCCTACTCCCCTTCGTATGATCGTATCTGAGTTATTTTGTACAGAAGGCTACTCCCTCTGTTCTCTTCAATTTTTTTGGACAAATGCTACTGCCGTTTTACTCCTCGGTCCTCGTAAAACTCCCACATTAGTACCAATAAAGATGATATATTATTTTATTTGAAGGAAATTTGTATATATATAGAGCGTGTGTATAAGACGAGGTAATAAGATTTTATAAAATTCAATTTGATTTTCTTGTGCGTATTGGTGTTTCACGCCCCTCGTCTACGCGTGGGACAGAGTGTTAGGTGAAGCGGCTCTTACCATAAATTCCAACGCCACATGGGGTGGGGGGGTCCTAATCTCTGGATTCCAGATAGTCCGATAGTACTGCTCTTACTGCGGCATTAGAATATACTTCACAGTACGAAGCGGAGCAGGAGAATCTAGCAATGGCGGTTGTCTCCACTTCACTCGGCGGCGGAGCCGTTTTTAGCCACTTGACGCACTTCTCCGGCCTACGTAAATCCTTCCTCAAGCTCGACAACTCAAACTCCAACTCCAACTTAACTCACTCGTTGTTTCATGCCGTCAATTCGCATCTGCGTCTCGCCTCCTCGAACAAAGGCTGCCGCGGCGTTGTTACGATGGCTAGCTCCGGCAAGGTTGCTTTCGCTTTTACCCGTTGTGTTCGATTTGATTGCATTTCGGATCTGAAATAATTTTACCGGTTGTATGTCGGAGTAGTTTTCAGTAAGAAGGAAGTTCTGAGGAAATGAATGAAGAACTTTAATGACATAAGAGTGAAACTAAGAGAGTAAAAGTAAATTTGAAATTTATATACTTGATTGAAGGTTGGAGTACTTTTGCTGAAACCAGTGACGAGATTCTTAAGGAAATAAGCTCATTTTTCCTCTTAGGTCTATGTTGGCGCGATAAGTATTGGTGGACATTCCATGTCCGATGTCTGATTGTTGTTTTTCTTTTTGTTTGCAGTTTTTTGTTGGTGGGAATTGGAAATGTGTAAGTATCATGTTATTATCTCACTCCTCCTTATTCCTTTTTATTTCTCGGTCTGTTGATTGCACTTCTACGTTTGCTGGCTACCACTTGCATAATGTAATTAAAAATTGTGATGCATTGCTTTTTGTGATAGTTTGAGAAATGATATGGGAGATAATCCGATCTTTGAAGTGTGGTGATCTGCGCTGAATTTGTTCATGATTATCTTACATTGTGATCATATATATCTATGAGACTGATTTCTGATAAATTTATGCAACTGTAATGAGGGCATCACAAATTTCAATTCGGAGGCACCTGTTTGGTGGCATCCTATAACATGATCTGAAGGAAAGATGAGAAGTAGAGGAACATAACATCCGTCAAAGTTGCAAGCTCTCTCAGACTTATGATTGTTTGTTAATGCTTTTCCCTGTTCTTTCCTTTCTTTGAAGATAAATCTTTTGATTGGTAATGAATTATTGTTGATTCTTGTTTTCTGGTTTTAACTTTTCCTTACTACCTTCACCTGTGTCTTACAATTGTACTCAGAATGGGACCAGAGACTCCATTAGCAAGCTTGTTTCTGACTTAAACAGTGCAACATTAGAATCTGATGTTGGTGAGCAATTTCTTGCTATTAGTATCTAGACTCATTGCATCTGAATAAACCGAGCTTCTGTGCTGTGATTGATTCATCTACTTTTTTTCCCCTTCAACGTTGCAGATGTTGTTGTAGCACCTCCATTTGTCTATATTGACCAGGTAAAGAACTCATTATCTGATAGGATAGAGATAGCTGCTCAGAATTGTTGGACTGGGAAAGGTGGTGCTTTTACTGGAGAGATCAGGTATGTAATATCTGTGCATGATTATGGTGATTCACATTTCTGTTGTGAAATGATAGACTACCATTTTTGTTACATGAAAGAATTTACACATCTTTTAATTGTGTACTAGAGAGGATATCCTTATGTGCTTCTGTTGGCCTTAGTTCAATTTGGGAGTAGTTAACTTTTTTATCAACCTGATATAATGAATGGCTAGCATCTGCGGATTTTGATCCTAAGCTGATTTTGCTTCTAGCTATGAGAAAAAAAAAATCTGAAAATATCTTCTAATTACATATTTACTAGTTGTACTATCTTTTAATTTATTTCCATATACTTAGCAGCATTTTTGCTGCTATTTGTCCTTAATGCATCGGTCCAGTTCTTCCGGTGCAATTTTTTCATGGTACTTTCTATGATTTAGTGATATGATCTGGTGACTAAATATGGGATAACAATTAACCTCTGATGTTGTTTAGTGTGGAACAATTGAAAGACCTCGGTTGCAAGTGGGTTGTTCTGGGACATTCTGAGCGGAGACATATAATTGGAGAAGATGATAAAGTAAGAGCACACGAAAGATCTTATCAACTTATCATCAATTCTTTAATAAGGAAAAAGCAAAATATTAGTTTGTTCGATTTGACAATTTTCTGTTTCTAATTCTTGCAAGATCTGCTCTATGTTGTGATGCATGATAAACTACTTTCTTGTGCAGTTCATTGGGAAGAAGGCTGCATATGCCTTGAGTGAGGGTCTAGGGGTAATAGCCTGCATAGGCGAGTTACTAGAAGAAAGAGAAGCTGGAAAGACCTTTGACGTTTGTTTCCAGCAGTTGAAGGCTTTTGCTGGCAAGTTTAGGCACACGCATGCAGAAACCATGGTCCTTCATTTTTGAATTTTGCACATATTGATTAAGTATGTGCCATTTCACTTGCTTTTCGTGATGTGCAGATGCCGTTCCAAGCTGGGATAACGTTGTCATTGCTTATGAGCCTGTATGGGCTATTGGAACTGGTAAAGTGGCCACACCAGAGCAGGCTCAGGAAGTGCATGCAGCTGTTCGGGACTGGCTAAATAAGAATGTATCGGCAGATGTTGCTTCTAAAACACGTATTATTTATGGAGGTGTGTAATTTTCAGCTTCAATTTTGTATTTTGGTAAATTCTTATCTTTTATCAAGTGGACTTCTCATACTTAACTAATCAAAATATTGTTGAAATTGTTCCAAAGTTAAGCTCAGTAGTAGCACATAAATGCAACTGGAAATTGATCGTGTCCTCTGAAAACTCTAAAATGTCTCCACAGGTTCGGTGAACGGCGGCAACTGTGCTGAGCTTGCAAAACAAGAAGATATTGATGGATTTCTTGTGGGTGGTGCTTCACTTAAGGTATTATTATGCTGGTCAATATTTTCAAGTACAGTTTGTGAAATTGTGTGCCTTTGTTCTTTGTTTGGTTCCTATGCTTGATTACTGTATGTTGTGACTAATGTATTTATGGCTTAAATCTGCAAAGGGGAGACTCTTTTAGGCAATAATTATGTGAAATGGAAACTTGTACTGCAGCGACTGGCATCATGCTGAAAAGTTCAAGTCACAAGACAGATTTAAGAATCTTCTGAATAAGTCATACATTGTGTTCACAATGAGCCGCTCAAATCAAAATTTTATGACTCTAACCGGCTCAAAATTAAACTGGGAGAACCAAGTCTTGTGTACAAACTTGGAGGTTTGAACCTGACTGAATCCACAAAACTTATGTTGTCAGGATACTGAACCTGTTGAATGATATGGCTGTAATGTAGAATGAGGTGCATTAACAAAATAGGGAATCATAGAGTTGGAAAATGCGAGCAGATGAGCGACACGTATGGGTGGGTGCAATTGATTGGTGATGTAAGGATAAGAGCAGGGGCAAGAAATGTCAGGATTGTAAAATGAGCTACAATATAAGCAAGAGGTAGAGCTACAATATTGGTGATGTAAAGATAAGAGCAAAGGCAAGAAATGTCAGGATTGTAAAATGAGCCACAATATGACAAGGACTTGTTGACGAGGTTTCCTGGAGTTTGAATGGAAGAAGACCCTGTAATGCTAATAATGTCGGGAAAAAGATGTTGACTGCAAATACTAAAGTTGTTGGTAGAAAGATAAAAGTGGAAAGCTGTTGAGTGTTGCATGCTAGATAGCCTAGATTACAAAATAAACAGGGATATTGCGAACTTTTGTACAACAAGAGGCAATCTTACATTTGACTTGAAGTTGCTTTGTGACTAACTATTCTGGTTTTCTGTATAGTTGGTCATGGGGATTTTGTATCGGCATATCTTTTTAAAACTATTTTCTTTTCTTATGATGGGTTGACGCACATACTTTTTCTTGCTTGTAGGGTCCTGAGTTTGCCACCATTATTAACTCTGTAACTTCCAAGAAGGTCGCTGCATGATTTTTGGATCAGCGCAAGGAATGGCTCTGAGAATCAATTGTAGCGGAACTATGATAACAGCCATTCCCTTCATGTTAGGCCGCCTCTTCTCTTCTCTTGTCTCAATTAAACATCTGAAGTATGTATCATTTTTGTTTCATCTGTTTGATCAACCAGGGGGTCCCCAATATGTAGCATATTTATGCGCTTCAATACTAGGGTTAACTCTGTTAGGGCTTGAATAAAAAATTTTATCATGATTTGTAACATTATCTCCAAACTACCCGAATAACATTGAAATAAAATGAGGCTCCCTGCCTCAGTTTTGTATTTGAATTTCTATTATTTTCTGAAAAATGTAGACCTTTGTTTTATTTCAGAAGTTGGCTAAGAATAACCAAAAGTCATGTATGCGCTCATTCCATATATGGTGATTTTACATATGCCTCAAGGTGTGTTGCACTTACTCCACTGAACAAAAATCCATGTGTAGGCATTTTGTTCTCCAAGACCCGAACTTTTTTTCTGCATAAGAGAAATTTCCATGTCAGATCATCTTCACTCCTTTTATCCCATCATGACTCAAATTCATTGAGGCTCTGACTAAATATTGGAATCCACATCTTGAGTAAACTGCAATTCAAGAGTAAAGCAGATTGAGAAGAATCCACACTCAAAGCATATATACTCTACCCATCTTCCTACTAAAGCAACTTCCACTTTCCTCTCCTATATGTGCATACCATTCATCACAACTCTGAAACCAGAGGAGAATAGAAAGTTTGGGAAACAATAGAAATGGATTGGTTTTACGCCAGAAGAAGAGGCCCAGAATGGAAACAAGGCTGGACAGACCAAACCTTGTCATCCATCTCTGCACCCCCTCTTCCTCTAATGGCCATTTTCGCCATTGTCATCTTCTTGTTATCTCTGTCTAACTACAATGCATACAAGGAACAAATGCATTACACCATGATCAATTTCAAGATTCTGCTATTCTTGGTGCCCGTTTTGCTCATCTTTTTGATGCACTCAAGCTTACTCAACACCGGGGGCTGGCTCAACTTCCGGTCTTCTTCACCCCCCAGGCTGCAAATGAGGCAGGAGTTGGCTCGTGGTATTTCAGGATTTCCATGGGCGGTGGCGGTTCTGGTGGCAGTGCTGCTCGTACTGGTGTCTTACCAGTCATCATTTCAATCCAAGTGATTTCCTATTGCCAGATCTGATTAGCGTGAAAAATTCTTATTGTGCGTTGGATGTGTATGAATTCTATGGCTGTAATGTGGTCTAATGCAGTTAGTTTGATGAGGTGAAAGCGTTGTAACTACTGAGTTCATGCAGTTTGAGTAGTGAGATGAGTGTGGATATGTTTTTCACTTGCGTTAATGGTTCAATCACTTTATGTGGGCGTCTTGCAATATGAATAAACATTGAAGACACCGCAGATGAACTGGGGGAAACATTTTTTACGTTCAAATCCGACCAAATTCTATAGAAAACTCCAAAAGAGCCAACAGTACGTATAAATTACAATTCACTTGCTTCCAAATAAGATAGGTAGAGAGTATTTATAGAATTTGGCAATTTAGTAAGTAGAACAAACTTATCCATTTTTCTGGAGAGACGGACTGACTCTTTTATTACATTAGTTATTGTCATATATTTGGTTTTCGCGAACATATAAAAAGAATGTTGATGTGAGTTGATGAAAAAAAATTATAAAAAAATAAATCATAATTATAAATTGTAATAAATATGGAAAGGTCAAATGGGATTGAAATATAGATGAGTAGATGGTTAAAAGAAAAAAAATTAAAATTACTAATTTGATTCGAGTTTTTTTTTTTTTTTTAATTTGAAGGAAGTTTGAGTGTAATTAACTCAAAAAATGAGGTTGAAAATGATCCTATTATAATGGGAAGAAGAAGCACGATTTATGATCTCGAACCTAATCGGCTTGTTTTAGTTTTCACTTCTTATCTATGTATCCATATATGTTGTACTTTTGAGTAGTTTTATAAAATTTTAGGAAATTGCATGGTATTTTTCTCCTTCGTGCAATATTACACCTTTTTGCCCTGTCATTCTCAGATGTCTGTGTTCAGGGGACACGTGTACAACCCCAGACACAACTCCCTGCGCATTATTGCTGCCAAAGCCCGAGTCCCCACACAATATCACCCGTCAATTTGAGTAGAGAAGGAAAAGAAAATCTGTTCAGCTTTTTCTTTCACCCCTTCACCTTCTTCCCGTGAGTTGTGTGTTCCAGCTTACACACACTTACACATACGTATATGTAGAAAAGATGTGTATAAATCCAGCGCCCTTGTGTAGTTTTTGGTTCTTGATGTATGTTACATGGTCTTGATTCATATTCTTGGACCCACTTAGGCAATATCATCGGAGATTCTTTTGGTTTTCTTATTGTTATACGTTTCAGTTATTTATTCGTTCTTCCACGGACAAGAATAAGTTCATGTAAGTGGAAAGAACGCGGTTTTAGTGATTTGATCAGTGTGTTTTGATACATAGGTTGGTTGATTTGATTGATTTCTTGACTGTGAATGTTGCATGTTTGGATGTCATCGTTTCTTGATTTTTCGTGGATCTTTTGATACGCATTGTTTCTTGTTCTTGGTTTTCGTTAAGAATGTGAAGAGGGATATAGGAAAAGATCATCTGGAAAATCAAGAAATTATGAATGTCTCCGTGTTTTACTACTGGCTTTTACTGTTTCTTGATCATAATTTGATGCAAGAAAGCAGGGTATGCTCTGTTGTGAAGATGCTGCATAGTATTTTGTTTATGGTGGCTGATCTATCCTTGTTTTGTGTGTGTATGGGTGTGTGTGTGTGTGAACAAAAGAATGTGTATTCACATGAATTTTGAAAAATGCAGATCCTTGAAAACTCACCAGTGAGTTATTGGGTGTTGAGGGTTTGCAAGAATGTCCACACTAATCGTAGATACGGTTCAAAATGGTCGAATTAGGAAGGTCGACTCATCAGCCAGTGTGCATGACTTAGGAGAATATGAAATTTCAAGGTTACTTGATCGACCTAAAAATTTGAATTTGGATAGACAGCGATCATTTGATGAAAGGTCTCTTACTGATGTGCCATCAGGGTTATCTCCGCATCCACTTTCAAGACCAGATGTCTTCTGTCGAGCTTTTGACAATGCAGACAGTCTGTATTCACCTGGTAAACCGTCTGGATACAATAGTCCCACGTCTCAGTATGGCCATGGCATGGCCTTCGAGCCACACCCAATGATAGGTGAGGCTTGGGATAGTTTAAGACGATCAATGGTTTGCTTCCGTGGTCAACCTGTTGGGACAATTGCTGCATTAGACAACTCTGAAGAAAAACTAAACTATGATCAGGTGAAGGGCTAAAATCAATTACTCCATGTTGAATATATATGGCTGAATTGCTTCATTAGCAGTTTGTGGACTTTAAATTTCTTTGAAAATTTGATTGGAACCGACTGCAGAAACGTGTATAAGTTGTACACAGTAATGCTCGACTCAAAATGCAACCGATATTCGGGGTTGCTGTTGGTTGTATAAAGAAGATAACAAGCTTTTAGATTAGAATTTCATGGTTCATTAGCATGGAGGGATTAGTCTCTGAGAATCTTTGAGTTCTCAATCCAAACTGACATCAAGTTTATGACAAAAATTGATCAGATGTTTTACAGAAATATTAATTTCGTTAAATATAATTATCATATACCATTGTGCATGATAAGGACAGGAAAAGTTTTATTTGGTTTGGGTACTTTTGAACTTGATAACCTTTCCCGCCTGTAATCTTTTCTTTCGCCCTTCTTTTGCCCCATTGATTGCACATGTAATTTTGATCCTCTGTCCAAAGACTTGTAATCTGAAATGATCTTTCATATCATCCGCTCCATTTGTATATTTAATAACGTAAGAGAGGGCATTTAGACTTGTTCATGTGGTTACTGAAGCTTTTAACTTGTGCAGGTATTTGTTAGGGACTTTGTTCCAAGTGCATTGGCTTTTCTAATGAATGGCGAACCTGACATTGTGAAAAATTTTATCCTGAAGACCCTTCGCCTTCAATCTTGGGAAAAAAAGGTTGATCGGTTCCATTTGGGAGCAGGTGTTATGCCAGCCAGTTTTAAAGTATTACATGATCCTATCAGGAATACAGAGACATTGATAGCAGATTTCGGTGAGAGTGCAATCGGAAGAGTGGCTCCTGTTGATTCTGGCTTTTGGTGGATTATATTACTACGAGCATACACAAAATCTACGGGAGATACTTCCTTGGCTGAGATGCCTGAATGCCAGAAGGGCATCCGCCTAATCCTGAGTTTATGCCTCTCAGAAGGATTTGACACCTTTCCAACACTTCTTTGTGCTGATGGGTGCTGTATGATTGATCGTAGAATGGTGAGTTTTCCAACAGTCTGTGTTAAAGTCGATGGTCATTAAGCTATATTTATGTTGGGTTCAAGAAAAGCTATGCATGTCGTTTCTATGAAAATGCCATTGAAACAGAAACAAATAGGATATTAGCACTTGTGGGACAAGCCTTTCTTTCCTTTCGCAAATTTTATTTGTTTTTGGCCTCTCTCTTACTGTTGGCAGTTCAGTTTTCCTCGTCCACCGAAATGCAATTACCATGTGTTTGCATTAGACGTGTTCTTTTTGTCTTCACCTGGCATAAAGCTTACTAGTATATACCTCTAAGCTGTTGGTTGTAAGAAATCGGTTTATCTTTTCATTCGTCTTTTCATGTCCTGATGAAGTTTCTTACTGCACGTTGTGTTTTGCTAATACTAGGGTGTTTATGGATACCCGATCGAGATACAAGCGCTTTTTTTCATGGCTCTAAGATCTGCCATGTTTTTACTCAAGCAAGATGGTCCAGGAAAGGAACTTATAGAACAAATCGTTAAGCGTCTCCATGCATTGAGCTATCACATGAGAATTACTTTTGGCTGGATCTAAAGCAGCTTAACGACATATACCGGTACAAAACTGAGGAATATTCACACACAGCAGTCAACAAGTTCAACATCATGCCTGATTCTCTGCCAGAATGGGTTTTTGATTTTATGCCACTGAACGGAGGATATTTTGTTGGGAATGTCGGCCCTTCAAACATGGATTTCCGTTGGTTTTGCTTGGGCAATTGCGTCGCCATCCTTTCATCCTTAGCAACACATGAACAATCAACTGCTATAATGGATCTTATTGAGTCACGCTGGGGGAGTTGGTCGGAGAAATGCCGCTCAAAGTTTGTTATCCGGCTATCGAGAATCATGAGTGGCGCATCGTTACAGGATGTGATCCCAAAAATACGAGATGGAGTTACCACAATGCTGGATCATGGCCAGGTACTCAATATCACCGTAGTTGGCTCTGTCGGATTAATGCATCATAAAGCATGACAAAAGTGGATAACTGTACATAGCAACCACATTAGTTGACAACCTTACTTGTGAGTCAGTGTAATTACTGACTATACCCTCCCTTTTTGAAATATTCCAAACCTCTACTTTTAAGTTTTTTGCTTTGAAGAAACTCTCTTGATTACCCTCCTTGTAGGACTAGATACAACATTATAACTCTGTATATTGCAACATGTACTTAACAGAATGGGGTGTCGTTTTACCATTACTATAGAGACGACTATCTTATGTATGTTTAATTATCATGGCCACAGTGCTGTTGTGGCTCCTGACAGCAGCATGCATCAAGACGGGCCGGCCCCAGATTGCTAGGCGTGCTATTGAACTTGCTGAAACGAGGCTGTCGAGAGACAGTTGGCCAGAATATTACGACGGAAAAGTTGGCCGGTTCATCGGGAAGCAAGCTCGTAAAAACCAAACATGGTCGATCGCAGGCTACTTAGTCGCCAAGATGTTGCTCGAAGATCCTTCCCATTTGGGCATGATTTCAATCGAGGAAGACAAGCAGCTGAAACCCGTCTTGAAGCGATCGGCGTCGTGGACCTTTTGATGATCTCAAACTTAAGTCAAGTCTCTTTTTTTCCTGCTAACATGTTGTTTGAATTAAAACATTCCATTAATTTCTCAAAAGAAAATTGGAAGAGAAATGAGGTTTCTAGTGTTAGGAGCAGCAGAGTGTAGGGATTTTGTTTCTGGTGATGAAACTTTATAGTTTTGTGTTTGAGTTAGTAATAACTACTTGATTCTCTTAGGCTGTCTGAAAAAGAGTGTCTCATCTCAACTATTTGTGGTGGTGGTGGTGGTGGTGTGTTGGATAATGGCATGATAAGGTGGATTCCAAGTGCAAACCCTTCCTTTCATTCATATATTTTCATTTGCTCCTTTTGTCTTTGGTGGTTCAATTAATTATGTGCAAATTTTAAATTAATTTTAAAAATTGTTGTAATTTATCTGTACAAAAATTTGCAAATTTGTATGAATAAACCTTAGTTGGTTAAATTATTTTATATATATGTGCATTATGAGATTTATGATAAAGTATAGTGTTTTATTTAATTAATATTTGATATGTAGCTGTTAGTATTAAATTTGAAATTTTGTTGCTATTTTATAAGAAAAATAAATATGATTGGTATAAATGAGATATGAGAATTATAAGTGTGAAGCACCAAACTCTTCTCCTTCATAAATAAATAAATAAATAAATAAATGTTGGTGGAGCTTCTTCCCTCTCTACTATCAATTTCAATTTATTATAATTAGTGCGTTGAGGCTTAGCCATATGCCCTCCAAATCACCTTTCTACTTTCATAAGTTATCGATTATTATTAAATTGCACATGCTATTATCATTACGTGTTAATTCGATAATTCACATATTTTATTTTATAATTGTAAATAACTTCAAATCATAGTTTGGAATCTCATAGTATATATAAGTAATAGGTGGTGTTTTTATTATATAGTAGACGTTGGTTTGATTTAGTGTATTTGATATTATTGATCGTAATATGATTATTGTGATAGTTTGTTAGATATTGATATTCGACATGAATGATTATAATCAATGTATTTCAATTAATAAAAATTCATCGCTCTTATCTCAAAAGATGTATTTCCGTTAAATTTAATTATTAATAGTTCAATATATTAATCAAGGCAAATATGAGTTAAATTTAAATAATTTAATATTTTCAATATTTTTATACTAATCAAATCAAGTTTGAAAATTTACCAAACAAGATATTTTATTTAGTTTTGATAGTTAATTTTAATAAATAAAAGTTTATCTATTAATTTTAATTAAATATAAAATAATTATAATTGATTTTTGTACCTCAAAGCCAAATGTGTAAGTGAATTGACATGTTTGACTAGTATTATTATATTTCTACTGTTCACCTTACCCCTCAATTAACACACTTCTCCGGTTTTCTTTCTTTCTCCCTCAAAATCACTCTCCCCACCATTTTTCCCCTTCTCATTTTCCCTCAACCGTCCATCCTCTTCCGGCGGAAAATCCAGGGGAAGTGAATTGGAATTGTAAATCCACGGGAAAAAGATTTTGCACACAGTTTTTGCTTGCATTGCGCCTGCAGAATATGAGGCCACCGAAGCGGCCGATCCAAGCGGTGTCCACATGGGTGCGGCGGCAGCCGCCCAAGGTGAAGGCGTTTCTCGCTGTGGTTAGCGGCATGGTGGCGCTTGTGCTGCTTCGAGCAGTTGTGCACGATCACGATAATCTTTTTGTTGCTGCCGAGGCTGTTCACGCGATCGGAATTTCGGTTCTGATTTACAAGTTGATGAAGGAGAGGACTTGTGCTGGTACGGCGTTGTGTATTTTTGTAATTGATGGTTTCGTTTATTCTTTTTGTGAATTGGCTGGGATGGGTTTTTGGGGGGATGAGGAAGTTTGGAGCTTTGTGAACTGCAGATTTGGGGATGATTGAGGTCGGGGCTTCAGAACTGGGGATTTGAGGGATGTGGAAGTTCGGAGCTTTGGATTTAGTTTTAGTATTTTTTTTTGCTTTTTTTTTTTTCCCTTATTGAAAAGTAGGATTTCTTTTCTCTTTTCCTCTGGAAGAAATGGTCTTGGAAGTTAATTGTGGGTGTAGTTGCCCTGTTCCATTTTCTACTTCTTTTTGTTGTTTGTTAGTTGCTTGAATAAGAAAGCTGGAGCTTTTACGAGTTGGAGGGTTTTTGGGGAGATCTCGTTTTGATTCTTGGCATATTGGGAGCAGGAGGAAGGGTTGATGGATTTGTTTTATTTCTTTTATTCATGGGTCTTTATGATTTTTATGAAAAGTTGCTATGCTGTTTTAGATGGATTATCTATCTTAGGAGTTACGAGATGGGCCTTTTCGTAACTTTTTGACTTCCCCTGGAGAAAAAGAGTTTTTTGGGGATTAATTGTTCTTGTAAGAAATAAAGACCAAGTGCAAATAATACTTGAGAATTTAAATTATAGTCATGTGTTAGTTCTTCACTTGCATGAAAATACTGGTGGGCAAGTCTACTTTGTAGGTTGTAGGTAGCTATGTTATATGGTTGATGAATGTTAACTTGCATTTTGCAGCTGGTATTGTCTGTATAGTTTGCTTCAGAGAGTAGAGTAAACCTTTATCTTTTGGTTTTTTTATCAGAAAACTGTCAGTTGGATACACACAACCTTTAACTTTTTTCTTTCATGAATTTATATATACATATATATAATTATGTCGGTATTGAGTTTTTTGGGTTGTGTTCTGGAACTCGTCCTGGTATGCAATCTTAAGCTGCAGCATAAGAATTTGAGCACAAGTTTGGATTTTGGATATTTATCTGTTCAACTTATTACTGATGCCCTCCATTTTAATTTATTGATACTGTTGCAGGGCTTTCACTCAAATCCCAGGAGCTAACAGCTATCTTCTTGGCCGTTAGATTGTATTGCAGTTTTGTCATGGAATATGACATACACACGTTTCTTGATATGACTACGCTGGCTACAACCTCATGGGTTATTTATATGATACGTTTTAAACTGAGGTCAAGTTACATGGAGGATAAAGACAATTTTACACTGTATTATGTGGTGAGTCTTTCACTGGAAGTGGCATCTTCTTTCCTTGGGATTTTGGTTTTGGACTTAGTATGAAGTTGATCTGAAATGCTAATCCAGAATATCTAATCTTTGAACTACCACATACCAGTCAAGTAATGAAAAAATGTTGAATAGATTACAAATGAATTCAAATCTTCATCTGCAGTCCTATTCAAGTTCTGTTAGAAATTATGGTTTTTGTGTTCATTCTTCATGCTTGTTGGTGACTATTTATTTATGCTTATATTAGTTGATTGCTCTTTGTTGTTTAATTTTTATTAACTTTTAAGTAAGTGACTTTGTAGCAGATGATAGCGCTGATGATGGAGCCGTCAGCCCCTCATACTTTTATTTCAAGCTTCCTTTCCTGCGGACCTGTTATTAATTTATTCTATTATTCATGATCTGGTGCAACGCACTATTGTCTTAGTACTTTATTTTAAGGCAATAGTTATCTTTTGATGCTTTCAAGCTTGTGCCAACCTTAGCTGCAAAAAAGGAGCTCTTCTCTTTACTTTCAAAATTTATATAAGTTTAGGGGACTAATAATGCTTTCCTATCCAAGCATGGGAAGTGTAAATTTCTTTGTAGTATATAATCCACTTAACCCCATGAGAGTTTACCTATTTTCTACTGTATTTGGATTCTTTCCAATATCTTTTGTGGTACAAATTTGAAAAAGTGTTCGTTTGTGCAGGTCGGTCCTTGTGCTATATTAGCTTTACTCATTCACCCATCCACATCACATCACATCGTAAACAGGATTGCCTGGGCTTTCTGTGTTTATCTTGAAGCTGTTTCGGTGCTTCCTCAGCTTCGTGTCATGCAAAACACCAAGGTATGGTTTGGCTGGAGCGCCAATGATGCACACAAAATTTGGTTCAATTGTTTTTAATAATTCAAAGAATATTGCATCTCATGATGAAATCTATATGTATTGGTGGCAGATTGTTGAACCGTTTACGGCTCATTATGTATTTGCCCTAGGCGTTGCGAGGTTCTTGAGCTGTGCTCACTGGGTTTCTCCAGGTTTGATGCATGAACTCTATCATGGATGATTGTCTAAAGCATCTTTTCATTTGTCTGGCTACTGAAAGCAGATTTCTTGTGATCATCTGTTACCTGAATGTCTCAATTTGGTTGCATGTTATACAATGATTTCTCAAGAGTTCTTCATTCTCTTTTATGATTGGACATGTAGTGTTCTCTTACTCTTAAGAAATATGCTTGGTCCAGTAATATAGCATGCAGATCCGCTACTGCGTGTTATTTGAATGATGCAAAATATGTGAATAGGTATTAGAATTGGCACAAGGAATGGTAGTTAGGATCACATGCTGGTTAAGATTGGTGTATTTCCATAACGATTGCTGATTCGCATCTCAGGTTTTGGACACTCGAGGTCATCTTCGTGGCATTGGGTTATGGACTCTGGCCTTCAATGGTTCTTATATCAGAAATTGTTCAGACCTTCATCCTAGCAGACTTCTGTTATTACTATAAAGAGGTATGACAGACTTCTTGTACCATTTTCAGCTGATATTCTGTCTTCTGTGAATTCATCAAATTGTGCCATTAACCTTGGCTTTTGATATGCAGTGTTTTCGGGGACAACTCGTGTTGCGCCTTCCTTCTGGAGTGGTGTAAACTAGATAAGCTTGTTCTAGTTATTTTTGGTGCACCACACGTCTTTGGTCACTGGTTTCTTACAGCGTAGAGATCTGGTTGGTAGTTCACACAAATTGGATGTTTACATCACTCTCAAGTTACCTGAAAAATATTTTGGATTAACTGTACCTGTACTAATTTGGTTTTAGATAGTGGATTTCACTTCACTGTAAGCATTTGAACTCTTAATTAATGACCAGAATACACATTTTATTTCGTAATCTTCTCTTGTTTTTCTTCAGTTCGCTTACAGAGTGTCTCTTAATTAACGACCAGGACACATTTGATTTCTCTTGTTTAGAACTATGAACCATTGGACGACATTGATTATAGACTTAGTACTATTACGCAACAAACATCTAATGATATACGCTTTCTCTTATGATATGACTGTTATTATTCCGTAGCTTCTGATATGCTGATTTATATGAATCGAATTTGAAAATATCATATCGTAGTGCAATGGCATCATTCATATTTATGTTATGACTTGCATTGCTTGGAGCTTTTATGCTTGTACACTTAGAAAACGTCAAATTGGTTTGCAATGGACAAAGAGCGTTGTGGTGAAATTCTTGGTGGAGAAGGTGTTCATCCAAGAGTACTTAAACTGGCCATTTCTTGTGATTCAATGATTAGCAGTGCTGCAGTGGGTTAGGTTTACTGTATTTAATTCGCTGTGGGAAAGACGATATTCCTTTCAGTCAGAGTTCTCAGAATCTCTAACAAGATGCTTGCAGAAATAACACAGCTGTGGAAGCACAAAGGCAGTAGTTACAAGTGTTTGGACATTTTAGTTGGCAGAACTTGGGAGATAATTATCTTATATTGTCTGTACACACACACATACACACACACACACACACACACACACACACACATATATATATATATATATATATATATAAGTAATCTAATCTCATACGGTGTTGGTGAGCGGGGCCCTTTTTCGGAAAGAATTACTTCACTTATTCTCGTCCATCTTTTCTGTGGGGTTACTGTTTCCATGGAATTTTAGAAGAAAAACATAAAAAGAACGATTATACAGCTCATCGGAACTAGATATGCCCACATCTGTCTCTTTTTCATACTTCTTAAGGGGGAAAAGAAAGAAAAATAATTAACATCAAACTCAAACACAACATATTGCAGAGGAAATTAACTCAGATGGAGTTTGAATTAATCATATGGTAAGTATAATGTGTTAATTGATAGTTTATGGATAATGATCAATCATATGACAAATATATTACACTTATTTTGTGATTGATTTGGTTCAACCAAATTTAATTTGCGTAAAAGAATTTGATATTGCAGTTTTACATTTTACCGATATCAGAATCCTACTTATTTATAGGTATTTGATTGCCGAAATGATATTTTCTTCTTTTGGGACGTATGTTTCGCTTGAAATATGTTTGTTTGATCATTACTAAAAAGTAAACGAGGCGTTCGAAATTTATCTTGAATAGAAAAGCAACATTTTTATCAAATTTTAATGAACAAGTAGTAGTTCATCTTCCGTTTATGGATGATGATGATGATATTTATATTTCTTGCTCAACTACAACATATGTACTTTATGCGGGAGTAGAAGCAAAATTCGTTCTTTTCTTCTACTTTCCATATAACAACTCTCATTGATCAATAGAAAATCTTAATTTTAGGTGGGTAGGGTACAGTGCCAGCTTATGTTACTACCCTCCACAGTTGTACATACCTTTGCATGTAAACTTTGAATGTAGTTGGTTTCTATCTATCCTCACATCAGCCTCCCCCTCCCCTTAATCTCTTTCATTTTCCTCATCTATAAATATTCCTCTCTCATTATATGAATTCCCATCAGCTTGAGAATTTTTCATTTTGATCATACATATCAATCAATGGCTATTCCTAAAGTCTTTGTTGCTTCAATCTTTCTTTCTTTGCTGCTTCTCCATCAAGTCCAAGCTGTCCACTCCAACCAAGTGGTAACTCCATAGGCCTTCAACTCTCACCATGCATATCACACCCACCAGAGCATATATGTTAAATTATGTTGCAAAAATTTGAGTTTCAAAGTGAATTCGATCATCTTCTCAGACACTTTGCTAGTTTTTCCAGTTTCTTGATTGTAAAATTTGACTAAGTTATTGTTGTTGCAATTGCAGACTAGCAATGCCGTATCAGAAACTTCATACAAACCGAAAATAGGTAATGTATCTGACTCTTGTATCTTACTTCTTGCAAGCGATGCATTTATATTCTTTCCTCTATTCATTATTTTACGTCTACTTCAGAGTGTATATTCCTTCTTTACCAATCTATATTCTTTCCTTGCTTTTTTGTGTTTACAGACTGTGAAGGAGCTTGTGCAGCAAGGTGCAAATTATCAAGAAGGCCAAGGCTGTGCAAAAGGGCATGTGGGACTTGCTGTGCAAGGTGCAACTGCGTTCCCCCCGGCACTTATGGCAACTTGGAGGTCTGCCCTTGCTACGCTAATATGACTACCCATCATAACAAGCGAAAATGCCCTTAGACATCGAGTCTATACCTTACATGAAATCTTGTATTTAGATATTTGTTCTCTTCTTGCTTCTTTGTTTTTCCCGTTCTTTGGTTTACTGTCTTGTATTACTATTGATTTCCTGTGTCTTTCTGTGAAGTGTAATAGTTTGCATTGTCAAGATCTTTGTATGTGGGACAATAAATGGTTGTTCTTGGTACTACAGAGTTGTACTCTAGTTTTTTGACATTATACTGTTATAGTTCTTCATATTTCAAAATAATTTTTATTGTCATTAAATAATTAAGCAATGAGTTATTTTATAACTTCTTTACTAATGGAGCTTTTTTTAAAACAAAAAACTAGTTTTAGAAATTGCAAGTTGATGTTGGTTTGGAAGTTGTTTATCAGTAAGAATTCGAATGAAAATGACAGAGTTTGATTCAGACCTGGTTGAAATAGATAGAAGTACTTATACAGTATGAAGCAACACTTGAATTTTCTAGGCATAACATGTAAGTGTTTCATCTAGCCATAAGAAGAAAGGTTAGAAGCTTCAGACAGTGAGGTTCCTGGTAAGAATCCCTTCAAATGTGATCCCAGGTCCAAATGCCAGTATCAATCCCCACTCATTATGGCCCTGTTCATCCTTTTTCACGTTCTTTGCCTCTTCTAGCATGTACTCCAGCACATACACAATTGTATTACTGCTAGCATTCCCATAATCAGTCAGTGCCCTTCTACTTGCATTCAGTTTTTCTGGCAATAGCTCCAGCTTCTTCTCCAGCCTGTTCAGAATAGCAGGCCCCCCTGGATGAACAGCCCAGAACAATTTATTGAAATCCTTCTCAGAATATCCAGCAGATCCCATTAACTCAACACAGAAATCTTGAATATTGTTTTCAATTATCTGTGGGAGCTGCCTTTCCAGCTTGAAACTTATGCCTTCTTCTGTAAGTTTCCCATCGATAACTTTTTCGGTACCTGGCAAGAAATGCTGTATGGCAGTATGCAGTTCAAAGAGAGGCCTTTCAATTTTCACAACAGGATTAGATCCTATGATCATCGCTCCAGCCCCATCTCCAAACAATGCCACTCCAACCAAATCATAAGGCCTGTCGGCGCTAGGTGGCCTGAACCCAATAATAGTAGTTTCTGAAGTTGCAAGCAAAACTCTACTGCCTGGATTGTTCAGCAATGTCCTTGGCTACTCGAAGGCCCGCCACCCCACCGAGCAGCCGAAAAGTATAGCATGGTCCTGCGGGTATCTGGCCGGAGGCCCAGCCCTTTTGCAAGGTCACACCGGAAGCCGGGCTTCGCTTGAGGAGACATAGACCAAGTGGGTTATGTCTGAAACTGGCCTGCCCCATTTCTTGATGCAAGATTCTGAGGCTTCAATGGCCATTTGTGTGACTGCTGAATTGCAGATGTCCAGCCTTTGCTTCACAGTGGGGAGCCCTTCAATAGCTAGTTCAGGATACTTTTTTAGGATTTCTTCAGACATCACCACGTATCTTGTCTTCACTGTGGTTGACTTGCCTGAAACATTAATGACAGCAACAATGGCATCAAGAAAAGAACTTTGTCTGGATCAGCACCTGTAATTTAGACAAGAATCATCCTGAGCATGGCCTAGTTATCTTAATCTATGTTAGCATCAAAAGATCATACTTTTAGAGGTTAACAAAGATCATATAGTAGCATAGAAGAGAATTAAAAATGTACAAAGTCGAGCTAGCTTCTGCTTGAGTTCAGGATCATCACAGTTGGTATCCCTGAAATATCCATCGACCAGAAACTCTTGCATGACAAGCTGGTGCGGAAATGCCTTGCCGAGGGCAAGAATGGCAGCTTTCCCGGGATTGGCACTTCTCAAGCATTGGAAGGTCTCCTCACTTCCCATCTGTTCTTTTTTTTGAAAAGAGAATTTGACAAGTTACCTTAGTGTGGAATGCTGAATATGCTTATTTTTCTTTTGAAGGAGATCCCATTTCATTGCTTGTATATATACTACCGATATGCTATACAGAAATTGAATAACTGAAGGGAGTACTAATAAATCACTAGTTTGCAGAGAAACGTTGATTGTAAAGCAATTGGCTACGATATTTTATATAGGATTAGATTAGGGAGAGAATTCATGACCTTGTAGGAGGAGGTTGGTTGGAGGTTTGGTTTAGGAAGCACAACGGAAATAAAGAGCATTCAGCATTATGACCTGGAGAATCAAAACTCATGACTTGCCAATCTAGAATTTGAAGAGATGATGATCCACAATTTCTCTTAAATGTACAATAGTTCTCATGTGTCATGTGGTCATATATACAAAGATAGAGCAGGTTCATGCGGTAAAAGTACAACTGATGGAAAAAATAAAGCAGCTTCAGTGACAGTGTTATCTCCGAATGTTTCAACAAGGTAGCAAGCAAGTAAAAATAATGTGCAAACAAATACATTGCCATCAATAATAAATTCTTCAGATATGTGGCTTTATATACTATAACGTTATGATCTCTAGAAATGTTAAAAAGAAAAAAAAAAAAAAAATACATTACTACCATTTAACTAGGATATTTCAAGAATTTCATGGTATTGTTCTAGAGGTGCGCTCAAACTGAGGAGAATTACAGTTCTGAGCAACTCTTTCCATTGATAAAATCAATGACTTGGGTTGCTGCTAGATCAAGTGCAGCAGCGACCGCTGCCAAATTTTGCAGAAACTCCTCAGCCGTAGGCTTGTCACCATCGATAATATCAGTCACAGCTTTCAAAAATATTGCAGGGACTTCCAAGAGATGTGCCACATAAGCAATAGCGGCTCCCTGATACATGAAAATCAAAGGCAGCAATCAAAACAAAGTTTGTGTATTCTTCGTAACTACAATTTGGCATGACAAAATTCATGAGTCTCAGAAAATAGTGCTCACTATATGAGTACCGTCCTTACTCGGTGGACATCCCCAATTTACATGTTTCAGAATACTGCCTACCTTTGCCTATGTTTTATAAAATAGAAGGTTGATTTCACATTCGTAAAAGCACCTGAGATTATAGTTTAGCTTCTTATGGAAAATCCACATGAAAGATGAGTGAAAAGAATGCTAGTATTAAGAGAGAGCTGATCACATGCAGAGCCACAATATTTCTATTGTTTCAGACATTATGATAAGCGTGGTTATCGATGGTTATCTACCTCCATGTCTTTAACAGTTGCATCATTTGCAACAATTGCAGCTTCATCTTGTGGGCACATATCTAAAGAATCACCAGTGGATAATTTTCCAACCTAAATAATACAACAATAAAAGTTAGATATACTAGTACCATTTTTAATAAAACATACTATGTCTTGACATATTAAAATTTTGTGAAGGAACACCAGATTATGATGGAACAATTTGCACGATAATTATAAATACAAACCCAATTTCGAACATGGGTATGCACACACACACAAGAAGGGAGGGGGGGGGGGGGGGGGGAGGGAACACCCACGCAATGGGGGGCCACGCCCCTGATGGTTTCATGAAATAGTACCGACCTTTAAGTTTAGCTCATTTGCAAGATTCGGGGTGGAAAATGCTTGACGTGAACCAACGCCATACAGGTCAAATACCTGCAGATCAAGACAGAGACACATGAAGGTGATGAAAAATGAGTGAATCAAATAGGTATACAAGCAGAACAAAGAGGTGTCTAATCTACACTACTTGGAAGGACACTCCATCGTATCAGAAGACTGCTCATTTCTTCTAAATTGTAATACAATTATATGCAAAAATCAATGGATTTTACAGCTGCACATCAGTCATACAGGATTTATTCTGAGTCGTGAAGAGAAATAAATTTTCATTTTTGCTGCTCCATATCATCTATATTGTTCATAAAAGAAGTCAAGGAAAAGAGTGAACATAGAAAGGACTTACAGGGATAGGAATCCTTCTGTCGTGGAAAGCAACATCTGATGCCAGAAATACATCACCTATGGAAGCACCTTTTGCCTGGTCAATGGCAGATAATCAATACCAAAGTATATTAAACGAATCCTTGTATTTTATAAGCATACCAACTTTAGTCCTGTGATAACTCAATCTACCACTCTAATGTAGTTGAATTGAAAGAAGATCAGATTCTGGGAAAGAAACATAAAAACATTATAGTTGAGATTGTGAAACCTTGAATCCACCAGCAGTTCCAGCATTTATGATAAGGTCTGGCTGCAATGCTTGAATAGAAGCATAAGTCAGAAGAGATGCGGAAACTGTGCCTACGCTGTCAACCCCTGTTAAAGAAATAATTCACTAACTCAGTAGATGGAAGTTAAAGACTGGATATCAGATCAGATGATGTCTTGCTGCAACAACAATAACAGATTTACTTAAACTGCCAAGTGCATCACACAATTCATTGCCCAGTTAATGTTAGTTTCACATATTCCACACGTGTATCAGTTTTATCCATCATAGAGTGTTAATGTTAGTGTGTGTCTGAGTGATGTTATACATGTGAACCAAATAGTAATCACCAAGAAGAAATTGCATAATTCAATGATTAACTGCCCTCTTCCTAACACATTATGAACCAGACGCACACCACATTTATGATCACATAGGATGTCAATACAACCACAATAATTATGTAAAAAACAGACAAAGCGATAATAACAGCTACAAGAAAGAACACTAATAGACATAGGATATACACCAAAAACTACACCTAACCCTGCAAAGAAAAGCCAATACATGCACTAAACACTAAACAGCAAGGAGTAAGAAAAGGACAAACCCAGTATTTTGTCTTTTCCAGGACAAACAATGTTGATGTTCAAATCTTTATATTTACCGTAGTACCTCACCCATGGAACCCCCTTTGGGAACCTGCACAAACAGTCAAGACACTAAATACACAAGTTCACATGAAACTAAAAGGTGAAGTAATAACATAGACCAAAACAAAGCTGAAGCTGCCCCCATTTAGATTCCAGTATGAAGCAAACTTGTCCAATCTCTCAAGTTAAATAAATGACTAAGTCCTTTAGAATCCCATTCAGAAAACAGTCATCTACCGGTTAATAGTACTAACAGAAAGTTCATATTCATTCATCTCAGGACAAGTGAAGAACACTATACATGTTGATAACAGAATAAATCTGCACCAAAAAGAAAATAATAAGACGAACCAACATATTGATTTATCATTCCATATCCAATAAATACTGCACTTTTATCTCTAACTTTAGGCTAACAAACAAGTCATTTCCAGCAATTATAACCAATAAACAATAAATCAGCAACTTTTTTTCCAACAAAAAAGAAAAAAATCACAGAAACTTAGAAAGAGAAGCATACACGGATTCAGGCTCTTCAACGAGCTGAAACTTATTCACTAGAGGTGACGCCTCCGTTTGCATAGCTTGTCACACGCACAAAAACCAAACGTCCAAAATCAGCACATATTCGTCAAAATCCAAAGAAAAAGAAAAAGGAAAGATGACAATAGAAACAGGAAAAGGAGTACCGATGATGAAGAGAACATTGGAAATGGGGCGTATAGGCGTTGAGTCATCGTTGACTTCCGCCGCCGCTTTGTCGTCGTGAGGTGGCGCCATTGATCGTTTCTCCCACCTCACCACCAATTCTTCCCTTTCCTTTCCCTGCGCTGAAATATCTAACAAAAACAGCCACCACACCACCCCCGTCACCGTGGTTGATATAAAAGAGGAGGAACACTCAACTTATTAGAGGTTTCTGACCATCGAGCAAGGGTTGGCCTCGCGACTTTAGGTCAAACCGGAAGTAACTGGAGGCTGGCACACTGAAGAGATCGAGATTGGTGCTCAATCAATCATGCTCCAAACTTTTGACCATGGGGGACCCACTTCTGCTCTCCGCAAATGCCCACTCGAAATCTGTTTGGAAATTAGGTTTTATATATTTCTCCAGAGTTTTAGTCAAAATACAATGTACTATCATACATACATAAATAAATAAATAGGAATGACATATATATATCTCTACTATTATTAAAACTAATATCATAAACATAAAGTGACGATTTTATTTTTTGTAATTTTAAAAATATTCTTCAATTAATAATGACTTATTTATTCCATTTTTTAAAATTCTATATTAATTTTTTTTTTCGATATAGTGTGTTGATTTATATATTTACACATATTTAAGATATATTTTAAATTTTAAAAAATTATATATTACATAAATACAGAAAATACGTACCACGACGGCTTAGTGGTATTATAAAAGGAAACTATGTTGTCGTATTAATTTTTAAATATTAAATTTATTATTTAACGTTCTCCATCTATTTAATAACAATAATTTTGATATTTTTAATGAATTTACTAAAGTACATTTCAAATTTGCCCACACATCGACTTTTGGCACATTTTATATTTTAAAATAAAATAAATAAATAATTTGTAATTTTTAAATATTGAAAGTACATATTGAATTTGTTATGTATCTGTAGTACATATAAAAAATAATTGAGGTATTTTTAAATGGAGGCCTATAATAATTAAAGGATAAGATACTTTTCAAATGATCTCAAATCAAAGTGTGTCATCATGTAGATGAAATTCTTGCTTGTGGGCCTTTATGGACTTGGTCTTTATGGGCTTTTCTACCTGCTGTCCCACTATCTATCAATGGATCTTCACCTATATTTTATAATGCAAATGGGCCGTAAAAGAGTTTTTTCATAAGCCCGAATTTGCTTCTCCAATACTTCCCCATTTTAGGTATGTATACTTAATTTTTGCCAAAATTATGTTTGAGCGAATCAAATCAATCATAAAGTAAGTATATTATATTTACTATATATTGGTAACATTTTTTAAAATATACATCAATTACATGACAAGTACATCATTTAATTGGTTCAGATTCGGCCGAATTATATTTGAGCAAGAATTTCCTCATGACGAGCAATGTACCGTCGTAATTTGTGTTTATTGTCCATGTTGATTTCATTAGTCTTCTGGGTTTGATTTAGAAAAAAATTTATCAATAGGTGATGAGATTTTGAGATTTATAAGACACTCAAATTTTATTTACAATCGATGTGGGATGCGTAACAGCATCAACAACCCCGCAAAATAAGGAGTCTTGGGATAGACACATAGCCTCTGTCCCACATACAAAGCCAAATATGAAACATGTGAAACGATCTACGTTGTGTTAGATGAGATATCTATTCTTCTGACTTCATGAGTCTCATAATATTTTATTTTATTTTTTAAAATGCGCCTAAAGAAAAGAGGTTTCAAAGTTCATAAGTCATTTAAACTCTTCATTTACAATCGATGTGGTGTAAGTATATGATAGTTTTGCAAATAAATTATTACGACAACAATTTTTTTCTTACAAACCTCGACTCTTCTCAAATTTTTATATAATACTTTTCAAGTACTCTCGATGTTCACAAAAACTCAACCATCCAACTTTTTTGTCAGAATTTTTGGGTATGGAAGCAAAAGTTTTGTTAAAGTTGTACAAAATAGATTTTAATACTTATGAATATAGATTTAAATATGAAATTAAGATAATAATTTTTTAAATAATATTAGAAATAATACTAACATAATTATGTAAAAGGTGTTGCCTTGAAATAAAGGGCATCACAATGTGGATGGAATCCAGTTGCATAGCAGAGTCAAAAATGATGGAAGATAAGAGATTGGATATTTTGCTCATTTATGAGCCACTTCCCCATTCTCCCCACATACTCTCATGGAGTTGACTTCTTTGCACACATAACTGGAAAATAATTATTTTATTTTTATTTTTTAATAGATGCACATAAATGATTTTAGTGGTTGGTGGGTGAGACAAAAAGTTCAAGACTTGGATTTATTAGGTTGGGAAAAAAAAGGAAATTATTTAAAATTGACATATATCAAGATAATTAATTATTTCTTACACTATATAAATTAAGAATATTATATTATGACCATTAAATTAATTTTTACATAATTTTGAAGGATTCAAATTAGAAATAAGGGTAAATTTCCTCATTATTTGATAAATTATAAATACTCTCCTAATTTTAATATTCACCTAACACCAAGTCCATTCCATTAGTCCTCATTAGGTTTTCATCTAATTTTTATGATAAACTTATCAAAATACCCGTTTGGATTATGAATTATAACTTTTTATAATTTTTATAATTTTTTTAAAATATTTTTTATGGACTAATATTCCATATAAATTATTTATTTTACCAATCCTTATTTATTTAATACATTTTCAGATTTTTTAATTATTTTTTTAAAAATATTTCAGCAAGGGTAAGGTAGTAATGTCCACTTCCCGTCTATGGGGTACATAATTATTTTTTCATTTAAGGTGGTATTTATTATTTTTCAAACAACGAGTAGTATTCATAATTATATCAATTTTCAGGGGAGATGGCTGCAATTTACCCTAAAAATAATAAGAATAGGAATCGATTGAAATTTTAATATTTCCGAATGTATTTGTCTATTTTGATTATAAAACGTGGATTTGTTATGAAATGTCGATTAACTGATTATTAGTTGTTAACTAACCTATATTAATTATTATTTATAATGTAATAATATATGCACGATGTATGAAAATTCATCAATGAAACCTAAATAATAATATAATTTTAATGATTTAAGATGAGATGATGAGGTTGGCCCTAAGCTTGAAAATGTAGTTGATCATATGTTGAGACTTGAATTATGGGCTCAACCAATTCATAATACAAGTTGAAAAGAAATGATCCAACCATCATATCTAAGAATAGTACCACAAGTGATAGGGTCCTTAACTTTAGCCCTTTGAATATTTGGACAACCATCAAAATAAAATTATATTTTGTAAGCGCAAATTGCACTCTACCTATTTATGATACAGAAAATAGATAAATAATCTTTTTTTTTTATAAATACTAGTCGTTGTGGCACGCCGTTCCTATGTGTATATAATAAATAATTTTTTATATTTTAAAATATATAATAAATAAGAGTAAAATAAACAAATCAATACATGATATTAAAAAAAAAAAAAAAAAAGCTAATTTATTAGTTTACGAATAATTTAAAAAGTTGAATGAGTTAGTTATCCTATTATTAGTGAAGGGCATTCTTGAATTTGCAAAAAATTAGTGCGACGATGTCACTAACCGCCGTTTGTGAGTATGACGGAGCCCCTTTCCTTTTTTATATTAGTATAAATATATATAACACTAATTTTACCTCCTTCAATTTATATAAAATCTGCAAAATGCTCGTTCCATGCAAGTGTTGTGCATCTCGCATCTTGGGTGTGATTTTGCTTAATTTTTAATTATAAAACAACTATTATACCCCTAGTCATAAATTGTTAGATCTTGTTCTAATTTTAGGATAATTACACTTATTTCTCTTAAAGTTTTGTATAATTATACATAGATTCCCTGTAGTTTGAGAAGTTATATTTAGCATATATGAGGTTTGCTTTCATCTAATAAATAAGTCCATTGTTAGTCAAAATTCACTAAATTTACTAATATTAACAAAAACCTGAATGAAAATTGATCTTATCATTGATTGACTTAAAATTGACTTATTGCAGGTCAAACAATTTTTTTTTTGGCTCTAAACCACCCTTATAATGGTGAAAATATAACTCCTTACATACATTAACGCGTGAAGATGTATTAAGGGTAATCTGATCATAAAAAAATTGATTTAACCTGCTATAAGTCAATGATAAGTCAATCTGGGGTAAATATATATATATATTCTATTTTTTTATTAATATCAATAAATTTGATAAATTTTGACTAATGAATGGACTTGTTGTTAGACGATAGCAAACCTCAGGGGCGGTAAATGTAATTTCTCAAACCACAGGGGGTCTATATATAATTACACTAATTTCAGAGGAGGAGAGTGTAATTATTCCTTTAATTTTTTGTATTTTTTATAATTTTAAATTTACATATAAATCATATATGTGAAAATAAATTTCAACCATTGATTAAAAAATATAAGAATTAGCCATAGATTTAAGCAACATTTGATCTGGCTCGTAGATTACCAAAAAAATAAAATATGAACCATAGATTTATATTAAATAAGATCCAATAATTTTGAAATAAAGGCATAAATAAAAAAAATGTCCGTGCACAATACCACTCCCGTGAAGGGGGTGTTTCGTACATTTTTACACATTGAGGGAGGTAAAATGGTAGTTTATTTTTCACAAGGGGGCTATTTGTCTATTTTTCATATATCAGGCAAATACATATATTGTTACAGAAATCACGTTAAGACGAGTTTTGCAAAACATGAATGCTAGTCGACTCAAATAACTTGATGTATCGATACTTTTTATCGTTTTCTAATCAATCGATTGAAGTTCTAATTCTTCTCAACTGTTCAAATTTAATTTACATATGTCCCACTTATGGTCCAAGATATTAAATATTAAATTGAATTTTATGGTCTAAGATTACTCAAACTTTTTTGGAGATGGAGACTTGCAAGAACGGAAATGAAATCATAGTTTATGTGATCACAATCGAATCTTCAAATTATATATATATGATAAAATAAAATTGGGTAAATTGCATAAAACCCCCCTGTGTTTTAATTTTTTAGCTAAAAACCCCCTGTGTTAATTTTATAGGCAAAAAAACCCCTGTGTTTTTTAAAATAATGCATACTTTCCCCCTCCGTTAATTAGTGTTAACAGCGTTAAATTTTTTTAAAAATTGACCGTTATACCCTTGTATTGATAGCCATTGATCTTCAATAGCTAGAAATGGACGGTCCATATTTTAGTTTATTTAAAAAATATATTTTATACTATATATATAATACGTATATATATACACATTTATATATATGCTAATTTATATATAGATATATTATATATATATATATATATATATATATATATATATATATATATATATATATATATATACTAAACGGCGGCAGCAATGGCCGCCGCCGCTGTGGGCGGCGACTGACCCTGGGCGACGGATCTGGGCGACGCCTCGCCATCGCCCGTCGATCTGGGCGACCCCCGTCGCCCAGATCGTTGCGAGGGGGGAGGCCCTCGTTGGCCGGAAGGGACGACTACTGTAGTCGTCTTCCTCCCCCTTTTTTTTTTAATTTTTTTTTATTTTATATAAAATTTATTTAAATCTTTACAATATTAAACAATCTAAATTTGAAATTTTATTTTTTAAAAAATAAGTAAAAATAATTTAATTTTTTCAAATTTTAAATAATAAAATATTAAATTTTATTTTTAAAATACGGTAAATGTAATTAATATTTATTATATATATAATTTATTAAATATATTTAAATTAAATAGTAATCTAATATTGTTATTAATATATTTGTTATAAATTGACTTTTATTTATATTCATATAAATATTTAAACTTGAAAAGTTAATTTTAGTATATTAAACTTTGTATTATGATTTGTTAATTAAAATTTAATTAAAAATGATATATTTAAGTATTTTAATATTTTAATTAATATATTTTGTAAATAAATAAATTTATTAAATACATCAAACTAAATAATAAATAAATAAATCAGTAATATATAATTTATTAAAATATATTTAAACTAAAATAGTGATTTTCTTTATATATCAAACCAAGGGGTAAAATAGACATTTGTACATATAAAATAATGTTAAAAAGTGTTAAAAAGAAAATCCACTCTCATTTAGGCGAGTGAAATGCACTCTCCGTTAATTTTTAACGGAGAGGGGGTATTTTGCTGCTTTTTAAATAATACAGGGGTTTTTTTGCCTATAAACATAACACAGGGGGTTTTACGTTATTTTTCTAAACACAGGGGGGTGTTATGCAATTTACCGAATAAAATAATATATGAATCGAACTCATTGACTAATATCAATAGATGATCTTATTTTGATTTTATTTAAATAATTAATATAAGTACATTAACTAAGCACGTCCACTACACATGACAATCATAAATCAAGGATCTAAATTCATGTATGGAACTTGTAATCTAAGCATGTAAAAATGCAACATCTTTCTCAATAAAGCATCACATGTTATAGGTCCAAAAGTATAAAAAATAACGACTTTTTTCTTTGGTATTTAGATTAAATATTTTGATTTTCTTTTTGCTGCATATATCCTTTTATTTCAACCAAATTATGTAGTTTCTGGTTGGAGTAAAAAAAAAAAAAAAACTCCGTTGCATCGAATAAATTAAGGTTAATTTCGCTGATTTGGAAGCAATAAACATAAGGTTGTGTTTGCTTGCGAGATGTATCTCATCTCACTCTCCATCCGTCCAAGTCAAGGTAGTGTTGGTCGTAGGAATAATACTATAATAGGGTAAATTATATTTTTGGTTTCTATTGATTTTGATCCCTAAGCATTTGGGGGGACAATTTTGGTCTCTATCAATTTGTATTGATCCAATCGTTAAAATTAGAGTTAGAATTAACGAAGTTGGGAACACAATCGTGTTGGAGAACATGGCCTGGTCGTGTTGGATGACTAAATCTCCATCTGACCAAGTCGTGTTCTTCATGACCTGGTCGTGAAAACTCTACTACTAGAACATGGTTTGATTGTATTCCCAACTCCGTTAACTTTTATTCAAATCCTAATAGTTGGACAAAAATTGTAATAATTAAAAAAGATTATGAACTAAAAGTGCCTCAAAATATTTAGGGGCCAAAATCAAAATTTGGCCCTAAATACAGAGACTAAAAGTACAATTTACCGGAATAATTTCATCCAAAAAAAAAAATAAAAAGAATTATTGCTCTCAAGAAAAACATATCACATCACTATAATCATCATATTTTCTTACTAACTTAGTACATTTTACGCATGCCACCACTGTTTTTTTATTTTTTGTACTCCAGACGAATTAGGAAAATTTCTATTATGCAATTAATTAATTAAAAAACGAAAAGAAAAAAAGAGAAGTAGTTTAACCTAATTAATTTAGTAGAGATAAGAAGTTCCATTTTGAGAATTAGATGGGAAAATGGATCACTTCTCATATGACATGAATTGAATAAGTTAGGTGTAGAGCAGCTTCTTTGCCTAATTTAGAGGCATTCAGGAACTGCATGCATTGCCCTATCATTTCATTACTTTGGAAAATTCTCCAAGAAATAAATTTCTTTCTTCAAGTTTCCCAAAAAACAAGTTGCATTACTTAGAAGGGAATATTAAATAACCTACACCACTGGATTTTAGAAAAATTCTTGTTCGAAGCTAATTCGATCGAACCTGAATCAATTAAATAGCAAGTGCAATACACTTGCTATGTGATTGGTGTACAGTTCAAGGAAAGTGACCAATCACATGACAAGTGTTATACACTTGCTCTGTGATTGGTTTGGTTCGACAAAACCTGGTTTAGGCAAGAATTTTCCCTAGACTCTAATGTGTTTTCTGTTTCATGCAATATGTATACATAGACACACGTCACGTGTATAAAAATTATGTCATTGATTTTATTTAAGAGAAGATTTTATAGACGTAAGCATTTATGTTATATTAAATGGAAAGTGCAACGTGATTTATAATAGAAAATTCGATCCGCCTATTGTACATAGGTAAAACAGACGCATATATTTGAAAGTCACAAACTTAATTAAAATACAAAAATTGACTTTGATGCCGTTGTAACGTAGTGTGAATGAGTTTTGGTGAAAGAAAAATAGATTTAATCCGATTTAAATTCTTATCGATTAAAAAATATAAATGTCTTTCGTACAAAAAATTAATTATTAATGAATAAATATGATACATGTTAGCACTAGAGAGGAAAAAGTCATAGAAAACCAAAAAAAGAGGATAATTAATATGAATCTTGAATAGAGTAATTGAGAGGTAGGGTACTGCTAATATTATTATTTTATTATTTTGGGAAAGAGAGAAAGGTCAGAAGAGAGTCAGATGTGTACACATTAAGTAAGAGTGAGGAGAGAGAGCCATTAATATACAACTGAATCTCCAATCTTGTTGGTGATTATATTTAATAGGATAATTACATTTACGCCTTTGGTTTATAGTTTATTTGCACAAATTATTTTTTCTTTCGTATAATTACAAAAATTATCTCGGGTAAATTACAACGACTTTTTTTTAGATTTGTCATAATTATGAATATACGCTTGTTGTTTGAAAAATTATAAATACTTTCTGATTTTAACAATCGTCTAACAATTAGCCCAATTCATTAGGTTTTCGTTCGTTTTTATGGTGAACTGATCAAAATGCCCTTATGGATTAAAAATTATAATTTTATTTATTTTTTAAAAAAATAATTTTTTTATGAACTAAGTGGATAGTTTTTTTTTATAATTTTTTTAAAAAAAATATTCATCCCGTTCGATTTTTTTAAGTTATTAATATTTTTAACAAAAATAGAGTAAGGGCAAAGTTGACAATTTCATACATCAATCCAATGATTACATAATTTCATAAAACATTAGGGGGGGTATTTGTAAATTTCAAATAACATGGAGGTATTCGTAATTATGACAAACCTCATGGGTGGTCGTTGTAATTTACCTAAATTATCTCTGATAGCAAAAAGAAATATATAGTTTGTGTAATGTTGTTGACTTTTTCTGAGGATGTATGTGTAATTTTAAAAAAATAGAGGTAATTTGTGTGAATGTATATAAATAAACTATACATTAGGGAGGGTAGATATAATTATCCCTATTTAATATTTAGAGATAAAAAAAAAAACTTGCAACTCTTGTTTCCTTTCTCGAATTGAATTTCTATTATAATTTTATATAATTAATTAAGATTGGTAATGTCATGTTTAATCAAGAAGTGTATATATAAATTAAATAAAAAATATAATATGAATTGCCATAGAAAATTCAATCCGTCACTTTCCCCTATATAAATGTGTATATATATCTATGTATATGGGCAGGCAGCAGCGCAATGCAAAGTCACAAGTGATCAGCTTTAAAAACAAGAAATTGATTGAAAGCATGGCTTCTAACAGTGGGCAGCCATTACATGCTGTGGATGATGAAGAATGCCAAACTGTCGGAACCAAGATTCAGCCTCTCCCCTCTACTCCACCCCGGCAAGTTCTTTTCCTGTTTCTGCCTAACTATATATATTACACTGGTGATCTTTGTTGAGAATTCTGCTGTTTCTTGCAGGACTAAGAATTGGACGGTTGATCAAGAAAATAAAGGAAAACTCCCTCCTACACTAACTGATGTTCTGGGCTTGGATGAATTTCTCACTTTAGATGTAAGAACAAACACTTATAAGAACATTCAATCATGTTCACTCAATAATCATGTTTTTATATGATCTTCCTGTGTTGATGTAAACTAGGTTTATCGAGCTTCGGTGGGAGAGCTTCTTGGAACTGCGGTTTTAGTGTTCATGTTAGACACGATTGTCATCTCGACAATCGAGTCTGACATCAAAATGCCGAATCTCGTACTATCTGTTCTGGCTGCTGTTATTATTACAATCCTGCTTCTTGCAGTGCACCCCGTCTCCGGCGGCCACATCAACCCCATAATCTCCTTCTCCGCCGCGCTGGTGGGCCTAATCTCCATGTCGCGCGCGCTGGTTTACATAGTCGCGCAGTGTGCAGGCGCAATTCTAGGTGCACTAGCTCTGAAAGCGGTAGTGAGTAGCGCAATCGAGCAGAATTTTTCACTCGGCGGTTGTACGATAACAGTTGTGGCACCAGGCCCAGACGGCCCCATCACGATAGGCCTCGAGACGGCCCAAGCCTTCTGGCTCGAGATAATTTGTAGTTTTATTTTCCTTTTCGCGTCGATATGGATGGCCTATGATCATAGACAAGCCAAGCAATTGGGGCACGTTCTTGTTTTCAGTATTGTCGGGGTGGTATTGGGCCTTCTCGTGTTCGTCTCGTCCACGGTCACGGCTCAAAAGGGCTACGTCGGGGCAGGATTGAACCCGGCGAGGTGCATTGGGCCGGCGATCGTTAGAGGTGGCCATCTTTGGGATGGGCACTGGGTGTTCTGGGCTGGGCCTGCTATTGCTTGCGTGTTGTTCTACTTGTACACAAAGATCATTCCTAGACAGCATCACAGGTCCAAAGCCTATGATCATGATTTCTACAACGTTGTTAAGGTCATGTTTGGAGTTAAGTGAAAAGAGGATGAGAGTGTGTAGGACTTTATTGCTTTCTCTGCTCACACCTCTTTACATCTTTATGCATCGATGAGTAATATGTTGTAACCAACAAATTTCGCTGTATGTATCTCAATTAATCTCCTAAATGAGATTTGTTTTCAACCAAATTGATCAAATTAATGTCTGATCGTATCTCGTATTTTATTTAATATATAAATGCTATATGTATATTTCAGATCATTTATATATTTAATTAATAATGTTTTATGTGCCTAAGATAAGGTGCATAGTAGATCGAATTCGTACAGACTGGCACAGAAAGCCCAACTCAAGATCGGCCAACTGCTATATATCTTTAATGAAATTAAGGTGCTGCATTAAACAATTACTTAAATTTGTGGTTATCTTATGAAATAAATAAAGAATAAATTAAATTCCACAAAAAAATTATAACTAAAAAAATAAGTAAGGTTATAAATGAACTTAAATAATAATGTGACATACAAGTTTATAATAATAAACTTAGATAATAACAAATTCAAAGAGAATTTAAAATAAACTATGCAAAAAAACAAAAAAAGATTACTAAATTAATGTACTAAAACTGTCAGAGTTTCAAAAGTATAAAGAACTTATTAGAATAATTAATTTAAAATAATAAATAATAAAAAAATTAGTCCAACAGACCAGCTCAAGGTCAAGTGATCTTAAACCACTGGGCAGGGCCAGCCCCAAGATCAGCCCTATCCAAGTGAATCTGGCCCAAACTGACCTGTTTTTTGATTGGGTCAATTCGATTCTTGGCTGGGATGGGCACATCTCGATGCGTAAATATATATATTAAATAGAATAGTATATGCAGCATTGTTTGAAAGATCAAAGTTACCTGGCAAGCTCAAGATGCTGAATTGAGACACAATTATTTAACTCATCATTAGTTATTTACGAGCGTACACTTCTCTGCACAGCTGCAAGAAACTTGCATTCTTGTAATTACTTAGGTTAGCAACCATCTGCTTCATATACATGCATGCCGCAGTTATTCTTCTTGTGTTTCCATTATTCTCTGCTATCCTAGCTAGGGTGATGATGGATGCAGGAGTGTGGAGGATGAGCCGACTGGCTCGTGCACGATCGAATTTATGGACACAGAAACCGAGTTGCCTTCCAACTGCAGCATGATGCTCCCAAGAACTTCTGCTAACAACTTCTTGAACTCGTCTTCTTTCACCACTTTCCCATCACTGACACCGACCATTTTAAGAGCTTCGTTCATAATATCATCCATCTGTACAATGCGTAATCAGTACCAACATTCACCATCTCAACAAAAGAGGATCACACCATAGACATCCCTGAGATTTGGCAATATTGCAAAAAGTACCTGATCAATGGCACCAAGTGGAGGTAAGTCAGCAGACGCGGCCAGCGAATCAAGTGCCACTCCCAATATTCCTTTGATATTGTCCCATGTCGCTCTCTGGGTATACCTCGTAAGGCAGAATCCATTGCCTGCACGCATAATGTGCAAGATGGTAAGATCGCAACAAAATGGATAAGAATGAAAATTAGTGTACTAAAACCAAGAAGTGATGATGAATTTTGCCCCTCAAATCTACTAGTAACCCAGTGTTAAAGAAGGGGAAGGGATGGTGGGATGGGAGCAAATTCAACTACAATTTATTCGAGAATTAGGCAAAGGCAAAAGTTTGAATCAATGCAGATTATAGGCCTGACTGAGCAGTGTAACTAACCTTATCCAACTCAAATTTGTTAGACAATAGTTTCTTAATTCCGCTCCCATCAAAGGTATTCTGACTGTGAGCAACAATAGCCGGTTGTTCCTTGAGGAGCTGCACCATACTTTCTGCCGCTTTCTTGAATGCAGCCAAAAATGTATCCTGTGATATTGGCTGCTGAAGGGCATCGCCAAGGCATTCTAGTGCTGGTTCCACAACATTACTCATAACCTACAGAAGACGGAAGCCCTTGCTCGATGAATTTTGGAAAATGTCGAACTAGAATAAATAGTTAAAGCAAGGATATTACCCAAGGATCTGTGGCAGGAGGCATCCCATGGTCAACTGTAAGTTTCTTGAAAGCCTTAATGATGTAGTCTTTGAGGGATCCATCGGGCCATCCAATTTCTGAGAATATAGAAAGCATCTCCTGTTCAAAAGTCAGACTCTTAACAAACTCATGGAGGTCTTCACCATCAATCCGAAGAATCACAACAGGGTCTCGTTTTAGACCAGCCGCCATTCCCAGTAGAAAATCTGATAGAACCTCTTTAAATTCAGGCTTGCTTATTTTCTGTAGTTTACCGTGTGTGAATTCATTAAGAACCTGAATGATATCACAAGTAGCACGCTTTAGTTATTTGAAAAAGCAGTACTGAACATTGATGCCAGAACAAAGTAGTACTGCAATAAGAAAACAAAAACAAAAACAAAGTAGTACTGCAAATAGCTCATGAGAAATTGATATCAGCATCTTACCCATTCACTTCCCACAGATGATCACAATGTTGGATGTCTATGAACTCTTCATGTGTTTTTGTTTGACATACTTCCAAAATTCATAAAAGAATCTTGTTATTTCTAACATTATTGGTAGTGGGTTTGTACTTTCGGTTTGTCTAAAGCAAGACGTTTTTCTTTTGCCCTTTTCCTTAGAATTACACATTGTAAATTAAGCATGAAGTTGCACTGTCCCCATCAAGCATTTTGTTCTGGCCCAAAAAGGCTTCTGTGACAACCTCCCTATACCTTTCAGTACATACTTTTCATTTTAGTCCCACTGACATATTGAAAATCATAGTTACCGCAGAATTTTCTGTTGGATTCTGCATACCCAAAGTCATAGTATGACGAAAGATTAACTCAAAAGCTATGCCCCCCCAAAATTGACCCTTAAATCAAGATAAATGGTTTTAGACATTTCTCAAACAAGTCAGATATATCTCATAGGACTCCGAGCATTTATCTTCCCTAAATTACTAAACAATGTAACTATAATAGCTCAAAGACAAAAGAACAACATACTCAAACAGCTCTTAGAGATTTCCAGAAAACAACACCTATGTGCTTTGGGACTCGCAAGTCATGAAATTAGATCACATAAATTCAAGACGGATGCCAGAACTAAGGACAAACAAGCACACAGATATATGTAACTATCTCAGCTTAGTTAAGATTGCGGCATATGCAAGAATAATAATATATGGGAAGAATTTTGATCACACGTGCCAAAAACACTTACATTGAGGTGAACAAAACATTGGAGTTCCCATACCATAAGTTCCTCTCAGAAGGCCTAGACTTAGAATTTAGAAGATAAAAGTTAGTAAAACCACCTTTTTCCTTCATAATTGTGGTACTCCATGAATGAAAATGCAGAAATAGCAGGTCAAGAAACATATTCTGTTATAGGAAACCTCTCCAAGTTCTTTCTTTTAAAGTAAAATTTCGAAAAGCATTATATGGTTGGAAGGCTGTGGAGACATCTCTTTCCTTATTGCTTTCTGCCCCAAATTTTCCACAGAATTCCTGAATCCAAACAGTACATGTTCATGCAATCTAAAGTACAAACACAAGAACTAATCGAGAAACATAAGGGTATACAAAAGGACTAGCCTACTGCTAAATACACCAAGATTACAACTTTGTAAGCTTAAAACAAGATTCTAATAATAAGAACCAGAACCAAGAATCTACCACCTACAAGGACCCGTTACGCAATAACAACACTGGAAAAGAGAAACAGGGGGGAAAACAAGAAAGAGAAGGGCAGAACACTATGCCACTCACCACATATAAAGAAACAAATATACTTCAGAAAACTTGAATCTTTGGATACCAACCATATGCAATGTCCACATACACAACTGCAAATACACTTGGTTATAAATCTTGCATCTTGGTTGGCCAAACATATGCACGCATACTATCCCAAACCCACCCCAGCAGAAGGGAAACAACACACACACACACACACACACACACACACTTACGGTTGTTTGTAGAACCAGAAAAAGAGAAGAAAGATGAAAAGGGACAGCAAGAAACCTCAGTATAAATGTAATCAGATTCAGGGTTAGTGCCCTGAGCAGGCAAGCCAAGAGCAGCGCCTATATCCGCCACAGCAGGTTGCAACTCTTTGACAGAGAGCTTCCCATCACAGTCGGTGTCAAGTTCTTGAAATTTATGATCCACAAAGTTGCTGAAAACTTTCTCGTTCTCAACCAACTGCGTTATATCTGAACCGTCCATCACCTTATCACTACTACTATTACTACTTTTCTCCTTCATTTTCCCACTACTGTTCTTGTTCATGCCAGATAAACCAAAACCTACACCCGCCAACCTCAACTTTTTCTTTAATTAATGCAAATATTGGAAAAGGTTTTCGGGTTTTCCTTCTTTTACGTGATTCTTGTGAGTATATGTGAGGAGGCTTTTCTTTGGCTTCCTGGTCTTTTTCGTGATCGTTCCTGGGGAATTCTATAGAGTGGGACACAGCGTGAGTCTGTGAGAGAAGTGGTGAAATTTTGTCTAATATAAATACTTTAAAAATTTTACTTTGAAAATAAGATTTAAAATGTATAAAGAGTTTGATATGATAAGATAAAATTAACATGCAAAAGGTCCAAAAAAGCCCAACGAGCAAAATCCCATTTTGAGCGCAGTTGAAACTTGTTGATAGAATCGACGCAAACTAGGCCTATTTTCATGTTAGCATTACTTCCACCGTTCCACCTCAAATGAAACATCAATCTAAAGACACGTCAGTAGAAAATAAACACATTTGACAGAATTTTAGGATAAGGCCAAGAGGTAACTAACTTTCTCATTTTATTTTATTTTTTCAGTTGATTTCGACAGATTATGTTTCTGCTCGTATTGGACGTGAATAACATGATGTATAATTGAATTAATGTTATTCGATGAAAAAAATAAAATTATTCTAAAATTCCATGCATTGAATTATATTCAGCCAACTCTTAAACTTTCTCGTCCTACGCTTATAAATAAGAGTTTAAGTAGAGCAAAGGCATCAATTTTACTTAATCAGTCCGCTTAGCTTACTAACTTATCGATTCTCACATTTTCATGGCATTTCACTAGTCCTTCGTCAATTTAATTAGTCTACTAATTTTTATAGATTTTCTATATATTTTTCACTCGATTCTTGTCAAAACTATGTTACTTATTAAAGTATTTAAGTGCAAACCTTTTTTAGAAGATAGTGCCCAAATTTTTTTGAATCTTCACCCAATCCATTAATATTTTATTGTGTTGCTTAACTGTGACACGCATAAGAACTTACATGACAATTTAGATAAGGTTAGAAACACTTTCTTCATATCTGTTATGCATAAATAGCAACAAACAAGATTGATTTGTATGCCTCGACTGTTGCCACATATGGTCACGAGATGAAATACATAAATTTTCATCAAAATTAGATTTTATTGAATTAAATTAATTATATACTAAGTAATATTGTCCCTTAAAATTATTAGGCTAAACTCACAAGTTAGACCTACTAGCCGAACCGGCTAAGAGCTCAATTGATCTCATCAGCAGGACATATAATGACCACTATCAACGGATATACCCCACCAGTAGGGAAGAAAATCTATGACTTACATGCTACTTTACTAAACTAGTAGGCCCAAGAAATGTCCATTTCAATCGGATATGTCATTATACACTGGTTGACCACATTATGTAGCTTGCCAACACATTTATACACATAAAATATCTCCAAATGGTTTCAAGGAAATCGGTAGATAATAAGTTGGAAAATTTATGAATAACTAATTCTCGAAATTGTAGGCAGATTTGGCAGACTGTAGTCTAGCTCACGTATCTCAACCAATATTTATCCAAATCACCAACGGTTTATTGCTGATAATATCTAACTCAATGAGCATTCTAAAGGCGTACAACACTCAACAATTGACTTCATATCCAACTCTGTACACACTTATAAATAAAGGTTTTGTGCAGTTATTTTGGGAATATCACACTCATTCTCAAACTCTCTTTTCTTGCATTATCCTCTCTCGGTTTTTAAGATATTTCAAACTTATAATTTACACTCAACATGAATATTTATCATTCCTTATCATATATTACCATTATTTTCACTTTTATTCAAGTTTTTCCTCTTATCTCTTCATAAATTGTTACTGACTTAAAGCACTGGAATGCTAACTTGTATTTTGCAGGGCTAGTCCTCTGATAATCTTAGGATTTTCTTGAAAATCCTTCGACCCATTTGGTGTGGCCAAATTTTTGGTACGCATCAGTAAGTATAGTATATTTGACATGTGATTAGTCATTTTTTTTAGACTACACCAATCACACGATATGTATGTTATACAAACCATAAATTGATTTAAGTTTAGCCAAACACAACCCAAGTATCACGTTTTGAGCTTGTTAATTTCTTTATTAACTAAATTAAAATTTTAATACATTTTAATTAAGTCCAATATGATTCAAGTTAATATTTTCTATATTTGTTTTTTTTTTTCCATTAATTGTAGCTTCACCTGATTTATTATCGTTAACGAAATTAAGAATTAATTATATTTAAACCCCCTCTATAAAATTACACTTTTTTCCAAAAAAAGTTTTAAATTTACACTTATACCCTTCCAAAAGTTCTCCATTTACACCTTACCCCCTTCCGTTGGAATTTAGACGAAAAATATTGATATTATCAAAAAAATTATTTAAAATTAATTTTGCTTTTATTTAATTATATTTATCAGTATATTTTTGTAGCTATAAAGTGATAAATGTATCTTGTAAAAAAAAGTGATAAAATATAATATATATATATGGAGAGCAAGTTACCATCATTTATATTTTTTTTCCCTTATTATTTTACACAGAATGTTAAAATGAGTACATAAAAATTTATGTAATTTTTTTCTAACATAATATTTTTTTATAAGTGTATAGTTTGGCATATTTTTTACGATTATAATGTCTTATTTTAAGAGCTAAATACTCCTATCATATGTTTTTATTGCATTTCCAGCATAAAATGTGTATTATTAGGACTAAGGGGAAAATTAAAGCTAAAAATGACATTTGAAGGCATTTTAAAAGAAGGAGAAAATATGGTAGATTTGAAGATTCGAGAGTGCCCACGCTTAATGCCGCAGTCAACTCTGGAGAAAAAAGGAAAGTCGCGAATTTTACTAGAAGAAAGGAATGATTGCTGTTGATTGTGACAGGATCTTTGATTAGAAGACTTGTCTAATGTAAGAGATAATTGATATATTAACTTTTTAGGAACAATCTTGAACCTACCCTCTTTTATGTCCAAATTCATGACGTGTTCTATCTATTATTCAATCTTCTCCATCTCTCGACTTCTCTTTGTTGTAATACAAAGTCGAAATTACTAATGGAATTCCACTTAGTGTGTTCTTCTATTAGCATGTTAGGCTAATTTTCTTATTTTTCGGTTAATGTTATGGTGATTGTTTGATTCCTAAAATATTGTGAGATCTAATTTATGTTTACTACTCTCGTTAAAATTATTCATGTTATTCTATGTGCTCTTATTATAAATATCTGATTTATGAATAATGTGGCCAATTTTTCATTATCAAGAAGATTTACTGAGCTAATTGAACTTACAAATTCGTAATTATTTGTTTAGTTCAATAATTAGTAGCAACATAGCATGATTAATTGTGTCAAAATAGTTAATTATATTATGGGGAATGCATGATCTAATCTAAATGAATCCTCGTAGGAATTTGTTGGTTAGGATCATGCCTTTCTAATTCTTGATGATGTTAATGGATTAAATATTGTGGATGTTCATAGGGTTGTTCATTGATTAGGAAATTAGCCAATGGACGTTCCTTGGCTGACTAAAAGATAAGGAAAGGTAAGATCATTAGACCGCACCAATGACCATAAATAATCTATTTTTTTTAACGACTATTATACTTGCATCGATGATGAACTAATGGGAATCAAGCATGAACCTAACTTTAACCAAAAACATTTTTTCTTATATCTGTTTAGCCTTTTTTTTTTAATTTTATTTTCTCTTTAAATTAGTCTTGTCTTTTTATTTTCACCACCATCAAACCCCCCTATTTATTTTATGAAAAAAATTAAAAAATCAATCCCTGAGAAATCGATCCTACTCCATTTTTACAAAAGTATTCGTAGAAATTTATTTTAAGTGGTCTCGACACCCATCATTTCTTTTTCAAACCCTAATAAAAGATTATCAAGTGTAATTAGTGAAATTTTGAAGTGGGTGTAAATATAATTTTGAAAACATTCTTAGGGAAAATGTAATTTTTGCAATTTAGGAGGAATCTAAATACAACTCAAGAGCCTCTATAATTATAATTAATTATAAAACACACGTTTTAAACATCCACTTTAAGATTTGTGGATATAGCTAGACACTTATGTTTATGCATTCGGACTTTTACATAAATATATGAGTGATAACGAGGAATTGAATAGAATTATTAAATAATGATCGACCAACTGAAAACTTGAATGAGTATAATAGATTATCACTGCTGTTTTTCAATTCTTATTATGAACTTCTTTAATCTATCTGTTATACGGCGATATCTATGCCAAGTGATTGGCAATTGCATTTGTCTATCTATCCATGTCTGTAATGAGAGTGTTAGACAAACGAGATATGTAATTTTGCTATTGGCAATCAAGTATATTTTTTGTCTACTTGTCTTTTATTAATTTACATTACATTTAGTTTTGAGTAATAACACTTCCATCAGAGTTATTTATAATTTTTTTGATAACCTAAAAGTTTGGATGATATGATCTTATACAGCCAGTAAGGCGTGTATACATGAAAATATATAGTACATAATTATAGAGTGACGATATATAAAATATATTCTCAATTCCCTGATTACAATAGTGGTAGGCGCTCATGGTGCTTTGTCTCAACAATTATGTATTGATCCAAATTTTAATAGCTATGCGAAACTATTATCTGTTTCTCACAGTGTCATGATTAATCTCTTGACTTTGGTTTGCTCGTACATTGGGGTGCGCAGAGATAAAAGAATATGAAATACCAAATATGCTCGCCGGCGTCTTTGAACGGTAGGCAGAGGCCACGCACCGAATCATAGACCTAAAATTCAAGTATAGTAATCAAACGCTATGTTGTGCGTGTCTGCTGTGCGATAGCGAGGCCTCTAATTAGAGGGCAAATTGAGTGTCTTTGTATCCGCGTGTCGTTAGCAAGCCGCCTTTTGGTGTTCCTAATTCTAATCTCGGATCAAATTTTGGTTTCTTTAGATATACTTCAGAACATAAAAAAAATTATTTGCGTTCTTCTTTTGTTTGTCGAATCTAAGTAGTCAAGTCCCAAATTTAGAGATATTGTTATTGTTCTATTGTCAATAAGGTCGAAATGAGGTACCTTTTTGGGTAACTTGTCAGCGATGTTTTATTTTAGTCGTATATTTTTTTCTCTTTCTTTCATTTACTAGTTATTATAATACAAGTGCAAGATACTGTAGAGAGTACTTGGCACATTTAAGAGATATTTAATTATCTTGATGAAATGTGGAAAATTGTATTTTTCTCTTTCTATGTTTAGACGTGACAATGAAATATTTATAATATAATTTGTTCATTCTGCATTGGTAATAGTGTGTGTATAGCTACTAACAATTAAAAAACATGCGAAATTTGAGTTCCCTTGTTTATATATTAGCCGATATATCATATCCGCTAAGAAAAATGTTTTCTCCTTTATGCCTGAACAAGAATATAAATTACAGTATTTGTGATGTATAAGAAGACAAAATATTTTCTCCGGAGCCTCTAGCTCTACTCTACCTTTTTGATATTACCTACATAAATCTTTTTTGTATGTATTATGAAGCTTATGTCACTTTATTTATTTTGGACTCAATCATTTTAGTACGCAGTTTTATTATATATTTTCCCGCTTTCACTTCCATGTCACAATTTCATTTATGTCGATCTCGTCGCCTTTGGGGGCCGTATTTCGTCGCCGGCTTTTTCTGATGTTATGCCGTCGTATGCCAGCGATATTTCGTACTCTCCCAGCGGCTCACCTCGGCCTTAATCTACGTCATCATCTTATTAAGATTCCTTATATTTAAATTTTAGTTTGCAGTTTAGCAATTCAAGAAGTCTTGATTCACTGCTTCGATTTGTTGTATCGGAGCCTATTGAATTTAAATTTACTGTGATTTCCTATTCGAATTGATTTCATTTTTATTTATGATAAGGGGTATGAAATGTTGTCTATGAAAATTTTAAAATGACCAAGATATATAAGTGGGGTGTATAATGGATTAATTTATGTCAGTTGCGTACGAAGTATAAAAGCGTAGGTAGTAGAGTTGTTGAGGGGGGAGGGGGAATGGATATTAGTTACAAATACAGTAGTGGTTGCCTTGACTTGATTCAACCCGTGAGAAGGATTTGTTACAACGCGCACGCAACACACACATATATATATATAGTATGAGCCGCGCGGCCTCACCTGCGATGAGTATCAGCGACACGCGCGGTAACGTAACCCCTGGCACTGCCACACGCTAGAGACTTCCATGTGAGCTCCACCATGCACTAATTCATTCCTACCTACGACCGCCGCTTGTCCCAATAAACAGAAGGATCCATTCTCCATGATTATCCTCCGCATTGCTTTTGCGTTCCTCCTATACCTGAATACATTGTCCTGGTCACTTCTCCCTCATCATTATATATACCATCTATATTTTCCATCTATTGAGTCGTTACTCAACAAATTTTTTTACACTATCTCTATATTATTCAATACAATATTATTCATACTTTTCTGCATATACATCGTTTCCACACAACCAATGCAATCCGATTCACCGATATACCACACCGATTACCGATCAGATATGCGAATTCCATCAAATTGTAGAACTTTATTATTCATTCAGTTTCTTTTCATCTTTTTTTATTTTTAGATGTTTCTTGCGCTGCGATTGCACATATTGTTTTGTAGGTGGTATTATGATCAGACGAGTATTGTGAGTTTTAAATGTGGAATGAATGAGTTGTGGAGGTGAAACGAATTAGAAATGGCATGCAGTGGTGTGAAGCTAGATTAGTGACTGAGATGAGCACAATGATGAATAATGTGCTAGCTCTGCAAGCAGCAGCTCGCTTCCTTTGTGCTCTCTATGGGCTTTCCTGTATCATCAAGTTTCAACTCTTTTGAGTAATTCCTTACTTACATATATCATACCACTACCATTCCATCATTGTCAGCTTTTTATGTATTTACCTATATTTACCTCTTCCATATTTAATTTTATTAGCAGCACTTTCAAGACATTTTTATGGAGATCTTCTTCATCTAGACTGACTATCAATTATCGAGTTATGAGGATGAGAGGAGAGATCGAAGTGCTTCATGAGTTAGGTTTATAGTTCTAAGCTCAATATCTCTAATTCACTATGATTTGTTGACATAAGGAATTATCAGTGATTTGTCCCCAAGCATAGAACCAAGTATTACTACTCGATGTGAATTATTAATTCATTCTGGAAAATAGCGAAATGTTATGTTATTTAAAATTTTCGTGAGAGAGTCAATTATATGTAATTTTGATGTGACTTATTATTAGGATAAAACTACTAATTATCACTATTGCGAGATATACCTAAATATTAAGATTGCAATGATATTTTAAAAATTAGCATATATTATTATAATCATACCCAACGATACATGATAATCTTTTAATATTTATAATCATGCTCATGTTCAATATTCAAATACTCTAATTTAATGATCATCTCTACATTTTTTCTACACTTACTTTTTATTATTTTTGGGTTTATATATATGCATATTTTTTTTATCTAATAATATTTTTGTAAGAATCGACTTTCTATTATTATCTGTACCGTGGGAGAGCGCAGAATCAGGGATGGCCTAGCCAGTCCTTACCGCCCACGGTGTTTACACGAGGGTAGTGAGTGGGCGGTCGTCATTTTAGAGATATGCAGATTCACTGGCGCGAGTAACGCTTATTGTGAGCGCATTGGTGTCATAAAAAGAGGTACACTAGGGGAGATGGGAGAGAGCGGAAGAGAGAGAGAGATTTGCGAGAGAGAGAGAAGAGAGGCGATGAGTAATATCGATAATAGGGAGCGCGAGGGCAATATATTGAGAGATTATGTCCTTGACTATAGAGAGAGTAAATAATGAGATGGGTATTACTTTTATAGGGGGTTAGAGATGTAATGATTTTGAAAAACAACTTACTAATCAAGAAAATGATTTTGAGAGAGAGAGAGTACAGGCGAGCGAGAGAATGAATTAATTTACAAACTCAGTTATAGCGCAAGAGAGAGACAAGAGAGAAAGGAGAGAGGGAGGAAGTAACTGTAAAGTATGTGCAATACATAATACATTAATAAGAGAGAAAAGCAAAGTATGTTTAAAGTATGATAATTTTTATTCGAGAGCATGTCCAGATAGAGAAATAGGGAGAATTACTTAGGAGAGTTAGCGAGGAGGAAGAGTGAGAGTTAATTATGAGTAATAGAGAGCGGAGAGCGAGAGATATATGTTCGAGAGAGGGGATAGTGTGTGGAGATAATTTTGCGAGAGAATGAGGAGGAGAGAACGAGAGAGATATACGACAACAGTGAGCACAATTGAAGTGGAGAGAGTGAGTAGAGATTAGAGAGAGAGAGTATAACAAGAGAGATTTAGGAGTTAATTAAAGTTTTAGACTCAGTATAAAGAATCAATGAAGAGTGGTAGGTATGAGAGAGAGAGTGAGAGAGAGAGGATAATATATTCATATTATATGTAGGATATATGAGAGAGGAGAGAGTATGGTGTAAAATGAAAGGGAGTTCGTGCGAGGAGAGAGAGAGAGAGGGTTCGGCAGGGCCATAGCAGGTTACTAATTTTTTTTGGCAGGGGGCAACGCCTTCTTTGATAGTTGTCTCATTATTGAGATATCATTTTAATCGAATTGAAATAACAAGGGATCAAAAGTTTTGAAAAAAATCCGTTGTTGTTTTACTATCAAAATCGAATTAACATCCAAAAGAAGCCGTTTTTTTACGCCGAATGGACAACCAAGCCGGATAATCTATTTTGCTTCATCGGATAAACTCGTACGAAAGTGCTCATGAAGAAGCATAGCTCATACACAAAATGATTTTGTTGGGAAAACAATAAATTCAAACATGAACCGTCCCGGATCTCTTCGGATGCGTTTTCAAATTTCGGACGCAAAATATAGACTCGTTGTTAGTACAATTAATATTTTTCGATACAAATATGATCCATCAAAAATAAAAATATCATTCCACATATTTCTCAATATTTTCAATATTGTTTTCGTATTTTTCTCATTTTGTCCTTTTATATTATTAATTTTTTAATAGTTAAAGTAATTAAATAAATATTTTTAACGACTTAATAAATCATTTTCGGCAGGGCCGCGCGCGCGCGTGTTGGCAAGTCTCGGCACAAGCGCGTGCGCGCGCGTCGGAAGGGGTCGGAATGGGCGCGCGCGCGCATCGGCAGGTCTCGGCAGGGGCGCGCGCGCGCTCATCGGCAGGTCTCGGTAGGGCAAAACCATACGCAAAGATTAACTTCATTTTTTTGGCGTGGGGCAAAAGCATTATAAAATTAAGACTAAAAACATTGCCCTCCATTACAAAAATTGAGATAACTACAATTTTATCGATCGAATGCACGGGATCAAAATTTTGAAAACCATTGTCGTTTTACTTCAAAATAAAATTAACATAAGAAAAAGCCGGTTTTTCGCGAAATTCGGCCCCCAAGCCGGATAACATCCATGTTGCTTCATCGGATAACTCGTACGAAAATGCTCATGAAGAAGCATAGCTCATACACAAATGATTTTGTTGGGAAACAATAAATTCGAACACGAATCGTCCGATCTTTCTGGATGCATTTTCAAAATTTTCGGACGCAAAATATAACTCATTATTAGTATAATTAATATTTTTCGATACAAATATGATCCAAAAAAATAAAATATTATTCCACATATTTCTTTTAATTTTCCAATGTTGTTTTCGTATTTTTCTCATTTTTTTCTTTATTTATTATTTTTTTTATAATTAAGTAATTAAATAAAAAAAATTTACGACTCAAAATTAAATCATTTCGGCAGGCAGCAAGGAGTGCGCGCGCGTCGGCAGATATCCGAATGGCGTGCGCGCGTATCGGCAGCTCCCTGCAAGGCGTGCTCGCGCGTCGGCAGGGCCGCGCTCGCGCATTGGCAGCTCCCAGGGGGCGCACGCGCACATCGGCAGCTCCCGGCAGGGGCCGCGCGCGCACTTCGACAGGTCATGGCAGCGGCGTGCGCGCGTGTTGGCGGGTTCCGGATGGGCCGCGCGCGTGCATCGACGGGTCTCGGCAGGGAGGAGCGCGAGCGCGCGTCGCCAGGGGTCGGCGGCGCGCGCGCACTCGGGCAGCTCTCGACAGGGCAAACTCATACGCAAGGATAACTTTGTTTTTTTGGTATGGGGCAAAAGCATTATAAAATTAAGACTAAGAACATTGCCCTCCGTTACAAAAATTGAGATAACTACAATTTTATCGATCGAATGCAGGGTATCAAAATTTTGAAAATCGTTGTCATTTTATTTCAAAATCAAATTAACATAAGAAAAAAGCCGTTTTTTTCGAGAAATTCGGGCTCCCAAGCCAGATAACATCCATGTTGCTTCATCGGATAACTCGTACGAAAGTGCTAATGAAGATGCATAGCTCATACACAAAATGATTTTGTTGGCAAAACAATGAATTCGAACATGAACCATCCGATCTTTCCGGATGCGTTTTCCAAATTTTCGAACGCAAAATATAACTCGTTATACAAATTAATATTTTTCGATACAAATATGATCCATCAAAAATAAAAATATCATTCCACATATTTCTCTTAATTTTCCAATGTTGTTTTCGTATTTTTCTCATTTTTTCCTTTTATTTATTAATTTTATAATAATTAAAGTAGTTAAAGAAAATATTTTTACGAGTCAAAATTAAATCATTACGGCAGGTACCGGCAGGGCCGCGCGCACGCGAGCTTCGGCAGGGGTCGGCACGGGCGCGCGCGCACTCCAACAATTCCAGACTGGGCTGTGCGTGCACGCGTCGGCAGATCTTGGCAGGGGTCGGCAAGGCACGGGGGCGCGCGCTCTTGAGGGCAGGGGGGCGCGGAAAAACCATACGCGCAATGATTAACTTTATTTTTTTTTGGCATGCGGCAAAACCATTATAAATTAAGACTAAGAACATTGCCCTCCATTACAGAAATTGAGATAACTACAATTTTATCGATCGAATGCAGAGGATAAAAATTTTGAAAACCGTTGTCATTTCACTTCAAAATCAAATTAACATCAGAAAAAGCCATTTTTTTTTAGAAATTAGGCTCCCGGCAGGGGCGCGCGCGCTCGTCGGCGGGGTTCGGCATGGGCGCGCATCGGTAGGGTCGGCGCAGGTGCTCGCGCATCGGGGGATCCTGGCACGGGCGCGCGCGAGGGCAGGGGTCAGCATGGAATAACCATATGCAACGTTTAACTTCAATTTTTTTAGCAAACGGCAAAAGCATTTTAAAATTAAGACTAAAGAATTGCCCTCCATTACACAGAAATTGAGATAACTACAATTTTATCGATCGAATGCGGGGACAAAATTTTGAAAACCGTTGTCGTTTTACTTGAAAATAAATTAACATAAGAAAAAGCTATTTTTTTTTGAAAATTCGGCTCTCGGAAGGGGCACGCGCGCGCGTTGGTGGCCTTCGCATGGGAGGGCGCGCGTGCATCGCGAGGGTCGGAACGGCAGTGCGCGCGGCGTTGGCGAGGGAGCGGCTTGATGGGATGGATTTCTGGAAATTGAGGGCTATTTTGGTTGCGTTTTAGTAGTTATAAGAGGTATAAATACCTTTTATACTGTCCCGCAATATTGTTGCGTTCACAGGCGCACGATGGTGAGGGCAGTACCCAGAAGCTCAGTATGTATTATACTACACCCTTTTTAGGTAATGCAGGCAGCATATTAAATATAATGTACTAGATTGGATACACTAATACAAGAAAACAATAAGTGAGATTACTACTTCTATTATTCGTCAGACTAATGCAGGTGGCCAAATTTGGAGAGAATGATAAGGGAGTGGATCATACTTATTAATTGTATTAACCTATTAATATTATTAAGTGTCTTCTGTCTCTTTCATCAATAGTAATTACGAGATCTTTAGAGCTGGAGTCGAACATCGTTAGTCATACAGTTCGTTGCAGGAGTAGAGAGTCGCTCCACGGGCCGACTTCGTCGCGTGCTCAAATTTCTAGGCGGTATTCAGCAGCGGGCGGAAGGCGATGGCATGCTTTCATTAATTAGTTGAGCGAGACAATGGATCGCGAGACTGGGACTCCAAGTGGACATTGGGTACGAAAGAGAGATGCCCGTCAACTAATAGGGTGGAGACAGCGGGCGGAGAGAAAGCGTCGGGAGGCAGGAGGAAACTATTGAGACAGATATTAGCCTCTGACATTTATGGGCGATGCGAGAAAACTCACGATGCTATTGTATCACCTTCTATTACAACGTCATTGGAGAGATCTTCCGTCACTAATTACAGTTAGGTTGAGATCTACGAATATCTGGGGTAGAACATCCACGCGCCCGTCTGGGGCGGCACGTTCACATGATTATTGTTCGTTTAAGAACGACCGCTTGTCTAAGATCATTTTATATAGTATGACAGTTAGACTAACTGCCTATTACTAGATCATATTATGGTTATTCAATAGAGAGAGCACATGTAGTTCTAATTCTTTGAATATTGTGCCAATCCCACATCAGCTGCAGAGGAGGCCTAGCGCGCAGACTGTCTCGATTGTTCGTGTTCGCATGCGGCCCCAGAGAAGAGCAGTATTTTGAAGCGTGGAAGTCAGTGGATTCGCGAATACGGGCGTGTGGCCTGTCCAGTGCGGCCGGTCTCTGAACCAGCCGGCGAGCGACCTGTGGAAGGTGACAGGGGTGCGGCGCGATATCATCTTGTCTGGTAGATTACTGAATTTCATTCAACGAGAGACGTCCGAGCCAGCCTATAGACATTATATAATATCATGCTATATTTCTGTGTGCATGAAATTTTGTATATTTATCGTCTTTATCTGCTTTTGTCAATACGCGAGGAGACATTTGACACTGTGTGAGCAGAATCATTCATTAGTTAAAGTCAGTTACTTTAGAAACCATTTTCGAGAATTTGAGACTCCAGAAGAAATATGGCAAGGACCTTCTGGCATCATCTGTAGGTGGGGTCGAAATGAGAGATAACTACGCAAGGTATAACTATACATTTTTTTGGAAATCGGAGGCACTAAATACTTGAATTATTTGAGAGATCAAAAGAAGGATCTTAGAGAAATAAGAATTTTGCACCGTTTGTCGTTTGTGAATGACGTAGAGACATATCCATAGTTGATAACTGGATGCTGCCTGTCTTTACTTTACACTAGAGAGATAGGACTCTCGGGGCTTGGACAGCGCGCGGTGAGTGTGGGGCTACATGATACTCACTCAGGAATAACACATATACGCGATTAATACATCGTATTTCTCCGGAAATTAGTGGCAAAAAGCATTAAATATAGACTGATAACTTTGACCATCTCACAAAATATTTATAGAGAAACCGTATTGTGTTTTGGATGTCTTCGTAATATAGTCAGATTATAGTCGATTGTCGTAGAAATACATAATTCTTGGTGCATTATTTTTCTATTCGAGCGAAGAAAGGCACACATCACTCGCTCAAGGGCGCTGTGCAGCGCTGCGCACTGTGTGCTGGTTGAGCAAGGACGAGTGAGAAATAAACCATAACGTACAAGGATTAACTGAGTTCCTTTTATGAGCACGGCGTGCATATATCAAGCATTACCAATTCGAAGGTAACTGAGAATACATGTACATACAGTTATATGCGAATCCATGGATAGTCGCGTTCTTACCTTATGCGTTCTATGTTGGGAAGAGCAAGAAGAAACGCTTTGTTATCCCCGTGTTGTACTTGAACCACCCTTTGTTTCAAGATTTGCTGTGCCAAGCTGAAGAAGAATTCGGGGTTGATCATCCAACGGGCGGCCTCACCATCCCCTGCAGTAAGGGTTTATTCGTTGACATCACCTCTCCCCTGGGAAGAAGATGATGCATTTGATCAGTTTTAGAGGAATACATTTTTCTTTTTATACTAGTTAGATTCATAGCATGAACACAGAAGATATTTATGTAGGAGAACAAATGTCTCTCTGGACAAGTCATTGTATAGATTTATTACAGCTATATACATTTGAGGAACACATTTTTGTAAGAACGAGTCGTGATATTTACCTGGTTAACATTTTTTGTCTAATTTTTAAGGATTCTAACTATCTCCAGGTCTCTGCACTATTCTGTCTTCGACAACTAATATCACAATCCACTTTTAATGGATTAAACTGAGTGTATATTGAAGCTGCTACTGGTTAATGGTATTTGCCTTTACAACATTCAAGTTTCACTTGTTCAGAGAAGTTTCCTCGTTTTCTTCGTTTCCACCTTGTGCTGATGCAAGATTGACTATACTACGACCATGGCCGTTCTTCAGATGCTTAGACGGTCTTTATCAGCCGAAAAGAGATCAGCTTTGGCTGGAACCGATGTTCCAAAGGGCCATTTTGCTGTTTATGTTGGGGAAAGTGAAGTGAAGCGCATTGTCGTTCTTGATCCACCCTTCATTTCAAGATTTGCTAAGTCAAGCCTAAGAAGAAATTGGTTCCATCAACCAATGCGCGGCCTCATCGTTCCATGCAGCAAAGATCGGTCTCACCTCTGCTTTGGCCATACACAAAACCATAACAAACAGAAATACTTGGCAAGGGTTCAAGAAGAATGATCATCACTTATCATACAATTGGTATTTGTAAGCATTCACATCCTCTTCTGATGGATTGAACTGAGTGAACAACACAGCTACTACATGTCTTTGCCTGTTTCTATTGTTCTGCTATGTGATTGGATGTATTTCTTCCAGAGAAAGGTAATTAACTTCAAATCAGAAGGGCCCTTTTCCTGTCAATCCATATAACTAACAATTAGAGTTCATTATGATGATATATTGATTTTAGCTCAATCAAAAACCAAAAGTGTCTGTTTCGTTCTTGATTCAAATGGCCTGATGAAGTAGCAGACCACCAGATAAATTTGGTCGGCTGACGTTGCTAACCAATCATGTTCAGCCTAAGACAAGTACATAGAATATAGCATATTTCAGGTCTAAGAAGACAGCAGATATCATTACCTGATTGACCTACAGAGGGGTCCTTTAAGGGCTCTGCTGCTGGAGTTGGTTGGAAAAATGGTCTGCACATACCAAATGTTTCATCCTCATTGCATTAAAATCATTTGTGTTGATATGAAGACAACTCCATGTGCTTCTTCATGTGCTTATGTTTCTCAAACTTCACCAGCCACCACAAATCCACTCAATTCTCAGCCACTCATGTCCAGATTTTGAAGGAGACGACAACGACACGTTCATTCAGCTATATATATGTACATGCAAAACATTATGAGCTCACAACCAGCAATAAGTTCTCAAGTTTACCTCACTTTACACACAAACCTCTCCTCTTTTTGCTTCGTTTTCATCTCCTCTTTTTGCTTCGTTTCACCTTCCGTTCCAACAAGACATACTATAGCCCAAGCATGGCTATTCGTCAGATGCTTAGACGGTCTTTATCAGCCGAAAAACGATCAGCCTCAGCAGGAACCGATGTTCCAAAGGGTCATTTTGCTGTTTACGTTGGGGAAAGTGAAATGAAGCGCTTTGTCGTTCCATTGTCGTTCTTGAACGACCCTTTGTTTCAAGATTTGCTAACTCAAGCCGAAGAACAATTTGGGTTCCATCATCCAATGGGTGGCCTCACTATTCCATGCAGCGAGGATGTATTCATCGATCTCTCATCTCGATTAGCCAGAAAATGATAGCACTGACTCTTTTTTCCCTAAGGAGTACAATTTTGTCTAGAGCTAGTAATTGTACAGATTTCCTGTTTCCTTCATTTTACACATACATAGAAGTTAATTTGTAGGGGAAGTATATATTTATCAAACTGGTGCATGTTGAGCCGTTTCAGATGCAAAAGCAGTTGTCTACTTTAACACAAGTTTTGTTGCTTTTTCTTATTTTCTTTTCGGTGAATTTTACTTTACACGCTAAAACAAATATATAAAAGGAAAATTCTTAATCGAATCAAGTCTAATCAAACCAAATCAATCACAAAACAAGAATGATATACTTGTGTTGTGATTAGTCATTTTTTCATAAATGTCTAACACTTGCTATATTATTAATTTAAATCGGATTAAATTAGAATTTTTTCAGCGTTAGAAGGACTGAGAGTCTAAGAAGATGTCTTTTTCCCGGTTAATGGGCCAAAATAAATATGATGGATTTTACTAGAGCTATTTTGTGTTTTGAAAATGGATTGTTGGGCTGTATTGAGTACGAGGTATAGTTGATAATTAGAGAAGAAAGAGCCTCCGAGAAAAGACTTCTTTACATAAATCTTTTAGAGAGTGAACTCAACCTCAAGCACCAACAACGATACCATATGTTCGCCCAAATCAAGTTTCATGGTGCACTAAATTTTCACTCAATCACCAATTCTTGAACCATTGTACTCAAACAAAGAATCTTAGAGCAGTTGAAGGATTCTATGGCCATGTACTTAGAACAGGGTTATTCTTCATTTCCCCTAACCTCCAAACCAAACTCGTATTAACATACGCAGCATGCATCAACCAAGACACCCATAAAGTTCTAACCAGCTTCTTCAAATGTCTCAGTCCCAGAAACCCATTACCCTTCAATTCAATTATATCTCATTTTTCTCAACACGGGTCTGACTCTTTTGCGCTCCATACCTTTTCTTTCATGCACTCCAGTGGTGTTTATCTTGATTCTTACGCTTTATGCACCTCTTTGAAATCAGCTTCTTGTTTGAAGAATGTTTGCCTTGGTAAAATGATGCATGCCCATGTGGAGAAATCGGGTTGGTTGGCTAGCGTGTTTGTGGGCAGTGCTTTGGTGGATTTTTACGCGAAATTGTTGTGTATCAATGATGCAGTAAATATGTTTGATGAAATTCCTGTAAAGAATACTGTGTGCGCAAATGCGCTTATGTCGGGTTATGCTGAGGCTAAAATGGGATCAAGGAATTCAACTGGTTAGGAGGATGCCCATTCTAGGTTTGGCAGTGGACAATTTTACGATGTCTGCTGCTCTACGTGCATGTAGTGGACTGTGTGCTCTAGAGTTCGGCAAGCAGGTTCATGCAAATATAATACGCTGCATAATTGACGTTGGAGCTGATGTGTTTCTCCAAAGTTTGTTGATTGAAATGTATGGGAAGTGTGGACTGGTGGAAAGTGCAAAAAGAGTTTTTAATATGATGGGATATGAAGTAGGGGAGAGACAATGCGATGTTGTTTTATGGACTTCAATGTTAGGAGTGTATGGGCGGAATGGAAATTATATTGAAGTGATTAGGTTGTTTAAATCTATGCTAATGGAAGGGATAAGGCCCGATGGGGTGGCGTTTTTGACAGTCATCTCTGCTTGTGGTCACACTGGCCAAGTTGATCTTGGAATGGAGTACTTTGAGTCCATGACTCGCGACTATGGCTTGGTTGCAAGCCAAGAGCATTATAGTTGTCTTGTTGACTTGCTTTGTCGTGCTGGAGAGTTGGAGAGAGCTTGCAAATTGGTTAGTGAAATGCCATTTACTGGGGACAAGAGCTGCGCTATATCCATGTGGGGAGCATTGCTAAGTGCCTGCAATGAGTGTGGAAATGTCAATTTGGGAAAGTTGGCGGCTCAAAGAGCACTTGAATTGGAGCCTGATAATGTTGGAGTTTATGTTCTATTATCTAATATGTATGCCAGGAATGGTATGTGGGCTGAGATTGAGCAACTGAGGGAATCAATTAAACAAAAAGGGTTGAAGAAGGAAATTGGATGGAGTTGCATAGATGCAACCAGTTCTGTCGGAGGGGAATTCTCTTATAGATAGCAATTCATTTCATGTTATCTCGTTTATGCTTTATATTCGATTTTTGTGAGAGGAATTACATGGTTGAGTTTCTGAAAATGCGTGGAGTTCATGACAAGTGAGGTTTGAAAGGACAATGGAGGGAATTCATTAAATGTGACAAGTTGAAAGGAGAGTGGTTCTTGAACGGACAGCTTGCATTTCCTTTCTCAGTTGGATGAATTTCTTTCCTGAGTATGTTCACGCTAACAGAATGCAGATGAATAAACAACACAAGGTTTTATCTCCATCAGAATACAGCCTACTCACTGCTGACACTCCAAATTACATCTTTATCATATTAGTTTAACTTCTCGGGGTACTTGAGATGAAGTGATCTGAGCTTCTATATTGGTCACTTGCAAAACCTGGTTTCTGGCAGAACAATTCTCTTACAACATTCAAGCGCTGTTTCTTGATGAGATGCTTCAAACTCTGAGGCTTAAATCTTACCTTGATTCTCATCCAAGCCCCATAGAAATGCCTAAGCATCTTTTAGCTTTCAGATCAAATTCATAACTGATTTCAACAATTCAAATTTCAAAAGGGCTGGATACTACATGAAAGGTACCTCGTACACATTTCTCAGTAATGTGTTGAGTGTACACCTTGTGACAGCTTAAAATGAGCTTGTTCTTTTTGGCTTCTGCAGTAGAAACCAGTCTGATAAAAAGTCAACCTTAGTCCTTCCTGGATGACTGTCGTACATAGTCTTCCCCATTGGCACAGTTACATGCAATATAAGAGAGGTTCTTATATGTGTTCTCATGTTGGTGATAATGTTGCTCTTTGGTGTAAGAGTATGTTTTTGTCTAAAGAGGAACTGATATGATTTCCATTTTTTTTTTAAGATTTAAAAGATCAAGTGTGAATGTTTGGAGTTGTAAAAAGTATTTAAAAATGTATATCATCATTATTAAGATGAATGCAACGATGTCAGATGTTGCGTCGTGCTCTCCCCATGATGTGCCAAAGGCTAATTGCAAGATGCTTCAGGACCTTTGAGCTAGTGCCTAGTAGAAAAGATTCAATTCTCTTCAGGCAATTGCTTCTAGTGCTCTGCAAAAAGACTGACGATAAGTAACACTTTTGTTAATTCATTACTTAATCCGTCCCCTTTCTTGAATCTAATGGATGTACATTCCTGTAGTAGGATATTCATTTATTTTCCTGTGAATGATGAGAATCTGGTTTTTGGTTGAGAAACAAAATACTGTTAACTTGATCTATTCTGAATAGGAGGATGTGGTTCGAAATCAAAAGGCAGCATGTCATCTTCCTTTTTTGTTTAGGCACTATATGAAGAACAACAAGATTTTCTAACTTGGGCGTTTAATAAACTAATTATTGGTCGTCCAGAAGGTATTGAAGGAAGATATGATCCTTTGGCATTTAAGTTACGTAAGTCAAAACTCACTGGTATCGTTTTTTCCTGATTGGATTCAGTTGTTCCAACATCATCAGAACTGATGTTCGGAAAATGTTTGGATGGTGTTTACAACAATGGCTTGCAGTAGTGTGGAAGTTCTTTTGAAGTATTTATTCCAATTTCCAAGTTGTAAAACATAATCGACGTGTGCTCGAGTTCTCGGTGGATCATAGCTGTGCTGTGTCAATAGTGGTCTGAGCATACCAGGTTTGAAATCCTTATCCTTAATACTGACTAATTCTTTTTCATATTATTTTCTGTGGGCCCTTTAAAGCACATCCTCTATTTTAAGTTCGTTTAATTTATCCAGAGTTCTACTTTATTGTTGTGAAAATTATGTGTGAGAGTTAGACATCCAGGCTTCTTCTTGCTCTGGGTCTTATGATATGAAATTTGCTGAGCTGTTTATTGGTCCAACTTTCATGCATAGCCCCCATCCTTGAAATGACTCTTGTCGGTCGTTTTAGTTTTGATATCATCACCTGGCTTGATTTATAAATATGTATATAGATATACATTTTTCTGCTGGCCATTGCTCTACTAACTTACACAGCTAGGACCCATATTGTTTATATTTCATCCTAATATCTGAAACTCGATTTAAATATCACGTACTATTTAATTTCATAAAATGGTTAACTTAGTAAGATTTGTGATTGTTGTTGCCTTGTCAAAGTTGTAATATATATTTTCAGAGTTTTTTTACCACTCAAACGTGATTAGACACATGCACATGTGGCTGAGTGTGTGAAAATATATCTGACTTTTTATCTTTTAATTCCATGCAACTATTATATATATGAATAAGTACCTTTTTTTGTACTTATGTTAGTTAGCGCTGATTTTTTCTACTATACCCATACCTCTGAACCATCAACTTCTTACCACAACTTTTCAGAAAAAAATTGCGCCATACCACTTATGTCTTGTCTTATATTTTTGTAACAATTATTGTCCGGATCATTTTGGGATGTTATATCCAATGGAAAGATGATTGTCTGTATTTTTAGTGAGTGTGCTTGAAACATGAATGTTAGTTGGGGAAACTTAAGGTGACGGGCTCAAGTAGTTGGGAGTGTGATATGAAAGGGTCTTGTTCCATAGCATTTCTAGAGGGCAAGAGTAACATGGGCTTCATGTGCAATACGGAGACCTGGGTCATCATCAAAATGAAAGGAAATTCTTTTGATGGATTAGTTTATGCTCAGGAACACCTCAAATTTAGTTTGAAGGGACCACATTCCTTTCCTCTATTCATGTATTCGTCTATCTATTATTAGTAGTACTATTATTATCCCCATCCAATCTAATTTTGAGAACATGGGATGTGATAGACTTGTTAGTCTAGTTTTAGCTACCACTGTCTGCTGTTTGCCCAGTTGAATCCACTATAATGTGGTGTTCCATTCTGCATTCTATTTGACCTGTAAGGGCGATGTAGATTAAAATTCACGTTAACTGTATATCTTAAGGAAACGTTTGATACACAATACATAAAGTAGAATCCCAGATCAATACTGGAATTGAGGATCCAAACTCCCATCTGCTTGTCCCTGTCTACCTGCATTTACTACTAGATTGTAAAGGTCTACACTTATTACTTTTTATGTAGTTAGAAAAACATTGTTAGTCAAGTACCCAAGTCCAGTAAAATAATAAGTTAGGATCCTTTCTCTGCGCTTGTAGTTTTGAACCTTTCACAGATCGCACCTGCAGTATAACTCACAAAGCTGTTAAACATTTTGTAAGATTCAACAGACACATCGCTATAGTACTATCAAGGACTTAAGGGTATGTCCTAGTAATGACAGAAGGAGACAACAGAAATGCGGGGATGCAGTGAAACTATCAAAGCATTGGACCTATTAGCTTTTTGTGGATCTTTTTCTCAGCCTTAGAACATGCAGATCATAACTTTATTTCCTGGACATGGTGATGGAGCGGGGCTGAGTAGGGGGACGACATATCTAGTGGTGATCCTTTCGAAGGGGGATTCTTCTTTGATAATCACGGGGCTGAGTAGGGGGACGACATATCTAGTGGTGATCCTTTCGAAGGGGGATTCTTCTTTGATAATCACTATTCCTTCTTGTAGTTGCCTATTCCTCTCACGTTGGTTTCAGATTTTCAATCCCAGGACCACATGGGGGCACCCCATTTTTGGACAAGAAGTTTTGTTTTCGATGATGATGTCTTCTTGTTGAAGGGTATATTAGTCAATCTCCTGCATACAGTTGGGCTCGATTTTTTTAATTTACAATAGTGGAAAAACCTGCATTTGAATCAGGTAAAAGAGAAGAAATGGTGTCAATTCAACCAAATGATTTGATATATAACCAAATTGAAGTCGTTGTTTTGAAGTTCTTGGTTATGAATTATTGTATCATGAAATGTGAAATGATCTTCCTTCCCTATATATTATCTATTTCACATTCTTAGCAGTTTTTTGCAATTAAATGGACACATGAATGTATAACTGTGTGTACATTATTTTATTATCTAGTTGGCTGTTTGATACTCACATGACTTTACTGAGGAAACTGTTGTGTTCTCCCTGACAATCATTTTTACAGAGGAAACTATGCTATTTTCTCCTGATATTTTATTTTGTTGGATGGTTACTGTTTTCTCCTGACAATCAGTTAATAGAATCACGAGTCCAACAAACACAAAATACCAAACTCCTCCAAGCTGTGGTGGCTCCTGCTCTCAGTACATAACAATTTTTAAGTCCGTGATTTACGACCATGTACCAGCTTCATTCAAATACACTTATTGATTTTGAGTGGATGCCGTGAAATTCCTCTATCCCTTTATTGGATTTTCTGTTGCAGAGTTTATTCCATCGTCTACTCCATTCAACATACATAAATCACATCACGTGTATATAATCTTTCTCAAATTGAAATATCTGATGTTATCCTTGTATATGTGACGTGTACGTTGAATGGAATAAACGATGGAATATGATCTACAATAAAAAATCCAATATGTAAATCAAATTGGATATTCTGTTGTAAAATCTATTTCTGATCTATTCAACATACATGACGTGCGTATATTGAATAGAGTAGAATATAAAATAGGATTTGCAATAGAAAATTTAATTTGATTTAAAAGTATTTGATAGTGATGAGGAAATAGTGAGTAATTTTTGGTAAAAGGCCAAATACAAGTAGATGTAGAAAGGGTCCATATTGTCATTAGGAGGGCCAACATGGAATACTACTCCCAATGGGCTCCGACCCCACATTGTCCTTTCATACTATCCCAACAGCCCAAATACCTCTGCTCCCACACCCCACATGAACCCCCTCCCTCAATCCTCTTAAATAAATACCTTCACAACCCCTCACTCCAGCTCCACCCAAGCAATTCATCAAACACGTTCCTTTCATTCATTCTTCATCTTCATCTTCTCTCTCCCAAAAACCTCACGAGAAGATGGCATTCAAGAAATCAAATAAGCTGCCTCAAGCAGCAGCCCTGAAGCAAATCCTGAAAAGGTGTTCGAGTTTGGGGAAGAAGTACGATGAAGATGGGCTCCCAGTCGACGTCCCCAAAGGGCATTTCGCAGTCTACGTCGGCGAAAATCGGAGCAGATACATCGTCCCTATTTCGTTCCTGAGCCATCCAGAGTTCCAGTGTCTGCTGAGGCGCGCCGAGGAAGAATTCGGATTCGACCATGAAATGGGACTCACTATCCCTTGTGAAGAAGTCGTGTTTCGCTCGCTAACTTCCATGCTCAGATGATGAAGAATGAAAAAGGAAATCGGGAAAATCGTGAAAGCATTTTTGGAGAGAGATGGTCAAGATGAGAGCAGTAATTTGGACTGCTTTTTCAATCTTTTTTCAACATCTTTCTTCACTTTTTTTTTTTTTTTTTTACATTTCTTAAAATTGTGGGGATTTAAGGCTTTAATCCCATGTTTTTGGGGCGAGTGTATTGGACCCTGACCCTGACCCTGACCCGAGACCCATGAACTAACTCATGGGTTGAATTTGTAAAAAATGGTCTGTAATTTTCCTGGCAGAGGTGTGTTTGTCTACACCCTGCCAGAGAATTTTTAACGTTATTTAAAACAATTTAACCTCCTAATCTGATTTTTTTTTATGTAAATGCAGTTTATTACATTATTCAAAGTTTTTTTTTTCTCTTTTCTGAATGGATGATTAATATTATATCTAAAAATTACCAGCAATCGATCTGATCATCAACATCGATAATTAAATCTAATAAACAACTACTATTAAAGTCAATTATATACTGATCATCAACATCATACAATTATATCTAATAAACGACAACAACTACTATTAAAGTAGAATAATATCAGAGACACGTTGGTAAAATTCGAACTCATAACATCTATGTTTGAAATAACAAACAACGCATCCGATCACTTGCTTGTTCATATACATTATTATAAAACATAGATGTCTTATTTATAGGACTTGGAGGAGTCAAGTCGAGCAGAACTGATCACATTTTAAAATCTCTACTATTTTGAAAAATGAATTTATATCTTATATTTAATGATAATCAAATGTTAATGAACAACATTAGAGACCCACTCGGATTTAAATAGTTTAGATTCAAATCTAACCAAAGTTTACATAAGACAAAGAATCTATTACAGCATCAACTATTTAGTATAATAATATGTGCAGTTTTTGTACCGTATCAAAATGGTATCCCATGAAATAAATAAATAAATAAATAATAATAACAACTAACCGGAGATTACTGTAATAAGTTGACAGCTCGGTCTTCCACATTTCATACGTACGTATTTCAGTTAATTAAGGGCATAGGTTGTCGAGCCATTGGACTTCCGTACACACCACTAGCCTACTATATTCCGTTAATGTCGTTAATTATACGGTGCGTACAATTACCCAAAAATATATGTGTGTGTATACAGTGCGAACCAGTGTCGTGTTTGTCTTATTAGGATTTAGAATTAAAGAAAAACAAATATTACTGACATCTGCAACCAACGTTTCCTTACAAAAAATATTTACTAGAATTATGTTCCACTACGCACCTATTAGTTTCATTAAATTCAAAAAATTGGGACTTGGGAGGGATCGTAAAAGGTTACTTCTTTTCTTGTATTTGACCCTTTCGTTGAATTATTTATGTAGTAGTGGTAATATTAAATCGTTATGTTATGTAATAATTTATGATTCAAGTTAGGTGTAGCAATGATTTCAAAGTGTGCTTGGGATTTAAAAATTCGTCAGGTTCGTTGAAAAATTCTCAATTAAAGCTATATGATGTTGAATATATAACATTCTTTTAGAAAAAAATGTCGTGCATTGACCCAAAAATAGTTCTAGAATATTTATAGTGACAATTTTTTGTATTCGGATCAACATTGTGGCAATCAATTTGATCTGACCCGTATAAAAAACACGCAGATCCTTATCCTATAAGGGCAATTTTTCTTTGTTAAAGCCAAACAAGATGTTTTGAGTTTGAATTTTATTGTCACCTATTTATAATGTCTATAATTTATATATGAGAGAACATGTTTAAATATTAATATTAAATTATTATTCTGTTTAATAACTTAAATTTTTAAATGAAGTGGTCGTTTTAACAATTACAATTAACTCGATAGAATAGATTGATCGTGGAGGGGTATAAATAGTGGTCATATTACGATATTAACCTTTTTTTTAATATTGAATGAAACAACTTGTATAAACAAGCGACGACTTCTGTTTAAAATACTTTAAAATTGGCTCGCACGTGTATTACAAAATATATATAATTTAGGCAACATATGTAATATAATTGTTGAAAATATTATTTAAATTAAATTTAGTCAAACTCAGCCAATATTCATATAATAAAGAATTAATATATTTATATTTATTATGTAATTATTTTCTCGTTAAGTTATATAATATAAGATAAAATAAAAATATTATATGTATTTTTTAAAAAAAAAAAAAAAACATGCAATAATGAATTTGGTGGGCAAGGACCACGTACCCTTGACTGTTGATGGTGAATACACGTTACAAAAAGCAGAGAATGTGGATCACCAAAACTGACTATACAATATATATATATATATATATATATATATATAATATATATATATATATACATACTAGCCACTGTGTCACGTAGTATTTATATATGGGATAAATAACAATTATTAATTTTTTATGAGAAAATAATTTATTCATTTACAATATCACAAATACATTACTTGCATTTTTCTCCTTATATCTATACTTAGATAGATACGATACAAAGATTTTAAAAGCAAAAGGTTGATGTGTGACTAAATAAAGGGTCGGATCAAATGATTAATATGAGACATAAAAATAAACATAATAGTATATTGATGGTTAAAAATTAACATGAGTTGTTTAAAATAAATAAGTAATTATATTAATAAATATCATTAGTTGTGAGTGAAAATAACTTTTTTTTTATTATACTATCTGTTGTGGCATGTTTTCCCGCATGTATATAATAAATAATATTTTACTTTTTAAGTTATAATTATCAATAAGAATAAAATATATTAATATATGAATCACATTTCACAAAAAATAAATAAACTTAAGATATTATCGACAACACAAACTAATTTGAGTAGTTATGTTAAAATGACATAGAGTCACTTTTGTATTTAAAAAAAAAAAAAGTTATTATAATTATTTTTTAAAATTATCTAATTAAGAATATATAGTTACTATATATATTAAAAAATTAGTGTAATGGTGTCATTAATCCCTATTATTAAGTGTAGAGATATTTTTTTAATTATTATATATATTCAGACACAAACACACAAAAAATATATGTGTAGTAGGTAGATATATTGAATATAAAGCACAAAAATTGATGTCCCTGGTGGCATATTAATTGTAGCCAGTACACGCAATTCTACACCAAAATTTCATAACTACTACAAAAGTTTTAGTATAAATTATAACATATATAATTTTTTATTATTTAAATATTTATAAAATTAACGATTGTTATAAAAGAATATTTATTAGACAATCATTAATTTTAACAAAAAAAAATATTTATAATTATATAAATTTTAAAAATTAAATTTATTTTAAATTATAATGTTAAAGGTTGGTAAGCACTTAGTAGTTGGTAGGGTATATATATTTACTTCCCAATATCATATCATATATATATTATATTTTAATACACATTTAACCCCACAAACAAAAGCAACTACAAGTGAGGGACAAAAAAAATAAGAATATTTTTCTGAGCTCTTATCAGAAATTATAAGTTCTGAGTCTTATTGGATGGGTAGGTATTTATTTTATTTTATTATATCATATCAATATATTAATTGAATTGATGTATATTTTTTTTGTAAAAAAAGTATTTTTTTTATTTTAGTTTTTGATATAATCCTAATTAAATAGAATAACTTTGGAAAAAGAAATTAAAATTAATTTGATTAGATATGATAAAGATAATCAAGAAGGAGATGAAGGATTAATGGATGTTTTAGAATTGAAGGAACTTAGTGGAAAATTTTAGTTGGGATCTAGATGGGTCAGACTTGAATAAATCATATGATAGGTGCTTTATATTTATCGTGTGATTGATGTACGATTCAGAAAAAATAATCCATTACATAACAAGTGTGATATAATTTTTATGTAACTGGTTTGGTTCGACCAAACTTTATTACAAAATTTTTTTCAAACTTAATTAACTAAGAATATATTTTATGGAATTAATTAATGTGTGGTCACAATCACCCACTTAAGTGGAAAATATTTTGGAGACGTACTCTTCATCATTGAATAAGGGTTGTATTGTAAATTGACTGATTATTAATTTTATACGATCGATTTTATTTTTCTACAAGGAAAAAAACTTTTGTGTGTGTGTGCGTGAGAGAGAGAGAGATTGCATTGATGATAGATCATTATTAAGATGATTGAATTGGGACCACATCAAATCAGGCGGAAGAAATTCTAACTCGAATCCAATTTAATCAGACGTACATAAATTAATTATATGGTAAGTGTGATGTAATCAATTTAAGAAAATAATCAATTATATAACATATATTGTACTTACCATATAATTTAATCATATTTAATTAAATATAATTTAAATAATAATAAAAAAGGAGCAAGGTGGTGATGAAAAGGGTGGTAATGAGGTAATCCTTCCATCACAAAAAAGACAAAAAAAAAGAGTTGAAATTGTTTTTGTATGAGCCACATTAACCAAAGGCAGAGGCAGAGAGTTTGTCTGACACTCACAACTCTTTGCCTGCATTCATTCATTTCTTTCACCTACATTTCTCTTTCTCCTCAAAATCTATCTCCCACAATTTTCCTTCTTTCTTCCTACACATTGCTTCACTTTATTTTTAATAGCTCAATTGAAAATAAATATAATTTTTTAATTTTACTCCTCATTTAATATTTTTATGTAATAAATTGCATTTATAAGGGGAAAATTATAATAATATCAACCTCACTATATATATATATATATATATATATATATATATATAAAATGGGGAAGAATGGAAGCAACCCCTTTGCATTATTGCAATTGAGCAAATTATCTTCCTATGAAAAAAAAATTACCTCCCTTTATTTTAAAAAATACAGCAAGTTACCACTTTGTATTTTTCAAAATGAAGTTATTTACCTCTCTATCTAAAGAAGATAAAGTATTATTATATTTTCATAAGGGGTAATTTGCTCATTTACAATATCACAAAGAAATAAATTGCATTAAACCTTTATAATATATATATATATTATTTTATTCCCTTATAAATAAATATATTTATATATAAATGGGGGACAAAATTAAAAATATATGCAATTTTTGTTACTAACTTCAGCATTTCCACCTAAATACTAACGAAATGTGGTCAGATGTAGATGAAGAATTTTCGAATTGAGGGTAAGTATAATTTTAAAAAATATATATTTTTTAAGAGAAATGTAAATTCATACTTTCAAGAAATGTAAATAAATTAACCCTATATTTAATTTATCCTATTGATGATAGTAGCTACTGCGTAGAAATTGAAGGAGGTGGTGGGAGGATAGGAAACTTCGTGGTAGGTTAAAACCCCGAATATAGTAAATAATGGTGGGGATGGGGCCGGGGCAGGAGGATCCGAAATCTTTGTGGGGCCGGGTGCAGTTCAATATCTGGGGGCTCGAGGCACGTGACTGTTGCCCCACCTATCTCTATTTTCCGTGCAACTTGCAGAACTTGTGACGCGACCTGTCACGTGGCCCCGCTAGCACTGTCCAAATCATCTTTCGTACTTTCATCAACAACATATATATAATAATAATAATAACTTCCATACAACATAAAAAAAAAAAAAAAAAAAAAAGGATAGTTTCAACCTTCCTTAAAATTTGGTGTAATTACACATAAATTTATATAATTTAAAAAATTATATATAACACTTTTGATATTTTTTATCGTCTAATAAATTAGTCCATTCGTTAGTTAAAATTCACTAAATTTTTTAATATCAACATAAAAATAGAAGAAAAATCGATATATAGATTTGATTGACTTATCACTTACTTATTGTAAGTCAAATATTTTTTTTCGAACTAAATTACCCTTATAACTGTGAAGATATATCTCCTCATATACATTAATGCGTTAAAACATATAAGGGTAATTTGGTTATAATTTTTTTTTATCTGCAATAATTCAGTAATAAGTCAATTGGGGGTAAATATAGATTTTCATACAATTTTTCTATTAGTATCAACAAACTTAGTCAATTTTGACTAATAGAGTGACTAATTTATTAGACGGAAACAAACTTCATGGGTGTTAAATATAATTTTATAAATCACATGAGGTCTACGTGTTATTATACTAAATCTTAGAGGAGAAGAGTACAATTATCACTTAAAAAAAAGAAAGAAGAATATCAGGGGCTCTCTTTTAATTTCTAATTCTAGTTTTATTTCTGTTTTCTTATAGCTTCAAAAATAATACTCAACTTGATCCGGGGGTTGCAGGTCGGGGTTTCTTCCTGTCCTCGCGTCCTCGGAATGTTGTGGTTCTAAGAAAAGAAAGCAGATCGTTAGGCTCGTTGGGGGTGCTCAGTCAAGACCCTCCGATACTTCAGTTAGTGAAGTGTTTGAGATAGACTGCGTAGAGAATATATAGTAAAAGAGCAATCTAAAATTCAAGTAGGTACAATAAATGAATTAGATATGAAGTATTGTAGTACCCATATGGGTCCACCTACTTGGTTGAGAGGTTCATATGGTTCCACGTGGCTTTAACTATAATTTTTTTTGCAATTTACGGCGTTAATTGAAAAACTTTGTAATGTGCGCAACAAAAAGAATTAAAAGTGTTAAAGTGCAAAAAATGATTATAAAAAATATTAAATTTATCACTTATTTTAAAGTGGGCCAGGGTTGACCCATTATCTGATCCGATCCAAACTTTTATACCATCAATCAAGAGCTAATTGGGACCATACCAACAACAATGCGGGTCTAAAAGGTCCATTTTATGTGGTTGATCATCCTCATCCCGGGTCTTTTCACTTGCCCCAAATACCATGTGGAAGTGGAACTATCTTGTCAATATTCAATTACTCATCACTCTTAGTATAATAATAATAAAAATAAATAATCAAATTTTGAACATACACAAATCCATCGTCCTTGGACAGACCACATAATATCGGCCTTTGTTATTATAACAGTAGCTAAACAAGTGTCTGAGATCATTCTTGGTATGGTGATGACATATATATACTAGTAGACGCGGGGTGAGGGAGAGGAGGCCCAAAATTGAGTGCTGTGAAGTAGAAAGCCACCAATGAGAGCATTCATTGTAGCATAGCATGAGGTTGTTGTTAATGGAAGAATTATTACATTAGAGTATTTAATCAGAATATTGTATCAATTTACTAAAATATACTGTTTTTCAATATACAACATTTTGTAATACATATATATGGTTTAATTACACTTGAACCTCTCTAAAAATACGAAATTATACTTTCTTCTAAAAAAAAAAAAATTAAAATTACACTTACAAACCCGATCAAAAATACCTCGCATAACGGGTCATTAATCGAGTTGTAACCCGCATACATGTAGCGTCATCCGTGAAAACAAGGCCATGTGTTTGTGTAGGCAATTTCCCAGTTGTACCCTTCTATCAAGGTTTCAATGGAAAATGATAAACTTACGTACACACGTACACATACATATATACATGTATGTATGTAATTTCCCAGTAATATTGAAAAATCGAACTAAAAGAGTCCAGCAGCCATGAAAGAGGACACAACAAGAACATGCAAATTGGTGAGCTAGTGCCAAGCTCAAAAAAGGAGACTTAATCTGTATTAAGCATTTGTAGCAACAACTCCTGAACAGACCTCAAATAGATTTAACATGAGACTACATGCTGAACATTATGTTACAACAACGAAATTGAATTTCGGACGATGAAATATCAATGGTCATACCACTTACCCTGAGTCGTCCCATAATCTCCTCCTAAAATGTCCCAGTGTACAAATAATTGGTCAAAACTCGTGTTTTTCATCAAAATTGCAAAATCCATATTCGAAATTAGTGGACGTTGCACTGTTGCAATAGAGGATGCCCATAATCAACATACTTATCCCAAATCGGTTTATACTTCTCCATTCCAATCTTCAACCAAGGTTTTGAGTTGCCGTTAAAATGTAGCACAGCCCCTGTCTCTATCAACTTTGGATCAACATTCGTATAGCCCAAACCTAGTACATGCCATGACGGGTTTAGAGGCTCTGTCAATCCATAGAATGTCAACAGGCCTGGAGGGAGAGTCCCGAGTTTCCACAAAGTCCTGTCAACATTCTTTTCCTGCCAGTAGTGGTAGATGCCCGTGACGTTCCTTCTCCTCCATTCAACCAAATCAAAAACATTCATCCCAAATGCCCATCCACATGCGTCAGGGTCAAAATGCTCACGAATTAAGGGGTGAGAGTAATTCAAGTACTTGTGGTATCTATGAAACGTTTCCATGCATGTCTCCACTGCACCATTGACATTGCCATTCAGATCGAGTGAGAAAAGAGCTGAAAGATCCTTCTGCACAACAACGTCATCATCAAGAAAGACCACCTTTCAGGGCAGGAAAAACTTCAGGAATGTAGAATCTGAGGTGGTTAAGCATGGATAAGTATTTGGGGTTCCTGAACTTGATTGGAGTCCGGTTATCACCACCACTACCTGAGAAGTAGTAGCTCCGGGTGTCTGAGTCCTGAAGCTGTTTAAGAACAGGAACATAGGAAGCGTTCAACCAGCTAAAGTCTTCTATCTTTTGAACATCAACAGTTACTCCCGCAAAACTATTCATGGTGAACCAAGCTCTCATTGCTGCGTGATTCACTTCATCAGTTACAAGGTGGAAAACCACCTTCTCAGGATTTTTGGAATTCAAAGCTGTAGAATTCACGACGACTGAAGTTGCGAGGATGTTATCAGAGAAGACACAAAAGTGATACAAGCTGTTGTCCTTGAGTTTTAAAGCTGTTTGTCTATTCTTTTAAGTTTCCTCTGCAAATTGGAATTCTTAAACCATTCACTTGTCAAACGAACACCGAGGCAATACAAGCTCTTTGGAACTTCTTCAGCAGCTATTTGTCCATACTTCGAACTTTTCTCTGTGATAGAGTTCATTTGTTCTTCAAGACCCTGGATCTTGGCCTTAAGTCTCATGATCATGGTAGCACTGTCATAATGGAGTGTCTGAGCCTGAAAGAGTAGAAGTGCCATGTCACGGATAGCAGTTTCTGATTCGGTGGTTGTCAAAGGAGTTCTTCTTAAGGCTGCATTTGACAGAAGGATCTGTGAGTTACGAATCTGAGCACTAAGTTCCCATGCAAATTGCAGATTGTTGCTTTCCTTTGCAATGACGAGAAATGCCTTTGCCAGAGAAATTTGGTCATTCAGTTGCCTCGTTACAGAATCAGGACTCACCATTTCGTCAGTGATGTTAGGCCTTCTATAACTTTTTCATGTCTAGTGAATCTCTGCATAACGTAAAAACAGATGTCAATTGCTATTTCCAATGATAACTTCAGACAGATAAGGGGAGGAAACAAACTAATACAACTGTAAACTATGCCAACGCAACAAAAGTGACATTCAATTTGTCTGAACCTTTTCTCTTTTGTTCTTGAATCAACGACCAAAAATTTCCCATTTTGCTCACCTGTACTTTAATTAAACTTTAGGGAGATGCTATACAAACAATGGTAAAAAACATGTGGAGTTTATATTTTAATCGAACAGACTTCAGCATTAGAGCATCTGAAAGGAAGCATTTTGCAAATCCTATCATACATGTACCATAGACAGATGTGCAACACTACCAGAGCTGTTAATATTGGGCATAAAGAGGGTGCATCTTGATTCCCTCTGACCATTACCAATTTTAACTATTAGGTGGCATATTGACATTTGCAACCGTAAGTTGCTAAAGAACAATATAAACCAATCTCATGTACGAGGGGCCAATTAGATGCCAAAAGTTGAACGAACAGAACACCATTACCATTTCAAACATTGTCCCAAATCAGTTACCATGTTCCTTTCTTAAGTTACTTTTTCAGCAGCAACTCTTTAGAGCCCAATAGCTTTTCTGCATGTTTCGGTCGGTATCTGTTGCCTGGGAAAAGCATACGTTGCAGTTTCACTCACAAACAACAATATTTTGAAGGTTGCTGCTGAACATGTCATTGCAACATCATATCACTTGTATGTTTACAGAACTAACATGTTCATAACTGAAGCTTAACGCTTAACAGGTTGATCATCATATGTACCTAACTAACTAAATTGATATAAATTTCTGTCCCCCAATTTCTATCTATGAAAAATTGCAGTTCTTGCATCATTCTTTTTTTGGGGGGAAAGGTTAGTTGCATAAATATAAAAAAGGTACAACAATAGCCCTAAGGAACTATTTACATTAATTCCAGTCAATCTTCCAGATTCTATATATTAGTTCTTGCATCATTTAATACTTCAATAACTCACCTTTTATATATTAGTATCAAACTTTTTAGTGTTCTTAATCATCTACTAGCGCTCATTGATCATAAATTCTTTTAATCTTCGGCATATGTGTACTGTAAGAGCAAAAAGCTTATTCAACTAATCCATTCCACACAGCTCCATTGACCCAGCATTTATGAGAAGAATCATAAGAGGAAACACCACTTCAGGTTCCAACTCTACCCCATTTTTGGAAGATAGCGGTGGTTAAAACTACACATAAATCTTACGGCAATGTATGGTTCCTTTGGAACAAATAAGAGAGACTATCAGTATCACACAAAGTAAACACATTTTACATTCCATATCTTATCATGATCCCAGAGTTCATGTGGCAATAAATAAAACAAGTTTTCACACACTTCATAAATCTTAGGGACAAATAACCGCTTCAATTTCAGTAATTTCCCCCAAACAGTTAGTAAAGCTAATACACATGTTTCACTACTCTTTATATCTCCTATCGCCAATCTGTTCCACATGTTCCCATCAAAATTTAAAAAGAAAAAGAGAGAAAGAAGCATACATCAAAGAGAAACGACAAAAAAGTACACCTCCAAGTGATCCCAACTCAAATCACAAGGTAATAAAAAAATTAATTAAATATGCAGTATATTTTAAGTTGAGAGAAAAATTCAGATCGAAAATTACCTTGGAATAAACCGATCTTGAAGAGGGCCGCTGATTCTCCCGGCTCAAGAGCACAATGAAAAGCAGAATCACTGAGCCACAGAGCGTCAACCAAAACACATTCGGAATTCGTCGCCTCACCGGCCGCCTAAAGTCTGACCCTCGACGCCTCATTTACTTGGACAGAAGAACTGGAAATGAAACCCAGTCAAAAATGTCTACCAATTACGATTCTGGCACCTCGTGATTGAAGAATTGCGCTGAATTCGAACTAGTTTTCTTAATATTTTTCCAATCAAAATAGAATAAACAATCAGAGCTCAGCGCAGTGGAAAGTGTGGAGCGGTTTGTGGAAGAGCTCTGCTAGAGATCTCAGATGGCTGGTACAGGAAAAGGGCGTAGGCGTGGAGAAAGAAAGAACTGGACCGACAAAGATCGTGAAGCCTTTAACGGTCTTCACTCTTCTCATAATATTAACCCACCGTGAAAAAGGATGGAAAAAGCATTCACAATCACGGGTGATGAATCAACTGGATTTGGATCTCGGGGCCTAGTTTACTTAACAGAATTGGGTCGGATCCCTCAATAAACTGATATTTATTTATAATAGCCCAGCCCGTGATTATTTGGTAAGACCCGTTAATGTTGGGATAAAGCCCATCTGTAGTCCGATTCTGCAAAGCCCAATCGACTAAAATACCTTTGTCCATTTATCCTCAAATGGTCGATTCTAAAGACGAAAATACCCTATATTGTTGGAAAAATTACAAGACAAATATTTGTCACTTAATGTTGATTAACGTTTTTGAGCCAATTCAAAATAGCAATAAATTATTATTAACTATAATAAATCAATTATTATTACAATCATTCATGTCGATATTAATATATAATAAAATTATTACAATAATCATATTTTACTCAACAATTCATATTATTACAGTAAATAACAACTCACACATATGGCGGTGTTTGAACTCATTCTCTCTAAACTTATGGAGCCTCAACTTCGTCAATCAAATTAGACATCATTGACTCTATAAACTTTTCTTGTTATGACGCTTATGAGTTTTTCGTTTTTCTTTTGTGTTTTCTGGTTGAATTGAGATTTTATTCTCAAATGTTTAGATCTGATCTGAACATATTTGAACAAATCAAATCAGACAATTTTTGTAATTTGTGGGCTTTTCCGAACTCAATTTTGATTAAGTCGGATTGGTCATCGGATAAAAAGAAATGTTTGATTGGGTTAATCGAGTACTAATATAAAAAAAAAATAAATTAAAATAATAAAAGAAGAGAAAATTATTTCTTGTTACTAATAAAAAAAATTAATAAGTAAGAAGGCGTACCATATATAAGTTGATCTGTTAATTTGAATTAATTATGATGTTATACTATTTTTTAACATTAATAAGCTGGTATTGTAAGTTGATATTAATTTTTTGTATCACATTTGAAGAAGATAATTCACATAATGCATACAAATTATAACTTATAAGTATCTTCTTTATTGCTTTTACTTTTTTCACATTTAAATTATAAAAAAAATCGATTATTTAATTTTGGGTATCAGACCAATTGACTTTAACAGGAACCCAACTTTATCGAAGTTGTATTAAATATTAAAATATACTATTAAAAAAAAAAAAAGTATCCGACTAAAAAAAAACAAAACCCGAAAAAATCTGACACGCGCGCACGCTATACCTGATAAGGAATCATTCACAAGTTGTATTCATTTTAACTCAAGAGCTAAGAAGCATAAAGGACATGGCTTCCAAGTTTCAACAGCTTCAAATTAAAACTAAATTCCTGATCTCGTTTGATTTCTCAGTCTCACAGATAAATATTTAAATACAGCCATATAATTATTGCTTGTAATCACTGTAGTTCCTGAAAAAAATGAATCTCTTCTTGGCTTCCTTCATCTGTATAAATTGTTATATGTAAGTGCGCTTTTTTCCTTTTTCTCGAGTCAAAACATACAATTCCACATAAAATGAGCCATTGCCAAATAAGATCTACCATGCACCCCTAAAAGACGTTGCTAATAATACGCCTTTATCCTGAAATCAACTAGAGATGAACACGGTGGAGCTGCATCTTACAACCACCCTCCGCAGCCATCTCACCGGCAAACAACATAAGAGAAGAAGACTACAGATGTGGGGGAAAAAAAAAAGGCCATAATGACAAAGTGTCAAAGACTAAAAAGTCGTCAAGAGTAGCGCAGTTAGCCGATTCAAACTCGTGTAAGTACTCGTCAGGACGTGAATCCATACAGCAACGGCCGAGACTCGCCGAAATAATCATGGTTTTCATTCCTGATCATGCCGACGTGGCAGCATCTCTGGAAGTCCGAGTTAGCCGATTCGCCTCGGGAAACGAGCCGGAGGATCTCCTCGAACAGCGACTCGTCGCAGGGGATCGCCAGAGGTCCGTGGTCGTTGGAGAAGCCGTACTCTTCCTCGACCTGGCTCAACAGCCTCCTGAAAATCGGGTGGTTCAGGTGCGTCGCGCGCACGATGAACCTCCTGCAGCTGCTCCCTACGCAGATCGCCACGTGTCCAGCCGGCACGTCCGGCCGCGAACGGTGGGACCAAGCCGGTAACGTCGCCTTCCTCCGCCATGCCCGGAGCATCTGCCTGAGGCTCACAATGTGCCGGATTGTGTTGCATTTTCCCATAATTGCAGAGTGGGAAGGGAAGGTGAGTTAGAGCGTTCAGTTGTGGAAAAGCTGTTCTGTGTTTGAATTTTTTAATTTTGGAAAACTCCCGTTATAAAAGGGATCTTCATAATGTCGCTATACCGAAATTGACCTTGTATAATCAGACTATTTACACCATAGTGTTTGTTACACAATTATTAAGGATTTGTATTGAATGAATGAATAATTCTTATTTAAATCAGAATTTATCAAATTAAATTAATTATAATTATAAGTATAATATATTTATAATGTAATTGATCAATGAATACTAATAAGTGCATAACAGAGAGTAGTACAATTTTGGGTGGGTTGCTTATGATCTCGTTGTCTCCCCAATGTCTGGTGTTAACACAGTAATCATGATTAAATCAGTTGATATAGCAGAGATTTGGGGAATATTTGGTGGGACCATCTCCTGTCTTCCCACTTAACCACTGTTTATTACTCACTCTTCAACTATTTAAGGGCCCCCCTTCAAAATTAATTAATTTCTTTCTTGTTCTCCTGAGTTTTTTTTCTTTCAAGTACAACGGTACTGGGCTGAAGGAATTTGAATCCAAGTTTTCTTCTTCGTTGAGAAAACGTGATATCAACTCAATCAATTGGTGACCGTCAATCGATGACCGTTAACATTGACCCGTTGTTTGTTACCTTGATATGATTGATGTAATTGAGATTCACGGCTGTATATTTATTGGTTTTGAGAGGAAGAAGGAATGCGTTGGTAGCATTTTATGTCACAATTATTTAGTCTGCAACAAATTACAGACTGCAAGGGCAGTTCAATTCAATGTTGATGCAGATGTACCAAATCCCTGTAAATGAGTTAATGGTCTTTTGTATAGGCTTGGTTTGGGCCCTACTACCCCTAAAAGCTCAATAACTTTCCCATGAATTCCTCACAAAGATACATTTTTCACACGTATTCAGCAAAAAAAACACTCCAATCAGTTAAACTTCTGCAAGAGATTTGTAGTTGTGCTGACAGTGCATTATTCTCAGCTTCCAAGTCAATCCACCAACAGAGGACAACAAAGAGCAAAATGAGGACAATTAACAAACCTGCAAAAGAGAGCTAGCAGGCATTTTCTTTTTTTTGTGGTGGTGATAACTGATAAGAGTACAAATGTTTCTCTCTCAATTGAGGATATTTATCTCATTTCCCAAGTCAGAGAAAAATGAAACAAAACAACAGATGTTAAAGCCAGATCCATTCAAAAAATGCTCCGCAAACTCAACAGTTTACAAGTTGAAAACAATGGTCCTTTGCATCTGGCCAAATTAAAATCTAATTTCTTCATTTCCATTATTTTGACAAAAAAAAAAAGAACACAAAATGATCCTCTAGTGATGTCCCTTAGCTTCAGCTTTCTTGTGAGACTTGGCCTTTGCCTGGTAAAACGAAACGACAAGCTGTCAGTCTCTCCAGCTCTCACCATTAGCAAAAGATGGGATAGATCAAGAAAACATAGAGCAGAAGTAGAAGAAAGTTGATAATATCATGCCAAAATTATGTTCTGTAGACTTCTCAACCCAAGCTAAGCAAGTGACACAAAAACAAGAAAAATTTTGTGTAAATACATTCAGATGGTGCCCATAGAAACCTTAGGAAATGAAATAGCCATGAGCACCAGTTATGTGGATCTTGGTATTGTTATCTGCTCAACTTCATACCATCTGCCATTCCTTAGCAATAGTATCCAGCATTTTGAACTGTAATATATGCTACATACCATTATTTAGGAGTACCACAACACAGTTTTGCATGCCACAGTGTTCATTTAACATTATGATGCATACCCAGCTAAGAAGATTTATTTATTAAAAACATCTTTTCTGACAGAAAAATTGGATAGACATTTACAATTGCTGAATAAAAACTGCAATTGCAGTTAAACAATTAAGCCATTCAGAAGAAAAAGCTCTCACTAGAACACCTATATACTATAATGCCTCCAACCTCAAAATACTTGATGGAAAGAAGTATCCACAATGGACTAAACAACAGAGCAACTCCCAATCCACACAAGGAGAAATGCACTACCGGGTTGTTACCATTCATATATTCTGTTATGTGAATTCCAGCAATTGTTTAGTGTGAAGTCAAAATACAAGTCATTGTGTAAGCAATATCAAAACATATGGACATCAACAATCCCATGTAGACCAAATTGTGCTGCAATCACAAGGGGAAAAAATAATTCACCACATTTCTTGGCAAAGCTCCACTTGGATGCGGAAATGAACGCTTTCCCCTTATCAATTCATGCAGAAAATTTCATTTGCACAAGATCCATCCATCAGAAGCACAAAAAGAGCCTATCTTCGTATCCTTCATCTCAAACAAACATCAGCTCCAACACCTACTCTAAGGATATTTCCATAGCTCCAGACTCGAAGTCCATTTCCAATTTCCAGTAATCCCATCCCCAAATCTCACTTCACAACCATAATCCCTTTTCATAGAAGAAATTTATGCAGGGCATAAGAAATTTTTAGGCTTCAATAATTAATGACCAATTTCCGGATCTGAATTGTCAAATCCAAAGCGTAAAACCCTGACCCAAATCAAATCAACATCCTATTGGTAAATCTCCCTCAAGGAGCAACCAGCAAAGTACAGCTCAACAGCATATTAAATATCCCCAGTGAACCAAAACCAGGGAAGAAGGTCAAAGCAATCATACCTTAAGAATCTTAAGTTTTAAACTCCCGTAAGCGAGTCCGAAAGTGAAAGCGGAAACCCTAGCCACCTGCCATTCATCAAAATTCAGATAAATTCCCACAAATCCACACACAATTTACCTACATATATGCATAAAATAGAGATCGAACATAGAAATGGAAGTTACCAAAGCGAGGGTGCTCTTGCCGGAGTACGGTCCAGGTGGCGGCGCCATTGTTAGAGCTTTTTGACAGAAGAAAAAGAGACCAAAATTTTGTTCTTCGTTTGAGCTGAAAGTCTAAAAGAGGATGAACAGAGATCTATCTCCCTCTTAAGCCCTAGTGCTGTTATCACACGTGTGGTTCGTGCGTGTGCGTACGTCCAGCTGGGGTGTAATCGAGTGCAGCACGGCCTATGACAAGAGCAAAATTGCCATGCCACGTCCGCAGTAACTTTCTTTCTTAATGGACTTAGAACAGCGGATCAGTAGGCCCATTTATGAATCCAAAGGAGGTTGTAGGCCCATTTAGTGGTCCAATAGATTAAGCTTAGTTCACCTACGTCCTCTATATGGGCGCAATAGAATTGCGAGGCCCATATAACATAGGCCCATTGGAAGGCCATTGAGGCCCATTATGTGGTCTAATATGGGTCCCATGATCCCTTTTCCGCCAGTTTAACTGGGCCCATGTTGAAGTTGATCCAAGTCCAACAGCAATCTGGATTTCTAATATAACATATGCAAACATCAAATCCAAACAGCCCCTTGCGGTGAGCTCCGCCGTGCCATCTCCCGGAGGTTCGAGGCACCGCTCCTGGTTCTTCTCTCCGCGCGCATTTTTCCTCTCCGCCCCGTTTCTTACTTGGTTCTCTGGTGTAACGAGACTGCTCCGAGCTACCACCACGCGGTCAGCTGCCGCCACCCTGGAGATTTGGTTCGATTCTGTTTTCTCGTCATGCGATTAAATTGTAGTAGGGTTTGGAATTCATTTGTTATCTAAATCAGGATTTTTGAGATAGGGCTGCTGAAATTACGCTAGGACATATGTGCCTCCCTTACGTGTGAATTAAGATAAATATTGTCGCAGTTTTCTCTTCTTCTTCTTCTAAAATATTTTTTATCGGTTTCAGGGCAGATTGTAGCGGAGTTTTGAGCAGCCTTTTTTATTTTTGGATAGGTTTGATCTTGTTTTAAGCACATTTTTATTTTTCTTTAACTTAGGCTGTTTCTTTATTTTCATTTTGGGGAATTTTTTATGGATATTATGTGTTTTTTAGATGGATTTTCCTACAGTTTTTGGTGCAATTGAAAAGTGCTCACAAATAAAAGGGATTCGATATGTATGACAGTATATGGTTTTACCAATTTGACAATAAAATGAGAACTTGTGTTCCCTTTGGGATGACGGAGAACACACATGTCAAGTAGTCATTTTTATGTTTTCTTGTGCAGTAAAATTTCTTTTACTCAAACTTTAAGCATTTGGTCAAGCTAGGCCTAATCTTGGTTCAGAAATATCTGCTTGTAGATGGAGCCCGAAGTGGTGGAAGCCGAATTGGTATTGCCTACTCACATGAAGTTTAAGAAGATTCAGATGTATGAAAAGTATCCGAAGGGACAGGCCAGAGTCAGATGGAAGCATCTCAAGCAGATTATTCAAGCCGAAAATTACCAAAATTATCCACCTGATGTGCCAAATTGTGAGTTTGTGCCTTCTCGCCTGCGTGTTCGAATCATCTTTTTCACTGATGGATGCAGTATCTAATTAGTGGTCACATAAATCTTAAAAAGATTTCTTTTGAGTGTAGAATTCTTAGTTTATAGTCCAATGCATTGTCTTTTCTGATTCAGGGTTGGAGAGCGTGCAAATATGATAAGTCTTGCTTACTTTGTGTTCTTCTGCCGAATTTCTGAAGAAAGTATTATACTCGATTGTCATGCATGCAGAAATGCTATGTTAGACTAGGAATCCGTTACTGTTTATATGCACCAAGGTTTAGCATTTGCATTAAAATTGAAAATTAGAGAAGGATTTTGTTGAATGTTCCCCAAACCTGTTGTGATGTCTGTCATGCTCAAGATTCGTATCCTTTTAGGGATCATTTTAGTGTCTGATATTCCTACATTGCATTGCAGTTGCTATTGGTGTTGAATTCTGTCCTTTTTCCTGTTACTTGCAGATGTTAACATTGAGTCGCCACCATCTATGCGCCCATGCAAAAGAATCTGTGATGTAACTGGATATGAGGTACTAATTTCGTTCATAATTTGCTTTCTGTTAACAATTTCCTATGTTAGACATTGTACGTTTGATTTCATAGAATTTCAGTTTTTACATGCTTTAAAACTGCATGTTGATGAGATATTGTGCTCTCAAGATCCCTATATGAGAATTCGAGTAACATGAACAAAATACTATAGGAAGTATTTATGAGGAAGTGGATGAATTGATACGATTGCAACAGAGGTTATGTCCTTTCGGTGGAATCTTTGCTTTATTGTAAAATGTTTTCAATATGTGTTGACTATGATTTCAAGGGGTTGCTGGTAATCTTGGCATTTATCTGGCAATGAAGAGAAGCTCCTACTTGTATTACTTTCTACTTTAGATGATCATATAGTTCGACCACTAAAGCTTTTTAGTTACCCAAACATGGGCAATTACATTATAACCAGCGCCTTCCTATTGAAAGAACTCAAGTGCAAAATGGTGACTTGGTGCAGGCACCTTACTTCGATCCCAGAACCAAGCTCCGTTACGCAAACGCAGAAGTGTTCAAGGTCATAAGATCTCTTCCTAATGACTATGTCCAGAGGTACTTGGCTCTCAGAAATGCTGCTGTTGTCCTAAGGTAGCTCCGGATGACTAGAAACATGGATGTCTATAATTACCCTCTCTCTTTTCTGGTTGGTAACAGTGACATGTATTATTTATTTATATCCTGTTGTAAAAGGGGCAATTTTCATTTGTATAATTTATATGCAGAACATTCTTCTATGTTTTGTTGCCACTGCACTAACACCGCTTAACAAATAGTTGAGAGTACATAGAAATGACAATTCCTATCTATACTGATGAATGATTTGTTAGTGCACTTATCATTGTTGGCTGTAACCTATGTAGAAATGCGTTTTCGGGTTTGGTAATGACATTGAAGATAGTAAAAGGGATAAATCCAAAAACAAAGACAAACAGCTGCCCCAATTTTTTAATAAATAACCATATTACCCTTCCACTGGGCAGTGTAGTTCATTCGCCCATTTTTGCGATTGATTTAGTATTTTGGCCTGTAATTGATTTCTTTTATCCCTAATTACTAAAAATAAAATTTTGAAAAAGATTATCACTTCTCTTTCTGTATATTGCAGAAGCGCTTCTCTCTTCTTTTGAAAGTTTTCTTAAGTGCATCTATGTAGTTTCTACGAAAACATATGCGGTTTATTTAGTAATCAGGGATAAAAGTGATGATTTACAAATTAAAAGGGTAAAAGTGATGATTTACAAATTAAAATAGCTAAACTAGTTGCAAAAATGAGCGAATGAATTACATTGCCTAGTGGAAGGGGGTAATATACTTCTTTATTAAAAAGTTGGGGAGGCTTTTAGCCATTTTTTTTTAGATTTTTTTGTTGTTGTTGTTTTTCAATATTTCAAAGGGGTAATTTGCATTTATCCTGATAGTAAAAGTAGCAACTTTTTTTAGTTAATTAACTTTTGCTTTTTCTCTCTTTTTCATTTTAAATTTATATATTTTTCTTTAAAAATTTTCATTTTAATCTCGTTTTTTTAATTATTATACTTAGTTATTGTTTCATGCGGTTCAATAAATATATAAAAAAGAATCATAATGAGATGATAAGAAAAAAATATTATAAAAAAAATAAACATGGTGTGAGAGGATGCAAAAGCAAAAAGTACGTGAGAAGAAAGAAATATGGAAGAGGTCAAAGAAAAAAAATGAATTAATTGTGAGTTCGTTAAAGATATTAAAATTATTATTCTCGCTAATTATTTTTTAAATGGATGAACAAATATAAAAGATATAGATTTCGGAACATATATCCACTTTTCTTCATTTATGTAAACATCAATTAAATAAATACATAGAATAAAATTTTAAAAAATATTTAATTATCTATAATTTTCAACACTTTTATAAAACACACCAAATGTGCCGTGTACTGGCTGATGGGCTTTTGAAATGGGCTAGAACTGTCAGTTTACAAACAACAAGTTTTAGTAAGAGGCCCATTTAAGCGTCCACTATATGGGCTGTGAATGGCCCATAATTCACATGAAGTGAAGCTTTGACTTTGACTCTGCGGGTGTTGACGCCTAAATCAGGCGATCCGATCCAGAAAAATAAGACCAACCGTAAATACGCCTAAAAAGAGGCAAGACTCCAGCTTCAACGGTCAAGATTGGGATAATCCACTGCTTCTCCTCTATAAAACTCTCCGTCAACATGCAATGCAAATGCAAATGCACAACATCACGAGTCCGACTGATAAAATATTAGTGAGCTATTAACGAAATCAGAAGAAATGGCAAACCCTAAGGTTTTCTTCGACATGACGGTCGACGGCCAACCAGCTGGCCGCATCGTGATGGAGCTCTACGCCGACGTCGTTCCCAAGACCGCCGAGAACTTTCGCGCACTCTGCACCGGTGAGAAAGGCGTAGGGAAATCCGGCAAGCCGCTCCATTTCAAAGGCTCGACTTTCCACCGCGTGATCCCCAACTTCATGTGTCAAGGGGGGGATTTCACCGCCGGGAACGGCACCGGTGGGGAATCGATCTACGGATCGAAATTCGAAGACGAGAACTTCGTGAAGAAGCACACTGGACCGGGGGTGTTGTCGATGGCGAATGCAGGACCGGGGACGAACGGGTCGCAGTTCTTCATCTGCACTGCTAAGACGGAGTGGCTGGACGGGAAGCACGTGGTGTTTGGGCAGGTGGTTGAGGGATTCGACGTGGTGAAGGCGATCGAGAAGGTTGGATCTGGTGGGGGGAAGACGTCGAAGCCGGTGGTAATCGCGGACTGCGGCCAGCTTTAGATCTATCTGGTGATGGGTGTTTTAGATTTTCTTTTGCTCTGATAATGTGTGGGCTATTTCATAGGCAGCCAGCCATGTTTGCGTTAAATATCCATGAAGTTCAATTAAGTTTGGAATAAGATGGAATTAATTAGGTTAATTACCGAATATGAATATGGAAGCGCATGATATGATATCATGGATGCCATGTTCTTCGGCAATTCATGTGTCATGGCCTCAGCCTCAGCCTCAGGAATATCATTTTGCAACCAAATATTTCTATATATTTCCATGCACTTACGAATTAGACGTACTGCATATATTTCCCTTTCTACTTAAATATTAACTAATAGGAAGTACCCGAAGATAGTAGATATAGGGAATTTTTTATTTGGATCAATTTCTTTCAAATCTAAATTAATTATATGACAAGTGCAATGCATTTGTTATGTAATTGGTATATAAAGAAAGTGATCAATCACAGGACAATTGTGATACACTTGCTTTGTGATTAGATTGGTTTGACCGAACCATGTCCGAGCAAAAATTTTCTATAGATACAGTTCTTTGCTAAGTATTTGAAGTGTTTCTGGGAATTAGGAAATTGCCATTAACAACAATATCAAACTTGTATGGGTCGGGTCGGGATTTTTCGGAGGCACTAGCTAGCTAAACTGGTAGTAAAACACACACACACACACACACACACAAATATATATATATATATATTATATATATATATAATTAGAAATTACACTTAAAATTTTTGTGAAAATTCATTGCTTACACATGATTATTTTTTGTTATGATTTGGACGAAAAGTACTGATATTAGTAAAAAAAAAAAAAGCATAAATTTTAAATTTTACAGCTCATTTAACATTTTCATGTAATAATTTTATATTTATGAATGAAAAATAAAAAATTTATATATTTTTCTTTGTTTATGTTAGTATTTTCATACAAATCATAATAAAATTAAGTAATTTGTAAGTCAAGAATTTTTAGAAGAGTGTACGTATAACTTCAGAAAAAAAAATTTGAGAAAAAATAATTCAACATTTTCAAAAGGGATCTAAATATAATGAACCCTTAATAATATGAATAGTTGCGGGTTGAGGTCATGAATTTTACCTTCTTTTAATACTACATTAAGGTTCAAAAATAACCTGAAAATACAAAATTATAGGAGCTGGGATCGTACCGTTAAGGTCACCTAGGGGTGCAAACGAGCTGAGCTCGAGCCGAGCTCGGCTCAAAATTTGAGCTCGAGCTCCCTTACTTGAGCTCGAGCTCGGCGAGCCTAGTAAAAAGGAGCTCGAGCTCTCGAGCTCGAGCTCGAGCTCAATTAATTATTTTTTTTTCTAAAATATTCAAATTTAAAAAATATAGACTATTGTACCATATGGAACATATTATTAAAAAAATTAAATATGAAGCATGAAGAGAATATTCATAAGAAGACTAAAAAGAAATACGATAAAATAAAATTGAAAGTCATAACATTTAGTCCAATCATTCAGCGAGTAACCTAGTAATAAAAAAAGCTATAACTTTGCAATCACACATAAAAACCAAAACACCATATTTTAATATCATCTAAAATTTTTAAATATAATATATTTACTAGTAATTCTAATATATGGCAAGGTTTTAAAATAAATGCATTTTGATGTAGTTGATATTGAAATTATAACGATAATTTTATATGCATTATATTAAATATTTATTTACAAAAAATTATGAAAGTGTACTAAATTGTTGATTAAGCTTCTTTTTAGATAATATAAACTATAATACCATATTTTAATATCATCTAAAACTAAAATATGAGATATGGACTAATAATTCTAATATATAGTGAATAACTGAATTTTGTTATAAGAGATTGAGAATGATAAAATTTATATACATTATATTAATATTTATTTACAAAAAAATTATCAAAACGTACTAAATTTTCTAATAAGTTTGTTTTTAGATAATATAAAACTACAATAACATATTTAATATAATCTAAAAAAAATATGAGATATTAACTAATAATTCTAATTGATAATGAATTTTAAATATTTATTTACAAAAAAGTATCAACACTTACTAAATTATTGCTTAAACTTATTTTTAAATAATATAAATAAAAATACCATATTTTATTATCATATAAAATCTAAATTAGAGATATATTGACTAATAATTCTAATATATGATGAATTTTTAATATAAACTTGATAGAATATTAAATATGCACTTTAATATATATATATATATATATATAATAATAAATAAATAAAAAAAGGGGGGTGAGCTCGCGGCTCGAGCTCGAGCTCACTAAGAACTCGAGCTCGAGCCGAGCTTGAATACGAGCCGGCTCGCGAACTCGCGAGCCGGCTCGGCTCACCTTGCACCCCTAAGGTCACCCAATACTTAAAATTAATTAATAAAGGGGTTTAATAAGATAACAAGATGTCAAATTTTTTCAGAATTTGATGCTCTTAGATGAGTTACAGTTGGAATATATATACTGTTGTCCAATCATAAGCACACATCTCGGAAAGTACTTCAATTTTTGCATATTACGAGTTGAACTTTTTTGAAAATCATTGTGCTCTAAAATTTTTATTAAAACAAAACACAAAAAAGCACACATATGGGCTTCAGCCAACCCGAACACGCGGCGGTCATCCAAGCTCCTTTGAGATGATGCTGCTTCCTGGGCCCTGGTATCGCGCAAGCTTCGCCATCGTGGGCGCCCTTGGGACATGGAAATGGGCCCAAACACGAGTATTAGGCCATTACCTAAAAGCCATATATATTTATTTATTTCTTTCTTTATATATGTACTTATATATACAATATTAATCATATGATTCATTTAAATTTGACCCAACCTTTTCCAACTTAAATATTCCCCCGTATACAATGCTAGTTTTTATTATAATAATAGGGTAAATCACAAAGCGTTTTTTTAATATTTATCATAATTATAAATATTTTTTATTTTTTAAAAAATCACAAATACCTCTTGAAACAAATATTTTCTATAATGTGTTGTCACAATGAGTGCTTGTTAAAATATTTGTAGGCTTTTTTAAATATTTATAATATAATAATAATTTATGCCTCTAAAATTATTGGGTCAAACTCACAAGCTAGACATACTAGCCCAATTGGCTTACCAGCAAGACGGATAAAGCCAGGTAGAAAAGAAAAATACACAGACTTACCTACTACTTTACTGAACGGGTAGGCCTGAAAATAAACATATTTCAACCGGACACGTCACCATAAAATTGGGAGGACACATCATATAACTTGCCAACAAATTTTAGGTAATATAACTTACACATCACCTTAAAACATGTTCAAGCAATTTTAGGTAAATTGGTCATAAACGAGCTAGAAAATATGCGCATAACTAACTCTTGAGATTGTAGGCAAATTTGGCAGGATTTAGTCTACCCCACGTATATCAGCCAATATTTATCCAGATCACCAACGGTTTGTTGCGAATGACAGTTGACTCAAAAAGCTTTTTAGTGGCATGTGGAATGCAACAATTGACCCGATATCCAACGTTGTATAAGCCTATAAATAGAAGTCTTGTGCAGGTTTTTGAGGACATGGTTTTTGAATATCACACTTATTCTCAAACTATCACTTTCTTGCACTACTCTCTCTCGGTTCTTAAGTTATTTCAAGCTTATAATCTGCACTCCACAGGAATACATATACCTTATCACTATTTTATACCATTATTCTCACTTTAATTCAAAATTTCTCTTTTATTTATTCTTTAACAGTTACTGACTTAAGCGTCTCAGTGCTAACATCTGTTTTGCAAGACTAGTCCTTTAATAATTTTAGAATTTTATTAAGTATCTTTCGACCTTTGTGGTGTGACCCAATGTCTGATACACATTAACGATAAATTTAAAAAAAAGCTCATTGCAACTTAATAATAATAATAATAATAATAATAATAATAGTGTTGTCTTGGTTGGAATTGTAGATCCATGCCTGAATAATCAATTTATTGGGTTCCCTTCCGTTGCCCACCATAAGGACACGCGGCCTCCTAAAAATGATTAATTATCCAAGAACCCCAGCTGCTTACAACACCCTCACTTTTACCACAATTATTCACTCATTATTAAATAAATAAATAATAGAACAAATTATTTGGATTTTAACAAACTCATATGTTAACCCTAATAATTTCCTAATTGAATTTTTAATAATTTTTGGATAACGAATTTGAGCAAAATTGTCAACAAAGAATAAACACTAAAAACCATTCATTTGAGTTCGAATTGGATAACAAGTTTAAATAATTATATCCCAAAAAAAGAAATATTAATAAATTAAAAGTTCTTGAATATACATTCGAATTCGATACGACACCATATACTTTGTGCATTGAGTGAAGAACCCTTCATTTTCAAAACGCAAAGTACGTGTCAATCGTCAAATTACTTTCAGATATCCAATATTCAATGTAACATCTATTAGATGAAAAATTATAACCTAAATTGAGTTTTACTAAATCTAAATCAATTATATTGCAGGTGTAACAAATTTACGGTGTAATTTGATATAATTTAAGAAAAATAATCAATAATATAGTAAGTGTATCATTTATTTATAATTAATTTATTTTTGCCAAATTTAATTTATATAAAAAAAAATTATATGAATTTCTACAAAAGAGATTTGCGTGATTTGTGGGCGAAATTCCAAATTTGCCTTAGGTCGGATTCAAATTAGTAATTGTTTGATTAAAGAAATATAAAAATTATTATCTTATTTAAACAAAATTGTCTTTTTGTTATGATATTTTATCTATTTATATGTACATTGTACCAACCCTTTCATGTTCCTTAGACACATCCAATCCTCTTTTGTCAATTTGTAAAAAATGTCTGCATTTTGCAACTGCACCCTCACAAAAATAGGATCTAATATCTTTGATTTTTTTCATTCTGATAATATCTTTGTCAGCTATTGTAATATTCTGACAAATATTAATTAAAATCCAAATTGATCCATAATTGATTTATTATTCAATGTTGTTTAAAATAATATTAAATTTAAAAACTTGCGTATGAGTTTTTTTAATTATTATACTAATCAAATTTGAATAAAGTTTTTAAGTAGATCAAATATGAGTCATGCTCAAGTGATTTGATCATTTTTTTAAAAGTATTTTTATTATTTTTGAATTAATCGAATCGAGTTCGAGTCGAATTTCAAAACTTATCGAGTGAAAAATTTATTGAAGTTTGTTTTGTTAAGTTTAACAAATAGAATTCATGTGAGATTTTATCGATCGATTTCAATAGAGTATTGAGTTTGACTTAATTTTAAACTTTAATTGTATCGCAATATGATTGATGTTCAATTTAAAAAACTGATTAATGACGTGACAAATATATTTTACCTACTATGCTATAGTTTAATTCAATTAAACTTGATTTGAATAACAACTACCCGACAACTATAACAATCATATACTATTTATCAATATCAAATTATTATATAATCAAAATAGAATAATAGTCTCGATAATTATAAAGATCGTATAATATTTATTAATATATAATCAACAACTATTATTATAATAAAACTAAATATATTATTAAAATAGAATAACGATCGATTATAATTTTTAATTTCAAATATCTATGTCATATAATAATTATAATAATCATATATTATTCATCAATATATGATAATTATGTATAATTAACCTCTACTGTTGAAATAAAACTGCTAGAAGAATTTTGGAAACATAATTATTTGGGCGCGTGGCAAAAAAAATAACAGAAAGGAATTGCAAAATACAGGTGGGTGGAAAGAAGTGGTAGATTAGTGGAGTCGTTGACGGTCCAATTTATGTCCATCTTCAGCTGATAGCAGCGAATTCAATACCACGTCAACTCTCCGACACAATCATATGCGCGATTGAAGATTTCTCCCCCACCACTCAACAGTTAAATCGCCGGAACGGTCCGGCGTCCAACTGTCTCTCGGCCCACGACTTTGTTCTTTTCATCTCAATTATTTGTGGGTTGAAACAAACAACTTGAAAACAATTTCCGCCTTGTGATTGGCGGGAATTCTCTTTGTCGGGATCTTGGGTTCTTGTTTTTTACTTGGTATTTGTACAGAGATTTAAGTTCGGGAAGGCGCTGGTCTGGGTTTCTTTTTCTTATTTTTTCCTCCTTTTTTTGGGTACTGGTGTTGGATCAAGTGTAGAGATACAGAATCCGCATAGGTATATATGTATATAGAGAGAGAGATGGCGGTTTCGGATAATACAAGAGGGTTAATATTAGCAATGTTGTCTAGTTTGTTCATTGGGACGAGCTTTATTTTGAAGAAGAAAGGTCTTCAGCGTGCTGCTGCAGCTGGTACACGCGCAGGTATGAATGATTTATTTATTTATTTTTAATTATTTGCTCCGCTAGAAAGATCTGTGATTCAATTAATCTGTATACATATGTGATTTCCATAAGAACACGACTAGTGGGCTGCAGTAAGATTGGTGATTAGTGGATTTTGGATTGCATTCTTGATATTATGCTCTTAATTAAAGTACCGAATTTTGCTAGATTGATTGGTGTGGCACACTGGCAGTAGTTGGTTCTGTGTAATCTGAATTTGGAGTAGGAGATGTTTGGCATTGAGGATTTGATGGAATCATCATGTTGTTTCCAAATTGGTTTCTATGGTCCGTGGCTGTCTGCTTCATAAACTTGAGTTGAAATTGCCAAAATCGGTTGTTTGCCTAAATTTTGTAGTCAAAACCATATATCTGTAGAAGATATATACTTTTCTATTGCTCTCTGATTGCATTCTGTTTAGCATATTTGCTTTTGGTTGCTCACTGAAAGAGCTGTTAGTATTGCAGGTGTTGGAGGCTATACTTACTTACTAGAACCTCTTTGGTGGGCTGGAATGATTACGAGTAAGTTGTGGATTCATACCCTTTCCCCTTTGCTCCCATCTGATTACGAGTAAGTCTTGTAATTTGTAATTGTCATTCTGAGCAGTGATTGTAGGAGAGGTTTCAAATTTCGTGGCTTATATTTATGCTCCAGCTGTTCTTGTGACCCCTCTTGGTGCGTTGAGTATTATTGTTAGGTATGAGTTTGGAACTTTTTGACTGCCCTTCCATGAGGCAAAACTAATAAAATTGGGATTTCTTGATGATATTTACCGCACTAACCTTTTTCATGAATCTGAAAAGTGCTGTTCTGGCACACTTTATGTTGAAGGAACGGTTGAGACAGATGGGCATTCTGGGATGCGTTTCTTGCATAGTCGGATCTGTAGTGATAGTCATTCATGCGCCACAAGAACAAACTCCAAGCTCTGTCCAAGAAGTCTGGATTCTGGCTACTCAACCAGGTTTTGCCCGTTGTTTTTCTTTTTATTTCTCTCTCTCTCTCTCTCTCTCTCTCTGCATCTGATGTTCAGTGTTGTTAATCACACTTCCATTTGTTCATTGCTTCTGTATACAGCGTTTCTCATTTATGTGGCAGCTACATTATCCATCGTGCTAGTGCTGATGCTGCATTTTGAGCCTCTCTATGGGCAGACAAACGTACTGGTTTACTTAGGGATTTGTTCCTTGATGGGTGCACTTACGGTAATTGCTTTTCATCAATCCTGTCAATATACACAGCGACTCCCTTGAATTTTGAAGTAACTTGCAATTATGTATGCTTGATGGAGAAGCTTCTGTTCCTGAGATTACTGTGTATTCAATATTTTCATCCAGGTCGTGAGCATAAAGGCGATTGAATTGCCATCAAGCTCAGTTTGGAGGGGATCAATCAATTTGGATATCCACAGACTTGGTTTTTTCTTTCAGTCACCGTAGTCTGTGTGATCACACAGTTGAATTATTTGAACAAGGTAGTCATAATCTACTTTTTGTACATTGATGTACTTACCAACCCCTTTTTCCTACTGAATTTCTTACTAACTGTACATTGTTTTTGTCGAATCTTTTGTGTTTCTCTTTCTCAACCTTGTCGCTCTGGCACATATTTTGTTCAGGCACTTGACACTTTCAATGCTGCAATTGTGTCTCCTATATATTATGTTATGTTCACAACTCTGACTATTATTGCAAGCGTTATAATGTTCAAGGTACCATCAATTCTACACTTTGTCATTATCAAGATGCATCAGAGCTTTTAGCTCAATGTGGGTTTCACTAACTATGATTGCACGTACTTCTTCAGGACTGGTCAGGTCAGAATGCAAGCAGCATAACCTCTGAAATATGTGGATTCATCACAGTTCTCTCTGGAACTGTTATACTTCACATGACACGGGAAGAGGAGCCAGCAACTTCAACAGGTATGAATTATTTGAGGCTACATAGGGTTTGATGGATATGAAGCAAGGGATTTCAAATCCTTCAACTCTCATTTGAACTATGTTTTGTGAAATATTGGGTAGATTTCAAATTCTTTTTATAGAGTGATTTGAAAACCGTTCATCAAATCTAAATTTTTCCATTTAAAAGTACAATGAAGCTTTCAGTTTGATCTAGGTGCATTTAGAAACCACACAGACACAGGTGGTTGTCAATGAGTGAAACAAAGTTCAGCTAAGTTGATAGCATTTGTGGCTGGGAAGGAGCACGATGCTCATCTTGTTGTCTACACTGATAAAATATCCGTTGGTGAATTCTTGCAGGATCGGTAACTTGGTATGACGGAGACCAGTCAAAAGGCCTAGAAGAGGCTCATTTCATCACATTGAACAATTCTGATTACTTCCATTAATCATTTTTTGAGACGAACTTTGGGACAAAAATCCTTGCAATGAATCCACGTCGATGCGCCTATTCTTGGATGGCCAGGGCTCAGGGACAAAAGCATTTTGGATCACTTTAAACATTGTAAAATATGGAGGCTGTGGACTTTTACCTGTGCAGGAATTGCATGACTGGAGCCTCCTCCGGGTGTTTTTGTCAATGGGATTTGTACATATTTGCTTGTGTTATTATAATTCTTTTTATTTAAGTTTGTTGTGTTCGTGAAGGTTTGAGTTGCAGTGGCATCATTTTCAGTATGCTTTATTTATTTTTATTTTAGATATGTATAGAGATGAGGTCAAAGGATTAATAGAGTTGCTCAGAACGAGCATTTATAGTTTGTTTTTTGTTTTTAATTTGATAGGTAAAAATGTATACGAGTTTATCCATATCTGCTTCTAAATGGTTCATTATAGCAGCAAATTTAAAAATTTTAAGAAATAAACTATATATATTTATATATATTTCAAATTATTTTTCTTTATTATTATTGATTTTCTTTTAGGTATTTTGCAATTGAGTGAATTGTATTTTTGGTATTATAATTTATGATATTTTACAATATTGATGCCATTTTTGTTTTTAAAGTTAGTTTGAAATGGTACAAAAAAAAAATGTTCCATTTGTACTTTTGATAGTGAAGTTAGATTTTTAATGGCAAAGTCAAGTGCGATAATGCATGGATATGGACACGATGATGTGAAAATATAAAAAAATTATGATTAATACGACACTAATACAACAATATATAGGAAAAATTAACTAAAAAATATAAAAAGAAAAAAGAAAATTATACAAATGAAGTGAAATTAAAACTTCAAAAAAATAGGCAGCATTGCGATCACTGCAAATTCTTTTATGAAAAAATTAATGTAACAAGCAGCTTGCTTCGGCCCAAACTTTTTTACAGCACCGTCATAAAAATTTGCGGTGCTGCAAAAATCTATTAAAAAAAATTCTGTGCAAAAGCAACCTAGTATTATATGGTCTGATGTACCTGATAATTTTAAATAATCTTATATTTGACTAGAATATCCCTATTAGCATTCAATTGGACCCAATTTCTGCATTGTATTTGCGAGCAACCTTCCACAATCTGATGGACTATGAATGACTTGCATAATTTACAGAACTATTTGAATTAATTCGTTGACCTCTAAAATGTATAAACAATATCAACAGTATTCGGCTCTGCCATATCTTCACAACAAAATAAAATACATATCAAAATTTTATTTTTTAATAATATTATAAGAAGAATATTCAATAGATTTTGCACATAATTTTTTTTAAATAGATTTTTGCAGTTCGTGAATTTTCATTGCAGTGCTGCAAAAAGATTTGGACCAAAGTAGTGATCGCGATGCTGCCTACTTTTTTGAACTTTTCAATTTCACTCTTTTTATTTTTTTTTTTTAGTTAATTTTCCCTGTATATAATATATAGTTTTATTATATGCATTCTTAATTTTTATAAAATTAAAATATTCAATATGAAAAATAAATATAAAATAAATATATCTTACGTTCATATTTTTAATCAAATATGCTTTAAAAAATACATAATCTGTTTATTTTAAAAAGGACACAATAAAATTTTTCTAATACTTTAAATTAATTAAATTATCGTGAACATCTTTTAAATTTTTAATAATTTCATCCTAAATACTTTTAGTTTAAGATGAATAAATTTTTTTATTAAGCCTAAAAAATCCTTTTTTTTAATGCAAACCATATTTTTTAAAAAAAATTATAAAAAAATAGATAATTACACCTAGCACCCCTGAGGTTTGGTGTAATTTCCCATAAACCCCTATAGTTTGAGAAATTACACCTAGCACCCCTGAGGTTTGCATACATTTAACAAATAAGTCCCTTCGTTAGTCAAAATTCATCGAATTGACTGTTTTTAACAAAATAAAAAATAAAAAAAATCTATACTAACCCTTGATTGACTTATTACTGACTTATTGCATGTTAAATAAATTTTTCAGACTAAATTATCCTTATAACGGTGAAGATATACATCCTTAGATACATTAACGCGTGAAGACGTATGAGGATAATTTGACCATAAAAAATTTATTTGACCTGCAATAAATCAGTAATAAGACAATTAAGGGTTAATATAGATTTTTTTCTGATTTTTTTGTTAATATCAGTTAATTTGGTGAATTTTGACTAACGGATGGACTTGTTTGTTAAATGAAAGCAAACATCAGGGGTGCTAAATGTAATTTCACAAACCACGGGAGGTCTATGTGTGATTTACACCAAACCTCGGGGGAGGGGAGTGTAAGTATCCCTAAAAAAAATATTCAAAACGTGTCGAACACGCTAACAATTGTGTCTGATGTCGTGTCCTTTTTTTTATTTTTAAAATTTTCAAACACTCTGTTGCTGTATCCATGTCCTATATTGTATCAAATAATTTTTTGAACTGTCCGTACATATAGATCACGTGCAATCAGGCGACAAATCCGATCCAAAAATGAGAAAATAATATTTTTGATATCATAATTTAGATTCCTTATAATATTAGTACCATATTCTCTAACCCCATTAAAAATTTATTTGTCACTCTTTAAATTAACCTTTAATTAGATTTGGGTTTAAAATTCCCAACACCTAAATCATCATGAATAAATAAAGAAAAATATGGTGTATTATATTATTATTATTATTATTATTATTATTTGTGTGGTGTGGAAGTGCATGTGTTTTCCATATTCCAAACAAGGTGCGCAGGCACCAACCATCCCATATAGAGTAGAATGTAGATTCTCCTCATAATTAAAAATAATAATTTAATAATATTCCAACCAAAAAGCTATGAACTCAATCTTGACCGTCTTTTTGCTCCAATAAATCCGGTGCCGTTGGATCAAATTCCCGTAGCCAGCCACGCCACCTTTGTTTGTGTTATAACCGATGAGTCTTGGCCTCAGACCGACGCAAAATCTTCACAAAACCTATCGCACTATTGCACCCATCAAATCCAGAGCGACCAGATTTTTGTGGGATTAAGGAGAAGCGACGATGGCCGCCACGGTGAGCGCTTGGGGAAGCCAGGGGCCTGGGCTTTGGATTCCGAAGAAAACGAGGCGGAACTCCTCCAGCAACACAAGAAAGATTCTTCCGTGGATAACGGCGGCGAAGTGGCGGACTTTCCATCACTCGCGGCTGCCGCCACCACCACCAAAACTAAGAAGAAAAAGCCTCAGGCGCTGTCTCTTCAGGAATTCTCCGCATACGGCGGGCCTAAGCCGGCCGCGTCTCAGCAGAAGGGATTGACGCCCGATGAGCTGTTGCTTCTTCCTACCGGCCCACGTCAGCGGTCAGCTGAGGAGCTCGATCGGAATAAGCTCGGTGGAGGCTTTAGATCTTACGGTGGCGGCGCCAGGGACGAACAGCCGCGCCGTCAGGGAAGCTTTAATCGTGAGTCGAGTCGTGAGTTTGCGCCTTCTAGGGCTGATGAAACTGATGATTGGGGGGCGGGGAAGAAATTCTCGGGTAATAATGGGTCTGACAGGAGGGAGAGGGGAGAAAGAGGGGGTTTCTTCTCTGATTCACAATCGCGAGCAGATGAGGTTGACAATTGGGCGTCGAAAAAGAGTTTTGTTCCCTCTGAGCCCAGGAGATATGAGAAAAGAGGAGGTTTTGGACTGGAATCGGGTAATGGTGGGGCGGACTCGAGTAATTGGGTGAAAAGGAAAGAAGAGGAGGGGCGCAAGACTGGTGGAGCTTTTGATAGTTTGAGGGAGAGGAAAGGGGGCTTTGAGTCGAATAGGGTGGATTCTGAGAGTTGGGGAAGGAAAAGAGAGGAAGGGAATGGTGGCAGTAGGCCGAGGTTGAATTTGCAGCCAAGAACACTGCCGGTGGATGAAGGCCAAAAGAATGAGATTGCTAGTGCAGTTAAGCCTAAGGGGAGCAATCCATTTGGCCAGGCTAGGCCGAGAGAGGAGGTGTTGAAGGAGAAGGGACAAGATTGGAAGGAGATTGAGGAGAAGCTCGAGTCTGTGAAGATTAAGGATGTTTCTGCAGGGCCCACTGATGGCCCAGCGGTTGGGAAAAGGAGCTTTTGGAGTGAAAATGGGAGAGAGAGGTTGCAACAGCAAGATAAGATCGAGAGGGCTTGGAGGAAGCAGGAAGCAGTTGATTCTCGTCTCAGAGGTTGGTGACATAGGTCTAATAGCTTTCTGCATTATGGAGAATTTTGAGAATTTGATTGTGAAAACTTTTTTGCAAATGATAGCTTTCTATGTGCTTGATATATTATTGTGCCATTACTTAGCCTTTTGTGATATATTATTGTAAGTCATCTCCTAGATGGTGTACGGGTTTGTTGAGTTGTCAATTACGGGGATTTGTGTGGTATGTGTTTTTTCACAGTACAGGAAGATATTGGCAGTCATCCAGTAAATATGCGCGTAGATCGATCTACGAGTGTGTAGATACGCCGTTGTTTTGTTTTGTGTGTGTGTCAATAGATTGATGGTGGTATGTTTCATTCTGCTGGTATTTTTGCATGTGTTTAGTGGCAGTCAGCAGAATTTTTGCCTTCATGTTTGTTTATGACCCTGCATCCTTTCCTTTTACTGGATATTGTGGGTACCTATTTCTGCTGCTCAGGGAACACAATTTGAAAAGTATCACTCTTTTTGTCAAATAATTGACAGCTCCCTTCTCATCTTATTAGTAAAAGCTGCGACTCTAAAATCATATGGGGTTAAAAAAATATTTATAGGTTGGAAGAGCCTTCTTATAATAGTTGATATACTATTATTCATTTGTGGAGTCACCTAAGACTGGTGCGCAACTTTTCAGCAGTTTGGACAGTCAATCAATCCATAATAGTCCGCCATCAAGCCCCATTGAGTTGGGATTTTTAACATCTGCATGGATGAACTTGCTACTTTGCAATGGTTGTCTTATCTATTAACTGGACCTGATATGTATTACTGTATTTGTGACTACTTGCACTGAAAGTGCAGCTGATGGTGGCGCATGCATTAGATTTGTATTTTCTGTAGTAGGTTGGTCATATGATACTATTTTGAAGTTGACCTAGATTTGATTCGTGTAATCATGGATGAGGTGGAACTGTGTTCTAACATGAGTACACCATTGTCTCCTTTTTCTTTTATTTTCTTTTCGTTCTTTTTTTTTTTTTGGGTTTTGCTTTTGTGTTTGATGACGGGGGTGTTGGTGTTGGTTTGGAGGTTGAGTTTTATCTTGTGGTACTAGTGATATGCTTTTCTGTTAAACTGGCACAACTAATCGGTTTTTAGAAACTCGACACAACATGGGTATACTCAAGACCCTCCATGCATTCTTTAATTCTTACTATTTCATTCTTTAAGCTTTGCTTTGTGCCACTAAATCCTTGACATTTTGTTTATTGTAGTGCTGGTGAAACTGAAACTGAAACTGAAACTGAAACTGAAACTGAAAATGGAAATGGAAATGGAAATGGAAATGGAAATGGAAATGGTGGTGATCCAGAAGCGAGAGATTCTCAGGAATGATGCGTAGCTGATCAGCTTTAGCAGTGAAAGAGAAAGCATTGGATGCAACGCAGGAAGAGTTGAAGTCGTAAGATTTTGTTCTTACCATATTTTCATGTATGTTGGAGTAATATGATTGCAGTGGACAATATAGAGCAATTTTGGTAGGCTTACAGGTAGATTTTACTTTTAGACCAATGCCATATGGCTTTGTTGTACTTGGTGTGTGGATCCCTGAGATTATGTTCTTTATTCAGACTCAAACAAATATGTTCTTTTTTATGATGATGGATCCGCATTCTTTTTCTTTAATCGAAGCACTCAAACTTACTCGGTCCTTGTTTCTTTTCTATACCTCCCACTTTCCACAATTAGTTGATTTTCTGAAATCATATGCTTGTGTGATAGCTTATGTTGATAGGAAAATTCTTGTCCGATTTGGTTCGGTCGAACTAATTCAATCACAGGATAAGTATAATATACTTGCTCTGTGATTGATCACTTTTTTTAAATTATACACAAATACATGGAAGTGACAAATATTATTGCATTTGTCATATGATTGATTCAAATTCGATCGAGGCAAATTCGAGTAAGAATTTTCACTGTTGATAACAACCTTCTTACCTACACATCATTATCACATGTTGTCGTAATCCATCATTACAACCCTTGATGATCGTGATAGCTTGAACTGCATTCTTTCATACATGCTCCTAATACCCCCCAGAAGAAACTGGCAACAATCAAGGCACAAGTATGGGTCCTAAACAACCAAGAAAACATACCTAAACTAAGTTTGGCACCGCAAAATCATACGAGCAAATATTAGGCAGTTGCTCTTTTTCATGACGTCAATTCATCCCTTTGATCACGTCTCACATGTAACTTCTTCTCCACATGTGTATATAGATGGAAAATGCTAATTCTTTTGGCTGAAACACGGAATATGTGTGAACACATGGCATGTGATTGATCGCTTTTTTTAAATTTTAAATCACTCACATTGCAAATGTATTGCACTTGTTATATAATCGATTCTCGTCTAGCCCTCTCTTTATATATGTGTATCTATCTACTGAACTACATACAAAGCCAACCATATTCATCATTCAGTGTGTAGTGTATGTGTGTGTAAGAGAGAGACAGAGATGGACAAGGTGATGTACACAATTCTCATGCTTTGCTCGATTGTACCAACTGCTCTGCCGATGGTACACGGCGGCAACGGGTCTAGCACCACCAAAAACTGGTTAAAAAAGGTTCCACACAAGAACCAAAAGGCAACCCACCTTCATTTCTACCTTCACGACATCGTAAGTGGGCCTAACCCAACAAACATCCCAATAGCAATGTCCAATTCCACGGCCCAATCACCTACGTACTTCGGCCTCATTGCTGCAATAGATGACCCACTAACATTAGGGCCCAGCCCAGATTCCGAGATAGTGGGCCGAGCCCAGGGCCTCTTCGGTTCCACCTCTTTGGAAGAGATCGCGTTTCACATGACTTTTGATATCGTGCTCACTAATGGTAAGTACAACGGAAGCACGCTTACTGTTTTGGGTCGTAACCCGTTTTTGCGTGAGTATCGTGAGTTGTCCATCGTGGGTGGGTCCGGTGTTTTCCGATTGGCTCGCGGCACAGCCGTATTGAACACCGTAACGTATAATAGTACTTCCGGGGACGCTGTGGTGGAGTATAATGTCACGGTTTTACATTACTAGACTTTTGTACGGACCAATTGTTTCTTGTAATCTTTGATAATGATTTCTAAATAATTATGTTATGTTAGGACATGCTTTCTTGTTATTTATTGCATATCACTATATATTTAATTCCATTTTTTTCATTAATAATAAAAATCCGAATAAATTAAAACAACCTTTTTTAAGATTAATTATAATTATAAATACTCTCTTATTATTTAAAAAATTATAAATACTCTTATAAAATTAATGAATGTATAGCAAAAATTTCCTCCTAACCTTCCATGGTAGGGAAATATTAATTTGGATAGATGATGATTTTAAAAGGGTATTTGTAATTTTTTTATATGATGAGATATTTATAATTATAATAAATTTTAAGAGATTTATTGTAATTTATCCTAAAAGTTATTTATGTAGTTTCTTTTCCTTGTTTTGATAGTTGAGATGATGTTTGACTTCAAGAGCGTTAAACCAAATTATTGTCATCTGTCCGTAAATTTTTGCAGTCTCCAGTCTCCACTACAACTTGTCTCTGTCTCACATTTAAAACCATTCCTCCGTTGTAAAAACATCTCCACAATTTTCAAGAATAGATCAGATGATGATGAACTATAAAATGAATTAACATCTTGAAAAGATGACCTTTACTCCTATACAAATGCAACTTTCCCAACATATTCCAAATTCACACACGCAAAGGAAAAATGGGACATGATTTAGTGCTTTCACATTCTATGGTGATTCAATTCCCCGTGGGTGGTGGGGGTCCTGAAAAAGGGCACGAAGCAGTTCAAAAATGGTTAAAAGAACCCACTCGAGCTGAGGAACCCAACGGCCCATCCCGGTGACTCCAGTTACACGTCTCCAACGTACTTCGGCCTTGTCTCCATAATAGACAATCCATTGACGACTGCACCAGAGCCCAACGGATCCCAGGCTATGTCTGGTCTCAAGAACTGGGCCTATATGTAACTCTAGGTTTCGAGTTTGTACTGCGCTACAATCCTTTCAATAATGAGTATCACGGTGGCTCTGGTGTTTCCTGGTTGGCACGCAGTGTTGCAACTGCTAAGACCGCAGAGTTTGCAGCAAAATCCGGCAATGCTGTAGTTGAATACAATGTTAAGATGTTGCACTATTGATGGACCACCGCTCAATTCCTGCTGCTTATTCTCTGTTACTCGGCATTTTGCAATGCTTTTGAATACAGCTGCTTTCTTGCTTTGGTGGCTTCAATCCTCCTCCTGTAAATCTGAGCAATAAAGTACTAAGATTTTGTGGCTTTTTGAGGGAAAAGAAAACGGTGGAGAGAATTGATCATTCACAATATAATTTGACATGTGTCCTTTCATACCAGGAGCAGTCTGGTTCCAATCTCCACTCTGCACACTCTCCACCCAACCCTCCAAATAAAGATACAAAAGGGTGCTACTAAGTCTACTGATACAGAATGAAATGCAGCAGTTCTAATCTGCGCGATTAAAGTTTCCTTAGCAAATTACATTAAGACAATATATTCCCACAATAGGCCAATCTCACAGCAAGAAAGGTATCTTACTCATTAGTCGGAACAATAGTGATAACATTCTACAAAATTCTGAGCAAGAGCAATCCCAAAATATTACACTTCTCAAACATTAAGTACTAAAAGTAAAATTCAGTTTTAAGTTCATTAAAGTAACCGAAGAATGTTGTGCCTTCTGATCTGAACATGTGAGCCACTCAAGTCCGGCCAAATGCAAATTCCGTCCACAAATCCTATTTCCCTTTATTCTACCTACCTGTTGGACAAGAAGGAAGCATCTGCACAAGTGACCGTGTTGAAGTCAGAAAAGAGAGTACGGTTACATGACGTATAAGAGCATTCACCTTTTATGCAAACAATAGGAGAAGTACAAGAGAGAATTTCCAACAAAAAGAAAGAAATATATAAATCATGCACTCAAGGTAAGTACTTTTTCCAAGTACAAAGGAAGCGCACACCCCACACCCCCCCCCACCCCCCAAAAGAAAAAACATAACCCAAAAAAAAAAAAGAAGGTAAAATAACCACATAAGAAGGTAAAATAACCACGTATTTAAGAGGATTATTCACCAGGGGGTGCCCGTGGGGTACTTATATTAGGAGCAAACAAAACGAGAACCAATCCAATTTTTTACTGTATCTGATGAAGAAACTAAAGTTCACTCAGATAAGGTGTCCAGTGTCCTACATAGTTAAAAGCATAAAAATCAATACCTATGTCGGTTGCCAATCATGCAAACGAATGCCCAACACAGAAGCAATTTTTAATATCCAAGAGCAGTTATATCATGTTGTATCCACTTTCCTCATTGTCCATACACCTGTTGAGAATAACCAAGTGCTTTTTTTACCAGAGGAATTAAGCCAACCAATACAATTTGAAGCTGCTCTGAACTGTTGATCCTCAAACTGAATTGTCCAGACCCCTTGTTATTAATATTGAAACGACCAATCAAATTTGTATGTCGGCCAATAGGGATCTGGGTCTGGGAATTGCACCCAACAGCAAGATCTCCATGCCAATCCATGACAGAGATCCCCAAGGTTGCTAAGAAGCGTCCCAAAGGGTGGTCTTTGTCTCTCAGTGTAGCTTCCAAACTACCACCATATGCAACCTCCCCGCGACCATAAACAGCACCTCCCGAAACAACTAACTGTCCCCGTTTACCAATGATTAATTTGTCCTCTACTTTCATTCCACCAGTTAAAACATCCCCAACAAAGTAGCTGAGAGACCAGCAGCTGCCTTGTTCATCCTGTGATTGCTAAATCTAGTCTCACTTCGTAGAGTATAAGCATAATCCTTTCCAACAGATTGCATATCAAAGCCCAAAGAGGTTGCCTTCCCTTTCCCATGCTTCACCGAACTTGCAATTTCCATTTGAAGATTGGCATCCTTCTTGTCCTTTGAGATGTGGCCAGAGAAAGATATTGGTACCTTGTCCTTAATCACGAACAATCTCTCAGCATTTATGCCATCATATCCAATGTCATGATCCCACCCATTGGGTTCTAAGACAGCCCTCACAAGCCACGGGTTTGAGGAATCAAGAGAACGATATCGATGTGTTGGATTATCAGAATCAAAAGAAGCAGGCAAGGCCAAGTCTGGCATTGGGACCGGTACTGATGCAGCCGCGCTGGTTTCTTCACCATTATCACCATAGTCAGCAGGTGGCAAATCCTTAGCTGCTTCCTGCATTTGCTTCATCATTTTCCGCCGCTTCCTCTCTTCCTTCAGCTGCTTCTTCATGAAAAGTTTTTCCCTGTATTCTAGTTCATCGTAGTATGCCTTCCTCTGCACTTTACTTAGCTTTTCCAGCTGGGCTTTGGTCAATGATTTGAAGGGAGGCAATTCATCATATTCAGATTCTTCTTCTGAGTCTGAGCACTCATCCAGATCATCATTTATAGCATCATCATCACCAAATTGCTCTGATGGAAGCTTAACTTCAGGTCTTGATTGGAGGAGAGATGAAAGCAGGAACGGTAAAGGAGGTGATCTTGTTCTAGGGCAAAAGGTCTCCCAGGAGGCGTATCTTGCAACTTCAGAAGAGTATTTGCTTCGGCCAAAATTTTTGAAGCAAAAGACAGAAGCAATAAGTGAGGTTTCCAAACCTGACCATTTGGCAACACCCTCTGTCCAGCTCTGTTGGTCCTGCAAGCCGAGTGGTTCTCCACTAAAGAAACTGGATTCATTAGCCGCATATCTCCCGCAGCATGACGTATTGCTTGCTGTACAACATGCGACCTCTGAGTCACAAACATATCATAACTTGTAGCTGTGCCATTGGGACCTTCAGGTGGAGCAGATGCAGCATGAGTGAGAACAACAATGGCATTGAACCAAATAGACGGTCCGAAAATTTCAGTGATTGTCCGCAACAATGGCATGTCCCCAAAATCTCTGCTCTGCATGTCCAATCTATCAAGATACAACACGATATCAGGAGGTGTTTTCCTAATAAAACGTTTAACAGATCGAAGAATTTTCTCATTCTGGCGCTGGTCTGACCAAGAGGGCAAAAGTCCAGGAGTGTCAACTACACGTACCCTGATTCCTTGCACAATCCCAACAATATCCTGAACCTTCTTTGTCCCCAACTGAAAAGCATCAGTACTAAACATAGCTTCATCAAATATGGAGTTTATAGTTGCACTTTTACCGACCCCTGATTTTCCCAGAACCATGATTGTGCATGTAAAATCCAAGGGTTCTTGTCCAGCTGCCTCAAGTTGCTCGGCCATTGCACTCGCCCGATCAAAGCTAAATGCAGCAACACGTCCCCCACTTCTCCCATGTAGCTGTTCAGCCAACCCTAATCTATACAAGACCTGAGCCACAACAACATTATGCGGAGTCTGACCGAGTCTATGAGCAAGACGCAGAAATTTAACACGAATCATCTGGAGCTTTTCACGGGTTTCATCATACTCCTCAGTGTCCCCATTTGTGGGATCTTCAATGAGCTGGTTCTGTGTTGCTGTAACAGCTCCATTTACTCTAGGTTGCTGGACCACCCGAGAGGCTGGTTCCAATAGTGGCGCACCACGTCCAAGGCCGGCAGGACGAGCAGGAGCTGTGGAGGTAATATTTGCAGATGGAGTATCAGTTGCAGACCTGGATCCCTGTTCTTTATTTTGAGAAGTAGGCTCTACTGGTGCAGTATGCCTAATGCCAGCAGGACTAGGGGTTAAAGAGCTTGCAGAGGAGGAAACGTCTGGTGCAGGTTTGATCTCCTTTCCTGCATTAGCTGATGAATCCTGAGAAACAGGTTCCTCTACCTTATCGGCATGCTCAACGCTGGCAGGGTCAGTAGGAGTGAGGCCAGATGTGGAAGATTTGCCAGAAGATGATGTGATGCCTTTAACAGGTTTGACTTCCTGTTCTCCACTCCCTGACAAATATAGTTCCCTCTGCTCATCTCTCACTCCTTCCTGTTCTGGTCTATCATTAATGGTTGTGGAGACTTCAGCACTAGCATCGACAAGCTGCGGCTCAGATGATCTAGAAGTTTCTGCTAACAATTCGGATGAGCTGAAATGAGGCTCAACTTCTGCTATGTCCATATTTGATTTGCTAGGATCAAGAAGAGGATGTAAGTTAATGTCAATTCGAGAATTTTCTTCAGCATGATCAGCAGCAGAAGTATCTGCAGCTGCAAAACCACTGTTTTCTTCCTTGTCAACATCCTGACTACCAACATTTTCAGCTTGCACACATTCTGAATCTAGTTTGTTCAGTTCTATGTTCACATCATTTTTTAGATTCGCACAAGTTGATGACTTTTCCTCCAGTTCCTGAGCCTGATAATCTTCAAGTTCAGAATGCAGATTAGTGGAGGCACTTTCATGCTTCTCCTGCTGATGTCCAGAATCATCATTCTTATGCAAAGCATCCCCATTGGAATTGGACTCTGGACTAGGGCTCCCTGCCTCTCCAATTTCAAGTGATGTCTCGAGAATATCTTCTTTCAGCAGATCAGCATCTGCACTCTTCATGTCGGTGTGATTCAAAGAGTCGACCAAATTTACATGGTTCAAGGAACCATTTTCAGGGATATCAGAACGAATATCACTTCCTTTTATATTAGTAGCATCTTGATTATCTCTCACCTCATAAGTATCAAGCTTCTGTGTTATGGTCTCAGCTCTGCTTGAGTCATTCAACTCTAATGCTTCTGGCGTCTCATTAATCAGTTTTTTCTGGTGTCTGCATCCACAATTTTTGCATCTCCAGAAATCAAAGCTTCAGCATAGCTCATATGTCTTGATATGCCGTCCTCAGGCTTTTGATCGGAGTTGTCAAACTTCTCATTTCCATCATTTAGAGTCTCAGTTTCACCAGCAGCAGTAGCTGAATCAACAATTTTGCTATGATCACCTTTCCCAGCCTTCACAGTATTGCCATTGTTCCCCGCAATACTGTCATCCATCAATCCATTTGTCTCAACCTTCACAATTTCCTCTCTAGAGATTTGCTTGTTATCATGATTCTCCTCACTCATCAGAGCGTCAGTCTCGGGCTCAGCATCATCTGAACACTGAACTGCACTGTCGGCCCCAATAGTCGGGATTTCTGCCTCAACTGCCTCTTCAAATGCTTCATTCCCATCAGAGTCCTTAGATCCATCTATACTCAAATCAACACTTCCTTTGATACTTGGCTCCAACGCTTCACTGCCAACAGCATCCCCCTCCCCTGGCTTGGCATCCTTGGCAATGCCAATGTCATTTTCCATCACATAAACCAAATCTATAACAGCCGGGATTTGCTGAAAAAGGGAGCGCCATAATGAGGATAAAATTCATCGAGGCTCAGACAAACAAAAATGAGGATGAAAATCCATAATCATCACTGACCTATTATGTTATACAGAAAATTAAAGGACCACTCTCGCATAATTTCATCATAATGAACTCATAGGCAGGAATTATGTGGCAAACTCGTCAACTAAATTCACTTGAAATCGTTTTGAAGCAATTATCAAAGAAAGGGCGGGGGAAACTCGTAGCGCCTCACCCACAAAAACAAAAAGAATAAAAGAAAGAAATTAAACCTTCCTGCACTAAAACCCCCAATCCATCAAACCTCATCCATACATGAATTATAACCCATAAAAAGCAAATTAAAAGAAGGCAATACACATATCAGTTCATTCATTACTACTCTTAACTGCGAATATACACAGGGAAAGGCGAGTGAAAACAGATCTCTAAAGCGAATCTTAACTAGGGTTTAGCATGATTTAAAAACAAGCAAAAACAAAAAAAAACAAAAACAGGTAAGAAACAACAATTCAAAAACTCACCACGGGAGTAACGAATGGTATTTATGTAGACAAAGAGAGGGAGAGTGAGAGAGAAAGCGGAATCGATTTGCAGTAGAAAGGAAGAGGAGCTTTTTTATGGTGCGAGTCGTCGATTATATAGCTAAAAATTTGAGTATAGTAGGTGAAAATGAGGATAAGAGTAGATGGACGGCGTACAGGGGTGTACGGGTTCGGATCTGAGGGTGGAGAAGGCGGCCTTGGTTTCAACGTGAAAAATGGCTGCCCCAACCCTTTTGCTGACTTCGATAGCCGAGAGGTTTCGGGTTCAAACCCCAATTTCTTTCTTTCTTTCTTTTCTTTTTCAATAAAAAAGTGAATGGGCTTTGACTTTTTTAGCCTCATGCGATCATTTCTCCTCATTTTTGTGCAATTCCTTTTAAGAAAATTCTAATCAAATCGAATTTAATTGAATTTTGAATCAATTATATGACAAGTAAAAAATATTTATTATATAATTTAATGTATAATTAAAAAAATGGTCAATCACCTAATATTTATATTATAATTAATTTATAATTAATTTGTTTCAGTTAAATCTAATTTAGAAAAAAATAGTTATACTTTTAAATGAATTATTATACTATTTTCGGATCATAGATTTGAAATAATAAATTTTAATTTTTAATAAAATTCTTTGAATTCGTATTAAATCTAAAAGAGTTTAAAACTTTCAAAATTGGAATTTAAATTATATTTTATTAAATAGTAATATATTTCAAATTCTATAAATTTGGAGTCATTTAAAATCTTTGTTTCAAACCATTCAAATCCGAATATGACCTAAATGATTTTTTAAGCAATTCTAATACCAAATGTAAATTCTGTTTTTGTCAACTTATCATTTTATTTCTATCTTTTCCATTATTTAATAAAATAATAACATTTTTGTTGCTCTGCATGGACTAAAATCCAAAAATGAAACTAAACGTATTTATGTCAATGCAAAAAGGTTAGGGTAAATTATAAAGGAGTCCCTCGAGTTATTGTAATTACAAGTATTTTCTTATTGTTTGAGAAATTATAAATACCCTTTAAAATTAATAACCGTCTAACAAATATTCATTAGAATAGGTTATCACCAGGGAATATTTGTTTGACAACCATCAATTTTAGATAAATATTTGCAATTTTTAAAATAATGAGGACATATTTGTAATTATTTACCCATCCATTCATTCATAATGAATCAAATATAACATACACAATCTGCTACTTAACTTTGGAGTTTTTCGCCATTCACTTTCACTAACTAACCTGATAACATAATGAATTTGATGGAGTGTTTTGTACTCCATCATGTGTTCGTACCGACTCAAGAAATTAAGGAGTTTGAGATGGAAATCATCACTAGTCAAATGAGCCCCTCCCTTTGTGTATCCTGGCAAGCTTACAAGCTTTCTAGGGGTGAGGAGAGCACATGTGGAACAAAGAGAAAGGTTATGACAAAGAAGTTGATTGGTGACTATTTTGGGATCATATTGGCAGAAGTTTGCCCCTGTTGTAACGTGTATTGTCTCCTCCTAATTTGGGGTCATGTAATCATTTTATAACTTTACTGATGCAATTTATGAGACCCTATTTGTATTTGAAGGAGAATTATTGTATACTACAATCTTGTTATAAGCTGACAATAGAGATGGAGTGTATATTCCTAAGAAGTAATGGAGACAAGAGGAAAGGTTGGAGAAGTTGCACTAAAACTTACCCCCATGGTGCATTATGTGTAGACAAGAAACCGGACAGCCAATTTCATAGTCTAATCAGTTGAGTTGTTCGTTTTTCTGAAAACTCCTTTTTTCCTTTCGGTGTTCATTGAGTGGGAACTTGGCTTTGTGTCTTTGTCGCACATTTGAAGATGGTTATGGATAGTTATGCCCACAAGGTCGAAAGCTGGATGTTCTACTCCTTTGCTATTGGCATTGTTCTCTGAGTTATCCATCAATATCCAATGTTAAAGCTCTTCCATTAACCCTCTGCACCACAAATGTTGCATATAAGTTTTGATCATTTCCAAGGATGATCTCAGGAGTACTTTTTAAGCAACTGCATTGCCAGCAGATCCAGCTCACTCGATCGCTGCAGAAGTTTCTTGGAACTGCTTCAAATTGCCCATAAATTTAACAAAGATGAAAAGGAAACTGAAGACGACGAAATTATGAAGAGGCTTACCTTGATTGAATTCAAGATTCTGCAGACAGAAGCACGCAAAACTTGATTCAAGAGCGAAATATGAGGCATAAAACTATGAGCAAACTGTGTGACAATAGAGGAAACCTAATTACAAAGAAATGTTAACTAAATGTAACATATCACTTGCAATGGAGATACTCGTGATCATTTCAAACCATTATATTGTCAAAATCACAAATGGAGGGAAAAGAGTAAGGAATTTATCTAGGCATAAATCATCTAGGCTTAGAAAATTCACACGCACAAGACAAAATAATAGCTCTACAAACAGAAAATCTTAAACGATAAAAGAAGTTGGAATGTTTTCTATAACATGCCTCGGACTTTCAAAGTAGAGAATGGAGTACAACAGTGGTTCGTGGTTAAGATGGTAGTGTCAAGTATCATTGGGGCGAGTTGGGCACAAAAATTGCTCAAATGAATACTAAATACACCAGCATCTAATTTACAGGATGCACCATATTGGCAAGAAACGGTATTGATATTGAAGGCGCGGCATAAACAGTACACTACATTATGAGATGCCATGTTGACGAGAAATGTTCAGATAAGATTACTATGTCAAGCAACAAACGGCAAGATGGAAAGTATGTTCACTAATAAAGTGTAGAAAGGGTAAACACTCAAACTAAGTGATAATCTGAAATGGATAAACCTGCAATTTCCACATCAATGTTTATACATTCCTTAGACATTCTGCCAGTAAATTTGGATTTTGGCAGCTTGGCGTTCATTCAGTTTGTTACATGACTGAATACAGATACTGAATCTACCGGACATAGAACTCTAACACATACCCATGGTAACAATAAGCACCCAGCAACCATATGTTTCATCTCATCTTTGGTCAAGGTGTTAATCTTAAAATCCTGATTAGAGCTCAAGCTCTGAAGTACAGTGGACCATTATTAACATTTTTCATGACTAGATGAGTTGAAAGCACAATACACCACAAAGTTCCAATATCAAGATTGATTCTATGTGTGAACGCCACATTTCACTCTTCACCGGTGTTAAAACAGTTTATCTTCAAAATCAAAACAAATGTCAACCATTTCAGATATATGCAAATTGGTGTCAACATTCATATTTGCCCTTACATCAGTAATATCTGGAGAATAATAGCACAGGATACAGAGCATTTAGCCTATATGAACAAATGAGAAAGAACAAGAAGTAATCATAAGGACCAGGAAGCGGAAAATGCAATTTGCTCTAACTCCACCGCTGAAACCTGCTGTATCATCAGCTCTGGAATTGATGCAATCTGAAGTTGAAGGATCTCGCCTCGGTCCACCTGATACAGTTCAACCTGTTAGGGCACTGTAAGAGCACATCCTACCCCAACGGAAAGAACGCAGATAGGATACAATTGAAACAAACCAAACGAGCAAGCCGATTAAACGGATTCTATCTTAATCAAGCAAGAGCAACAACAGAAATTTCACACCGTAAAAAAACACAACAAATCCAAACAAATAATCGCACCAATTCGAGGCGATGATGATGGTGGTGGTGGTGGAGGAGGAGCACTCAAATCTTCCCAATATATTTATTTGCTCCGGATATGGATCCCCGACAGCTCGCCACCGCCATTCCTCTTCATCTTCCTCTCCATGGCGCGGCTAAAACAGTATCTCCCATTTGCATATAGAATGAGTCCATATGCTGGTATACAGGTAAACGACGTAGTAAAGTGAAGCGGATGAGCCGGAGGGGAAGATCGCCGGCAGGAACTTGGAATTGCCGCTGAAATTTCAAAAATGCCAACCAACATTATTTCAAATATTTAAATTGCAATAACAGAACACTCCACTGCCAAAGAAAATAAACATTATTTTTATAAATTAAATACATATTACACTATTCTTTTTTAAGATTTTGCCTAGTTACATATAAATTTTTTGTATTTTAAAAAATTATATTTAACATCCCTTATATTTTTCTTTTATTTAACAAATAAATTTCATCGTTAGCCAAAATTTATTGGATATAACGATATTAATAAAAAAAAGAGAGAATAAAATTTTATATTTATCCCGATTGACTTATTACGAGTTATTACAAGTCAAATAAACTTTTTTATATCCAAATTATCTTTATGTATTTTCATACGTGAATGCATGTAATTAGGTATATTTTTACAATTCCAATGGTAGTTTAACCACACAAAAAATATTTAATTTAGAATAAATCAATCAAAAAGAAATATTAATTTTATTTATTTTATTATTATTATTGAATGTTCAATTTTACGAAGCAAAAAGATTAATATAATTCAACCATGAGTTACACAGCCAATGGTGCATTGCATAGCATAGCCATCCAATTTTCAAGGAGTTGAGGTAAACGAGGTCATTCTGTCTGTGATTGACAATTTCGTGTTTTTTTTTTTTTTTTTATTTCGTTTAACAATGGGAGGTGTTATTAGCTGGTAATGGGATTGATTTATTTAATTTTAAATTAAATATTTAATTATATGTTATATTTATAAGTTTTTAAAATAAAAAATAATAGTAATTTTATACCATAATGCGTATATTAAATAAAACAAAAAGCTAAATTACACTAATATTTTGTATACTTTAATTTGATATCGGAGAGTGTTAATATAAAATGTAAATATCAATCCAGCACACTAACAGCCTTTAAAAAAAAGCGAATTAAGAAAAATTATCAAATCAAAACTCAAATAAATTTTAATCCAAATATGTTGGATGAGTGAAATAAAATACGAATAATCAAGGGGTTAAACTGCAAATTGGGTTCACATAAAATTACATATTTACTTATGAAATTTCAGTAATATTACATATTTAATTACTTAAAGAAAATAAAGAAAAATCCAATTATGAAGGGAAAAAAATATGAGAAATAATTTATATTATTATTTAAATAATTAATTATAATTAGTGTATGGAGAAATGGAGAACAGAAGAAAAAATAAATAATGTTGTAGAAAAGGCGCAAAACGACGAACAGAGCATGGACGACGGAGACGTCCCATCCCTCTTTTTTACATGCTTTGACTGTCAACTCACTCTTTGACTCTGATCACCCACTTTCTACCTTTTCTTTTTAATAATTTAACCGTCCTTTTTATGTAATTTGTTATAATTATATATAAATTTTTTTTAAAATTTTTTTAGTTATGTTTAATTTATTTTCGTCGAGTAAATATAATAAATTTGTTGAATTTGATAATATTAATAAAAAAATAGATAAAATTTTATATTTATTTTTTATTTGACTTATTTTTATGACTAAATTAACATAATACATCTTCACACATTAATGTATGTGATAAGATATATTTTATCGTTGTAAGGATAATTTAGTCACAAAAAAATTATTTGACCTATAATAAATTAGTAATAAGTCAAGCAAAAGTAAATATCGATTTTTTATTTGATGTTTTGTTAATATTAATAAATTCATATATTGGATGGCGAGTATGTCTGAAATTCATTTATGGTTGGCCTCAAACAATTTGAAAATAACATTTGTTCAAAAATATATATTGACATCCCTTAAATTGTTTATGAACTAAGTACATAAGCAGGTCATATCAACCCAACTAGTCCATTAGTAGAGGTAAGGTCTACATATATACTTTCTAAACTAACAGGTCCAATAAACAAATCTATTTCAACCGAACACGCTATCATACAGCTAGACGAACATATCATATAACTCGTCAACACATCACAATATATATTGTTACTAAGAAAATATCACTTAGGATTTTTCACAAATGGGGTTCGTTGATGTTTATAATTATTCTTCGAATAATGCTCTTACTCTGATTTGACCTGCAAAATTAACTCCTTGATCATATAAATAGATAGTCTGGCATATTTGTTTTATCTCTCTGTTTTATAGCTCCAAGAATCTCAACAATATTTTCTAGAATGATGAGGGTTCATATGTAGTTATAGTCTCTATTTCTTCGTAATATGGCAGTATCTGATCATCTTCCGCGTACTTTCATACCATCTTCGCATAAATTCTTGTCTCAAAACACATGCCTTGATAAACATAGAATGTATTTAAATGTAGGTTAAGCAATTTAACTTCTCTCCCAACACTACGCATCCAGAACTTCACTAGTGAATTCTACGCTTCCATTATCCTCTCTCGGTATTTTTTTTTGTCCACTCGTTTGTCACCTTCGGTTACAATACTATAGTCCTTATTAGTCTGGTTCATTACTCTCTACTTACCAGATCTATTAATATAATTCACTTTCCTAATTCAAGCTTTTGCTTTTTTTACTTCAACACATCCCATTCTTCTCTACTAAATCATTATCTGGGACTCCCATAAGAATCGTATGGCTAATGATTTGTGTTGTTATGGAGGGATTAGATTCGTACCCTCTATTCTTTTTTATGAATGTTATCTAAAAAATATATTTTTACTAGAATACTATTGTTATATTATTATGTGTACCGATATATATGTGTGGTTATGCATTTTATGTTGAATATATCGTGGACCTAAAGTCCTCATTATTATTTAATAAAACAATGCTCTTTGTTGATTAATGCGCCGACTTTGTAATAATTGCGAGTATGTATGTTGTGTTACTCTAATTTCTATCTAATACGATTGTTTGAAGAAGGATAAACAGTATAATAAATAATGGCCCTGGTTTTAGATGCTTCTTCACGACATTGTTCATACCGAATAGTTGTGTGGTTATGCCAAAATATTATTAAAGCGGGAGCAAAATTAATGTCTTCAACATATTGACAAATGACATTAAAAAGCTCGCTGGAGTGGTGTAGCCAAGAGGAAATAATGACTTTTATGTTAGGCCTAAATGTAATTAATGTATTGGGAATGAATAAAGATTATTAGTATGTGTTCTCGTATAATGGCTGGCTCCACCGCGAGAAATCATGATAAGATAAAGAAATAAACATGCTGGTCTAATTCCATAGTGATAAAGAATGACTGATGATAGATATCTGAGTGGAGTGTTATTGAGGCAGATTACTACTTGTATATATTCAATAAGTTTTTTAGAATAGCTCTAAAACACTAAAGTTATACAGGATGAGACCAATAAATGTTCAGACATGAAAGAAAATTAGCATAACTATAAAGTGGATTGTGTATGTTTTGTACATTCATAGTACAGTGTGATGTTTAGAATAGCATTCTTTTTCTTTCAATTTGATCATAATTTAGAAGTCATATGTACGCATGGTGAATTCGTGATTGATGTCGTATATTTATGATGAACAGTAATATAATACTGTGATGATATGAAATGAAGTGAGACTAATAGATTAACAATAATATCAAGTAACAACACAAAATGCTAAATGATTATGCTCTGTTTTGCTATTATAACTAGTGTTAAGTGTGTGATGTAAAATTAAAGATTGTAATGAGGTTAAATCTGTAGTGATACTAGAACACTATACAATTTGCATATAACTGCGATATATGTGTAGTTTTACTTTTATTAATATTTATCTTTAGATTATAATAAAACTCTATATACTATTTGCATAAAGAGCCAAACCTATTAGTTTTACGTTGAAAATTCCCCAAAGACTGGCAGTAGTGAAAAAGTTGACCATTCGTCTGTATCCGAAAAGGCACGCTGCAGAATCGAGAACAGATCGCCAACTGGCGAGAATAAACAGACGTATGTGTCTGACGCTCTCCCTTTTCGATTACGAGGCACTCAAGTCCTATCCCGGAATTAAAACCAGCACCGATCCCGCCTTCACTATGATGATTTCGCGACCTAAAAATATATTCGTCTATAATCAGAAAATCTATTTACGTGGAGAGAACCGATGATAACTCTCGAGACCCCACTTAGGGAGAGTAATGTCAACGATGCACTACTTTACCATTCGATAAAAATACTCAGAATTTTCTCTCGGTTCATCGTTGGCTACTCGCGCCTCGACGTGCTCTCTTATCAAAGAATTCCTTATAATATGAATATATAGGAAATGAGAGTTTAGTGATTTGAATATCTCTCTGGAAGGGTACAAGCCTCCCAAAGCAGGGACTCGAGAGAAAGGGAGAGAGAGTAGAGATTCAGCGAAAGTTTAGTGTTTCTGATTCAATGGCGGACAGTATGTATAAACAGTTTGGGGATTGTGAGAGATTAGTTTCTATGAATCGACTGCTGTTTTGACTGTCTTTAATAATAATAATCTTTCCTGATTAGATGAAGTGGAAGATATTCTTTCGGGTAGTCCTGCCATAATTCAGCTAATAAATATTTTTGTGCGAGGGTTTTCCTCAGACTCTTGGGTGCTTGAAATAGAGAGACACCCGGTTTTTGGAAGGCTGTAGTTGGGTTAAACTTCGTGCTTGGTATTTTTTGTAGGGAGCGCTGAAATTGTTCGAAAGGACGCTGTGCGACGTCACAAGAGGTTCTCTCTTAGAATATAGGATCTGCCTTTTGGGTTCGCTACAACTATACCTTCATTGATGTTGGAGCTCTCTGTCTACTCCGTCGGCTTACTATCTGCGAAGCAAACAGGACTGTGTGAGCGTCCTGCTTGGTGCGCTGGCGCGGGACGCTTCATTTGACTGAGAGTCGATAAGATCAAACCAGAATAAGTTGTTTGCGAGAGTGTCCCATTTATCAAAGCAGAGATTGCAAGAATGTCTACGCTGTCTACTGGACGGACGCGGCGTGATACGACGCAGAGTGTTGTATTCTAACGACGCAGGTTGGGAGCCCGGACAAATCAAACTCCGAGAAGGAGAGCATACGGAGAGCTCCGCTTCGGTATTTTTAGGCGTCATGAGCAGTGGAAGGCAGAGTGGCTGGTTATTTAATACGTTTGCGTCTTGTAATTTTTAGCCATGTATTTTGCATAATTAAATTATAACAGTTCACTTAAGGCTACACGCGACGCAGAAATTCGTCCTCGCCATCCCTTAGTTACAGTTGTGCTTGGTTATTTTTAGCGACGGATTTTTTTGAGGATTGTTGTGTGAATGACTACTCGGCCCGCGTGCCCGGCCGTGGATTTCGGGCCCTCCTTCGCGTGGTCCTCGTTGTTGGTGTTGTGTTGTTAGAAAAGAGAGATCCTCAAACAAACATCGTCGTGCAGAAGTGAAAAGAGAGCTACAGCTATTGGCTTCGCAGCAGGTTGGATGCGCTAACTTGTGAACTGCTACGACTACTGCTGTGTAACATCAGCTAAAGTCTACAGCTCATTATCGGATGTGAAGATTGAGTGTATATTCTGGTTTGGATGAGCACAATCGAGGCGGATATTTATGTGTCCGTCTGTCTCTCTGTTTTCTCTCCAGAACAATGTTGTGCAGCGGTTTGTGCGTTTTAGCTATTTGAAGGTTTCATCTGAGATGTAACATAATATAACAATTTATCTCTTCTCTGCCTTTGTCATTGTTCGCTAAATTGGTCGCCTTTTTTCCTTGGGGTTTTTTAAATCATTATAATGAAGAATTGATGTTTAAAGGTTAATTATGAACTCTTGCTAAGCTACTATATATGTAGATTAGGTCCAGTCCCAAGTTGTTGTTTTTGATAAGTGAAATAAACTGGTTAATGAAAAACTGCCTGCACATGTTAATTAAACAAATTCTTTGATATGGTTGCTGCCTAATGTCTTGGCCCAATCATCCATACCTTATTCTGACTTTCGTTGTATCGTTATGAATGCTCCTCAAGACAGGCTAATCATTTTTCAAGAGTGTTTGCTTACCTCAAGTTAGTGATCCAATATTACAATCAACATAACAAGTATCTGCAAAGGTTAAATAGTGATTGAGAAGAGCTGTAAACTGAAATTTGTTAAGAGATATTTTGATTAGGCCGAGGTCTTTCTCATACTGAGAATTTCTCACGCCAACTATAAGCATTGTGCTATCGTAGATATAAATTAACATACCAAGATTGATGCCCAAATAATTAACCTGATGAGTTACACTACCTTGCTGTCCACTAAATTTATTCTATCGAAAAGTTGTCTCAAGTACAAAGATCGTCCTGTCATGCTATGCCACCAATTGTTTAACTCATCTCCTAATAAATTCCTCTAACTAAAAAAGATGGTTACCGTTGCTAGAAGGGAATTCTTCGCACAATTTAACTGTTATCGGATAAAAGCAGAAATTCTTACAAGTTTAAGTGACCAGCTTGCATATCCCATATCTGTAGAGGGTCTCCCAGATGAAATTAATATTCTCTTTTCTCTCCATAACTGTTGACGAGGCTTCTCTCCGGATCGGCTGTGTGTTCCTCATAGTTCGTCCTTCCTCACAACTCTAATATATATGCCGAAAGAGAGCATGTCTCTTAGTCCTCTTTCTTTATCATGCTCTCTTGCCCAGTCTCTTTGTGGAGTATATATCTATTATGTTTTATGCATATTGCGAAATTGGGTCGGTGTATAAGATTGTAAGCTGTTAAGGATTTAATAATGGAATAATTAAACCCCACATGCAATTGCGCAATATCTATGCAAAGAATAGTGCCAATGGATAATAAACTATTCAAAACATCACTTACACACTGAGTTGGACACTTCTTAATTCATTGATTTAGATTGCATCTATGTAGATTATATAATTACTCTCTCATGTGTATCTATTTTCAAGTAGTGCATAACGTGAAAGAATGGAGATTATCCTAACGTAAACCTCTTTGCACCATATACTCAACTTTCCTGTGTACCCAAAATAATCTGGCCAAAGTGTAAAGATGTCATCGTGAGTTACACTAAGATGGCTCATTTTTTCATTACATCCTGTATAGTATCAAATAAGAAAAATATTGCTGATACATAGAGTGAACGGTGACATAAGAGTGCTTCACAACTATTCTACAAGTCGTCTGTTTTAGTTGTGCCATGGACATCAAATTAATGCTTATTTTGTAAAAGTTAAGATCAAGAATTATTGTAACCAAACTGTCTTCCCCAAGTAATTTACTCTCTGGTCTCATTTAAATTGTTAATAAATAGTTTTTCTACTGACCGCTACGCCTTATATGGAGCGATGACCAGACTTGTTCTTTTGTAATTTACATCATATTCACTTTAAGAAAGGCTTACTCGAAACAACTTTGCTTCTCTATCATCATTTCTCTATTTGATTCACCCCAATTGTTTCAGAGTTCATATTATTCTCTATAGTTGGTTCTAACTTCTTCTCTATTTAACCAGAACGCTTTTTACACTAGTCACTTGAATTATAATGCCATTTTAGTTTAGTTTGATGAGCAAATTCAGAATAATATTGTATACCTACTAATCCTTTTGTTCTAACTTTATGGTAAGAAACAGAACTATTGAAAAGCTATGTAATGATTAGTAACCTTACCTCTCATCTACGAAGAGTGAGAATATGATATTATTCCATATGCACGATCTTACCTAGGCAATGGAACAAAAAGTAAAGTGGACAATCATCAAGAGCGCTTATAGATACCGAATAGCTTTAGCAATCTTCAAAATATCTCTGGACTCTAAATACTACTAATATTCACCAATATTTATTCGATTACATGTTCGATATATTTGATGCTTATCATATTCGTATCAGGAATGAAATGTTTATCCATTCCATCACAGTGCGTCACAGATCGAAAGATTTATTGTTTGGTAGATAGATGTATTGGACCTCAGCAGTTTCTATGTGATAGTGTGTATTAGAAATATAATTTTCTGGTAAATTATAAAATGCAAGGACAAACTTTATTGAATATTATATTGTAATCTTTTAGAACAATGAGAGACAGATAATAAAATTTTCCCTTTTAACAAGATTAATTACTTCTTCTATTCGCTAAGTAGTAACGTTAAATGATATATCATTTATATCTTAATGTAGTGCGTGTCATTTTTTTTACATTATCAGTCCATGCTCATAAAGATACACATTATGACCACGTAGATTCTAAGAGCAATTAGATTTATATAACAAACACCAAGAATTACTCAAGATTTATACACACTACTCACTTAACATTTAATTCTCTATGAATAGAGTGCGAATTTGCGTACCTACACTTTAGAACTTAGCTGTTTTTCCAAAAAATGTTTAAATTTAAAAAGGAGAAGTGACGGGCAAGGGTGCGTTCTCGACTCTCATTTATAACGTTAATGAGAACCTTACGACCGAACTCTCCCCTTTAGAGTCCTTCCTTATAAAGTTCTTTGGTGGGCCAACGTGTACAACTTTCAGCCCAGTCACATCATTAATTCAATCATGTAGCTAAGCTGGAGGTAAATCTAAATCATTCCATGAGCTAATGCAAATCATATACTAGATTACACAAGATAAAACAAATTTAAGCCTCCAAAAACTCGAAGTTGTGATGCTAATATTTTGCAAAACTTTTAAAAAAATAAATACTAGCGCACACACGTCGATTATATCTCTAAAACGTCTACTCACCAATTCGAATGACTCCGTGAAAATACTTTATATGTATACATATAAACACACAAGGTAATATATATAAAGTCCAACCATCGTCTGTGTCTTTTCATAACGATAAGCGACACTCGATTGGGTACAATCTTATTTGCTAGAAACACCAGCTGATATTAAATAAATAAAATTTTCAACATAAAATGGCGTGCCTCATAAGAGCCATCAGAATCATACCATATAAAGAAAAACACACTATAATAATATATTTTTATCAAGACTAACTACTAGTATATATTAACTCACCACCTCTCTGGTGAGCGCTATTACCAAACTCAACAGAATCATTTATAGCAACAGAATATTGTATACTACCAATATTTGGTATGCAAGACAGAGTAAATCCTCCACTAGAAATCCTCATATAGTCTAGTACTCCATACTAAAATAATATCACCAACTCCAAGGAAATTATGTCTTTAAAGGAACTGAATTAACTTCAATCAGCTGCTTTTTATAACCTAACAAACCTCATTTTGAATTTTAGCACAAATCTAGTAGTTGTTGGATAACACAAATTTTGTGTGCTTCACTATAAAATATAGCAAACAACAAGTAATAATAGATTGCATTACAAATCTCAAAATGATTAAATCGTCCAATACAGAATAATAATTACTTAGAATTCAATTAATATTCCTGCGGTTTAATCCCTATAAAAAAGTATAGGCGGATTCATCCGCGCGGATAAAATTTGCGATAATTTGATTTAACCCGGAGAGGACCACAAGATAACTTATCTCAGGCTGGTCATAAGGTACACTAAAGTGAGACTAGGAGAGCTTTTTCATATGGAAATTTCTAAATCATTATGAGTCGGTCGGTAAATAAAGTTAGTGATTACGAGTTGAAGACGTAGCTCGAGATGAGTGAAGAGGAAAGACTGTATTAAATGGTTAAAGCCCCATAATAAGCTCTAGTGAGATTATGATCCTGATGCAGATACTGAGTATATGGAGGAATCTCGAAGTGTGATTGGGTACGAGAGATAGTGGTAGCTATAGATGCAACAGGATATCTAGGATACATGCGGTCAATAGAGATTTTGGATAAACGGATGTGTAGTTATGATGGGTTTCATATAATGAAGTTAAGAAAGTCGTGTGTGAATCATTATGATATGAAGTCCACTGATTTTTCTTGGAATTGATTATAGAGAAAGGAGTAAAAGGTGCAAAGTGCAAACACATCTATATTAAGATAACAAATTTAGCTAATAGTTCTAGAATTTATAATAATAAGATTAAATATCTATTGTATTGTGAAATATGACTTATGATTAGTCATATTTTGATATAATTTACGGTGGATTAATAATAATTAATTAATGAATTGTTTATATAGAATAATCTATATTATAACTACTCAATTTTAGAGGTCAATAATTACTCACAATATTAAATTTATTATGTGGTGAATTCAACTTTATCTACTACACTTTGAATTCTACTTCTGAAAAAGTGAATTATAGATAAAGTATTTTATCTCTCATTAAATATTAATATTATTAAATTGATTTATTCTTACATGTGTACATTCTTTGCAGCACCTCAGACGAAATATATAAAATCGCGTGCATGACTAAAATTGGGCCAAAATCAGCCTGCATAAGCCAGGCTGCTTCTTTATTCCTTTTTTTTTTAAAAAAAACTTGCAGCATCGTGTTTACGTAACGCGGTGCTGCTTATTTTTTTAAAAATTTGAATTTCACCCCATTTAAGTAATTTTTATTTGTTTTTACATTTTTTAATTAATTTCCCCGGCGACGCAACCCGGATTGAGGGGCTACGGCGACCACATCGTAGCTGTCTGTTTCTGGATTTGGGAGACATTGCGTAGCTCAAATTGGTAAAAGATTTTTAAAATTTTAAGGTCACATGTATTGTACGTGATGATTTAGACCAAAGTAGGATAAATTGGACAAAAATTGACACTTCTTGAACTATTCTTAATTGCCATGTTAGAATGACTCTGAACCAAAAATACTAACATACCTAAGAAATTGAATGAAAATTGTATCTCTCTAAAAAAAAAAAAAAAATATCATTCCCAACCAAACAAACAAGGTCAATCCTCATAAAAAAAAAAAAAAGATATGGTAGAGTTAGGACATGTATTATATGAGGTCTACTCAATGTGAGATGTAGAGGCGCATAATAGATCGATATGAACATCATGAGTTGTCTTGTAATAAAATTAGTTTTATTTATAGAGCACGTTTGGTTTATATGATAGGATTAGGTGTGATGAGAAATTGAACGATAATGAACCCACCATTATATATTGTTTGAGGTATTATATATATTGTTTAGTTTGAGGTATTATATTGTGATATGCATATGCGATGCTATAATATAGTATTTGATTGAAGGGATTATAAAGTATTATTAAATGTAAAAAAGACTATTAAGGGTATAATTTTCTAAGTTATTTTTTTTTTACACTGTAGCTAGTGAATGATTACAACAAAAAAAAATCTCTAAATTATTTATTAAAATAAATTTTTTAAAATAAAATTAATTTGTGTTGATCAATATTTCATTTTTTTTCTCTATTCATATAAAAAAAAGTTATAAATACACATTTAAATTGACAACTAATCAAAATTCAGATATTTTTTAAAAATCCCAAAATATAAAATAATATTATTTACTATATTTTATTATCTTATTATTATTATTATTATTTTTAATCATTTAGGAAAAGAAATATCCTACGTAGAGATGGAATCCATTATCCCATATAAATCTTTATAAATAAGACCAGCCTGGTATTAATATTGAGGTCTAATAATTGCCAACCAAAATGTGATTATACATGATAGATAATTTTATCATGTCTAATCACATGAATCAAAGGGACCATATTATATAGATTAAAATGAAAAAATGGAAAAGGAATTTATAATTTTTTTTTTACTCAATTGAGCTATTGTTATTTTTGCATTTATTTTTGTGTTTTTTCTATTAAGAGGAAGAGAAAGAAATATTGAATTCAATTTTATATTCTAAATTATATAGCATTTTTTACTTTATTTAATAGATACATAAAATAGAGATTACACTATTTATTTTATTTAAAAAAAGTTTACACATGAAATATATGTATTATCTATATATATTGAATAAATAAAATAGAAGATGTAATTCGACAAAACATGGTCCTACGTAGGAAACATAGGCAGGAGACGAGAAGCATAAATAGCAAATTACTAACTTCGTTGCAGGATCATATTTTTTAATAATAACTAATCAAAGCTCTAATCTAAATTACAAATTCCCTGCACTTTTTCTTTAAGAGATGCCCAAAATTTGATTTGTGGCAGCACCCACCCACCAATTGCATCCGCTTCTTCTACCTCTTCCACTCCAACTTCCTAACCAATTAGAGTGAAGCTCAAGGGTGATGAATATGGAAATGGAGCCGGGGCGATAGTTTGGGGAGTAGAAGGAGGTGAAAAGGTCAAATTGCTGAAATTAAATTACTCATTCGATAACCCAACCCAGACCACAGAAATCAACCCGGTGCTCCTCCACATACACGATCACCTTACCCATCCGCACCTTCTGGCTCAACTCGGCGTTCTGCAACAAAAGAAATGAAATTCGCCATAATTTAATAATTAGATAGGAATGTTTGGTTAATGATAGCTCGCCAAATTGAGGAAAGCTGCGGTGGTTCAAACTCTCGCTGCAAGCTAAGGTGAAATGTGGGTACAAGCGGTAATATGTACGAGGTGAAGTGATCGAGAAGCGAACCGACTGTGAAGTTGATAAGGCCAAGAATGGAAGATGATGCCACGAAGAACCATATCGGCAAAATAAACAGCTGCTGCATTCGCTGCATGCGATCAAATCGCTTTTTCCCATCAAAGTTGCAATGATGGAATCGCCTTCCAACACCAAAAGTGGATGAAACTATAATATGTCATACAACACTATTATTATTAATAATAGATTTATTATGATATAATGATATGAATATGTAGTATGGGGGGGGGGGGTATGAATGTAATTGTACTGGTGGATGAGCATCAAATGACAGCCATGTCCCTGAAGGGGGATCTTGGGAGGAGGAAAATGCATTGGAGTTGAGGAGCAAATCTCCAAAAGCCCAGTAGACTGCGGCTGCAGATGGAAGTGTCAGCGTCAACACATAGAGCGTGGCCAGTAAGTATATTGCCTTGAACTTTTGTGGCTTCCACATCGCGTGCATGATCTCTCTGCCCAACACCCAAAATTATTTCCTCGTCAAACACACGCACATCAATTAAATTTATAAATATTATATCGTTACTTGAAAAATTATATATATTTTTCTAAAATTAGTAACCTCCCAACAAATATTCTATCGTGACAGAATATTGTAAGAATGATATCAAAATTTTATGAGAGCTCATTGTAACTTACTCTTGTATCTAATTAATATTCAACTACCAAACATTCAATTTAATACTTCACTAAACAACTAATAAATCCCGACATTTTTGCTATAACAACTAATGTCTCAGTTCGAATTTCATTATGATTAATTTGAATTTCTTTTTTTTTTTTTTTTTGCATAAAGTGAAAAAAAGGGGAGAAAGATATCTAACTTTCTCCTATAAAAAAAAGGTGTTGCGGAGAAAGTCGCAGCACGCTTGAGGAATGACGACAGTATTTGAATTTGGAAGAAAAGGACTTGGCATATAGACCTCTTTAACTATACAAGGAAAACAGAAAAGATTGATCGCTAGATCGGACGGTGGGATCATGTCGTTATCGTGGATATTGTGAAAGTTGGGTCGTTTTCAAAGAAAAAGGAATATATAAAAATAATTAAATTAAGGTATGGAATTTAATTTACTGAGCTGACCAAGACCTAACCAGCTTGGACAAAATAATTAAAGGACACGAAAATAATATGATAAAGTGAAGAGGGGATGGATGTCTTACACAGTAACGGCATGTCCCCCGAATGTGTAGAGAATGTTTGTGGCTCCTGTGAAGTATAGCACCAACTTGGTTGGACCCGAGTGCTTCACATCCTCTACCTGTCACATTAATTCATTTTATTACAATTAATGTGGCTAATTATATCTTAGGTAGTAATGACATCTTTTGACTAATTACAGGAATCTTGACTCTTTGGACTCCATTCATCACCAACCACCAAATTGGACACATCTTTGCTCCTTTCACATGTTCACAAGATTTGAATTTGAAGGTCCATTCAAATTTAGTATCAACAATATTATATAACAAACGAATCTTTCATTAAATTTTAATTTAATACATGCATATGTAACAACATTTGAATATCATAATACATACACGATAATTAAGTTAAAAAATCATCCTGTGTTTAAATCTCTACTAGTAGAAAATTGAGAAAATTCTAACACAAATCGAGTTTGGTTGGATTTGAATAAATTATATGATAAGTACAATATACTTGCGATGTGATCTGTATATAGTTCATAAATTTTTTTCTAGAAATTGCAACCGAATAATAAAAAAAGTACCTGGCCATGGAGTAGAGATGCAATAGTGAGGTACCAAGCAGTGTAAGTGGTCATTAGCAAGCCAAGAAAAGACCATATTCTGTAATTATGGAAAGATGGGATGAAGACTGTCGTCGCACAACATGCCCCGAATATGTACGTCCAAGTTCTCTTGTCCAAATTGTCATTGATGTAATAAATATTGCTGCAACAATATCAAACACACAGAGAGAAAAGTTTTTTGTAAAAAAAAAAAAAAAAAGAATAGTAGATATGATATGTATGGTGAAATTGAAATGATTGAAATAGGTAGGTCGTGGGTACCTAGCACAAGCAATGAGTTGAATGACGGATCCAAAGAGAAGAAAAGTGCAGTTAAACGCCAAACCAACGTTCCTCCAGTGTTTTCCGAGGAGCCCATCAAGAACTTCAAACCACTGCTTGATTTCCAATTAAAAAAAGAATGGTCAGGAACCCCATGTGAGAAACAACGTTAGTTACTGCACTATTCTTGTCGTTTTTATTACATACAAACATACACACATGTTAAACCTGGTTGGTGTTCATATATAAAGAATTAAATGAATGAATATTGAACCTGAATGACATGGTTCCTGAAATCAACTTTCTCTCTTCTTTTCTGGTTCTGTACTCCACATAGAGTATGCTAATGAGGTAGGCCGTCCAACTCCCCATCAAACCGTAAAACAGCTGAAATGCAATCCCTGATAGCATTCCCAGTTGAGAAAACGAGTATGGCAATGTCAGCAGCACTTGAGCCACCTGAACAACAACATGCATATCATATACAGTCATCAGACAATATTTTTAGAGAGAGAAAGCAGGTAGGTAGGTGTTTGAGAAATTCAAGAGACCTGGTTAGACGCGCAGCTGAACCAGGCATCATAGGCTGAGCCACCATGCCAAAAGAGCTTTGATACTTTAGACTTGATATCACGTGGTTTCCCTTCACTCTCCATCTCCACATAGTTTCCCACTATAACAGTCTCCACCACCTTGTCAGACCCCGCACCCGCCGCCGCCGCCATGTGTCTGAGTAGTGTGTGTACTGCGTGTTTCTGACTTGCTTGCACCAAGCTGCAATTACATATGTATGGATGTATGCGTGTTTATTTATATAGGAAGGAGGAGGAGGAAGAGGAGAGTATTGGAATGGGGAAATGGTATAATCGAAAAGAGCGACTTTGGGAAGAGCAGAAATCCGCTTTTGGGGAGTTCGAAATGGGATGAGATTTGACGAGTAATAGGTGGTGGTTTTTGATGTAGTTAAGGGTGGGTGGGTGGTAATGGTACGCTGCTCTGCTCTGCTTGTCTTGTTGTGAAGGGAATTAATTAGTTTAGTTTAATGGATAATTATTGAAGCGTGAGAGGGGAGAGGGGTGTCCGGTCCGCACGCTGCACTTCCCTTTCTCCTTCTCCACTTCCAATACTAATTCTCTATTTATTATTATTATTATTACTATTATAAAATATAATATAACAAAAAAATATTTCCTTAATTTGTTTTACTTATCCAATCCTTTTTTGTTCATTTGTTTCTTTCCTCTCCATCGTATTATATTCTTTATTTCTTATATTTGACAATACTCCTTTTAAGTACACACTTATCGTATTTATTTATTTATTTTGATAATAAAATCACAATGATATTCATACCTAAAAGTTATATATTTGATGGAGGTATTACGCCTTTACTAAGAAAAAGAATAAAAATATCTTTAATTAGGGGTGAGAATATCAAAAGAACTAGAAAGATCTGCGTACATATAGCCGGGTCGAGACTTGAGACCCAATCTACTCCAATACCCGACATTCTGACCCTGATGACCTGTTCACTACACTACCACACGACGACACAAACTCTAGGTTGACGCCACGTGGCCCATGCAACATACTATATTTGTGCTTATAAATACACCAAATCTAGAATATTAATGGTATGACACATTTATTATTTTCTATCTCAAACTCGAACTGACTTGAGTATCAAAGAGTTTTTGTCGTGGACGAACTCGATTAATCTCACGTTCTTGTTTTCTTCTCAGGAGCTCATTTCAATATCTGGGGAATACTGTGGACTCGGAAGCATCCACTGAAGAGGTCGCATACTGTCCGAGTCAATATTATATCAAATTGTTTTTATATAATTAATTATATAAATATAAAATAAAATTATATCCTATTATCCAACATCGAGCAACTTATTACATAGAATTTGAAGCCAATATATATATATATATATATTATATATATATGTATTAAATTATTTTCCCCGAGAGGAGAGGGGGTGGTGTAGGACAGGAGACAAGGGTGGGTAAAAATAATAATAATAATAAGGAAGGGGAGAATGTGGAGAATTATGAGAAAGCAGACCAAATGATTGCAGGCAAAGGGGCGTGGTCGCTTTGTAAGAAGAAGAAAGTTACTTTTCTCACATGCCCCCAAAATTTGCCCAACTCCCTTTCTCCCAATTACCCAAAAGTCTCTTATTCACATTTGACCCCTCCTTCTCTTTTTTAACTTCCAAAAACCGCCCTTCTCTTTTACTATTCATTACTTAATTATTATTATACATTATTTGTAATAAATAATTATGAAATAATAAATTCGAATCTCATTAAATACAAATTGCTTACAATTTATATTTACATAATATTTGCTGAACGTATTTAATGGAGGTGTACAACTGATATTTTTACATCCGCCCATGTTAAATGCTCTTTGTATATTGCCCACTAATTTGAAATTATATCCATTTTAGGTCTTTCGTTTCAACGTTGATAACATAGGCAAACGTTTCGTATTGATTATAAAAAAGAACCTTGCGTGGTTAATAAGCCCAAGACCTCATATTCCCACCAAAACGAGCAATACTTGGCGTAATGAGACATCGACGAGTTGCAAACCATATTAGTAATTAAAATATTAATTCACGTGTTTAACAAAATGAAATAATTATTGATTTTGTTTAAAAGAATAAATAGAGAGACATAAAAATTTTAAAAAGAAAAAGAAAAAGGAAATGGTTAACAGTGAAACAGTAAAAGTAAATGACTTTGATTTTGTTACAGTCATCTTTTTTTGGGTGTAAGAATTTTGTAGCACATTGCATCATTTAGATTCCCTATTGTCTTGTTTTCTTTCTAGCAAGTACAACCCATGACAGCCTTTTGTCCATTCTTTTACCTTTTATTTGTTTTTTTTCTCATTTTGTTAATATGTTTTGGATTTGATGCTCTCCATAGACTTTCATTTGGGCCAAATTTGAAGATTTTATAGATTTTTTTTTAAAAAAAAAAAAGAGAAAATTGAAGTTGTGAAAATCAACACCTACATTAAATTCTTTTTTTTTCCTGAAAAAAAATCCAAAAATAATAAAACACACATTTTTCACTAAAAAAAAAAAAAAAGAATTTTGAGAAGGAGAAGGAGGGTTTATGAATGGAGACATGTGGTCATGCAATGATTACAGTTAGTGCAATGATAATAAAAACATGATGACTTTGTTTTCTAGTAACAAATAATAATTAAGTGTAATAATGATGAATGGTAATAACTAAATAAAATAGGCAGAACAGCAGATATGTAAAAATGAAGCAAAAAAATACCAGGCCGTGTTTGGTTGCAGGACAACATATTCATGAATCCTCCACTCCTCACTGTCATATTTTGGGCCCAACAGCAACATTCCCTCATGAATTTGTCTCCCCTTTCACTGCATTTCTTCCTCTCCTGTGACTCACTGTTACTCTACAAATAAAATTCAAATATACACCCACATTCACTCATTTTAACTTTCTCTATTTTTTTTCTACATTATAGGATAAATTCATAAACAATTTTGTAAAGTTATAACTCCTTAATGGTGTCGGTGTAATGTACCGCGGGGTTTGTGTAAATTTCTGACAATGAATAGACAACGTACTTGTAATTATAATTACAATATCAAATAATATCATTGTAATTTTACAAAAGATAAAAATATTTATGTATTCGTACCTAACGTCAGGAGTATCAATGTAAGTTACTTGTATTTTTTTAATCTTTTTTACTTTGGTTTTGTTCCTTCATTTTTTATATTTACTGTTTTACTTTAGTTTTTTACTTTATGGAATAGAGAAACAAGAGCACATGAAGAATTTGCAGTTGCTGCTGCTCTGCTTCATAGTCATACACTACAGTTCCAGTTGTAGCCTTTCATCAGACAGCCAAAAAAGAGAATGTTTTTGTCCTTCACACTCAAATTACTTTAAATATGGGAATTTGGTTATAACTGTCCTTACTTGTAATGAAGTAAAAATATGTGTCCTTGGAAATAATTAACGCTTTTTTGTTGTTGGGAATTCTAAGTTAGGAACCACACCAGTGAGTGGAACTGAACAACAAACAGTTTATGTCCTTAGAAACAATTAGAGCTTTTTGTTGGGTCAAAATTTTCATTTTGGTCCTTTTTCTAGACAAGTAGAATGGAGAGACAAAGTAGTCTGTTCTTTCCAGACATTGAAACAGAGCACTCTGACTTCATATGTCTATCTATGTATGGTGCTATGAGTTTATTTCAGGAATGCTGAATAATAATTTAATACGAGTATATATGACACACTCAGATATTTATTTATTATTTTAAAAAATATATTATTTAGATTAATAAAATGTAGAAAATGAGAAAATAATAAAAAAAAATTGAGAGAAAAAAAGGGACGTGCAAAGAGAAGAGAGCAATGAAAATTGAGAATAGAGAAAAATAAAATAAAAATTAAAAAATTGGCAGACTGTAAAATTAAATATACAATGCTCTTCAATTATATAAAAATATAAATAAATTGATTATAAGTTATCCTGTTAAATCCTGCTGTGGGAACCCAATTAGTTTAAATAGGATACCCTTTCCTCTCTCTAATTACATGTTTTTTTCCAAAAAAAAAAAAAAAGAAAAAGAAAAAGCCTCATCTGAATATTTTATTTTATATCTGAGATACTTATCTTATTTTATTAATCTGTCTTATTTTCTCAAAAATATATTTTCTTATTAAAAAAATAATATATAAAAGAGCCAATTATTGGGCTGGGCCAATTGCAGGTTTGTTTAAGAGCTAGAATGGAGCTCGCCAATTGAAGACTATATTACTATTGGGCTGAATTTGGACGTTGCCCATTAACCAATCCATGTAGAAAGTAGCGTTGTCCAATATTGTCAAATTGCAGTCCACAGGCCAAATTGGGCCTTAATAGTCAATTACACGGGTCGAATCATCTGGGTCTTACCATGAACTCAGCCCAATTAGAAGGCCTTTCTTAGTTATTGGGCCAGAGTCCAGATCAATATTCTAACCTGGGTTTCAAAACTTTTATTAAAATTAAAAAAAAAACCCACCACTTTTCTTTTTTATTTTTTTTCTTGTTATTGAAAGTGAAAAAAAAATGTAGACTTTTTTGCCGGAAAAAACCTTATTTTGTTAGGTAACTTTGGTAGTGGTTGAATGGTCCATCCACCCGTGTAAGGAAAAGGGTGAGCCTTCTTTTGATCAAAACCTTTCGAAGAAATCATATGTTTTACTTGGTAACAACTTCGTATATACAATAATTTTCACTATATTTAATTAAAAATAATTGATTGCATTAACTTTAGAATCGAGTGTGAAAAAAATAAACTAAGTTAATAGAATAAATATTATCATATTAACACAATATAATTATGAGTAATAATCAAATTCAAGTTTCATAATTTGATATTGTGGTCGCAGAATTCTGTTTAATAAAAGATTTAGGGTATCTTAAAATTAGGGTTTCACACACACACACACATATATATATATATATTGGGTGGGGGGCGGGGGTTTGATGTTGATGTTGATGTTGATGGGTGGGTCAGAGGTACTACTGCAAATCCAAAGGCATTAAAAGACGAGCAAAAGGAATCCAAAGCGGGACACCATTGTCCCATTTTATTCCGGCCAATGTTTCAATGCCGTATTCCTACCCAAACTAAGTATGTTAAATTAAATTAATCATACAATAAATATATTTTAGAAATAATTATATTCTCCTCTCATAAAATTTAATATAATTATACATAATTTTTTTGTGGTTTGCTTTCGTATAATAAATAAGTCTTTTCATTAATAAAAAATTATTAAATTTATTGATATTAACAAAAAAATTGAATACAAATTCACATTTATCTTCGATTGCTTATTACAGGTTAAATAATTTTTTTCGAACTAAACTACTCTTATAATCATGAAGATAATACCTTCTCACATACATTAACAGGTGAAAACGTATGAGAATAATTTCATTATAAAAAAATTATTTGATATGCAATAAGATAGTAATATGACCTCAGAGGTAAAATATAGATTTAAAAAAAAAAATCGTTAATATCAGCAAATTCGATAAATTTTAACTAATGGAGGGACTTATTTGTTAGACGTAAGCAAACCTGAATGGTGCTAAATATAATTTTTCAAACCATAGGGGTCTACGTGTAATTATACCAAACTCAAGGGCGAATAATGTAATTATCCATATATTCTATTTATCATACAATTATACACAACTACATAAAAAAAATATGTTACCCCCAGTGATATGTGAAATAAGCAAATACCTCTTGTAAAAAAAAGAATTAGCAATTTATCGATATATTTCAAAAAAATAAAGTAAATTACAATTTATTAATGATTTAGATAGAGGATAATTTACTTTCTTTTTTTTTTTTAAATACAGGGGGTAATTTATTGTGGCCGATATGGCTGCCATCTCAGTAGTCAATGGACCTCAAAGTGTTCAGTTTACATGATTTGACACCATCCATATTACCCTTTTTGTAATACTTAAAATATTCAAATAAGTCGTAGTGATTAAAAAAAAAAAAAAAAGGCTACATAACCCCCTATAAAATTTTAAAAAGTGCATACTGTCCTTTGATGATGTGAACATAATTTTGATGTTGAAATGACAAAAATACCCTAATTAAATTATTTTTATATATTTAATCTGATTAAAATTTGTAGTTCAGATTGAATCATGTTTACAAAAAAAAAATTATTATAATATATAGATAATTGTATATTTTTTAATATATAGATATGTATGTATATATTTGTATGTATATATCCTAAATTTAGTTTTCTTCTCCTCCCATATCTCTGCCGTTTGACCACCTCCCTACACGAGCTTACCATTGTTGGAAAGCCCATCCAACGATGAGTATTTTGATACCCCACCCACTGCAAATGTCCAATCCGTTGGCGAATTATTTCAATTTTTTTGCTGAAAAAATCCTAACCGTTGCCCCCATTCTCTATCCCTTTTCTCTCTGCGTCCAACCACCTCTCAAGGCGAGCTTCCAGCATTGGCAAGCCTATCCATTAGAGAGCTTTTTGATACCTCACTCATCGAAAATCTCCAATCTGTTGGTGGTTATATCTATTTTTGTTGCTCAAAAAATTCTAAACCCGCACCTCCATTTTCTATTGTTTTTTTCTCCACGATTCTATCATTTCTCGACGCGAGTCTACTACTATTTGAAAGCTTGTCAAACGACGAGTATTTTGACATCCCACTCATCGCCAATCTCCCATCCGTCGGCAAATTATCTCCATTTTTTGGTTTTATATTTTTTTAGGTTTATTTTTATATATACATATGTTTTAAATTATATTTCTTATATTATATTTTTAAAATATATATAATTTAAAAACAGGAGTAATTTGATCATTTAGGGGAAAAAAAGACTTAATCAGTCGCATTTCTCGCGCTTGAGATATAATTTTGATGAGAGGGGATAATGTGCACCTTTTTAATATTTATAAGGGTTATGTAGTTTTTTTTTTTTTTTTTTTTAATTACAAGAACTTATTTGAACTTTTAAACATCATAAGGGTAATATAGATTTTACCCTCAATAACATGTATGTACATGCATAGTTATTCCATGATTCTAAATCATTAGAGTGTCCTCTCAAATCATTATAGTTATTCCATGATAAAATCCCGTAATGTTGTAAAAAAAAAAAAATCATATTTACTCATTGTAAAAAGAAAAGTTACAGTTTGAGTATAAGTTGGAAGCTTGGAAATATGTATAGTAAAACACATGATTGATTAAAGTTTTGCAGAATTATTTAGAGTAATGGTGGCAGTGGCAGTTGCTGCTGTTTCAAAGAGCAAAGTAGTGTGTGCAGTGTAGTTTAGTAGAGTCACCATTCCCACCCTGTCTTTGTCTTTTACTTTTTTATTTTTCGCTTTCCCCCAACAAATAACAAATTATATATGCACTTAATTTCAGTAATCTGTAGACCCAAATCTCCTCATTTCTCGCCGTAGCTTTCCGCCATCACTTCACCAGACACTCAACTCCTCTCCTGCTTCAATACACTCAACTCAAACAATAATACAAGAACGAACTGACTGCCATTGCCCTTTCCCCCCCGCATTCACCTCAGAAAAGAACAGGGGGGAAAGAAACCCACAGCTTGTTAGCTTTCATGGATCTCTGTTTTTCCTGCTTAAGCCTCATTCTCACCCTCCAAATCTCTCTGCTCCTATTCTCCAGAGGTACAACTAATTCTAAAAATCTCTACATATATCTTCACATTTTCTATATAGATCTTTTAAGTGGGTTTTTTTATAAATGTGTTATGTTTCGAACTGGGCTGTTGCTTTTTTTTCTTCTTTTTTTAGCATAAATTTGTGGTCTTTGGTGAAGTGGGAATTTTTCCATTTTCTTTTTGTTTTTCAGAATGCTTTGATCTTTGAACTGTGTGGTCTTCTGAAGTGGGCTTTTTCCCTTTTCTTGTTTCTCCTACACAGCTGCATTTGGAGCTAAATTCACATTCGTAAACAAATGCGACCACACGGTATGGCCCGGTATTCTAGCCAACGCCGGCAGTCCTACACTCGGCAGCACTGGATTCGAGCTCCCTCAAGATTCCTCCCGGACATTTGTAGCTCCCGCCGGCTGGTCAGGTCGGTTCTGGGGCCGAACTGGATGTAAATTCTCCGACGAATCTGGTTCTTGCCAGACAGGAGACTGCGGGTCGGGTCAAGCAGAATGCAATGGGTCAGGGGCTGCTCCACCGGCCACGCTAGCAGAGTTCACGCTTGGGCCTGGAGGTTTAGACTTTTATGACGTCAGCCTCGTCGATGGATACAATCTGCCCATGATAGTCGAAACCACGGGCGGTACGGGCATGTGCGCTTCGACCGGTTGCGTGACGGATCTGAACCGGGCCTGCCCGTCGGAGCTTCGGGTTAGGGGTGGGGCAGCTTGCCAGAGCGCGTGCGAGGCGTTTGGGAGCCCGGAGTACTGTTGCAGCGGCGCGTTTAACTCACCAACTTCGTGTCGGCCGTCTGTTTACTCTCAGATGTTTAAGTCGGCTTGTCCGAGATCCTATAGCTACGCTTATGATGATCCCACAAGCACCTTCACTTGCTCCGGCGCGGACTATACGGTGACGTTTTGCCCCTCAATGCCAAGGTAAAGGAAAATGTTCATTTCAATCATCTGTTCTTCCCATCTTTCTTGAGTTTTATAACTTGATTCCAGTTGGCATTATTGTTCCTCAAATTGATCTGTTTTTGTCTTAAAAATCTTGATTGTATGGTTTGTAAGGTACAGTTCTTGATAATAACTGTAGGAAGCAGTTATCTTTTAACCAGAGAGTCTTTAGTCCCATTCTAAATCATGAATGCGAGTACTCAGCAGTGAATCACACAATTTTCTTTATCATGCTGTGTTTTGCAGTCAGAAATCTTCAAAAGATCCAACCCCAACAACGACAACCGGGGAACCTAATGCTGAGACATCTCTATCGGGGACGACCGCGACAACAACGACAACAGGGGCAACTAATGCTGAGACGTCTCTACCTGGAACAGACACAACGCCAATGGCCGGGTCTGAATCAGGACCTGGGCTAGGGGTAACTGGGTCGAACCCCGAACCAGATTTCGGGTCTGGATCTCAAGCTATGTTGGCAGATGGATCATGGATGGCTGATATGGCTATGGGGGGTTCAGCTAGAGTTTACTGCCCGTCAGCTCTCCGGGCTGCAGGCTTCATTGCTTCAACACTTCTCATTTTATACATTTTCTCTTAGTAATTTTAAGGTAAAGCTTTGTTCCTCTATAGCTTGGGCTGCACAGCCTCAAACTCGAGCCTCGATAGGGAAAAAAGTAGAAGGATTTGTGGAAATTGAACCGTTGGAGCCACTTTTTCACTATTTTAATTTACTGATAGTGTAGGACTTAACGTCTTTTTGTTTTCCCTGAAATGTGTATATGTATTGCTGGTTTTCTTTCTTCCCTCCCATAAAAGGTGTTGATCAGTTTAAAGTTCATGTTGTTAGGATAGGAATTCTGAATTTCCCATATAATCTATGACATCACAACGTTTGCTACTTAAAATGTGTCCAAGAAATCTTTGTAAGATACTGAAGAGGGTCTAACCTAGACAGGAAAAGCACTCTGCCTCTGGTGTGAATGTGTAAAAATGTAGTCTGATGTCTGAAAAAAGGGGTTGCCATTGCCGAAGTTACAAGCATAGCTTTATACTTGTCTGCTCCTGTTTCTACTATTTCTTTTCCTTTTCTCCTTTGCAATCTGCTTTTCTGCCTACATTCTTTGAAGGATTGATTTTGAAGCTGGAATGGAATGTGAAAAACAGGACTAGTTTCATATCTGCTGAGCCATTTATGGCAAAGCTGAAATTAGAACTGGTAAAAGTAGTCTTGTCTTAATGCAAAGTATCTGGTAAAAGTAGTCTTGTCTTAATGCAAAGTATTTACCAGGATTCAGACAAGATGGTTGGGTTTCAACCTCATATTGCCCTGTGGAGTTATCCACTAATCTTCCTAATCATGCTCTTTAATCAACATCATGGACTAATTAATTAGTTCTTTTATAATGGTGTCCAGAATCTTGATCAGATGGGACCTTAAAGTAAATGATGATCAATTCCAGACAATTTTAATCCAGTTACAATTGAACGTTTAAGTGTCTGGTTTCTTTTCCTCGTGAGAGCGAAAATGTTGAATAGACTGTTTTGTTGCCGTACCTTGCAGTAACCACGTACTCGCCCAAGAACCCGAAGAAGCTATAGGAACCATGCTCATCCGTTCGGCCCTCCAAAGTCCCATTTGCCACTCTTTTAAGAGCTTGTCAACTGTGTCGCCTGCCGGAAGATTATTGAAGTCACCGTCTGTAAGGCACATTTGGTAGCAGCCACCTTGGCGGAGGGCCGTCCACAGGATTATCCCATTAACAGCAGGATGTGAGAAGCCTTCTCTCAGAACTTGTTCCAAGTAAATAGCCTGTGAACAAAGCAAACAACCATGTTCTGAAGATACTAATTATACTGACAAATGGTGATTTGGTCAATTTAGATGGATATGAATAAACTAACCTGCGTTTCCTTGCTGAATTTGTTGCTGATATCAACCTCAGTCAGCCAAATAGGAAGCCCGAGAGTAGCCAGCTTGTCAAGAATGCCCCTCATTAGAGGAGAATTTGGCACATCAAAATGACCCTGGAGTCCAATTCCATCCATCGAAACCCCTCCCAGCTTTAGCTCTCTCATTCTTGATACATATGCATCCACAGTCGAATCAACATCTTCGCACGTTTCCACGACATTAAACTCATTCATGAATAGCGTTGCTAGTGGGTCGGCCTCATGGGCCGTCTTGAAGAATTTCAGGGTAGCATCAGCCCCGAGTCGTTCCTCGTAGAAATCAAAATGTAGCATCTCATTGCTAACATCCCAGTGAACGAATTCTCGTTTGTATTTGTTCATCAGGCTTTGTATTCTGGAGCTGACGGCCAATTCCAGGTCACTACGAGTCAGGTTTAGAACCCATTTGGGAGTGTACTTTGGGTTCTCCCAGAAAATGTTGTGGCCTCTTGCAATTATCTGGTTTGCTCGAACGAATTCCAGCATCTGATCTGGTATGGTGTAATTCACCTGCCCTTGTATGTGTTCTGTAGCATCCCACTTGAGTTCATTTTCAAATACCGCTGCGTTAAATCTCTCAACGAACCATTTCTGATTGAGTAAGAACCAAAATCATAAGCCCTTTTTGCTTTAACTTGCAGTATATCCAGCTGATGTGCATGTAAACAAAAGAGCATACAAACCTGATATTCTTCATTTCCAATAATGGTCTTTGCTATAGCAGATCCAAATGGGAAGTCTTTAGAGACTTGCTCTACTCTTACTGCTGCCCCGTGCAATTCTAACCCTGTCTGTCTGAAACATGAATGGTGACGGCACGCTTCCTTGCCTATATCAGATAAGAACGCGTCGACATGAAAAAGGAATTTACCATTAATCTCAATCAAGAAAATTTCGCATGAACGATGAGTTTTGTTTTCTTAGAGCTGAAAGAATCCTACCTCATAGATTTTTGCCTCTTGATTCAATCTCCATTGTTCCTCAGTGAAAGGCTGCAAAGAAGCACTGGCAATTGCTATATTGATATTTCTGCTGTCTAAACTCTGTGAATAACAATAAGAAACTCTTCTACTGTAAATTCTGGTTAGTTACAACTTTTAAGGAAAGAACAAACAATTAACCGAAAGCATATTTAATTGCCTGGATATAAAGTTTAGATGAATTTGACGGTGACGACAATACAAATCCACCCTTGAGAAAAGACCAGCAGCTCTGCTTTGCAATCACAGTCCCTATGCATTTTATTGTTGTTTCTTCCGTGACGAGGCTGGCCCTTATCAGAGCTGAATCCACATCGTTTGTCTTGATCCAAACTGTCGTATGATGCAAGAGTATGTTCATTATCACAAGTTCAAGTTTTTCGATTAAATTTACTCTCACATTCAACTGTTTGTTTAGAAGACTGCAACTGTTCTTGTTTGTAAGTATAGTGCGGAAGGAGAAGGAACTCAGCTGGAAAAGCAATATTTGGTGCGTTGATTGAGGTTTGTCAGCGGGAACGACAGCGAGGGAAGCCCATCGCCGTTATCCAGAATGATCTGTTCTATGTTTGGTTCTTGATTCTTGAGCATCCCTCCATTGTAAAGTGGCATCTCAGGTTGTAATTTGCACTGCTTTGTAAGAAAAGTTTGCAGTTAAAGGTACATATTGGCCATGTCAACCAACATTCGGACATATATCCTAGGATTGAAAGACTCTCAATAAAGCGTCCAACAAACCGTAGATTAAAGAATTTCTTTGTAAAATGTAGACTTCCGTACACTCCTGAGAATACAATATCCCAATTATAAGGTAAAGAAAGACTGTCAAAACCTCGTATACCTCAGTATAAGCAGACGAATCGTAGAGTGGCCCATCTGCAATAAACAAATAGTGTCAATAATATGAGAATTGTAAATCACAACACACACAAACACGTGTATACATATATATATATATATATATATAGAGAGAGAGAGAGAGAGAGAGAGAGAGAACCGTAAGATGAAACAAAGGGTTCGGTGAAGAAGAGGATGGAAAATAAGAGAGGGAAGAGCAATAGTTGTCCCATGCTCTCTGCGGATCTTCAGCGTAAAGAGTTGCAGAGAACGAGTTGAAAGTAGGTAAAGACAAACAAAAAGATAGAGCAAATATGGGCATCACAAGTGAAACAGTTGGTTTCTGAGGAGCAGCGTGCCTGTTCACATGCAACACCATCAAATCCATTTATACACACACCCCCCTAAACATCTTAATTACAAGCATTTCTATCTAAACTGTAATTTGGACTTCATGATTCCTCCACTTCTCTCATGGATTCTTTGTTTTGGACTTGAGAACGTTTTTCCTGGGCTTAACTGATGATTTTGGCTTTGATTGAAACGTGATGATGCAATAGCACAAGGATAATGACTTGGATAAAATTGAGACAATTTTTGCCCATATCAGAATTAGTCACTTTCGATCAATTATAGTGCAAATGCTGTTGCACTTAATGGCAACATGATTAATCACGCTTCTTAAACTAAAAGAAAATTCTGAGTGGAAACATGTACGTTATCGTTCTCGTGACAAGAGTACTTCGGAGCTGAACCAAGTCAAAGGGAAAGTTCTATGCCGTGTATGTATATGCAACAAATCAATCTTTTCTTTCTTTCTTCCTTTTTTTTTTTTGTGGTGAATATTTGAGTGCTTGGGACTGAAACTGGTAAGGTGTGAAAAGTGGTTCACGCGGGCGAGATAAGAATGGAAAACGATGAAAGGAATTTGTGCGGAATGATGGTAGACGTAGACAGTGAGGTAATCTATTATTACCAATTCGCATGCCTGAGGACCATTATACAGTTTCAGACAACATGTAGAGCTGTAGGAGCTCACGGGACCAAATTCGTTTCTACGGCCCAAAGAAATCTTGGCAGTTGGGCTATTGCCCTAACAACAAGCTTGTTTTGGGCAATCACAAATGCGTCATTATCATTATCGCCCAAGTCTTTTTTTTTTTCTTTTTTTCTTGGGCCACCGATTATTTTGATTCATTTTACTCTTGGGTATCATAACCGAAGTATTCAGTTGTGACAAAGGATCATATCTTGTACTACTACTTGTTGATTTGACAAACATTTTAGAATATACTTCTAACGTGGTTCAGGATTTAATTTAATGCTTAATACTTGTCTGATTTATTATTACAGCTTATTTAAGTATTTTCAATTTGGTTAGCATTAAGTAAATCAAAAATAGTATAATTATGTAATTTTTTTTAAAATATATATATATATATATTTAAAATAAAATATGTTTATTTGTTAATGTAACATAATAATTAATAAAATATATAAATGCTCAAGTCTTTAGTGCGACTAATGACTCCCCTTAGTTTTGCAACTCTACCCATGTTGTGGTAGAGTTGCAATTTTATTTTTTAACAATATTTTAATAAAGAACTCAAGAACTGTCTTCCATTTAGCTTCAATGGTGGCGTTGTTTATGGTGAATAACGTACACAAATATAAAAGTATTATCAGCTATATAATCCTGCAAGCAGATTTCATAACCTGGTCATCGCAGAGGAAGCCCGTCGAGCAGCTCCACCTGCAAGGAGAACCAGTAAGCAAAAACCCTGTCACTAGTTATATTATGTTGATGTAAAAATCTTCATCTACTTTTTCCTTTTTATTCCTAAACACTAGTACAAATTGATGAAGTAGAAAATAGTTACCTTTTCATTGATCTTCAAGATGTACCAGTGATAGTGTGGACTGCAATGCTCCAGCTTGAAGAATTTTAGCAGAAACCGGAAAAGGACAAACAGAAGAGTATATCCTTGCCCACATCCGTCGAGAACAGATTGAAAAAACTGAACAACGTAGGAATTTAGTAATATGCACTTCAGTATATGTCATTTAATTAAATAGCTCAGGTAGCAAGGGAAAACATCAATGAAAGAATCATAACTTCCTATCTACTTGCATAATATGAGTAGTGACATTAGCTAAAATTACAAGAAAGGTTCGGGCAAATGAGTTAACTCTTCACCAGCAGTGATCACTAAAGAGATATCTGATCAACTGCATTTATGCATTACGTTTGCTCCGAAGGCAGTTAGAAGTTGTGCTGCAAGTACAAGTGTTCACGAGGAGAAGCCGGCCCTATCTCTTCCGCTACTTTTCTCAATCCATCTCCAACACCGGTGCCATTTCCCACGTTTCTTGTTTCCAGGTTCTTCCCGTCAAGATCCGATTCAGAGACAGAGGACCTCCTCCTTTGGGAAGAGGCAACACTAGGAAAAGTAATCCATGAAGGAGCTCTGAATTCAAATCTTTGATCCTCTGTGTCTGCGCCATCTGTTTCAGACGTTGATCGGTTTCCAGACCTTTGAGAAGACTTCTTATGCAACCTACTACTTCCTAAGACCACCTCGGTTGGCAAGATAGGTTGGTTGTTGCATGGTCCGCCCATTAACAAAGCAAGTGCTCGTTCCAAAGCCGTAGTCACTTTGTCCATGGACGGCCTCTCCTTTCCTCTCATCCTCACACATTTACTCGCTATGTTAGCAATCCGTTTAAGAGCTTCGAGATCAGATGGATGCTTCAAAGCTGGATCAAGAATGGCTTCTATATCACCAGCTTTTATCAAAGGGACAGCCCATTCAACTATATTTCCTTCTTCACACTGCATGTCAATGGCTTTCCGACCACTGAGGATTTCCAATAGTAAAACGCCAAAACTGTAAACATCAGATTTGGTTGTCAGGTAATGAAGCCTATAGTATTCAGGATCAAGATACCCAAGTGTGCCAGCAGGCAGTTCAGCCAACGGGGAGCTGCTATTGACAGGTCCAAGCAAGGAAAGGCCGAAATCAGCAACACGGGCGTTGTGTTCTTCGTCTATGAGAATGTTGGATGACTTTATGTCCCGGTGAATTACTGGGGGACAAGCATAACCGTGAAGATATTCAATGCCACGGGCCGCTTGGACTGCAATGGTGACCCTCTTGACCCAATCTAATTGCCCTTTCAGTTCCTTGTTCTTCCCATGGAGGTGTTGATGCAAGGAACCATTAGCCATGAACTCATAAACCAGAAGCATCTCTCCGCCTTCTTCGCAATAACCAAGCAAATTGAGCAAGTGGGCATGATTTAACCTTGAAAGTAAATCTAGTTCTGTGTGAAACTCCTTCGAGTTCTTCTTCAGGTCAGGAGAACCAATAGCCCTTTTAACTGCAACTATGGTGCCATCCTTCAGCACCCCTTTGAACACACATGAAAAACTACCCGTTCCGACCACTGATTCTTCCTTAAACCCCTCAGTGGCTCTCTCAAGTTCCTGATAAGTAAACTTCCGAGCCCTCCTAATCTTCAGCTCATCCAAGTCTGGCTGAGTCTTCCCACTCTCCTTACCGAAAGAACCATTACCACTTCTTTTGGACTTAGGAGAACATCTACAGTTCCTTAACTTGTATCGAACGTAAAGAACTGCAGTCAATGCCACAGCACTTACCAAGAACACAGCAAAAGAAGCCTCAGCAATAATGATCGGCAATTGCACGGACCAAAACTTATCACGATCGCTATTACCCTCATTGGAACAATTCGAAATGCACTCAGTAGAGCTGCAACTCGAACAGTTGTATCCACATTGCCTGTCTGATGTCAAATTGCATTCAGCAATCTGATACATTTCTTTAGGACAACCATTGCTACATGGCAAGCAAATGTGAGAGCCAGGAGAACTGCAAGGTGCACTTGCATTGTTGAACTCATAGAAATCATGTAAACACGGTGTCGACTTGCATACTCCGGGCGAAACAGCCAAAGGCAGAGCTGAAGGGAAACCGACACCCCAACAAACTGGCAACAGAGATGTCTCAGCTAAAACTCCACAGGTGAAGTAATCCCCAGCAGCAATCTCATAAAGCTTAACACCATTAGGTGGTGGCGTACTGTTTTCGACGCTATAACCCCAACAAATCACTCTTCTGTCATAACTTCTAATCCCACAGGCATGAAACTTCCCCCCCACAATAGACAGCATGGGATCCTGAGGGGCCAACTCCATATTAAGCTGCGCAGAGTACATAAGAGAACCAACTGAAATCTCTTCTTCAAGATCCAAACTCCTTCCCCAACAAGTAACTCTAGAATAAACCCCTTCCAAAATCCCACAAACATGATACCCCCCGGCAGCAATCTTCCTGAACCTCAGCTCCTTAGGAATCAATTCAATAACATTACTTGCAGTCTCATCTCCCCAGCAGAAAACACTCCTATTCTGAGCAAACAAACCACAGCTAAACACAGAACCTGCAGATATAGATTGGATCTGCCCATCAAAACTGTAACTTTTTGTCATGTTATAACCCCAACAATCAACTAAAGATGTGTTTCTCAACTTCCCCATCAAGGGTTTTCTCAATCCACACAAATGATTATCTCCAGCACTGATCTCCAAGTACTCTGAATTCCTAACCATTTGTAGAGGCATACCCATTGGGATGAGCCCTGTACTTCCCCAGCAAAAGGGTCTGTTTGAATCCATGAGAAGTCCACAAACAAAGCCACTACCAGCGGTTAAACCAAGAAAAGGTGAATGATTTGGGGTTGCATGAACAATAGCAGGATTCGAACCATAGCAATTAGCCAAATGCGACCCATCTGATTTTAAACCACAGAAAACGGAGCCCTTGTCACCGTACGAAATGGCGATGGACGACATTGACCCAAGCTCGAAACTTTGCAACTCAAATACGAAAAAATCAACAACAAAAAGAGCTTTATACATGGATCAAGTAAAAACAGAGCCCTATTCCACGAGTAACGCTGCATCATTTCTTCCCAAGAACCAATGAGGTCTTTTTAACAAGTAATTCAGAACTGGATTTTGCCGAACGGTGGCTGAAGCGTTTCAGTGTGTGTTGTGCGTGAAAGAGAGGGAGGAGGAAGAAGAGAGGGAAAGTAAGCTGGTGGGAAGCATTTAATATTTATCCGACGGCCAAGTTTGCGCATTGTGAATCCAACGGTCAGCGTTAGTTTCCGAAAACTAAAGTGCATTTACTTACCGCTGCTCGCATTAAATGCTTCCCACTGTGGCTCGAGCTAACCACATTTGCTTGTTGTAACTATTCTTCTGGAGGTATTTATTTATACACTTTTCAAAAAAATAATATTTATATATATATATATGGATGAGATTTTATGGTTCAAATTATAAATTTATTTTATTTTATTTAATTATATTGTGAATCAATTGAATTAATTTATTGTTAAACTATGTATTTATATAATTGCTGTTTTCTAAAAAAATAAACTATTAGTATAGTTGTCCTTTAACTATAAATACATTAATATTATTCATCGTGAGACACAGTACTTATGCATTTTTTATTAATATATAAATAAGAGATGACTTTTTTTTTTATTTCTATATTAGTAATTAAAAGATTGCATGAATCGTTTAAAAAATAAATAAATAATTGTATTAGTAAAAATATTTAAAAGTATAATTAATATTTAAAGATATATATAAATATAGATAGGGCAGAGATGAAACTCCTGTAGGCCCATTTATTACAATGTTTTAATGAAAACACACACTTATAATAATTCAATAAGGTATGTGTTTATTTTTTTCCTATTTCTTTTAATTTAGATGTTAATAAACTTTTCCACATCAGATGTTAAGTAATGAGGTGAATTTTGTAGTGAAGAACATTTTGAATTGATGTGAAAAAGAAAGAAAGAAAAAACAACATTAATGAGGTAGAGAGTAGGAATCTTGGTCTAATTAGTGAGTCACCTATGTTTTTCTTGAAAATTGATGTCACAAATATCCTCTTCTCTCTCCAATGTGTGCTTCCTACATTCTATTTTTAGTTCATCTCAACATGTTCAATTGCTTCATGCAACACCCTTACAAAATTCTATTTCAAATCAAATTTGATGGGATTGAAGATGATTATATACATGAAAAATATGATATATTATCATGTAATTAATGTAAGAATGCATATTTATCATCCCCAGAAAAAAAAGAAGGCAGAAGCGGAATATATATATTTTTTTACGCAAATTATGTTCAACTTAATTTAATTAATTATAGAGTAAGCGTGATATAATTGTCATGTGATTCATAATTTTTTTCTTAAATTATATACTAATAACACAGTAAATATACTATTATTATTGATCCAAATTCGATCAAATTTGATTTCAACAATGGGGAGGGTGTGTCTGTAACGCGGGTAATACGGCGTGTTTGTTGTCTGAAACACAAGCATTGTGGAATTACTCACGTTCCTATGTTGTCCGGTTTTGTCCTCTTCTGAGATCAGATTAATAATATGGGTGGTTTTTCACTTGTAATTTATTTAGTTATAGATTTGTGTGGGAGGTGGGTGTCTCAGTTTCTTGGGATTTTGGGACGACTTTAGTGCTTATGAGTGTGTGTGTGTGTGTGACTTGTGATTAAGATACAAAACGGTAAGCTTTTTTGGTTTTTTTAAGGATGAACACCATCTCCTATGATAATAAAATGGAACCACCATTTCACCATTCCTCCCAACAAACAATAATAATTCCAACACACCTAATCATGGGATTTTTCATAAAATTACGGAAAATTACAACAACTATACTCTGATATAATTATAAATATTTTTTATTATTTAAAAAATTAAATACTTTTAAAATTCACGTTTTTTAATAAATACTTTCTTAAGGTAATCATAATTATTAAAAAAAAAAAACTCAAAAAAAATCCGTTGTAATTTACTTGCGATCCATTGAATCACGAATCAGCCCACTTCATTCGGCAGTCCTTAGCATGCCGTAATGCTTCTCAGGCCCATTCAATATCAAATTTCAAGAGATTAAACCATCATATTGAGAGTAAAAAACACCATATTTTTTATTTAATAATTTGATCAATTACTTCGATACATCAAACAAGACCGTTGTTAAATAAAGAGTCTTGAAATCTATTCATACAATTTTACTAATACTATAATTTGATGGACCCAAAAAAAAAATAAAAATCATTACATTTCTATTATTACAAATTGTGGGGAAAACAGACCAAAGAATGCTAGACAAAACCCAACAAACACTACAGGCAGGACGTCACTGAGAAAATTCTCTCATCAGTCCCCTCCCTTCTCACTGCAGATTAGATACTGAAGATTTCTTCGCTTTCCTGCTACCATACATCTTACCATAAATGCTCTTCGTTCTAATGGACAGCAAAACATCAAGACCAAACCCAATCACACATGCAATAGCCATAACCACAAACACAAGCCTGTAGCAGTGGGCACCGATGCACGTGTTGCCGCCCCCAGCAGTGCGCGTCGCCTGAGCGTCGTACAAGTAGCCCGCCAGCAAGCCGGAGAAGAGGAACGAGCCGAGTGGGAGATTAAGGATGAGGATGTTGTATATGAGGCCGTAGTATTTGAGGCCAAAGAGTTCGGAGGCGGTGGGAACAGTAACAGCTAGACGGACTCCATAGCAGATACCGACAACAATGGAGCCAACGTATAGCGATCCGGGCATAGCCATAGCCATCAGGATGTATCCCACTGCCATTAAAATCTGGGAAGCTGCATTCCAAATTGGCCTTGGCGTTCCAGCCCTCCTACATATAGTGAAAAAACAGAGTGAGCAGACAGGTACAATTGCTAACAACTGAGTCTCCTAACCAAAATTCACCTTTTGATAGAAATGTTAGTAGCAAATTGTAAAATGGGGTGAGTAGCAATTTATCCCTTATGATATTAGAAATAGGAAGATAAATTACTACATTTTGAAAAACACAAAGGGATGAATTGCTATTTTATTTTTCACAAGAGGGTTGTTTGCCTATTTTCCCAAACACAGACAGGTAGATTGCAATTTACCCTTGTAAAATGTCATATTTGAATTATGGCACGTTGAGATTCATGGCAAGTTCTTGGCATTATTAAGGTGGGTGGGGTTGGGGGAAAAAGGAGTTTGAAAATGCTTTGGAAGCGTGATTGAAAAATCTAAGAAAGAATGGTCCATGATAATGAAAATAAGGGTAGCTTTACTACGCGTAGAGAAAATGTGTTGAAATAAACCATGGAATTGGGACTTGACCTTTGGATGCCATCAAAGGGTAATAGTATGAGCAGAATTAGATCTCTGAGAAGGGACCAAATTCCGCCCCCTTCAAAAGTCTAATGCATCGCAATTGCATACAACCCAAAACCTTTCTTTTTACTTTATTCCACCCCTTCATACAATGCATCTATGTTACATCTTTAGTCCCGTCTCATCAATTGCAAAAAAAAAATTTACCCAAACTAATTTTATTCGAACAAAATCAGTCACAAAATATATTTAACTTGCCGAGTGATTGATCGATTTTCTTTTTTTAAATTATATATTATATTACACTTGCTATGTAATTAATTAAAATTATACTTAAATCAAGTCTGAGTTAGAATATTTCCAAAGAAGTTCATTAACAGCGAATTAGTCCAACAAATTTTGAACATACAGTAATTTTCTAGTAGGAGGTGTAGATTTATCCCAAAAAAGTCTAAATCAAATTCAAATTGTCGTATTTCAATGATAAATTGTGCAATTTTAAGAATAAATTATCAATTAAATTTTGCTTGTCATAAATCTCATATGACTAACCTTAAAATTTTAAAAAAATCTAACTTCAAGGTTGGGGAAGTTCCAAAAAGTGAAGAAAACGCCAAGCTGAAAAGCAAATCAAGATATTGGGGGATGCGTCTGCGTAAAGTATATTCCACTGACGCCGAAGCATATACGGTATACGTATACCCAAAATTATACTGTGTGACTACGCACGCAATAAAAGGAATTGCAGAAAACTGTGCGACTCGGAACTAAAATAACTTACTTGATAAAGTATTCTGAAACCGACCCGGATAGGATCCGCCCGAAGAATCCCCATATGCTAGTCAGCGAAACGAATATGGATACATCCGCATACCCGAGAGCCAAACCCATTTGCCCCAGGTTGTTCATCACTGCTAGACCAGTTCCAACTCCACATAGAAACGACCCGAACAAGATCCAGAAGTCTACGGTTTTCAGAACCTCCATTATCGTGTGCTCTTCTCCCAGAACTGGCCTCCTCTTCTCCGCCACCTCCGCCAACGACGTTGCCGCCACCTTCTTCTCTGCCTCGGCCGCCAGTAATGGCTCCGTCACGCTTTTCTCAGCGTCTACCGTGTTGGCGCACGACCGGATGAAACTCTGTGCCGCGAGGTAAATTGGTATAGACAAAGGGGAGGCGAGTAAAACCAAAAGTACTGCGGCGAAGACTTGCGAAAATAGGCCGCCGTGAGGCCCTGAGATGTCGAATGCCAACAAGTACAGGGCTATAATTACTGCGAGAACGTTAACTACGCCGAAGTACTTAGTCTCGTCGCTTTCCTCCGCGGCCGTAGAAGACGGCGGGATCTCTCGGAGGAAAAAGATTGCGGTGAGGCAAACGACGAAAGGAACAATTGCCAGCATCACCAGAAATTTCGCCGGGTCATCCGCGAATAACGCTGAGCAGATGTCGGTGAAGATAGCTGTGCTTAATCCGACGTAACCTTTCAGAATTCCCGAAACTGGGCCACGATTTTTCCGGAAATTCCGAATGCATGTTACCAGAATCGCCGTGTTCATCCACGTTGTGCTGTTTCCTCCCATACACAGAAAAATACTCATCTGCACCGGAGAATAATATATTATTACTACTATCTTTAGCTGTAAACTACGCAATTTCGTTTAATCTTCTCTTTAAAGGGATTGATGTATAATTAATAGTTATATATACTTACAGCCCAGTAAGGGAGCGGTTGGATTCGGCGGCTAACGACGAGCCATTGGACTCCATATCCAATGAAGCCCTCGATGGAACCTATGAGAAGGATGACGGGTGTGGAGAGGCGATCGGAGGCGAGTCCGGCGAGAAGGCCAAAGGCTTTTCCGACGTCTTTGGCGACGGAAAGGCTGTTAAGTTGGAGTTGAGTGAGGCCCATAAGGGACTTGAGCGCGTCGGAATAATTAGAAAAAGTGTAATTGTTACCAGAAATTGCTTGCACCCAGACGGCGGTGACAAAGCCCAGCCATTTTCCGGCGGGGGAAGCCGGAGAGAGTTTGAACACCATTAAAGCCTAAACAAGTAGAGGATGAGAAGGTTTTGTGGGTGAGATTCTGGAGAGGTTTGTAGAGTGACTGACTTATTCTCAAGTCTATGTGAGAACTATCATAGTTTCGGACCACTATTTAAAGACAGACTTTTCACGTATTATTAACAAGACATAATAATAATTATTATTTTTATTTTAATTTTAAAAAGATCACTAAAATCGTGTAGATATTTTTTCGTATTAAATAGCGACTTTCACAAGAAGCTGCTGCTCCTGAATTCAGGACATGGAAAAGGTAATACTAATCCTGGAAAGGAACAGCGTGCAGCAAACCACGATAAAACGTTGGACTGCTCAAACTTACTAATCCTGTCTTGGTGCTCATGTTGTTTATTTTAAGAGATATTACATTCTATTTTTTAAAATTTATGTAATTATACATAGATTTATTTGTGATTTAGAAATTACATTTAATATTCATAAGGATTTTTTTTGTCTAATAAGTAAGTTCGTTATTTAGCTAAAATTCACTAAATTGGTTAAAGTTTACAAAAAATTAAATAAAAATTTATATTTATCTCGATTACTTATTACTAGATTATCAAATGTCAAATATTTTTCGACTAAACTATCTTTATAACGATAAATATATACCTCCTCACATGCATTAATGCGTGAATAGATATGGGAGTAATTTGGTCATAAAAATATTTATTTTACATGCAACAAATTAATAATAAATCAATCAGATGTATATATATATATATATATATATATATTATTAATTTCAGTAAATTTGATAAAATTTGACTAATGAATGAACTTATTTATTAGATAAAAGCAAACTTCAAAAGTATTGAATGTAATTTATCAAACTATAAAAATTTATGTGTAATTACGCCACATCTCAGGAAATAAGAGTAAAATTATCCTTATTTTAATTCGACTTCAAGATTTTTAGTTAAATAATAATGAATGTTTTGCCTATGCGACTTCATTGTCCTATTTAAGAACTTGCGTAATTAGTACCAAAGCACAAAGAAAAACGGAATGTCAACCACAATAAATTAATTAATAATACTAAAAATTTATTAATTATATATATTAAGTGATAATAATTTTTATTTTGCAGTTATAATATTTTTTATAATTTGAAGTCAAAATGTTCAAATACATAGGTAAATTAATGATAAAAAATTATTATAGAGTTATTTTTATAGATTTGTTACTAATTATCTATAGTGACACTTAATGTAACATTTACTTAAGTAATAATCATATTATAAATAAATTAAAATAATTATTTATTGAGTGGCAACTCTAAAATTATAATTTAATGTATTGTCACTTATATTAATTTTTATTTCAATTACGTATTTCCACGATAAGATTTTTTCTTTAATTCTCATTCTTAATATCAAGAGATTACATATTTGATTTGAGTCCCGTGATAAAATATTAGTACAAATTTGATGTCGCTGCCAGCACGTTTGATTTTTAGAACTCGCTCGGACCGATCGGTTCAATTTGAAATCGATCATGTGTTCGGTTCAATTTAAGTTTGGCTTATATTTTTGTAATTTGGAATAATTAACTTTGCTTAAATTTTCTTATCCTATATTTATAGTCCAAAGTGTTAAATTTTGCCTTATATTTTTTCAACGTGGGACAATAAGTTTCTCTTTTTTTTTCAATGTGGGATAATAAGTCTGGCTTAATAGTCTAAAGTGTTTAAATTTTAATTTATATTTTTCTAATGTAATATAATAAGTATGGTTTAAAATTTTCATATATAAAGTCCAAAGTGTTCAAATTATAACTTATGCTTTCATAATATGGGATAATAAGCTTGACTTAATTTTTTTATATTTATAGTTTAAAATGTATAAATTTCACTTGTTTTTTTTAATGTGGGACAAAGCTAAGCTAACAATCGATAGTTTTAATAAATTGATATATAATATATCGACATGTTACAAATATATACATGTTTTTAATATATTATGGGTTAATTGAGTTTTTTTTAATTCAGTCCGATCAATTGGACCAATGACCCAATAACTTGACCAGTTCGTTCCTCAATATGATTCTAAAAATATTGGCGGCATGTCCAAATCCATACGCTAGAGGTTTTAGTCCATAGATTAGGAGTTCAATTTTGTACTTTTTGATCAGTTTAATAATTTTGCTTCTTGTCAAATTATGCTCCAGACCAAAAACTCAAGAGTACGGATTCAAACATGTCGGTAGCGATCCTCCAATTTTATTTACGAAATAATTAATTTTGTAATATCTTTTAATGTGTTTTTATTTGTTTCCTTAAATAATTAATATGTCAAATAATGTTTTATGCAGATACATATTGGTACCCCCTACCTTCACTCCACCCAATATATATATATATATATATATATATATATATATAAGGGGAGAAACAACAAAACTGAGAAAATTGTATTTTTGATTTTGTATGATAGAAGTTGTTGCACTTTTGATTTCTTAATTAACAAACTTAGTATATTGAGTTCCACAGAATAAGATGTTATAACAATTTTTTTTCTAAATGTTATAAATTTTTTTTTGAGATCAAATATACTAATCATGTAAATTACGAAACAAAAAATATAAAATTTAACCCATAGATAATAAAAACAAAAAAGAGACAAGATTTAATGTTGTGAAAAATCAAGATTGATTAGAGACAGCACCTAAAAAGTATAGGGCAGCATGAGTAAAAAAGTCAAAAGAAAATTAACAATGTCAATCAATTCATACAAAGGGTCGTAATTCGTATTATATACACTATAGACATGACATTGAGACTGGTCTACACACCTTTGTTATTTTCTCAATCACATTAATATTTCCTCAACAGTTAACTCCAATATTTAATAATATTATAATGACACCAACGGTCCAGATCGCACGCCAACATTTTTGTTGAACAAAATATCATCATATCAATATCTTAAAAAATATCTAAAATGTCTTATCAATCCCTAATATCTTAAAAATAGAAACACATTTTATAAAATACTTTAAAAAACTTATAAGCTTTTTTTAATAATACCACTTTTTAAATTGTTGATTCATATAATTAGTGGTTAGCCTTTGAAGCCCGAATATATGAAATTGCAAAAATAACCGTATATAATAAACAAGAATAATAAAAAAAAAAAGGTTTTTTCTTAATTGTGCGGGAGACAAGTACATGAAATTGAAATTTGCTCCAATTTGCGCCTAGAAACAACAAAGAACAGCACAGCAATTCATGCTCATTATTATCTTTTAGTAAACGATAATAATTATATTATAATTTCAATTATTAATATTAAATATTCAGAATTAATCCGCAATTACTATGAAATTCAACTAAACAACAACTCCTAAAATATAGAATAACACCAGTATTAATTATTAATAAAATAAAAATGACTGAATATATAATTATGTGATATCAACTTGAGTAATAAATAAAGTGTGATTGGGTAATATATAGTAAGAAAAAAAAATACAATTTATCCCCTGTGATATGATAAATAAGCAAAAAACTTCATGTGAAATGTAAAACAGTAAATTACTTTATGTATTTTGAAAAATAAAAAATTATCGCTTATCTAAACCTTTACTATGGGATAATTTGCTTTATTTTTTGAAATATAAAAAATAATTTATTAATTTTGATTTTACAAGAGATATTTATTAGAATAAATTGCATTTAATGCTAGGCTGTAATATGGAGAAATTAGCATGCAATATTTGGTTTTGTAGTCATGAATCATGGCTTTCAAGAATTACATTTGATGGACATTAGAGATTAGATTAGTTTAGTGATTTAGATGAGGTGACGTATATGATTGATGATCCAGATTGGGCTGCAAGCCTCAAGTATTTCTACTTCCACACCAACCATCCGACCAAATATTTTTATTTTATTTTTTAAAATATGAATAGTTGTATTCAGGCAGTTCATGAGGGTACAGACAATCTAGGGCGATGGCTTAGAGCCCAACCGTCAAAGGACTTCCAGTCTAAAGTAGCATACTATATATATATATAAGAAAAAAAAAATCACTTGCTACTTAAAAAAAATAAATTCCGCATCGTGTTTCTTGTCCTAGTTTATTGGATGATGCTATTTTTACTTGACTTAAGGCGGCATGTTGCTTCTTACATCAAAGTTTGTAAGTCGAGCTAGTAATATTATTTAGTAGCTATCATATAACTACTTTCTTGTGCTTCTTTTCTTTTTAGTATATGGCATTAAAGTTAAAATTGATCAGTTAAAATTATAATAAAAAAACTATAGTGATGAATCAACTATTTTATATATGCTTCGTTAGGGTGCTTCTTTTTTCTTACTCACCATAAGACCATCAAAATATCAGAAACAGGCTTGATTATATTTACACCTATTGATTTATGATTTATTTATTCAAAATGTTTCTACGTGAAACTACACAAATCTACCAACCTACCCAAAAAATGTAATAATTAGGTATAATTATATTTACCCCCATGATACATAGTCTATTTACGAAAATTACTCATTTTTTTGTGTAATTATAAAAAATTATCTCTCACTGCAAAAATAATATATATATATATATATTATATATAGAGAGAGAGAGAGAGAGAGAGAGAGAGAAGTAATCTATATAATGTTGTCCACGATTCTAAAGGGGTACATATATAATTTTTAAAAAAATAAAAATAATTTATATAAATAAATTATAAATTAGAAAATGTAAATATAATTATTGATAAAAATTTTGGTGTATGAATTCAGGGATGGGGTCATAACGTAAAAACTTTAAAGTGGGTGAGGGTGGTATAAATGATTCATATTCAATCATAGAGTATTTGTCCTATAGGCAAAGCTTTTCACTTAAAGTAATATATTATTACGTAATTAAATTTAAAAATGGAAATAAAACTAAAAAATTTGTAAGTTGGGTAGGAAAAATTATAACTCGCACCCAATTCGATCAAATTTGAATTAATAATATGACAAGTATAATATAATTATTATATAATTAATATATAATTAAAAAATAATAATTAATTACATAATAAATATGATATATTTATTTTATAATTAATTAAATTTGAATAAGAATTTTTAGTCGTGTAGTAGGGAATCTAAGCAGGCACGCATTCACACCGCCGGCCAGGGTTGAGTCTAATGGTGCGTGGGGGTCCCTCTCCCTCCACCTCCACCCACAACCACAAGCAGTGATAATTAGGTGATAAACAGAGATGAGTGAGGGGCATAGATTATATATAAGGCTAATGCCTTATCATAATCATATTCTCATATGTCTGGATTTTTCGCCTTCAATAATCTCTAATAAATACTTCCCAATTCCATTTGGATTTTTGCCTAAACGACAATTGCATTTCCGACATTGTCACTATCACCACAACTTTCCCACCTCTCTAATTTTTTATTTCTAATTACCTGTATTTAAAAAACAAACAAACAAACAACTCCTTATTATATTACAAATAAGCAAATTATATTTTTATTAAAAATAATAATTTATCTTCTTATTTTTTTTAAATATAATAATTTACCTACCTATATATTTTTTAAATGTATATGAAATGATTTGTTCATTTACAAAATCATAAGAAGGTAAATTTGTATTACCCTTTTTTTAATAAGAAAAGTAATATGAAAATTCATTTTTAGGGATTTTCTTTTTAACATTTGGGATTACAGGGATCATGAGGAAAATAAATATTAAACAGATAAAAAACTAGAATTACTATAAGCACTTGAAAAATATGAGCATTCAGCAGACACTTCACACTAGGAGTGTACGCGGTGCGGGTTGGGCAATTTAGGTAATTTTTTGGCCCAACCCAATAATTGCGGTTTTTAGAAAGCTCTACCCAAGCCCAGCCCAACGATCATAAAAACCGCACTTTATGGTCTAATTGGGTTGGGGCGGTTTTGCGGTCTTTAGTGTATAAAAAAACCACTTATACAATTATATTTAGTATTTTGTGACAATTTATACTTTTGTTACAATTATTTTGTCAAAATAAATGTATTTTTTTAGTACTAATTATAAAATTATAATATATCAATTACAATGTGTAAAAAATAAACACTTATACATGATTATATGTTTATTTTAAAAGAATACAAATAAATATTAAAAATATTACCAATTTTTTATGAATAAGATTGTGAAAAAATTATTATATTCGAATTAAGTATATAAAACTAACCATAATAATATATCATATTAAATAAAAATTATTTGAAATAAAATAAGATGGTAATGAGATTATAACAAAATCGTAATATCATCTATTTCGAGTTCTTGCATTTATCTACAACATAAAATATGAAAGATTGTCAATAACCAAACTTAATGAATCAATTGATCTCGTTTACATATTTATACATATATATTATATAATACCAACAAAAAATATCATCATTATTATTAGTCTTGAATATTAGTTTATGCATAATCAAAACTTTTGTATAAACATAGGAAGAATTCTAGTATATTATTATTGCTCTCCTTCATCATCATCATCATCTTCTTATTCTTCATATATTATTATTACTACTTCTACTACTACTATTATCATTATCGCGGTCGAACGCGGTTTATGCGGTTTACGTAAACATAAAATCAAACCCGATTGCAAAAATGCGGTCTTTTTCTAACTAACCCAAGACCAACCCAACCCACCTTTAGCCCGCTAATTGCGGTGCGATTTGGATTGGGTCGATCGGTTGGGCGGTCCGACGATTTTATTGAACACCCCTACTTCACACAAGCTCTGAGAGTTAGGGCTCTTAAAATAAATAAAATCTAACACTGCACGACCTGGGCAAATTCATGCATCCATCTTGCGTGAAGGATTCACTTGCAGATCATCCACTTAGATGCATCAATCAGAAGAAAGCACGAAGCCATTTATGTCTATGTCAGATTATTTAGATAAGAGAGATTAGAAAACAAATGATATATATATAGGGGGGATGTCTGTCGCGTTGCAGAATTAGACGTGAAAATAGAGAAAAAGGGGACCTGTTTTTGTTTTTGTTAATGTTTTGAAGGAAGGAATGAAGTGAAAAGTGTTGGGGTTGGGTGTAGTGTAGATCTAAAATTGGAGAAGTGGCTTATCAAATTGGAAAAAGGGGGAGTGATAAGAAAAGGACATGTACGGCTGAAACCGAGGGGTACGAGTTTGTGACATTGTACGATATTACAGCTATAGCCTGTTCTGTCTCTAATGACTACCACATGGTGGGCCCCACTCCCCCCCCCCTTACTACATTTTCACGTGCTTTTTCAATGTTTTATATTCTTCTGGGTTGGGTCATGTGGGGAGGGCCCCACTCTACTACCAGATATTTATATTTGTTTTTTTAATAATAATAATAATAAAAATAATTGGGGCATAATCATATGCAGATCATATAAATTTGGGTTAATTTACTTAATCCCTCTAACATACAAAATTTTATTTTCTTCTTTAAAAAAATTGAAATTACACTTATTTTCTTTTCGAAAATTTTCAGTTTACACCCGACCCCCCCATTATAGTTTTGACGAAAAATACTAACATTAAAAAAAGTTAAATAATTTTTTAACTTTACTCATCATTTAATATTTCCAAGTATATTTTTTGAACTTATATATAGAGGGAGGTTAGCATCATTATATTTTTTTGTCTTATAAGTACAAAATCATTACATGAAAATATTAAATGAGGGGTAAAATTATAAATTTATATAGTTTCTTTTAACTATCGTCATTATTTTTCATTCAAATCCTAATAAAATGGGACCCATGTGTAAAATATTATTATATTTTGATTGTATGTATTAATTAGATTTAGTTATCTGATATTGATGAATAATATATAATTATCGATAGTTGTTAAATATAAATGATTGATATTGATGATTGCAATCGACTTATCAAAAACTAGAAAAAAAAAAAACTATGATATTTTAAATATCTTTAAATTTTGATATGTGAAAATAAAACTATAACAATATTGGATTGAAATTTGGAAAGATCTCATCAAGCAATAGTTTGTACACATACTAGCTAGATCTAAACTCGTCATATACAATTACAAGTATAATAAAATTGTAGATCGATTAAATTTAATTTAAAAAAAAAATTCCGGTTGGCAATACTTTTGTCGTTTTCAAGTCAGCATCGAAGAGTACAAGATGAATTGGCAATAGGGATTTGATTTCGTGGAAAGATAAACATGGATTAGTCAAATTCGAAATCCATAGTTACTGTGTTTTCTTGAGCACATAGCTATAGATGTTGTGTGTTTGCGTGTGTCCGGCTTCCCAAGTCTTGTGTTTGGTAATTTCATTTGTCAACCTTTGCATTGATCCATGAGTTGGGTGCAACTTGTGAACCGTGATAACCCACCTACGATCATATAATGTAATGACCATCCTTCTTCATTTCCATTCTTGTCTGAAAATGTATCTGTCTACTCAACTTTCATGCTAACTCATCTCTCAAAGAGATGGTTGACATCTATTATTTTATGAATATTATTTGTAAATGTGATGCATGGAAAAGGTGGCATAGGTGGTTTATTTGGGGTCATTTTCAAGTTTAAATGCCCCCAACACGGTCCCAAGGGGGCGGCCATCGAAGCCAAACTACACTTGGATTCTTCAAATAGAAAATTAGAAACTACGCCGTGCTTTCCTAATTTCTAAATTAATCTCGCGAATAAGTTTAAAGTTAGGGTAAAATACATTTTACTCCCTAACTATTTGTTATGTAATAATTAATCTTTAAATTAATAAAAATAACACTTACCTCCATAGTTAAATTTTTAGATAATATTACTCTTATAATATATATATTATATATATATATAGATTCCGTTCATATAATTTCTTTTTTTAGTAATTTTTCATTTTAAGTTTAATTAAAAGTTTCTTAATTGAATTTTTTTTATTTATAATAAAGTGAAATATAATTAGTAAGTTCAATAGTTTAAATTTTATTTTTTACAGAATCAGAGTTAATTAATAAATAAGTACAATATATACACAAAAAATTTCATGAAAAGGTTTTATTAATTTGGTGATAAAATTAAGTTATTAACTATTTATTCTTTTAGATAAAAAGAAATAATCAAATATTGTATTTTAACATATTTTCTTTAAAAAATATGATAGAATATATTTATTCATTTATTATAAAAAATATTTAACTTTTGGTTAAGAATATATATATATATATATATGTATATATATTTTTCAATTTCTTTTAAGAAGCATATATGAGTTGTTGGTTATATTATATTTAATGTATCAACTATATATATACATATTAATTTATCCTCTATTTTTAATGTAAATTCTTCACTTATTAAGAAAAATTAATTAAAAAATAAGTTGGTGATGATTTAATATGTAAAACATTAAAATATTGAAAATAATATAAATATTCAAGGCACGAGGGGCATTTGTGTCCAATCAAGGGGTAGGTATTGCATTTGTAAGTTTATGGGGGTAAAATTGTATGACAAATAGTTTAGGGGACAAAGTGTATTTTACCCTTAAAGTTATGGGTTCGAATTTCATCGAACGTATGAGTATTTATTTTAATTTATGTGGATTATTATAATTTATTTTTCATTATTAAGTATATTAATATATTAATTGAATAGATGTATTGTTGAACGTATTAAGATAAATTATTACAATTTATATTTGTTATTAGTCAAAAAAAGAAAATTCTGTAATTCAACCGGAATCTCTCTAATATTTTTCAATTTGGGAATATTGGCATCCCCCACTTGTTTCCATTTCTCCCATGGGAATCAAGGGGAAACTTCGATTTAATTCAAACTCCATCACATTAATAATTAAATTATATATATATATATATATATATATATATATATATATATATTTCTTTTAGTTTTAATAAAAAAATTAAAAAGAAAAAAATAAAAACAAAAACTGAGACATTGAATTCTTGATTCTTTTATTACATGACAGAATGTAAGTTTTCTACAAGTTGCGACAGCCGGTTTTCAAATCACCACTTGCTCCTAGTTTGGCTGTAATAAATATAACTACAAGATGATTAATTGTTGATTAAGACAGATGAAGCAATTCATTGATAGGACATGACCATCGACGGCTACCAATTGCCCGTGTTTGCCTCACTATTATATGCCAATAATCATGATATTTAGGTACCCTTCAAAGATATTTTTGTGGTAATTACGCTTTTACTTTACCTGCAACGCGGCTGCTGCACCTACTTATACACACCAGAAATCCACAAACATAAAGTGCTACACATACTTTTTTTTATTCTATATGGAGTAATATAGTTAAAAAATATTCTATTTCGCATCAAATTTATTTCAATTTGAATTTGATACTCGTAAAAATGAGTTGATTTAAAGAAGTTAAATAATTCAAAAGAAATAAAGAAATCAAAATAGTCTAAAGAAACGCAAGACTCAATATGCCCCCAAGAACTCCAATTGAGGTAAGGGGCCGAGGTTGTTCCTAAGAGGCCTAGTCTTGGTTGAGCCCAAAGGGAATTTAAAAGGTGGCACTCATAGGAAATAAATTGATCAAAATAAGCCAAATCGAAAAGGAGACTCAAATCCAAGAAAGTCTCACAGGGCCACCAGAAAGTTTAGGAACTTTGAATCTCTTAGCCAAAGTCAAAGTCCATATCACATGACGTCCACGATTGGCCTAGGTGATATCCACGTGAGATCTCTAAGGGTACACCCCATGAAAACAGATAACACTAGCTGTTTCTGTTGGAAAATATTGTGCCTTTAGTTGGAAGTAACATTTAAAACTTAAAAGCTTGGCTTAGGCTGGGGAAAAGGTATTCTCAACCACTTCGTTGAAAAATTAGGAAGACATTCTTATTCCTAAAAGATGCTCTCAACCACAGTGAACTCCACCCGTTTTAAGATAATCTTCTACTAAATCCAGGGGATCCCCCAATCTTTGGGAGACGACATCCCATTGAATCTGTGGAAGATTCAAGCTTAATCCAACTACTTTAAGATAATGCTCTACCAAATTTGTGAGTATCCTCCATCGAATTTGTGGGGGATTATTCTTCAATCGATTAATGATTGCATATAAATTCAGAACTACTTTATTTTATTTATTTATATTTAAATTTTTACTTCAATTTCAATCTCTCATTTGTCCATAAAAACGAGGAATAACACTTTTGATTTCACTTATTTTTACTTTTTAAGTTTCTAGTATTTTCTTTATTATTTTTTACTTCAAATGGACACTAACACTAATTTTTTGCTCATAACAAAATTATTTATATAATAAGTGGATGGAGTTCAGGAAGGCTGTCGATTCACGTAAGGTTGATACTCCCCAACATTTCGTGTCCAGCCCAAGCTGCCACTCCTCTATACACTAGAGCCCTCCTCGTCCTTGAGAGTCCACCGAACATCACACCCCAAACTCAGGTATTAGGTTCATACAGACTAATTGGGCTCTTGCTCATTGATACAACAGAAAAGAATCGCGTCAAGGCCCAATTTCTATTCAGCTCAATCCGATCCCATCAAACAAATTGAAAATTGACATTTCTAGTAACTTAGCAGCAAATCTTGAGGTAGAATTAAGAATAATAGCAGTGGCAACAATCCGTTTCCGCGATCTTTTGCCTCGACACGAGAGAAAAAACGATTATCAATTCTCTCAACCACATTTGGGATGAGCTGAGGACTGATATTGAGACGCTTCGGCTTGTGTTTATGCAGCTAATTGTACTTAAACCAGAAAAGGTTTTGGTTAATTCTAGTAGTTGTAGTTGAATTATGCATTATTTCAGTGAGTGATGGAAGAGTGGAAGATGACGGAGAGATGGGGCGTGAGATCTCGGTGTTGCTTCAGCCAAAGAGTTTGCTGATTCTCCTGGTGGTTTTAGTCCTCATCTTTCTCGCTTCTTCCTTCTCTCGACAGGTAATTTTTTCTTTATGTAGTGCCCGTTCTGTTCTCATTTGATGTTTTCGCGCTTCTTGCTTCGTCGGATATTTGTGATTCTGTTTCAGATTGTGTTTATGTTTATTGATTTCATGATTGCACTGAACGGGCAATCTATGTTTGTTTGGATCTGATTCCGCTTTTAGGTCGAGGGTGAATTTTCTGTTCATGGGTTTCGTTTTCATATGCATTTAATTTTTGTTCTTGAAGGAGGGGGTTGGCGTGTTGATTTCCTGTATATTCGCAATTGGCAAACCAATGTCTGGAAGAAAGCGTAGTTTTTCATTTTTGTGCCATAACTAAGCTCGATTCAGCAACTATATGAACTGGGACTGAAGAACAAATGAGTTAATTAATTTAAGTTGTGCGGAAAATGAAACCAGTCAATAAATACTGGCTAGATTAGATTATTTATTATGCATATTAGAAGATAACAACCATTGATCTGAACCAGGGCTAGTTGGAAGTGGAACAACAAGATTTTCCTTTCTGGCCAGAGTTAATATATCTGAAACAATTGATGCTAATGCGACAGTTGAAGACCAAGAATTTGATAGAAAATCTCTATTCTGCAACATCATCCTAAACAATATCAACCATGAAATTGACAAAATCGATGGAAACTCAGACATCATAACATTGTTATAATATTAACCTTTGTACTTACCAGTTACATGTGGCGCTTCATCCAATATTCCGCAGCATCATTAGTTATTGTTCGAGCAACATTGACCATGTGTGTGTGCATGCGGCCCTGTGTAAAAGATGCATGCTGTATGCCACATGGGGCAATATGTGCATTGCCATGTTGTAAGGGTTTTCCTTTTTCTTCATTTTTATTTTTATTTTTCTTTCATGTGAGCTTGTTGACTAAATTAATCAGTACAATGGTCTTGAATGCTAAAGCCAATTAAGTCCTCAGCACACATATGCAATGGTTGACACAGAAGCAGATGTGTCTATTTGCTTACCATCATGTTCACTTTTGACCAACTTAATCATATAGTTGCCTGTTCTTTGAACTTATTTCGGATGCCTCTTCTTTTCTTTAATCTCCAGGAGGTAGCGAAGCCAGAAGAGGTCTATGAAATGACCCATAGAGTATTTTTGGATGTTGATATGGATAAGCAACGTATAGGTATGAGCCCTTGATAATATATCATATCAAATGAAGGATTTTAGCAACAATTTAGCCCTTGATAATATATCATATAATGCACTAGCCATAAACTTCCCCATCTTTTTTTCTTTATGTGGAATTATATTTTGATATGTCTATGTTATAGTTCAAGCAGCCAATTCTTTGTGCAGCTGATCCTTTCTATGATTCATAATATGTTAAGACTTGTTCAAACTTTTATAAGAAGTGATCATGAGATGATACACCTGTAAAGTTGTCAAAAATCTAGTCATTATATGTGCTTCCACTGATTTCTCTCCTTTTGAATTTAAACCTAAGAAAGTAAGCATAAGATCCTAAAAAACAAACAAGGAGGAACTTTATATTCTGCATGGCGTATTGGTTGAGAGGACACCTTATTATTGTCTTTGATGTCCTGTAATATGTTGTCCCACTTAATATCTTCAGGGAGAATCACTATTGGTTTATATGGTGAAGTTGCGCCAAAGACTGTGGGTAATGTCTTCTATCTTCTCATTCAATTTCTCCATATTCAACAATTGCTTTCTCTTTTCATTTGCCGTGACAATTTTGTTCCTGATTGCATTTTACAATTTTCCTTGCAGAAAATTTTAGGGCTTTGTGTACAGGTATTTAAGATATGACATATTCAACTTTGTTCTGGTTTTTGGAATTCTTGTATTGGATGCTTTTGATATGAGTGCTCTTTTAACCTTTTACCTTATTCACTAACATAGTTTCTCTGCAATCAGGAGAGTTGGGAAAAACTGCTAATGGAAAAGTTCTCCACTATAAGGGAACTCCATTTCATCGTATCATACCTGGATTCATGATACAAGGAGGAGATATCGTCTCTGGAGATGGGAGAGGGAATCAATCTATATATGGTGGCACTTTTCGTGATGAGAATTTCAAGTTGAAGCACTCGCATGCAGGTCATCTCTCTCTCTCACGCACGCACACAAACATGGCTACAGAACAGACATGCACACAATAAGAAACTTTCTTAATCCAATTTTTGCAGGTGTTGTGTCCATGGTGAATAAAGGGCCTGATTCTAACGGTTCGCAGTTTTTCATTACGACAGTCAAGACTTACTGGTAAGCTTTTGTGTTGTGGTAATGGATCCATCTCTTTATAATATATTATGTTCGCAGAGATATATCTTTGCAAGTATTATTGGCAGTTGTTTTATGACTTGACCTAAAGGCTAATATCCCATTTGTTGATTGGTAATTTGAGGAAACATGCCTCCTTCATAGTATATGCTTTTTTGGATATTATTGCTCTAGGGTTGACGGAGCTTGTTTGTGAAAATCCTCGTAGTTGTGCCCATGAATCCTTCACATTTCTTGGGATAATTTCACAGGTTGGACGGTGAGCATGTCGTTTTTGGCAAAGTCATTGATGGCATGGATACTGTGTATGCCATTGAGGGAGGTGCAGGCACATACAGTGGGAGGCCAAGGAAGAAGGTAATCATTGCGGATTCTGGGGAGATACCCAAGAGCAAGTGGGAGGACACTCGAATTTCGACCACGTAACAATAAGAACAGAAAGACCTGATCACATTTCTTTAATTATACCCGATGATTACAATATCAATATTAGTCTCTTGCCTCTTGGAGATACTGTAATCTGTTTTTGGATTTGCAGCAACTGGTATATAATTGTTTATTGTAGAAAGGAAAATTCAGTAAATGACACGAATCCTTCAATTTTCTTGCCCAGACAACTCGCTGCTGATGACTATATATCTGCTCGGCCAGGTTCTTTAATTTTATATCTGCCAGAGCTCAAGTTTGGAAAAACACACTTGTAATAATATATACTACATTAGATCTTTCACTAAAACTTCATTTTAAGATTCTATACCTACCATTTTCTCTGACTGGAAAGATGAACCAGGCACGTTTTGTGAACGAGACGCCCTCTCAGAATGTGTGGATGTGTTCATGACAGCTTGTGATATATATACACTTCTTTTAGAGTTGCATAGCAACTGTCTGGCAATTCTTGATGGACAGTTGATAGATGGCAAAAGCAGTAGTATGAAAGAGGACAACAGCTTGAATTCAAGTTAGATCCTCCCAAACAAGGTGCCAATTAGGAGATGTGCATTAATAAATGATGATGGGGTGGGGCTAGATTTCATAATTCATTCATAGAGACGTATGGTAAGATGAGGGGACATCTTGTCATCTCCTCATCCGCGTTCAATGTTTATTTGTATTGTTAAGACTCTATTCGTTTGTAAACTATCCAATTGTTCTTGATTCTCTCATCGCATCTCCGGTTACATCAATTAATATTACAGTTTGTATCTTCTCCAAAGCTATAACATAACAGACATTAGGGTAATAACAATAATAAGGGTTAATTGCAAAAATTGACCAATAACTCAAGGGGTAGCATTTTAAGGCTTTTAAGTTTCACCCTGGCAATTTTGTCTCTTAACTTTAAAAAATGCGGCCGTTACTGCCCTCCAACTAATTTTGAACAAATTATGAATGCTTTTACCCCTTTATAGCTTTAAAAACTAGTAGTTTTGTCCTGTTTAGCTATTTTCACATTTTGCTGCATCATGCTCTCCAAAAATGGCATCAGAGCCTAGATTTATTAAAAAAAAATATGTGTGTATATTATATTTTGATATTTTTATCCACTCACAGAGGAGACTCTTTAAGAGAATGGAATCAAACGAGAATTCGAATTACAACAGGAATACTTTTAGATTATGAAAGATCGAAGATGAACTTTCTTTATGGAAATTTAAGAAAAGGGAGAAGATTATCTCCAAACACCGAATGATGGTTCGAGTGACAACCAGGAGTGTTTTTAGATATTGAAAAAACAAAGAAAATTTGTCTCAAGAATTCCAAAGAAGACCACAAAGTCGGATCCTAAACCTCTTACCAAGGAGGAATAAGAAGAATGGTCGAGAATTCACCAAATTCATAAAGTGTTACCAGGAAATGCGGTGAAAAACCTACAAACAAACGAAGTCCTGGTACAATACCAGCAAGAAGAAATGAAACAGGGTAATTTCCTTCACTAATACAGTTATACGAATTATGATTAAAGGAATGACTGGAAAGAATTCGAGCTGGATACCTCGAAGATCTCACAAGATATAATAGAAATTCAAAAGACATTTCAAAACTACGGATAAAGGTTAATCCATATACCTATGAAAATAGAAACTTTTAGCTAAAAGGTGGATGTGATCCTTAAGATCCTTCTAGATGTACATAAGGATCTTACAGATCTAAAAACAAAAGTTATAGATCTAAAGAGCAATCAAAGAAAAAACCCTAAGTAATCCAGACAGATCAGGGACGCCCTTAGATCAATATCTTTCCTACATTAGAAGGGAAGGGCAATAAAGATTCCAAAGTTGAAGATAGGAGGTAATTTGATTCGGGAAGCCATCAAATTCATAAAATAATAAAGGTAACGAGGAGGGTATATCAGATCCACAATATTTGACTGAATCATTTTTCCAACTTGGGATTGTGGACTAGTCAATATCGAGAAATTGATAGATGAGTGGGTTGCAGCTATAAAGATAGCAGCAACTACCCTAGAACTCGATAAAGAAAACTTCATAAAACTAGTGGAGTTAAGCTTGTAGGGTTCTATGAAGATTAGATGGAATAATACCCTAAAAGACACCAAAGCCAGTATCCTTGCCGGAGATTCAAAAAATGCAATAACAAATCGGTTAGGAAGGTTTATCAAGATACACTTAATCTAAAATGGATACTTCGAAAAAAGTAAAGCAGAAAAGGTTAGAGAATATGCACAAGCTTTATTTGGCCTTGAATTATGGAGTATTTTCACAGTAAATATATCTATTGGTTTTGCAAATATTTCTTCCAGAGTGGAATAGCAACATAGACACTTACAAAGCTTATTGGAGTTATTTTGCAGGTAACTTTCTAAAGGATCTCGCGAAATATAGAAATAATTTCTAACCACTTTTGAAGAAACTGGAAAGTTGCAAGTGGAAGTGGGAAGAAATTCACACTAAAAGGGCTCTTGAGTTAAAATAGATTTACAGTAACATGCCCAAGCTTGTCATACCATAGGACGATGACAAATTGGTAATCTACACATACGCTAATAAACTATAGATGGACAACAATGCTCATGAAAAAAATCACTGTAGGGGAAGAACGCCGCATATATAGAGGAGGGTTGTTCTTAAAACAACAAACCCACGTCTGGCACATCAACGAGCAAGAGTTCTTTGTAGTTTGGAAGACTTTTAAGAAATGAACTTTTATTTTTACTTTCTCAATTTTAAAACTTTCTTGAAAAACAAATTAGAATTCAAAATTGAGAAATCATGTATTATCAGATAGCAAGCTGAATGCTAATATTATTGTTATAATATTATCGTAATAAAATCTCACAAAAATATTCTTGTAGATTTCCTGACAAGAGATAGAGGTATCTCAAACAAACTCCATCATGTTGAAGCTCAAGCACCTCATAGAAAATTTTGAGGAACTTGACAAGAAGTTTGGACTAGCGAAGAATGCCGAATGAGCCAAACAAATTCAAAGAGCTGATCTTGACACTATCCAAATCGCAATAAGGAGTACCATGGTGGCTTCAACCTCACTATGGAACGACATACAAGAACCAATTTGAAAGGCATCACCCTCGGTGATGACTCGCGAGTTGAGAGAGCATGATTCTAAACATGCTCTCATAGTACAGGATTCTAAACCCGTAGTTTTGAATTCAACTACCGATTGCATGAAGCCATTACCAGACTCTGGTGAAAAGACAACAATTGAACTATTGGAAGTGCAAACTCCTAACGATTCAAATCAATCCAACACCTTTAGGGTATAAGAAAGAGAGATTAACCTTAAGCCGATGACAAATACCTTTAAGGCTAATACTAACGAGTTGATATCTTCTTTTTTTGCTTGACAGATTTACCAGCGAATGTGAAAAAAATTAATTTCTCGCAAGGGAGTGAATCCAAGCAAGACCTTAATCAAAACATTCAAAAAATATAACAGAGTCTCGATGTTAGAAGGGTCCAAACAAGAATATGTCTGAGAAAGGTATGATTTTGGAACTCTGGCTTCACTTCATACTATGTCACCCAATTTTTTCAGAAATTTCAAAGCTACCAAAATGAATTAGTGGGGCGCTTTATGATTCATGGCAAAATAATCCCCACTAGAAAAGAGGAGATATGGAGTTAAAGTTCATATCAAGCTACAAAGAGCGGACATAGTATCTTTCAACAAAATCAAAGTTGCCTTAGGGGAAGCTCCGTTGATGTCAGCCATAAGTGAGGATGATATTTCCATCAGAAGAGCTTGGAGTTTATGGGTCTATCTCACCAAGATGGACAAGGTCCATTGTCCATGTAAAATATTTTCACACAAATTAAATGGATCATTCATGTTCAACTTAATGACAGGGAAAAACACCAAGTTCACAGAAAGTATGTTCGAAAAAAAGAGAATGCTTATATGGGAGAACAAGTTGCCTGGAACTGATGCTACGAGGATGAAGACATGTAACATGCTGCATGTTGGGAATGGTATAACCACATATGCCTTGTTCTGAAAAACACGAAAATCCTTATTCGGGACAAAAGTTTGGGTAAACTAAAAGAAACCCGAACCAAAACAGGACAAGGGTAAGAGAAAAGATTTTGCAAGCGGGCGAAGTAAAACCAACAAAATGTAAAAATTCAAAAGTGAGACTATCGACAGAAGAGGACAAAGGCCAACAGTCAGCCAAGGAGGAAAGTCAACTAGCAATCACACGGTCGACAAGCTATCATGGCCAACAGTTGGAAAGGATATGGTGATGACACAATGACATCATTCGAAAAAGATAAAAAGATGATAACGCAATGAGATCATCATAAAACAAGTTTGAAGTTCGCGGACGACTATAAATACTAAGGTAATAAAGCAGATGAGGATCATCAAAAAAAATTTCCAACTCTTCAAAGCATAATAGTTTGAGTTTTCAAATCTTTGTAGTTTTAAATTTTCAGTTTTATGGGGATTTCCCCAACAAGTATAGTCCTCTACATAATAGGCTAAACAATTGTCTCCTCCAATGAAGAAAATAATATTTATGCAATATTTCATATATTTCTTCAATAAAGAAAGCTTCTGCTCCACTTGTTTGTCCAAAAGTTTTATTGAGTCTCTATATTGGAGTGCTTTCTACGCCCCTAAGGTAGAAAACAAAATAGGGTCGTGTTGTTTTGTTGCTGAAGGAGCCAAGTGACTGCGAACCATTAGCTGCGGTTGTGTGGTTAGAGAAAATCTGTAATATCAAGTACTTGGAATACCCGAGAGCAAGACGGTTAAAACAAGATACGAATTTATGGAAACTTAATTTCATTTATGAAGCTTATTGGGCCGATCTAAGAGCATGGGTATGGACTATACAACTTTATCATCAAAAGGGCAAATTGATCATAATTTGGTCAGATGGCATAAATCGTGCATAATTTGAAAGATACAGGGCAAAAATTCCACATCTAAAATTGCGATTATTTTACCATTATTCCATAAATACAAGGTTGTAATTATATTTAAGCCTAATAATAATATTTGTAGCACATATATACCCACATTCTCATGGGAAAAGAGGGAGGAGAGTGGGATTTCCATATATTAAAGTTAAATGCATGAAGAAGATCAAGTGGAAGAACTCTTTAATTCTCCCTTTGCTTCCACTCTAAGACTATATATTTAGACTGTATATGATCTCAAATATTGGGACCATTTTATACTACTCATCGTCCCAAGGCGCAGTTTGTGCAGGTTATTTGTTAGTGAGTATTTGGATTTGGAGTTGGAGTTTTTGGGACGTTACAACCATCGGATTTATGAAACTCACCCTCTTTGTTTTATACTTCAATTCTATAGTAGTCTTAATCTTCACCTTTTTGTCCCCAAAAAGAATCCTCAATTTTTTTTTTCAAATTAAATTAATTACACAATAAATATGATATGTCACTTTTTTGTAATTATACACTTGATATACAATTGGTTTAGATCCAATCAAACTCGATTTGAGTTAGAATTTTAGAGAATCAACATAATTTTTGCTTTGTCCTTAATCTTACAAACAATACCTAGTTAATAATGAATTCTTCCTGAAACTTCTGTCTATGAATTTCACAACAAGAAATTAAAAATTAACAAAAAAAAAAAGAGAGAGAGAGAGAAAAATGAATAAAAGGCATTAGGCATGTGAAGACAGCATTCTTTTTAATCTGCGGAGGCAACCACCACCACCTCCCACAGAAAAAGAATTTTCACTTCATATTCCTCCGTGAGGGCAATTTTGGCAATTCAGGTCCGTAATACACATCATAGATCTATCCATAATGGTCAGAATCGTAAAAATACCGCAAAACCAGTGGCATTTCCCTAACAAAATCTGATATAAATATCACCAAAAAAAACCCATCATCTTCCCATAAAATTTCAACCCTCTGATCTCAGTACTCATCTTAGCCAAGAACAACCCATCCCTCCAATCCTGAAGTTTAACCAACAATCATGGCTATGGCTTTCAAGATGGTACCTATACACACACACTCTTTCCACACACACACACACACAGACTGAATTGAGTTAAGTGATTGATGATGTGTTTTTTGTTTTGTGTTTTGTGTTTTTAACAAAAAAAAAAACAGGCGATGACGGGTATGCGGGTGACGGAGGAATGCAAGAACTCGTTCATGGAGATGAAGTGGAAGAAGGTGCACAGGTACATCGTCTTCAAGATTGATGAGAGGTCCAAGAAGCTCACCGTCGACAAGGTCGGCGCCGCCGCCGAAGGCTACGACGATCTCGCTGCCTCTCTCCCCGTCGATGACTGCCGCTACGCCGTCTTTGATTTCGACTTCGTCACCGTTGACAATTGCCGCAAGAGCAAGATTTTCTTCATTGCCTGGTTCGTTAATTATATTCCATCCCCCTCCCCCTCCCCTCTTTATTATTATTATTATAATAATAATAATAATAATTAAATTAGATTAATACAACTTAATTAATATAATTATAAAGTGGTAGAAGATTTGGTGAATGAATGCCAATTAATCCTACTTTAGTTCCCAAACTTGAGGTCTTATTGTTAATTGGTGAGCAGGGCACCAACAGCATCAAGAATAAGAGCAAAAATGCTGTACGCAACGTCTAAAGACGGACTACGGAGAGCATTAGATGGAATTCACCACGAATTGCAAGCCACGGATCCAACCGAGATGGGATTCGACGTCATTAAGGACAGACTTATTTAATTTATTATTTATTATTATAAATCAAATCATGTTTTGGAATCTTCTAATTAGTTTTTGTTTTAATTTTAAATAATTGGGGTTAAATATTCTTCATGTTGTGTTGGCCTTCCATTTCTAACATCATATTACTACACATCCTAATCTCCTTCTCCCCCAATTATTCTACCTTTTCTCTTCTCTATCCCTTCTTTCTTTCTTTCTTTTTCTTTTTCTTTTAAAGGTAAACTGCGATAAAAATTTTATTTTTAAAAAATTATAATATCTTTTGAAATTAATGATCCTTTTAACAGATATTTCTTACAATAGACTTTCACGAAATAATATTTATTACATATAATAAAAATATTGTAATTTTATTAAATATTAATATAATAATTATAATTATGATAAATTTTAAATACACCTATACAGATTGATCCATATTCGTCACTTTTTTTCTGACTTATTATGTGTTTGCGTGCTTCTTTTTTATTTTTTTATATAAAAAGGGAGTAGTAATGGAAACCACTTTTAAGTAAAGTTCTTTTTACTTTCCTCCACGAAACCACCTAAAAATCATTAATTTCACACTACAATAAAAACTATATATATATAGTATTAATAATATACACTAAGAAGAGATGATTACTGTTTTTCACAATAATATTTTTTAAAAAAATATTCAATTGCATCTAAATAGTTTTTTTATTGATTATTAGTAACCGCAACAACAATGATAGTAATATTAATTTCTCAATATTTTCGCTGAGTTGTCATTATAGATAGACGGGGACAATTTTTACTTAATTTTTTTTTACTAATAATATTGTGAAATCGTTAATATGATAGAATTAAAAGTTTTTGTCCTTAAAAAAATTTTATGTGGTGGTCAAGTAAAATATTTTATCATTAATAGGATAGTACGGAGAATGATAATTATAGCTGGAGTAAAAGAGTGTCGGGTGGGGGTTGAAGAAGAATGCGTACGTGTAAAAACGTTTTTGAGATAAGGCCTAAGAGCTGTGTACGTACGTACAAGAAGTGTCAATTTCAAAATAATTGCTATGTAAATGTGTATAAGATAGATAGGTCATAGGTGTGTTGTGGTTGACTTTGAGAGGGACAGCCTTCCTATTCTCTTTTCTAGAATGGACAAATATGTCTATCAAAATTTAGTCTCAAGACTTCATCATAATATACCCTACCTTACATCACTTCCATTTCAAGCCAACATACTAAAATGAAATTATTAATAAAAAGAAAATATTATCAGGCTCGTTAAGTGGTCCCCAACAAATATTCTCCAATGTATAAGTCAGTTCGAAATTAAATGAAAGTGTTTAATGTTAGTGGTCGGTGTCATTGAAATAGGTTGAGTTATATGGCATGGATGACAAGGATCTTTGTCTATAAATGTTATTTTACTTTTTATCTATAAATGATTTTATAATTATTTTTTTTAACAAAATTGCCCCTAGAAAGTTGCATAGTTCAAGATTTGCATTTGATATGTTCGACAATAATTCGTTTCTGTCGGCAATTTTTATTCAATAATTAATTACGGCCACGTATTTTGAGAGCCCTTTCAAATTTGACATGAACTTTATGAAACTAATTTTATTCAGTTTCAGCTTTAATAGTGTTTTTCTCTTTTATTATTTTTGTCATATCCCTCTTAATCAATTCTCATTTCTTCGTGTGGAGGCTACCTAAAGAAGTATTGGAAGATTTACACAAAAGACCCAAACTTTTTATTAATTACACAATGGATCGAGAACATTCTTATATGTTAATACCAACTCGACCCCGTCTTGATTTAAGCCCTAGAATGTATAGACTCCATATGACCGAGTCTCCATTCTAAAATTATATAAATTCATCAAACATCGAGTAGTATTAACAATTTTGAAACAATATAGAGTACTTCATAATTAATTAAATTTCAAAAAAGTTAATTGTAGCTTACCCTAAAAATTAAAACACAGAATAATATGATTTGAAATGTAAAAATATATATTTAAAGTTTTTCTTATAAAATTTAAAAATTAAAATTTGAATATAGTATTGATAAATTGATGGGAAGTGAAGCGAGAATATTTTCTTAAAGCAATAGATTGGGAAAAAAATGTATTTTTTTATCTAGCATGATAGGGTATATTGCATTTTTGGTCCTACAATTAATGGATTTAGCACATTAATTCCATAGGATAAATATTGTAGTATTTTTGGTCCTATAGAATAAAATTATAGTGCATTTGATCTAATAATATATAAAATTGTAGCACATTTGATCCAAAGTTATTTATATCCTGTAAGACCAAGTATGCCAAATTTTGATCATATGGAATAAAAAATACGATAATATTTACCCTGTAAAATTAAATGGACTAAACCCGTAAATTATGAAATAAAAAAAAATACAATTTCCCCCAATAAATTGTATAAAGTGCACGCAGGATGAAGAGGGTGGGTGCTATAAATGTCACATACTTTCTCTGGAGAGGATCTGAGTATATATATAGGGTATAGGGTAAATTATATCAACATTTTTTAAAGTTTGGCATTATTACAAATACATTTATATTAGATCAAAAATTACATTTATCATTTTTGAAGGATGCACTTGTAATTATATCAAATTTCAGGAATGTTGATATAATTTATCCATATATATATATATATATATATATATATATATGTGATGGATCATAAGTTGCTGAATTAATTACCCTCTGCCCATAATTATGTCCGTTGGTGCTCCAATTATTCATATACAACAACATCAAATCACAATCACACCACATTTTTCACATCTTATTTCTAAACTTTTTACCTCACCAAAATACCAATTATTTCTCATAAACACAAGTTTAAATTCGATAAGCAATTAAAGAAAAAAAGAATTTTAATTTCTCTGTAATATATGTTTTTCAAACTAGAGTGATGAACCATTATTATTTATATGAATAAATCAATTACAATCATCAATTTCAAATATTCAGATCGAACAACTATCACAATTATAGCAATCACATACTAATAATTAATTTCAAACAATTATATATAACTAATATCCACTATTAAAATAAAATAATATCTTATGTATTTATGGAGTTCAAACCCATAACTTTATAGTTATTTGTATTTCAACTTCAATTTAGTATGTAAATGTACCATCCAGCAAGAAAAGCGTACACTAAATTTCGAAGCTGCAGAGGTTGTGGGCCAATTCCATGGTGGCCCAACGTGATTCATAGCAAGTGGGCCTCCAACGTCATGTGCTTGTCGCAATGGACTAGGAAAGTCTGACCTCAGTGTAAAAGGGCCCAATTACGATGATGAAGGTATTGTGATGCTCATTTTGATGGATTAATTACACTTAGATTTCATATAAAAATATAAAATTATACTTACACCTCTTTTAAAATTTAAAGTTTGAAAGAAAAATATTGATACTAATAAAAAAAAATACATAAATTTTCAATTCTATCCCTCAATGTATATTTTGAATTTATAAAGAGATAAATATGACACACACACACATATATAATGAGGTTAATATTATTATATTTTTTTCTTATAACTACAAAATTATCACATGAGATGTTAAAATGAGGAATAAAATTAAAATTTATGCAAATTTTTTGTCAACTTCAGCATTTTTTGGTGGTAAGGTGTACATAGGGAAGGGTGTAAGTGTAATTGTAAGATTTATTGCCAAAAAAAGGTAATTTTGCATTTTTAAGTAGGAAGTAAGTGTAATTAACCCCATTTTGAATTTCTTGTTTCTTTTGGATATGCAACCCGTGATATAACCCAAGATCCCTTCTACATTAAAATAAAAAAATAATGTTAATTCAACCAATTAATTTATGACACAATTTGTTCATACTAGTAGGCTAGTACCAAATAGCAAGATTGCCACGTCAACTGCATTTTATATGTCATGAGCCTCGTCACCCTAAAAGGGCACCAATAAAGACATCATAGTCAGATAAATTTGATTTTTAGAAAAAGAAAAAAAAAACATGTAATTATTTTTCTTATGAAACTATGGTTTACGTGACAGAACCATTTTGATTTGATATATCTTTTAGAAAATAGCCCCAAATATTGGATAAACACCATCCTTACAAAAGTTGATATTTCAAGAATATGTCAAGGAACCCCAACAAACCCTTAAATCTCTCTAGTGCCCCTATATAAATAGAGGTTTGAAGAAAGTCGACAAGATAAGTTAAGTTCATTAAGCTCACTCCACTTCTTGCACAGGAAAGCTAGTCTGATTTTTCTGCAATCTCTACTCACATTTTAGCTCCAATTTGTATATTCGATCACACAATTTATTTCATCAGATATTTTTACTAATATAAACATCAAAATGTTAATCCTTATTTTATAAGTTAATGTTCTAATAATTTTAAAAAAATTCTTTAATTTTGTGGTGTTGTTGTTGAATTCGAATATCCATTAATATAGAATTCTCAAATTTTACTTAAAAGAAAATTCTTATGAAGATTTAGAATTAGGAGGAAAAATATCATGATTGAAAATGTGAAATTATTCAACCACTATTGGGCTTGAGAATAAATGCCAAAGTAAAAATAAATGATTGCACATTATGAAAAGGGAGGGAATAAGGTAAAGACAAAAGAGGAAAGAAAAAAAAACATCTACTCATTCTTACCTCCTAGTCCTTGTCAAAGTTGATGAAATTATGGGAAAATAAAAAATATAGCAACCTTTCACTTTTACTTTACCAAAAAATTAATTAATTACATTGATTTCAATTGATTGATGGGTCAAGAATACATGCATCTCACTTTATCAAAATTTGTGGAATGACAATTTATTCTTATTTACCCTACATTTCTCTTTTTTTAAAAGGAGAGTATTAACACAAATTCTTTAATATTTTACCAACAAGCTGTCTCTTATATTTCTTATCTGATGATTATTATAGTTTATAGTTATTTTGATGCTACATTAAAATTAGTTTTTTTGTATCTATCTAGTGAGTGGAAAGCCACATAAATTTTCCATTATTTGGGGAAATAAAACATTAATTAGAATAAATAAAACTTTTGATGCGACGCACTCCACTATCAATTCCCCAAATATTGAAGAAAGCGACTAATAGATTTTGACCACGCTTTTTCACTTTTTCCTAGAAAAAACAATTCTTTTTAATTAAGACGACGTCGTTGGATAAGCTGTTAGGGCTAATTTTCTGCCACTATGTCCGCAGCAATACAATGACCTTTGCTGCTGACTCACTGTTTCACGTCCGGAAAATTCTATTTCATCGACTTAAATTTGGACCATAATGTATGTGTAATATATTTATAATATAATTAATTATTTTTTTTAAATAACATAATTTATAATAATCGTATAATTAGTTTGAATTTGATCTAAATTAAAATTTTGCCTGAGGCCTCACCAGACAAAATCATAATGTCTATGTTTCCCACATATGCTGTAATGATTTCATTAATTATTCGCTAAGCTGATTAATTAACAGATTTATGGAAAAGAATACTAGGGAGGACCGGACAAGAATTCCCTCTTAAATCATCACTGCATCTTCACTCGCTCAAACTGCAGTCCACTCTCTGTATCCATGGCTCCTCTCCTTCTTCTTCAATTCCTCTTCTTGATAGTCTTACCCTGCCAAATTTCGGCTGATCAGACAGCTAAGGCTTACATTGTCAGAGTAGACAGTTCAGCCAAGCCGTCTGTTTTCCCGACGCATTACCACTGGTACACCGCCCAGTTCACTGAGCCCACCACCATTCTCCACGTTTACGACACTGTTTTCCATGGCTTTTCCGCCGTTTTAACTCCGTCCCAAGCCGCTTCGGTTATCCAGCACCCCTCAGTCCTTGCCGCATTTGAAGACAGCCGCCGCGTCATGCACACCACTCGTTCCCCACAGTTCCTGGGTCTGCGCAATCAACACGGGTTGTGGTCGGAATCCGATTATGGCTCTGATGTTATTATAGGAGTTTTTGACACCGGGATTTGGCCGGAGCGCCGTAGCTTCTCCGACCTGAATCTGGGCCCCGTGCCGAAACGCTGGAGAGGAACATGTGAAACAGGTGTGAAGTTCAGTATAAACAACTGTAACAGAAAAATCATTGGCGCGAGGTTCTTCTCCAAAGGACATGAGGCCGGCGCTTCAGGGTTCGGCGGAATTAACGAGACGATTGAATTCAAGTCGCCTAGGGATGCCGATGGGCATGGCACCCACACTGCCTCCACCGCTGCCGGGAGACACGCTTTCAGGGCGAGCATGGGGGGCTACGCTCCCGGAATTGCAAAAGGGGTGGCGCCGAAAGCTCGTTTGGCGATTTATAAAGTGTGCTGGAAGAACGCAGGGTGCTTCGACTCTGATATTTTAGCGGCCTTTGACGCCGCCGCCAATGATGGTGTTGATATCATCTCAATCTCAATCGGAGGCAGCGACGGCATTTCCTCGCCTTATTATCTCGACCCGATTGCGATCGGAGCCTACGGCGCCGTCTCGAGGGGAATTTTCGTCTCTTCCTCAGCTGGAAACGAGGGGCCGAGCGGGTTGTCAGTGACAAATCTCGCTCCTTGGCTCACCACCGTCGGCGCCGGTACAATTGATCGTAATTTTCCTGCAGAAGTAATTCTCGGAGATGGGAGGAAATTATCCGGCGTATCCTTGTACGCCGGCGAACCCTTGAAGGGTAAAATGTATCCGCTGATTTATCCCGGTAAATCCGGAGGGCTTTCTGCTTCCCTTTGTATGGAAAATTCTCTTGATCCTAATTCAGTGAGAGGCAAAATCGTGATCTGTGATCGCGGCAGCAGCGCGCGTACCGCAAAGGGATTGGTCGTCAAGAAGGCTGGCGGCGTAGGAATGATCCTCGCTAATGGAGTCTCCAATGGCGAGGGCTTAGTGGGAGATGCTCACTTGATTCCAGCTTGTGCTGTGGGTTCTTCCGAGGGAGATGAAATTAAGGCCTATTTAGCATCCAATTCTACTGCAAGTGCAACAATTAATTTCCAGGGCACTGAAATCGGCGTCAAACCAGCTCCGGTGGTGGCTTCATTTTCCGGCAGGGGCCCAAATGGGTTGAACCCGGAGATTCTGAAACCTGATTTGATTGCCCCTGGAGTGAACATCTTAGCGGCCTGGACTGAGGCAGTTGGCCCGACTGGCTTGGATTCAGATACCAGAAAAACTGAGTTCAATATCTTATCCGGCACTTCCATGGCCTGCCCGCATGTAAGCGGGGCAGCTGCCTTGCTTAAATCCGCACACCCGGACTGGAGCCCTGCAGCAATAAGGTCAGCAATGATGACCACCGCAAGCTTAATTGATAACTCTTTGAACCCAATGGTTGATGAATCCAGTAAAAAACCCGCAACTCCTTATGATTACGGTGCCGGTCACTTGAATCTCGACTTAGCCATGGATCCAGGTCTGGTCTATGACTTGACAGACAACGATTACGTTAGTTTCTTGTGCGCGATCGAGTATGGCCCCAAGACTATTCAGGTGATCACACGATCACAAGTGAGCTGTCCAATGAGGAAGCCATTGCCGGAGAATTTGAATTACCCATCAATCACGGCGATGTTTCCGACCAGGTTAACGGGAGTTTCCAGCAAGACGTTTTTCCGGATGGTGACGAATGTGGGCGAGGCGGATGCGGTGTACCACGTCAGGGTTGAGCCACCGAAAGGGGTGAAGGTCAGTGTGAAGCCTGGGAAGCTGGTTTTCTCGGAGACAATGAAGAGACTGGGTTACTATGTTAGTATAACAGTGGACAGCAGGAATCTGGTGTTGGATGATTCGGGTGCGGTATTCGGGTCGATTTCTTGGGTGGACGGGAAGCATGTGGTTCGGAGTCCCATTGTGGTTACTCAAACAGACCCTCTATAAATCTTGTTCGTGGGCCTTTTTTTTTTTTTGGAATTTTAGATAATATTTCTTAATGGGCTTTCGAATTTTTTATAGTAAGATGGGAGAGCGGGAGAAAGCCTTTTAGTGTTTAATTAAGTGTGTTTAGACTTTTAGGGGTTTTGTTGATGGGCTTTCCCTTCATTTGCTTCTACTATCTTGTATTGCAAGTTTTTACTACGTATTTATTGAGTGAGTTGGTTTGTGGTGTGTGTAAGAATGGTAGTTCCAACAATAGGTGGGGCATGCATCATTCAAGAATATTGCATAAATTGAATTATGACATGATTTACGTTGTTCTCAATCCATGTAACAATTTTCTTGGAATGTAACTTTATGAAATTCTTATCAATTTCAATCATAATTACTACCGATAACATGATTCATTGAAAAGAATAATACTAAAAATGTAGAATAAGAGTTCTACACAATCCACTATGTTAATATCATAGGCAAAAAATAACACTGTTGTTCAAAACTACAAAAATCCCCAACAAAACATCAAAATGTTCTCTTTTGGAAAACAACATCAGCAACTCATACAACAAAAAAATTAAGAAAGTGAAAAAGAAAACTTACCATAATTTGGGACACCCACAAACACCAACCAAGCGGGCCGAAGAAGAGTCAGTAACGTCATTCTTCCAAGCTACTTCCAAACAAACTTTGGGTAAGCAAGATTAAGTAAGTATGTAAGAGAAAACAAAAAATTTAGGATTGAATTTTTGAAAAGTTTGAAGTGAAAATGAGAACCCCTCACGTGACTCAAACAACATTAGCACCCACTAACATCCATGTGCTTGGCACATGCCACTTGCCATTATTTTGGGACTAAAAAAACATAATTTTGTGTCTTATGGGATTAAAAATGACACATTTTAAAGTTATGGTACCAAAATAGAGTTGGCCCTAGTCTTTTGGGATTAAAAAAACATTTTGCCCACAATCTTAACAAGACAACCATACTTATCTCATCAAACACTCTAAAGACCTAAAGAGTGAACTTTTCTGCTAAATATAAAGAAAAATATAAATTATGCTGATACTGGTAAAAATAAAACAAAATAAAAACACTCAAAGTAAGTAAAAATGTACATATAAAAAGACCATAAGGTATTTTAGTCAAAATAATCCAAAAAAATAAGGTTAAAAACAGCTAAAAAAAACACCCCCAAACGCACAAGGAGCGCATATAACGAACCTTCCGTTAACGAAAGTATTTCTCGTTGAGTTTAACAAACACAG